>CM070625.1:46827677-48027677 GCA_036346255.1 Ampelocalamus luodianensis | reverse complement strand
TGAGAACCCTCTTGACTAAAGCTCCAGTTCTTACTCTTCCGGATGTTCTTAAGAGCTTGACATTTATTGTGATGCATCTCGCCATGGGCTTGGCTGTGTGCTTATGCAAGAAGGCCGAGTTGTGGCATATGCATCCCGGCATTGCGCCCTCATGAAGTTAATTATCCTACTCATGATTTAGAATTGGGCTGCCGTGGTCCATGCATTGAAGATTTGGCGACATTACCTTCTAGGTAATCGTTGTGAGATCTACACCGATCATAAAAGCACAAGTACATATTCACTCGATCGACTTGAATATGAGACAAAGAAGATGGCTTGAATCGATCAAGGACTACGACATGGGTATTCATTATCATCTGGTAAAGCCAATGTTGTGGCGGGCGCTTTAAGCGTAAAGTCACAATGCAATCGCATATCTTCTCTACTGCGAAAAGACTTGTGTGCTGATTTTGGCGCTTAAGTCTTGAATTGGTGGGAGCGGGTTTCCTCATTGCATTAAAAGTGGAGCCTACCTTAGAATCCCAGATTCTTGAGGCCCGACAACCGATGCCGAGGTAGCGAAATTAAGGAAAACATGAAAGCGTAAAGTCAACGAGTTTTACGAAGATGATCGCGGTATGATTCGATATCGCAATCGTTTGGTAGTACCACGATCCCCATCTAAGAAGTCTAATTCTTAGAGAGGCTCATAATTCAAGTTTTCTCTACATCACAGGAGTACCAAGATGTATCAAGATTTAAAGAAAACATTTTGGTGGAGTCAAATGAAAAGGCAAATTGCTCGGTATGTTCTTTGAATGTGATATTTGTCAAAGGGTTAAAGTCGAACATCCAAGCCACCGGTACCCTTCACCTTTGCCTATTCCACGATGGAAGTGGGAAGAGATCGGTATGGATTTTGTGACCGGTCTTCCCAAGACTTCCAAAGTCCGATGCCATTTGGGTAATCATCGACCGTTTAACTAAAGTGGCCCATTTTATTCCTCCAGACCGATTTCAATGGCAAGCAACTAGCGAGAGCTTTATATGGCTAGAATTGTTTGTCTTCATGGTGTTCCTAAGGTCATTGTTTACGTCGTGGTCCTCGATTCACTTCCCATTTTTGGAATAGCCTTCATCAGGCTATGGGGACTGAACTTTCTTTCGATCTCGCTTACCATCCTCAAACTAGTGGTCAGACTGAGAGAGTGAATCAAGTAATGGAAGATCTTCTTCGAGCCTATGTGCTATCTTATAGCAAAGACTGGGAGAAATCTTTGCCATATGTGGAATTTTCCTACAATAATAGCTACCAAGCAAGTATTCAAATGTCACCTTTTGAAGCCTTATATGAGAGAGCTTGTAGGACTCCATTGAATTGGTCCGAGTCTGGTGAAAGGTCATTCTATGGTCCAGACTTGCTAAAGGAAGCAGAAGCGCAAGTTCATCTGATTCGAGATTGTTTGAAAACTGCACAGTCTCGTCAGAAGAGCTATGCTGATCATCGCCGTCGTGAATTGAGCTTTGAGGTGGATGACCATGTCTATCTTAAAGTGTCACCCATGAAGGGTACTCATCGTTTTGGGTAAAGGAAAGCTCGCACTCGTTATATCGGACCCTTCCGAGTAATTGCCAAGCGAGGAGTCAGAGCTTACCAATTGGAACTACCAATCCCTCTCGTGATGCATGATACTTTTCATGTGTCTCAATTGAAGAAATGCCTTCGTGTTCCTATTGAGGCAACGCATATGAGCATCTTGATCTCAACGACCTTTCATATCAAGAACAACGGTCGTATCCTCGACACAATGGAACGCAGGACAAGAAATCGTCTTGTCAAGTTCTTGAAAATTCGATGGGCTAATCATTCCGAGGATGAAGCCACTTGGGAGCGAAGATCGATGCTGCATTGAGCCCCCATCTTTTGTTGTTTAGTACTTTCCTTTGAATCACAAAAGGAAAGTTTAAACAAAGCAATGTAAACAAAGATGTAATGATAACACTATGTTGTTATGTAAATTTCTTCTTTGTTATCACTGAAGGAAACCAAGACAACAGATGTTAAATTCCTTTATAAATCATTTCTATTTCACTCCTTTCTAATCTTAAACTTGTTCCAAATCTCGGGGACGAGATTTTCTTAAGGGGGGTAGGTTTGTAACAGCCCCAAGTTTATAAACAGTAATAAAATGCTTTATGAACAGTAATGAGGTGCTGTTCATAGCATTACTGTTCATTTCTACACTTTGGGCAGCATGTTACAAATTAAAAACCTTCCTTTTTAGCCAAAACCCTAAATAACCATTTGAAGTCTTAAAGGAATACAAGATAAAACTTGTATTATGACTGGGAAGTATTTTTATTAAAGCCTAGATAAATTATCTTGGCTAAAAATATTTTTGTTTCATTTTTAGAAATTATTTGGGCTTAAAGAAAAATTTATTGTCTTTAAATAAATATTTTCGACCTGAAATAAATATTTATGTATTTTACAAAGTGATAATGTGGTTTATAAAATTTATCTGGGAAATATATTATCCCAGTAGCTTCCAGTAAAAATTTCATGATTTTACAAATTTATTTGCTATTTTTAAAATCCCAGTCAAACCTTTGCACATTTGAATAAGGTTTGGTCAACTAAACTGGTTTGAATCCAAACCTAAGTACTGTAGCGACTCGGACCACGTGTCTAGGTCCAACCCAATCGACTTGGTTCGGCTCTGTCACGCTCGGGCGCGAGCCCGAACTCCCCGCGTGATATGAACCGTTGATCTTCAATCGAACGGGTGAGGCTATAATGTCCCGCGAGCTGTCCACGTGTGCATTTTAATCTCTGTCGTTGGATCTTGATCTAACGAGCGAGATCAGTGTGTGCAATCGGACAACTCCGGATCCATTTTCAATCTCCACCGTTCATTTCCAATCCAACAGCGCCGCCCTTTTTGTTTTAAACTTAAAGGCGCGCTTTTATCTGAGCCGTTAGATTCAAATCCTACGGCTTTTCCTTTTTACCGCGTGTTATAAAGCCCGCACTCCTCTGGGCCGTTGGATCTTCATCGTGTGTTCCAGATTAGTGTATGCATTCGGACGACTCCGGATCCCCTCACGATCTCAGCCGTCCATTTTTGATCTAACCGCGTCGCTCATTTCATTTTGAAATCAAAGGCGCGCGATTATGTGGGCCTTTGGATTTAAATCCTACGGCGCTCCTTTTTGACCGTGGGCCTTTAAAGCCCAAATTCGGTTGATCGTTGGATTTCAATCGTAAGGTCCATATGAGTGTATGCAATCGGACCATCCGGTTCAATTTTCCATCCTGACCGTAGAAATCAAATCCAACGGTGTTGTGCCATCGCATCTAAAAGGGGTGACGTGTATTCTTTTAGCTGATCGTTGGATTCCAATCCAACGTCCAGATTTGAAAGTGGATCTCGAGATTCCTTTGAGCTCCGTTTTAATCCCGATCGGTCGATCTAGATCGTGCGGTCCATATTAACTGGTACCGATTCAAATCATTTAATCTCTCGATTTATCACAGCCGCCCATTTCCAATCGGACGGCTGATATTCTTTTGAGCTTTTGTGAAGCACGCGCGGCTGAGGATGACAATAGGGCCCACATGTCAGCTGACTCTTATCTTCTTCCCTCTCTCTCAGCGCGCAGATTTCTCTGTAAACAGAGGAGAGGATTTATCCCAAAGTTTTTGCAACTAATTTTTGGGATAATTAGCCCTAAATGGACACCTCATCAACTCTAGATCTTTCTCTCTTGCCCTGTAGCTCAACATCTGTAACAGCCCTAACTTAGGGTTTGTATTTCAAATGTAAATTATGAGGAGAAATAAAAACTTTTGGTGCCTCATGAAATCATTTGAGAGTTTCTACAATTTTTCCTAGTAATTTCCAATTTTTAGAATGTAATTCTTGTGAATGGAAATTGTGGTCAGCAAATTCTTAAGCTTTCAAACTTGTGATCATCCTCTGAAATTATTTTTCCTGTCATCTTGATTATCCTATCTACCTCCCTGAATTATTTCACAATTTTTAGATTTTTATTTGCTATTTCTTATGGCCAAGTCAACTCTGTTTGAAATCTGGTCAAACTCCCTGTACAGCAGCTTGTGAATTTTCTGTAGAACAATGCAATGCGTAAAAAGTTCTGGAAAAATTACACAAGGTTGTCCTCTGTCCTAGCAAGCTCCCATAAAAATTTCAGAAATTTTGGAGCTCGGGAGCTACCTTTAAAAATTCTGCAAACTCTCTCAGCCTTTTAAAACTCCAAATCAGTATTCACTGTTCCTCGGGCTCGAACCCGAGCCCGACTCGAGTCCGACCGCACTCGCATGCTTGCCACGCTGCTCGTCGCTGCCACGTCGGGGACGTGTGTCCCTCTCCGAAGCATCGCCAGAGCTTTATAACCTCACCGCACTCATCCATTCTTCGTTTCCTTCGCTCTCTCGCTTTCTCGCGCTTCTGTTTCGCCGAGAAGAGAACGAAGGTAGCGCCGCCGAATTAGCGCCGCCCTTGAGCCCGCGACCGCACCACCGTGATCCACGCTCGACGCCGCCTCCATTTTACCCATCTCGGGTCCTTGGCGTCCAGTGAATCACCAGGGGCAGTATCGTCGTCTTCGCCTCCGGCGATCTCGGTCCCGTGAGCTCGGTTGCGATCTGGTGAGTCTCTAGCCTCGTCACTTGGTCCCTTAGGATCGCACTGATGCACTGAGTCTAACGGCGGGATTGTTTCTGCCTTTTGTGCATCGTTGTGGGCATGCGACCAATTCTTCTCCAAGCTCGGTTTTCCGCCGCCGTGGAAATTCCGGCCGTTTCAGGCCTTCTTCGTCGGCGTTATCGTGTGCTTCTTGCTCCTGGTGTTGAGGCGAAGCTTAAGCACACCTTCCGGGGTCTTCTCGAAGCTCGCAGCGTCTTCTCCGCGAGCACCGTGTCTTCTTCTCCGCCTCCGTTCGCCGCCAGCTCGCCGCCGGCATCCCCGTGGGTCCGCGTCGCCGTCATCGAGTTCGTGAGATCTTCGCGAACCCGAAGGTATCACTCACTCGCCCAGAAACCCTCTGGTTAGCAAGTTCAGTTGCGCGGCCGCGCCGCCGTCCCCGTGCTCGCCGGTGAGCCGCCGGTGATGATTAGTTTAACTCTAATCATGTCTAGTTTGAGTCTCTGACTTGTGGGCCCTGTTGGCTAATCACGTTTAGAGAATCTTTAATCCAGCCCGTTATTTGTTCTCTGAGTCGTTGCCATGTGGGTCCGTGCTGTCAGTTAATGTTGTGTAGCTTTGATACTACGTTTTCTCGGCTGAGAAGCGTATCTCTCTGTGAGTATGTGTTAGGATTACATTTTACTAAGCCGAAGACGTATTCTCTGAATACGTCTTCGACGTCATCTTCGGCGCGGGTGGGCTGTCCCGGTCAGCAATCGCGCGGGCCCGCTTGTCAGCGTTTGAGGCTAGCTGGCTGCGCGTGGGAAAGGGTTTTCCAGCTTTTAGTATTTCCAATTTGTTTTAGTATTTCTGGTTTGTGTTTTCTGTTGAACTGTTAAATCAATTAAACTTGTAAAATGCATAACTAATTCAAATTTTATCTAAATCGCATGAAACCAGTGCTGTTAATTTTCATTTTAAATGTACTATTTACTAAAATTATTTTCAACCTTGTCCCTGTATCAAAAATCTGTTAATTAATTTAATGTTGTAGAATGTAATCTCCAAATTAGAAAATGTATATCTCTTTCAATAATTGTCCAAATCCAATGAACCCAATTCTGTAAAATTTCATTTTTAGTATACTAATTATCAGGATCGGTTTTAGATACTGTTTCTGTTCATAAAAATTTGTTAAGTATTTAACTAATGTTTTGATGTGTTTTTAGCTTAGAAAATTCATGGAAAATTCTTAAATAACTTAAAATGAATTGTTCTCTGTTTCTAAAATTTTGTTATATCATGCTTAGGTTGCTGTGTGAGTTTTGGTATGTTTTGTTGTTGTTATATGTTTAAGTTTGGTCGGTGTTATTCGTTCTTATTCGCTGTTTTGTTCAATCGTTAGGATTCGATATTTGCGGCAACCCTGAGAACGACCCTCCGCAACAAATTGAGCAACAAAGAACCGAACAAGCGATTTGATCATGTTAATCCCAGGTATTTTAAAGTCTAATATTTTGTTTCAAATTTGTATGTATGCATTGCTTAATTTGTGTTAAATTGATTAGTTAAACTCAGTATTGCATATCCTGTAGACAAATTATTCATCTCTACTACCGAGCCTAGGTTATTTGTTTGTGATTAGAGGTCGCCGGATGATCTCTTGTCACTTAGTAGATCCGGGTCAAATTGCTTAGACATGCTTAGTATCGGTAGAAATGGACGGTTATCGACTTAGTCGGTAACCTTGATCACACAAAATTTTCTATAACTTTATATTTCAGCATTCTCGCTTTGTCTAATTGCAAAACTAAAAATGAAAACAAAATGATTTAGACGCGCACAATGGTAAGATTGGTGTGATCTTTTGGGTGTGATCGCAAAGGTGCCCGTCAATTAAGGACCGAACATCTTGTGAGTTTACATTATCCAGCATTTCGCGTGCTAACCACACTAGAGGGTATGGGACCTCTCTTGACCTAGTACTTTGGCGTGTATTGGCTCCGGTCGCAGGAGGTCGCAGGAGGGATGGAGGTGGGAGCATGGTAGTTGTCCAAAAGCTTTATCCCGAGTGGGTAGTTGTCTTTTCGGCTTTACCATGTAAGCGTATGGATTTCTATCCATACGAGCGGCTCGTAGTTAATACACAATATTGGAAAAAGTCTCGTAGGACTTAGTCTGTGTTGCCGCATACCTTCTAAGTGTGCTTTGGCTTAAAGGCGATGCAAGTGTGGGTACAGTGGTACACCCCTGCAGGGTTAAAAACTATTCGAATAGCCTCGTCCTAGGTGATGGACACGCTTGGGTAAGCTTATTGTGAGGACCCCCGGTTATTGGAAATGTTACTAATTAAATTCATACTGTAGCGCAATTGTTAATGAAGGAACAGTACTGCCCCTTTATTAAAAACCATGCTAAAGATATAAATTTAACAAGTGACGATCCGATGCGAGATTCCGGACATATATGATTCACAATGGTTCCCAGGACCAACGACCATTGCATATATATCCTTCATCAACATTGCATCAAACACATACAAGTCATACATTGATATAATTAAACATAAGGTTACATCATTCATTAGTACCACAATATTAAGTGCCTTGGTCACTCTAACGATATCTGTGGAAGCAAAATAAGCGGAAAATGTCCACCAATGGCCTCATCCACCCGCGAGCAATTGCGTGGAGGAAAGAAGTGGCGTCACTCGTTAGCGTCACCACGATCGGCGCTAACGGGTACTTCATAGAAAACCATCCTCACCTGCAACAATAGGTGGTAGCACCTTGAGTACAAAAGGTACTCAGCAAGTCTTACACAAACTAACAAAAGAAAGTGGTTATTAGATCCTATTCAAAGTAGTAGAGTTGTTACATGCATAAGGTTACAACAGGAAGGTATAAAGGTTCAAATTTGCATAAAGCGATACACCTTATCCTACAAAGGCTAACTTTTGATAAAGCAATTTAATAAATCAAAAATAAAGTAAAACAGTAAGTAAATACATTAAATGTAAACAGTACAGTGCATGATTCCCTCATGCAAACCGAAAATAAACCGAAACCACATTTTTGAAAATCAAAAATTCTATACAGGTGACATCAATTCAAGTTATCGTCCATGACCGTGGACACGGCTATTCGAACAGTTTATACCCTGCAGGGGTGTACATCTTTACCCACATGACTTAGCTAGCCCGTTGCCTTCGGATGCCTCCGAATGATGACATACTTCCTTTGGTATGCCGGCCGGGAAACTAAGATTTGGTATTTTCAACAAGCTAACACTATTGAGTTGGACCCCATGTGTGAACCAGATCCCACTAGTGTAGGCTATACCACCTACTAACCACGGGGCACACATGTTGTGTCGATAATGCCGATCCAAACAATTTAAAGCGGGTGGGTTCCCTACCCATAGTAGAATGCTATCGGCACCATTAAGGTATCGTATATGCGACGAGGCACATATCGCCCTCACCCTCCTAAGAACATCGTCTTGACATACAAGCTCACATGGCATAAAACGCAGTCCTCGGACCTAAGCATCTATGCCATACAAGGTCAATACACATATCCTTACTCTCTGTTTCCAACTCAATAGTCTCAACATTTTACTTAACCAAGCAGCGCCCATACACTGCATGTGGAAGTGCGTGGGGACTTGAACTGAATAGTCGAGTTCGGTCCTTAATCAACCGGACAAGTCCACCACAAAACCCAATCTCGTGCACAAAAGCACCATCACTAGCTTCCTCTTGTCCAAATCAATTTGAATTTCAAATACAAGACTGATTTAAAGAAAGCTGGACAAAGAGTTTAAAATAACAAGGGTTGATTGTGATTCCCATGTTTGACAAGATATGCTTGTCAAACTCTAAAATCTCTAGATGCATATCTAAGCCAAATCGAAAATAGACCATATAGTATACAAGACTACACTAGAGTTGAGTGTATGGTCATAATTAAGGTAATCCACCATGTCGGGTTATAGCTAGCTATTACAAGTCACATTTTGTATTTTCAGGACAAATAGCATGCACAGATATCACTTTGGATTTGTAAAAGCTATTGTACAAAATTTGGGTTCAATATGGTGCAAAGAGGATGCTTGCCTTGATAGTAATAGACTTCATTGCGAGCTCGGGTTGTTGAAGTATAATCAAAAGCTTGATAGAACCGACTTCTAAAAGAAGCAATAAAATCAATAAATACCAAAAGCGACAACTAGTATAAATTATCGAAATTGTATGATCAATAAAGAAATGCATGATTAACAGCATGCTTAAGTTATATTTACCCTAATAGTGATAATAACCCATTTTATAACCTACTGTTTTCAAAAGAAAGAAATTAGGTTTTAATGCAAAGTTCCAGTTTTCAGATTTTAAAAGAGCTGAAAACAGGACAGATTGCAACTTTCGGAAAAAGAAATATTGATCATGCAAAAGTTCATAAATGAATCTTAGCATGATCTTTTAGGGTAATTAATATCCCAAACCAATCTTAGTCTAACCCTAACTAGTTAGATCACATCGACTAAGAAGGAATTCATTTTTGTCGGTTAAACCGACAAAAGAAACAGAGACAATTCTCAGCTAGAAGTTAGAATAGATGATGACAAGAATTGAAAGATCAACTTGTCATGATGCTAGGGTTTAGTCAAAACCTAAATAAGATGATAAGTTGACAGGAAGAACCCTAGGTCTTGAAAATGACATGAAAGACCGAAAAGGTATAATATCGACTTTTGGTTTAAAGCAAGTTGAAGCTCTTGATGCTTAAGAGAATGATTCACAGCACTTCTAAGGTCCTTAAGATGCTCAAGATATTAAAACTAGGGTTTTAGCTTACAGGAGAAGAAAAGATGCCAAGGGTTTTGAAAACCCAATGATGAACAACAGAGAATTAAACTCGATTTAACCTACAAAAGATAATCAATCTTTATTGCAAGGTGTAACGAGTTTAGGATGGATAAGCAAAGGAACAAGAGCAAGAACTCCTTTGGCTAACAATGGAGGATGAGCTTGCTGGTCAACAATGGTGCGACTCAAAAGGCTAGGGTTTATATATGGATGTTGAGCTCTGAGCAAAGGGAATGATCTAGAGTTGATGAGGTGTCCATTTAGGGCTAATTATCCCAAAAATTAGTTGCAAAAACTTTGGGATAAATCCTCTCCTCTGTTCTGAGAGAGATCTGTGAGAGAGAGGGAAGAAGATAAGAGCCAAGCGACATGTGGGCCCCATTGTCATCCTCGTGCGCGCATCTCGGAAGGCTCAAACAAATGTCGGTAGTCCGATTGGAAATGGCGGCTACGATAAATAGAGAGATTAAATGATTTGAATCGGTATCATTTAATATGGACCGCACGATCTAGATCTACCGATCGGGATTAAAATGGAATCCCGAAGGAATCATTGAGGTCCACTTTCAAATCGGGCGTTGGATTGAAATCCAACGCTCAATTAAAAGAATACACGTCACCTCCTTTAGATACGATGGCGCAACACCGTTGGATTTGATTTCTACGGTCGGGATGGAAAGTTGAACCGATGGTCCGATTGCATACACTCATATGGACCGTGCGATTGAAATACAACGATCCACCGATTTTGGGCTTTAGAGGCCCACGGTCAAAAAGTCTGCGTAAGATTGAAATCAAAGGCCGCATAAGCGCGCGCTCGATTTCAAATTGAAATAAGCAATACCGTTAGATCAAGGATGGGCGGCCACGATTGTGCGGGGATCGGAGTCGTCGAATGCATACACTAATCTGGGCCACGATGAAGATCCAGCGGTCGGAGGAGTGCGGGCTTTAATAACATGCGAGAAAGGAAAAGCGTAGGATTTGAATCTAACGGTGAGATAAAAGCGCGCTTTAGGTTTAAAGCGAAAAGGCGTCACGGTTGGATTGGAAGCGAGCGGTGGAGATTGAACATGGATCGGAGTTGTCCGATTGCACACACTAACCTCGCTCGTTAGATCAAGATCCAACGGCGAGAGATTAAAATGCATCGTGGGCGGCTCGTGGAGTGTTATAGCCGCGGTTCGATTGAAGATCAACGGCTTGTATCAATCGTGGAGTTCGGGCTGCGTTGGAGCGTGGTAGGCGGACCAAATAGACTGGTTGGACCCAACCACGAAGGTGCGAGTCGCTCTGATGCTAGGGTTAGGTTTAGACCAGTTTAGTTGACCCAATCCTATTCAAATTTGTAAAAGGTTTGGTGGGCTTTTAAAAATAGCAAATAAATTCATAAATTCATGAAATTTTTATTGTAAGCTCTTGGGATGATATATTTCCCAGATAAATTTTATAAACCGCATTTTCACTTTGTAAAATACATAAATATTTATTTCAGGCCGAAAATATTTATTTAAAGACCATAAATTTTCTTTAAGCCCAAATAATTTCTAAAAATGCAACAAAAATATTTTTAGTCAAGATAATTTATCTAGGCTTTAATAAAAATACTTCCCAGTCATAATACAAGTTTTATCTTGTATCCCTTTAAGACTTTGAATGGTTCTTTAGGGTTTTGACTACAAAGGAAGGTTTTTAACTTGTAACATGCTGCCCAAAGTGTAAACATGAACAGTAATGCCATGAACAGTATCTCATTCTGTTCATAAAGCATTTATTACTGTTTATAAACTTGGGGCTGTTACAAACCTACCCCTTAAGAAAATCTCGTCCCAGAGATTTGGAACAAGTTAAGATCGGGAAGAAGTGAAATGGAAATGAATTATGAGGAAATTCAACATCATTGTTTTGATTTCCTTTAAAGATAACAAAGAAGAACCTTACATAACAACATAGTGTTATTATTACATCTTTGTTTACATTGGTTTGTTTAAACTTTCCTTTCTTGATTCAAAGGAAAGTACTAAACAACAAAAGATGGGGTGCTCGATCGCATCGGATCTTGGCGCTCCCAAGTGGCTTCATCCTCGGAATGATTAGCCCATGAATTTTCAAGAACTTGTGATGCGATTTCTTGTCCTGCGTTCCATTGTGTCGAGGATACGTCTTGGTTGCTCTTGATATGAAAGATCGGGTTGGAGATCAAGATGCTCATAGCGGTTGCCTCAATAGGAACACGAAGGCATTTCTTTAATTGAGACACATGAAAAGTATCATGCATCTGCGAAAGTGATTCGGTAGTTCAATTGGTAGCTCTGACTCCTCGCTTGCAATGATTCGGAAGGGTCCGATATAACGAGTGCGAGCTTTCCTTTTACACAAAACGATGAGTACCCTTCATGGGTGACACTTTAAGATAGACATGGTCATCCACCTCAAAGCTCAACTCACGGCGGCGATGATCGGCATAGCTCTTACGGCGAGGCGTGCGGTTTTCAAACAATCTCGAATCAGTCGAACTTGCTCTTCTGCTTCCTTTACTAAGTCTGGACCATAGAATGATCTTTCACGAGACTCAGACCAATTCAATGGAGTCCTACAAGCTCTCCCATACAAGGCTTCAAAGGTGACATTTGAATACTTGCTTGGTAGCTATTATTGTAGGAAAATTCCACATATGGCAAAGATTTCTCCCAATCTTTGCTATAAGATAGCACATAGGCTCGAAGAAGATCTTCCATTACTTGGTTCACTCTTTCAGTTTGACCACTGGTTTGAGGATGGTAGCGATCTTGAAAGAGAGTTCGATCCCATAGCTTTGATGAAGGCTATTCCAAAAATGGGAAGTGGCGAGGACCACGGTCGAAACAATGACTTTAGGAACACCATGAAGACAAACAATTCTAGCAATATAAAGCTCGCTAATTGCTTGCCATTGAAATCGGTCTGGCCAGGAATAAAATGAGCCACTTTAGTTAAGCGATCGATGATCACCCAAATGGCATCGGATCCTTGGAAGTCTTGGGAAGACCGATGCGAAATCCATACCGATCTCTTCCCACTTCCATTGTGGAATAGGCAAAGGTGAAGGGTACCGGTGGCTTGGATGTTCGACTTTAACCCTTTGGCAAATATCACATTCGACAACATCTTGAGCAATTTGCCTCTTCATTTGGCTCCACCAAAATATTTTCTTTAAATCTGGTACATCTTGGTACTCCCGGGATGCAAAGAAAACTTGGAATTATGAGCCTCTCTAAGAATTAGACTTCTTAGATGAGGATCGTGAGTACTACCAAGCGATTGCGATATCGAATCATACCGCGACCATCTTCAGAAAACTCGTTGGCTTTGCCTGCTTTCATATTCCCCTTGATTTCGGCTACCTCGGCATCAGTTGTCTGGGCCTCCAGAATCTGAGATTCTAATGTTGGCTCCACATGTAATGCAATGAGAAACTGCTCCTACCAATTCAAGACTTAGGCGCCGAAAATCAGCACACAAGTCTTTTTCGGCAGGTAGAGAAGATATGCAGTTGCATTGTGACTTTCTGCTTAAAGCATCTGCCACAACATTGGCTTTACCAGGATGATAATGAATACCCATGTCGTAGTCCTTGATCAGTTCAAGCCATCTTCTTTGTCTCATATTCAAATCAGTTGAGTGAATATGTACTTGAACTTTATGATCGGTGTAGATCTCACAGCGATTACCAAGGAGGTAATGTCGCCAAATCTTTAATGCATGGACCACGGCGACCAATTCCAAATCATGAGTAGGATAATTAACTTCATGAGGCGCAGCTGCAGGGATGCATATGCCACAACTCGGCCTTCTTGCATAAGCACACAACCAAGTCCATGGCGAGATGCATCGCAATAAATATCAAGCTCTTAAGAACATCAGGAAGAGTAAGGCTGGAGCTTTAGTCAAGAGAGTTCTCAAAAGCCGAAAACTCTCTTCACACTTGGCTGACCATTCAAATTTCTTCCCTTTCTGCAAGAGCTGAGTCAAAGGTCTAGCAATCTTGGAGAAATTTTCAATGAACCTACGGTAATAACCCGCAAGTCCAAGAAAACTCCGAATCTCTGGGACATTCTTGGGAGGCTTCCAATTTAGTACATCTTGTACCTTGCTTGGATCGGCAATGATACCTCCTTGGATAATACATGCCCCAAAAATGCAACCTCTCGAGCGAAAGCACATTTCTTGAACTTAGCATATAGTCGATCTTGACTAAGTGTTTCGAGCACAAGTCGCAAATGTTGTTCATGATCCTTATCAGACTTGGAATAAATAAGGATGTCGTCAATGAACACGACAACGAACTTATCCAAGAATTCCATGAACACTGAATTCATAAGATTCATGAAATAAGCTGGAGCATTGGTCAGACCAAAGGACATAACAGTATACTCGTATAAACCATAACGAGTAGAGAAAGCTGTCTTAGGAATGTCCTCAGCTCTAACCTTGATTTGATGATAGCCCGACCGCAAATCAATCTTTGAAAAGACGCGGGCACCAACCAACTGATCAAAAAGATCATCAATTCGAGGTAGAGGATATTTGTTCTTGATAGTGACCTCATTTAACGGACGGTAATCCACACACATCTGTAAAGTGTTGTCTTTCTTCTTAACAAAGATTGCCGGGCATCCCCAAGGTGAGGAACTCGGTCGAATGAAACCTTTGTCAAGCAATTCTCGAGTTGCTTCTTCAATTCAACCAACTCGTTGTGGGCATTCGATAAGGACTCCTAGATATCGGGCGGTTCGGGAACTAGTTCAATCACGAACTCCACTTCCGATCGGTGGTAAGCGGGAAGGTCTTGGAAAGACATCAACATACTCACGGACAATTGATGCGACTCCAAAGAAGGAGTGGTATCAACTTGGTGAGCACAAAGATGAGCCAATTGTTTTGGAATGGTAAACAACTTGAATGCCGTCTGCATTGGTCATAGAAATAGACCGTTGGGAACAATTGATTTGGCCACGGTTCTTGGACAGCCAATCCATACCCAAAATGACATCAACCCTTTAGAGTCAATCACAATTAGATTTGCTAAAACCTTACTCCAAGGATTGTTATGTTGACCCCACAACAAATCGATCGGTTTTAAAGACCGACCAGGTGATTGAATAATAAAAGGTGGTTGGAGGGTATGCATGTCTAGCGGTGTTGAACAACAAAATGATTGCTAATAAAAGAATGAGATGCTCGAGTCAAATAAAGCGATGGCTGGGTGAAATTAACTAGGAGCATACCCATAACAACCAGTGTATCGGCGCCTCTTGGCGGTGATCGGTTCACATGCCCACGGTGGGCGGATCGGCTTTAATAGGGGCCTCTGCGAAGGGCTGGCGAGCAGGGGTTGGATATGGTCGAGCAGAGGCAATCCTTGCGCTTTGCCACACACTTGTTGGCATAATGCCGGACGACCACAATGAAAGCGAGATAACCCACAGGTTAACATTGTTAACAGGGCGGGGCTGATTTCCACTTAGTCTGGCCCGATTGGTGGGAGGAGATGGGCGAGGAGCAAACACCGCCGCCTTGGTGAAAATGGAGTGGTGCTCGTGGTGGTCTAGACAACCACATACGAGGCCTTGGTGAGCTGCCACGAGAACAAGCGAGAAGTCGGCGCCGCTTGCGTGACTCCTCCAATGCCTTGCTCTTACTCTCGGCCACAATGGCTTTATTGACCAAATGAGAGAAATTTCTGAAATCATGCAAAGCCACTGCCATCTGCAGTTCTTCAGATAGCCCATTCAAGAACCGGTTTCGACGACGAAGGTCAGTCGAAACATCATCGAGCATATCGGCAGAAAGTTGAACTCATGCGAGATATTCGATTCTGATTTTCGCCCTTGCTTGAGAGCGAGAAATTCTTGCTGCTTGATCATCATGACCCCTTCGGGAATGTGAGCTTCGCGAAAAGCTTCCACAAATTCATCCCAAGTAGGGACATGTCCAGCAGGCTGAATGGCAAGAAGATTATCCCACCATATGCTAGCTGGCCCATCGAGCTGATA
Organism: Ampelocalamus luodianensis; assembly: GCA_036346255.1. Taxonomy (NCBI): domain Eukaryota; kingdom Viridiplantae; phylum Streptophyta; class Magnoliopsida; order Poales; family Poaceae; genus Ampelocalamus; species Ampelocalamus luodianensis. The sequence goes on along the minus strand of CM070625.1, from coordinate 48,012,144 downwards.
ACTGGCAAAAAGAACCTTTTCCCTTTCAGAGCACTGAGCAATCAAGAGCTTCTTCTCAATGGTTCGAAGCCAATCCTCAGCTTCCATGGGATCCTGAGAACTGGAGAACACCGGCGGGTTAGTCCGCTGAAAGTCAGCAAGACTGCCCTGCACATGGTGGCCTCCTGCTCTAACGGCTGATGCAACAGGAGTAGAAGTATTGCGCGCAATCTGCTCCAAGATGCGCGTCTGGTCCATCCGGTTGCGCTCAATTTGCATGAGCACATCGGCCATCGAAGGTGGTGGAGGAAGCTCCTCTTCCTGAGGACCACCTTGCGGACCTTGAGAACTGGAGGGTTCAGTCGGCCCTCCCTGAGAATGAGGCACGGGAGTCGACATACCCTTCCCTTGTTGCGCTTGCGCACGAGTAGTAGGTCCTGTCATCCTGTTACCACACCATGGTTAACAACACAACAAGGACATACTCGGCAAACACAAACAAGTTTGCAATTAGAAAAGAAACAAATCTTGTATATATAATGCATCATGTTATGACATGTGTTCAAGTAACACCAAACCAGAAACTTCATATATACAACAAAATTTTTGGTTCAGTCTTTCATTATAGTCGTTGGCGAATGTCGGATTACAAACCCAAAATGGAACTTACATACTTTGTACAAAATACTACGCCCTATTACATACATTTTATTTAGGGCCACTACTAAACCGAAAGACACTCAACCACGAGGGTTCATCGTCGAGTGCTAGCGTAGAGATCGGTTAAAGTTCACGGAAACTCATTCAAAAGATGAGCTCGGGGAACCGGTATCAACGAGATCAACGGACTAATGAGGCGCCTCGGGAACCCAACAATGGTGATGACCTCCGGAGGTGCGATCCGCGAGTGCGAGAAAGCTGCGATCATCGGGCTTGGCGCGCTTGTCCATAAGCAGTGCGCGCCGGCCATACGGAAGTCGATAAAGAGGTGGTGCGGCGGCGGCGGGAGATCTCGTTGTCACCATAAAGCACGTTACGAGGAGCGGTTCATGTTGACTCAAGAAGCGGTACTCTGGGCCTCATTAAGGCGATGCCTAGTTTCCCACAACTCCCTCACAAGGCAGATGGATTTGGTCCATGATGCGGACCATCCTCGCCAAGCCCCATGCTTTGAGGTCTTCCCAAACTATATCTCATCGAACATGCTCACTTGGAGGTAGGGCCTTGATTCGGGAAGTGGTCGTAGGGTGGTTGAGACAATTCCGTCAAATCATGACGAAGAAGGCTCATCATCCTACTCGCGACTTCTGAACGCCATAGCCTCGGAGGTGGCAAGTGCTTGGACACGATGAGGAACACCGCCGACTACATGCCTAGCAATGGCGTTGATGAAGGCACGGTACTCCTCCATCCACGGTCCTCGATCTCGTCGATAAATGGCATACTCGGTGATAGGTGAAATTGGGCGCCACATCATGTCCCAGTAAGGTGGGAACCCATCAACATCTTGACTCGAGTCTCCTTGACCAAGTACCAACCGCTCATCTATAGGCCAAAAAGACAAGATAAGAAACAATTCACTTTTAGATAAACCAGCGAAAGTTGGGCAAGAAGTGACATTAAGGAGGATAAGAAATAAAAATGTCATACTTAAACTTTCAAAATTATACTCTTGCTTGAAAATAGTTTTATTAGAAGACTCTCTAACAACCGGCCATGCTACTTCTAACCTCGAACAGCGTATGCTCGATACCAACCAGCGTGAGGACCCGGTTATTGGAAATGTTACTAATTAAATTCATCTTGTAGCACAATTGTTAATGAAGGAACAATCGCGCTTTATTAAAAACCATGCTAAAGATATAAATTTAACAAGTGACGATCCGATGCAGAGATTCGGATATATATGATTCACAATGGTTCCCGGGATCAACGACCATTGCATATATATCCTTCATCAACATTGCATCAAACACATACAAGTCATACATTGATATAATTAAACATAAGGTTACATCATTCTATTAGTACTACAATATTAAGTGACTTGGTCACTTTAACGATATCTGTGGAAGCAAAATAAGCGGAAAATGTCCACCAATGGCCTCATCCACCCGCGAGCAATTGCGTGGAGGAAAGAAATAGCGTCACTCGTTAGCGTCACCACGATCGGCGCTAACGGGTACTTCATAGAAAACCATCCTCACTGCAACAATAGGTGGTAGCACCTTGAGTACAAAAGGTACTCGGCAAGTCTTACACAAACTAACAAAAGAAAGTGGTTATTAGATCCTATTCAAAGGAGTAGAGTTGTTACATGCATAAGGTTACAACGAGGAAGGTATAAAGGTTCAAATTTGCATAAGCGATACACCTTATCCTACAAAGGCTAACTTTTGATAAAGCAATTTAATAAATCAAAAATAAAGTAAAACAGTAAGTAAATACATTAAATGTAAATGATGCGATGCATGATTCCCTCATGCAAACCGAAAATAAACCAAACCACATTTTGGAAATCAAAATCTCTATCTGAGTGATATCGGTTCAAGTTATCGTCCATGGCCGTGGACACGGCTATTGAGCAGTTTATACCCTGCGGGGTGTACATCTTTACCCACATGACTTAGCTAGCCCGTTGCCTTGGATGCCTCCGAATGATGACATACTTCCTTTGGTATGCCGGCCAGGAAACTAAGATTTGGTATTTTCAACAAGCTAACACTATTGAGTTGGACCCCATGTGTGAACCAGATCCCACTAGTGTAGGCTATACCACCTACTAACCACGGGGCACACATGTTGTGTCGATAATGCCGATCCAAACAATTTAAAGCGGTGGGTTCCCTACCCATAGTAGAATGCTATCGGCACCATTAAGGTATCGTATATGCGACGAGGCACATATCGCCCTCACCCTCCTAAGAACATCGATCTTGACATACAAGCTCACATGGCATAAAACGCAGTCCTCGGACCTAAGCATCTATGCCATACAAGGTCAATACACATATCCTTACTCTCTGTTTCCAACTCAATAGTCTCAACATTTTACTTAACCAAGCAGCGCCCATACTGCGCATGTGGAAGTGCGTGGGGACTTGAACTGAATAGTCGAGTTCGGTCCTTAATCAACCGGACAAGTCCACCACAAAACCCAATCTCGTGCACAAAAGCACCATCACTAGCTTCCTCTTGTCGGATCAATTTGAATTTCAAATACAAGACTGATTTAAAGAAAGCTGGACAAAGAGTTTAAAATAACAAGGGTTGATTGTGATTCCCATGTTTGACAAGATATGCTTGTCAAACTCTAAAATCTCTAGGCGCATATCTAAGCCAAATCTGAAAATAGACCATATAGTATACTGATACTACACTAGAGTTGAGTGTATGGTCATAATTAAGGTAATCCACCATGTCGGGTTATAGCTAGCTATTACAAGTCACATTTTGTATTTTGGACAAATAGCATGCACAGATATCACTGGATTTGTAAAAGCTATTGTACAAAATCTGGGTTCAATATGGTGCAAAGAGGATGCTTGCCTTGATAGTAATAGACTTACATTGCGAGCTCGGGTTGTTGAAGTATAATCAAAAGCTTGATGAGAACCGACTTCTAAAAAAGCAATAAAATCCAATAAATACCAAAACGACAACTAGTATAAATTATCGAAATTGTATGATCAATAAAGAAATGCATGATTAACGACATGCTTAAGTTATATTTACCCTAATAGTGATAATAACCCATTTTATAACCTCTTTTTTTCAAAAGAAAGAAATTAGGTTTTAATGCAAAGTTCGATTTTGATTTTAAAAGAGTGAAAAAGCAGACAGATTGCAACTTTCGGAAAAGAAATATTGATCATGCAAAAGTTCATAAATGAATCTTAGCATGATCTTTTAGGTAATTAATATCCCAAACCAATCTTAGTCTAACCCTAACTAGTTAGATCACATCGACTAAGAAGGAATTCATTTTTGTCGGTTAAGCCGACAAAAAGAAACAGAGACAATTCTCAGCTAGAAGTTAAAATAGATGATGACAAGAATTGAAAGATCAACTTGTCATGATGCTAGGGTTTAGTCAAAACCTAAATAAGATGGTAAGTTGACAGGAAGAACCCTAGGTCTGGAAAATGACATGAAAGACGAAAAGGTATAATATCGACTTTTGGTTTAAAGCAAGTTGAAGCTCTTGATGCTTAAGAGAATGATTCATAGCAGCTTCTAAGGTCCTTAAGATGCTCAAGATATTAAAACTAGGGTTTTAGCTTACCGGGAGAAGAAATATGCCAAGGGTTTTGAAAACCCGATGCTGAACAACAGAGAATTAAACTCGATTTAACCTACAAAAGATAATCAATCTTTATTGCAAGGTGTAACCAGAGTTTAGGATGGATAAGCAAAGGAACAAGAGCAAGAACTCCAGCGGCTAACAATGGAGGATGAGCTTTGTGGTCAACAATGGCTGCGACTCAAAAGGCTAGGGTTTATATATGGATGTTGAGCTCTGAGCAAAGGGAATGATCTAGAGTTGATGAGGTGTCCATTTAGGGCTAATTATCCCAAAATTAGTTGCAAAAACTTTGGGATAAATCCTCTCCTCTGTTCTGAGAGAGATCTGTGTGAGAGAGAGAGGAAGAAGATAAGAGCCAAGCGACATGTGGGCCCCATTGTCATCCTCGATTGCGCGCATCTCGAAAGGCTCAAACAAATGTCGACCATCCGATTGGAAATGGCGGCTACGATAAATAGAGAGATTAAATGATTTGAATCGGTATCATTTAATATGGACCGCGATCTAGATCTACCGATCGGGATTAAAGCGAGCTTTAAAGGAATCATTGAGGTCCACTTTCAAATCGGGCGTTGGATTGAAATCCAACGCTCAATTAAAAGAATACACGTCACCTCCTTTAGATACGATGGCGCAACACCGTTGGATTTGATTTCTACGGTCGGGATGGAAAGTTGAACCGGATGGTCGATTGCATACACTCATATGGACCGTGCGATTGAAATCCAACGATCCACCGATTTTGGGCTTTAGAGGCCCACGGTCAAAAAGAGTGCCGTAGGATTGAAATCAAAGGCCGCATAAGCGCGCCTCGATTTCAAATTGAAATAAGCAATACCGTTAGATCAAGGATGGGCGGCCACGATTGTGCGGGGATCGGAGTCGTCGAATGCATACACTAATCGGGCCACACGATGAAGATCCAGCGGTCGGAGGAGTGCGGGCTTTAATAACATGCGAGAAAGGAAAAGCGTAGGATTTGAATCTAACGGTGAGATAAAGCGCGCCTTTAGGTTTAAAGCGAAAAGGCGTCACGGTTGGATTGGAAGCGAGCGGTGGAGATTGAACATGGATCGGAGTTGTCCGTTGCACACACTAACCTCGCTCGTTAGATCAAGATCCAACGGCGGAGATTAAAATGCATACGTGGGCGGCTCGTGGAGTGTTATAACCGCGGTTCGATTGAAGATCAACGGCTTGTATCAATCGTGGAGTTCGGGCTTGCGTTGGGCGTGGTGGGCGGACCAAATAGATGGGTTGGACCCAACCACGAAGGTGCGAGTCGCTCTGATACTAGGGTTAGGTTTAGACCAGTTTAGTTGACCCAATCCTATTCAAATTTGTAAAAGGTTTGGTGGGCTTTTAAAAATAGCAAATAAATTCATAAATTCATGAAATTTTCTTTGTAAGCTACTGGGATGATATATTTCCCGGATAAATTTTATAAACCGCATTTTCACTTTGTAAAATACATAAATATTTATTTCAGGCGAAAATATTTATTTAAAGACAATAAATTTTCTTTAAGCCCAAATAATTTCTAAAAATGCAACAAAAATATTTTTAGTCAAGATAATTTATCTAGGCTTTAATAAAAATACTTCCAGTCATAATACAAGTTTTATCTTGTATCCCTTTAAGACTTTGAATGGTTCTTTAGGGTTTTGACTACAAAGGAAGGTTTTAACTTGTAACATCTTGCCCAAAGTGTAAACATGAGCAGTAATGCCATGAGCAGTATCTCATTCTTGTTCATAAAGCATTTTATTACTGTTTATAAACTTGGGGCTGTTACAAACCTACCCCCCTTAAGAAAATCTCGTCCCCGAGATTTGGAACAAGTTAAGATCAGGAAGAAGTGAAATGGAAATGAATTATGAGGAAATTCAACATCTGTTGTTTTGATTTCCTTTAAAGATAACAAAGAAGAACCTTACATAACAACATAGTGTTATTATTACATCTTTGTTTACATTGGTTTGTTTAAACTTTCCTTTCTTGATTCAAAGGAAAGTACTAAACAACAAAAAGATGGGGGTGCTCGATCTGCATCAGATCTTCGCGCTCCCAAGTGGCTTCATCCTCGGAATGATTAGCCCACTGAATTTTCAAGAACTTGACGATGCGATTTCTTGTCCTGCGTTCCATTGTGTCGAGGATACGTCTTGGTTGCTCTTGATATGAAAGATCGGGTTGGAGATCAAGATGCTCATAGCGATTGCCTCAATAGGAACACGAAGGCATTTCTTTAATTGAGACACATGAAAAGTATCATGCCTTCTTGAAAGTGATTGAGTAGTTCCAATTGGTAAGCTCTGACTCCTCGCTTGGCAATGATTCGGAAGGGTCCGATATAACGAGTGCGAGCTTTCCTTTTACAGCGATGAGTACCCTTCATGGGTGACACTTTAAGATAGACATGGTCATCCACCTCAAAGCTCAACTCACGGCGGCGATGATCGGCATAGCTCTTACGGCGAGGCATGCGGTTTTCAAACAATCTCGAATCGAGCGAACTTGCTCTCTACGCTTCCTTTACTAAGTCGGACCATAGAATGATCTTTCACGGACTCGGACCAATTCAATGGAGTCCTACAAGCTCTCCCATACAAGGCTTCAAAGGTGACATTTGAATACTTGCTTGTAGCTATTATTGTAGGAAAATTCCACATATGGCAAAGATTTCTCCGATCTTTGCTATAAGATAGCACATAGGCTCGAAGAAGATCTTCCATTACTTGGTTCACTCTTTCGGTTTGACCACTGGTTTGAGGATGGTAGCGATCTTGAAAGAGAGTTCGATCCCCATAGCACGATGAAGGCTATTCCAAAAATGGGAAATGGCGAGGACCACGGTCGAAACAATGACTTTAGGAACACCATGAAGACAAACAATTCTAGCAATATAAAGCTCGCTAATTGCTTGCCATTGAAATCGGTCTGGCCAGGAATAAAATGAGCCACTTTAGTTAAGCGATCGATGATCACCCAAATGGCATCGAGATCCTTGGAAGTCTTGGGAAGACCGATGCTTGAAATCCATACCGATCTCTTCCCACTTCCATTGTGGAATAGGCAAAGGTGAAGGGTACCGGTGGCTTGGATGTTCGACTTTAACCCTTTGGCAAATATCACATTCAACAACATACTGAGCAATTTGCCTCTTCATTTGGCTCCACCAAAATATTTTCTTTAAATCCTGGTACATCTTGGTACTCCCAGGATGCAAAGAAAACTTGGAATTATGAGCCTCTCTAAGAATTAGACTTCTTAGATGAGGATCGTGAGTACTACCAAGCGATTGCGATATCGAATCATCTGCGACCATCTTGAAAAACTTCGTTGGCTTTGCCTTCTTTCATATTCCCCTTGATTTCGGCTACCTCGGCATCAGTTGTCCGGGCCTCCAGAATCTGAGATTCTAATGTTGGCTCCACATGTAATGCAGCGAGGGAAACTGCTCCTACCAATTCAAGACTTAGGCGCGGAAATCAGCACACAAGTCTTTTTGGCGGTAGAGAAGATATGCGATTGCATTGTGACTTTACGCTTAAAGCATCTGCCACAACATTGGCTTTACGGGATGATAATGAATACCCATGTCGTAGTCCTTGATCAGTTCAAGCCATCTTCTTTGTCTCATATTCAAATCAGTTGAGTGAATATGTACTTGAACTTTATGATCGGTGTAGATCTCACAATGATTACCAAGGAGGTAATGTCGCCAAATCTTTAATGCATGGACCACGGCGACCAATTCCAAATCATGAGTAGGATAATTAACTTCATGAGGCGCAGCTGCAGGGATGCATATGCCACAACTCGGCCTTCTTGCATAAGCACACAACCAAGTCCATGGCGAGATGCATCGCAATAAATATCGAAGCTCTTAAGAACATCCTAAGAGTAAGCGGAGCTTTAGTCAAGAGAGTTCTCAAAGCGAAAACTCTCTTCACACTTGGTGACCATTCAAATTTCTTCCCTTTACGCAGAGAGCTGAGTCAAAGGTCTAGCAATCTTGGAGAAATTTTCAATGAACCTACGGTAATAACCCGCAAGTCCAAGAAAACTCGAATCTCAGGACATTCTTGGGAGGCTTCAATTTAGTACATCTTGTACCTTGCTTGGATCGACAATGATACCTCCTTGGATAATACATGCCCCAAAATGCAACCTCTACGAGCGGAAAGCACATTTCTTGAACTTAGCATATAGTCGATGCCGACTAAGTGTTTCAAACAAAGTCGCAAATGTTGTTCATGATCCTTATCGGACTTGGAATAAATAAGGATGTCGTCAATGAACACGACAACGAACTTATCCAAGAATTCCATGAACACGAATTCATAAGATTCATGAAATAAGTGGAGCATTGGTCGGACCAAAGGACATAACGGTATACTCGTATAAACCATAACGAGTAGAAAAAGTGTCTTAGGAATGTCCTCGGTTCTAACCTTGATTTGATGATAGCCCGACCGCAAATCAATCTTTGAAAAACGCGGGCACCAACCAAGCGATCAAAAGATCATCAATTCGAGGTAGAGGATATTTGTTCTTGATAGTGACCTCATTTAACGGACGGTAATCCACACACATCCGTAAAGTGTTGTCTTTCTTCTTAACAAAGATTGCGGGCATCCCAAGGTGAGGAACTTCGGTCGAATGAAACCTTTGTCAAGCAATTCTCCGAGTTGCTTCTTCAATTCAACCAACTCGTTGTGGGCATTCGATAAGGACTCCTAGATATCGGGCGGTTCGGGAACTAGTTCAATCACGAACTCCACTTCCGATCGGTGGTAAGCGGGAAGGTCTTCATGAAAGACATCAACATACTCACGGACAATTGATGCGACTCCAAAGAAGGAGTGGTATCAACTTGGTGAGCACAAAGATGAGAGCCAATTGTTTTGGAATGGTAAACAACTTGAATGCCGTCTGCATTGGTCATAGAAATAGACCGTTGGGAACAATTGATTTGGCACTGGTTCTTGGACACCAATCCATACCCAAAATGACATCCAACCCTTTAGAGTCAATCACAATTAGATTTGCTAAAAACCTTACTCCAAGGATTGTTATGTTGACCCCACAACAAATCGATCGGTTTAAAGACCGACCAGGTGATTGAATAATAAAAGGTGGTTGGAGGGTATGCATGTCTAGCGGTGTTGAACAACAAAATGATTGCTAATAAAGAATGAGATGCTCGAGTCAAATAAAGCGATGGCTGGACTGAAATTAACTAGGAGCATACCTATAACAACCAGTGTATCGGCGCCTCTTGGCGTGATCGGTTCACATGCCCACGTGGGCGGATCGGCTTTAATAGGGGCCTCTGCGAAGGGCTGGCGAGCAGGGGTTGGATATGGTCGAGCAGGAGGCAATCCTTGCTTTGCTTTGCCACACACTTGTTGGCATAATGCCCGGACGACCACAATGAAAGCGGATAACCCACAGGTTAACATTGTTAACGGGGCGGGGCTGATTTCCACTTAGTCTGGCCCGATTGGTGGGAGAGATGGGCGAGGAGCAAACACCGCCGCCTTGGTGAAAATGGGTGGTGCTCGTGGTGGTCTAGACAACCACATACGAGGCCTTGGTGAGTGCCACGAGAACAAAGCGAGAAGTCGGCTGCCGCTTGCGTGACTCCTCCAACGCCTTGCTCTTACTCTCGGCCACAATGGCTTTATTGACCAAATGAGAGAAATTTACGAAATCATGCAAAGCCACGCCATCTGCAATTCTTGAATAGCCCATTCAAGAACCGGTTTCGACGGCGAAGGTCGGTCGAAACATCATCGAGCATATCGGCGGGAAGTTGAACTCATGCGGATATTCGATTCTGATTTTCGCCCTTGCTTGAGAGCGAGAAATTCTTGCTGCTTGATCATCATGACCCCTTCGGGAATGTGAGCTTCGCGAAAAGCTTCCACCAATTCATCCCAAGTACGGACATGTCCAGCAGGCTGAATGGCAAGAAGATTATCCCACCATATGCTAGCTGGCCCATCGGTGATAAGCGGCAAAAGAACCTTTTCCCTTCGAGCATTGAGCAATCAAGAGCTTCTTCTCAATGGTTCGAAGCCAATCCTCAGCTTCCATGGGATCCTGAGAACTGGAGAACACCGGCGGGTTAGTCCGCTGAAAGTCAGCAAGACTGCCCTGCACATGGTGGCCTCGTGCTCTAACGGCTGATGCAACATGAGTAGAAGTATTGCGCGCATTCTGCTCCAAGATGCGCGTCTGGTCCATCCGGTTGTGCTCAATTTGCATGAGCACATCGGCCATCGAAGGTGGTGGAGGAAGCTCCTCTTCCGGGAGACCACCTTGCGGACCTTGAGAACTGGAGGGTTCAGTCGGCCCTCCCTGAGAATGAGGCACGGGAGTCGACATACCCTTCCCTTGTTGCACTTGCGCACGAGTAGTAGGTCCTGTCATCCTGTTACCACACCATGGTTAACAACACAACAAGGACATACTCGGCAAACACAAACAAGTTTGCAATTAGAAAAGAAACAAATACTGTATATACAATGCATCATGTTATGACATGTGTTCAAGTAACACCAAACGAAACTTCATATATACAACAAAATTTTTGGTTCAGTCTTTCATTATAGTCGGCCATAATGTCGGATTACAAACCAAAAATGGAACTTACATACTTTGTACAAAATACTACGCCTATTACATACATTTTATTTAGGGCCACTACTAAACCGAAAGACACTCAACCACGAGGTTCATCGTCGAGTGCTAGCGTAGAGATCGGTTAAAGTTCACGGAAACTCATTCAAAAGATGAGCTCGGGGAACCGGTATCAACGAGATCAACGGGCTAATGAGGCGCCTCGGGAACCCAACAATGGTGATGACCTCCGGAGGTGCGATCCGCGAGTGCGAGAAAGCTGCGATCATCGGGCTTGGCGCGCTTGTCCATAAGCAGTGCGCGCGGCCGCCACGGAAGTCGATAAAGAGGTGGTGCAGCAGCAGCAGGGGAGATCTCGTTGTCACCATAAAGCACGTTACGAGGAACGCGGTTCATGTTGACTCCAAGAAGCAGGTACTCCTGGGCCTCATTAAGGCGATGCCTAGTTTCCCACAACTCCCTCACAAGACAGCGATGGATTTGGTCCATGATGCGGACCATCCTCGCCAACTGTCGCATCTGAGGTCTTCCCCAAACTGTATCTCATCGAACATGCTCACTTCGGAGGTAGGGCCTTGATTCGGGAAGTGGTCGTAGGGTGGTTGAGACAATTCCGTCAAATCATGACGAAGAAGGCTCATCATCCTACTCGCAACTTCCTGAACTGCCATAGCCTCAGAGGTGGCAAGTGCTTGGACCTGATGAGGAACACTTTGCCCGACTACATGCCTAGCAATGGCGTTGATGAAGGCACGGTACTCCTCCATCCACGGTCCTCGATCTCGTCGATAAATGGCATACTCCGGTGATAGGTGAAATTGGGCGCCACATCATGTCCCGTAAGTAAGTGGGAACCCATCAACATCTTGACTCGAGTCTCCTTGACCAAGTACCAACCGCTCATCTATAGGCCAAAAGACAAGATAAGAAACAATTCACTTTTAGATAAACCAACGAGAAAGTTGGGCAAGAAGTGACATTAAGGAGGATAAGAAATAAAATGTCATACTTAAACTTTCAAAATTATACTCTTGCTTGAAAATAGTTTTATTAGAAGACTCTCTAACAACTTGGCCATGCTACTTCTAACCTACGAACAGCGTATGCTCGATACCAACGCTGTGAGGACCCGGTTATTGGAAATGTTACTAATTAAATTCATCTTGTAGCACAATTGTTAATGAAGGAACGATCGCCCTTTATTAAAAACCATGCTAAAGATATAAATTTAACAAGTGACGAATCCGATGCAAGAGATTCGGATATATATGATTCAAAATGGTTCCCGGGATCAACGACCATTGCATATATATCCTTCATCAACATTGCATCAAACACATACAAGTCATACATTGATATAATTAAACATAAGGTTACATCATTCATTAGTACTACAATATTAAGTGACTTGGTCACTTTAACGATATCTGTGGAAGCAAAATAAGCGGAAAATGTCCACCAATGGCCTCATCCACCCGCGAGCAATTGCGTGGAGGAAAGAAATGGCGTCACTCGTTAGCGTCACCACGATCGGCGCTAACGGGTACTTCATAGAAAACCATCCTCACCGCAACAATAGGTGGTAGCACCTTGAGTACAAAAGGTACTCGGCAAGTCTTACACAAACTAACAAAAGAAAGTGGTTATTAGATCCTATTCAAAGGAGTAGAGTTGTTACATGCATAAGGTTACAACGAGGAAGGTATAAAGGTTCAAATTTGCATAAAGCGATACACCTTATCCTACAAAGGCTAACTTTTGATAAAGCAATTTAATAAATCAAAAATAAAGTAAAACAGTAAGTAAATACATTAAATGTAAACGATGCGATGCATGATTCCCTCATGCAAACCGAAAATAAACCAAACCACATTTTGAAAATCAAAATTTCTATCTGAGTGACATCAATTCAAGTTATCGTCCATGACCGTGGACACGGCTATTGAGCAGTTTATACCTGCGGTGTACATCTTTACCCACATGACTTAGCTAGCCGTTGCCTTGGATGCCTCCGAATGATGACATACTTCCTTTGGTATGCCGGCCAGGAAACTAAGATTTGGTATTTTCAACAAGCTAACACTATTGAGTTGGACCCCATGTGTGAACCAGATCCTACTAGTGTAGGCTATACCACCTACTAACCACGGGGCACACATGTTGTGTCGATGTGCCGATCCAAACAATTTAAAGCGGGTGGGTTCCCTACCCATAGTAGAATGCCATCGGCACCATTAAGGTATCGTATATGCGACGAGGCACATATACGCCCTCACCCTCCTAAGAACATCGTCTTGACATACAAGCTCACATGGCATAAAACGCAGTCCTCGGACCTAAGCATCTATGCCATACAAGGTCAATACACATATCCTTACTCTCTGTTTCCAACTCAATAGTCTCAACATTTTACTTAACCAAGCAGCGCCCATAGGCGCATGTGGAAGTGCGTGGGGACTTGAGGCTGAATAGTCGAGTTCGGTCCTTAATCAACCGGACAAGTCCACCACAAAACCCAATCTCGTGCACAAAAGCACCATCACTAGCTTCCTCTTGTCGGATCAATTTGAATTTCAAATACAAGACTGATTTAAAGCTGGACAAAGAGTTTAAAATAACAAGGGTTGATTGTGATTCCCATGTTTGACAAGATATGCTTGTCAAACTCTAAAATCTCTAGGCGCATATCTAAGCCAAATCTGAAAATAGACCATATAGTATACTGATACTACACTAGAGTTGAGTGTATGGTCATAATTAAGGTAATCCACCATGTCGGGTTATAGCTAGCTATTACAAGTCACATTTTGTATTTTCGGACAAATAGCATGCACAGATATCACTTTGGATTTGTAAAAGCTATTGTACAAAATCTGGGTTCAATATGGTGCAAAGAGGATGCTTGCCTTGATAGTAATAGACTTACATTGCGAGCTCGGGTTGTTGAAGTATAATCAAAAGCTTGATGAACCGACTTCTAAAAGAAGCAATAAAATCAATAAATACCAAAACGACAACTAGTATAAATTATCGAAATTGTATGATCAATAAAGAAATGCATGATTAACGACATGCTTAAGTTATATTTACCTAATAGTGATAATAACCCATTTTATAACCTCTTTGTTTTCAAAAGAAAGAAATTAGGTTTTAATGCAAAGTTCGATTTTGATTTTAAAAGAGTGAAAGCAGGACGGATGCAACTTTCGGAAAAAGAAATATTGATCATGCAAAAGTTCATAAATGAATCTTAGCATGATCTTTTAGGGTAATTAATATCCCAAACCAATCTTAGTCTAACCCTAACTAGTTAGATCACATCGACTAAGAAGGAATTCATTTTTGTCGGTTAAGCCGACAAAAGAAACATAGACAATTCTCAGCTAGAAGTTAGAATAGATGATGACAAGAATTGAAAGATCAACTTGTCATGATGCTAGGGTTTAGTCAAAACCTAAATAAGATGGTAAGTTGACAGGAAGAACCCTAGGTCTTGAAAATGACATGAAAAGGCGAAAAGGTATAATATCGACTTTTGGTTTAAAGCAAGTTGAAACTCACGATGCTTAAGAGAATGATTCACAGAGCTTCTAAGGTCCTTAAGATGCTCAAGATATTATGACTAGGGTTTTAGCTTACCGAGAGAAGAAAGATGCCAAGGGTTTTGAAAACCGATCTTGAACAACAGAAATTAAACTACGATTTAACCTACAAAAGATAATCAATCTTTATTGCAAGGTGTAACGAGTTTAGGATGGATAAGCAAAGGAACAAGAGCAAGAACTCCAGGCTAACAATGGAGGATGAGTACTTGGTCAACAATGGCTGCACTCAAAAGGCTAGGGTTTATATATGGATGTTGAGCTCTGAGCAAAGGGAATGATCTAGAGTTGATGAGGTGTCCATTTAGGGCTAATTATCCCAAAAATTAGTTGCAAAAACTTTGGGATAAATCCTCTCCTCTGTTCTGAGAGAGATCTGTATTGAGAGAGAGAGGGAAGAAGATAAGAGCCAAGCGACATGTGGGCCCCATTGTCATCCTCGGTCGCGCGCATCTCGGAAAGCTCAAACAAATGTCGTGTCCGATTGGAAATGGCGGCTACGATAAATAGAGAGATTAAATGATTTGAATCGGTATCATTTAATATGGACCGCACGATCTAGATCTACCGATCGGGATTAAAGCGGAGCTTTAAAGGAATCATTGAGGTCCACTTTCAAATCGGGCGTTGGATTGAAATCCAGCGCTCGGCTAAAAGAATACACGTCACCTCCTTTAGATGCGATGGCGCAACACCGTTGGATTTGATTTCTACGGTCGGGATGGAAAGTTGAACCGGATGGTCGGATTGCATACACTCATATGGACCGTGCGATTGAAATCAACGATCCACCGATTTTGGGCTTTAGAGGCCCACGGTCAAAAAGAGTGCGTGGATTGAAATCAAAGGCCGCATAAGCGCGCCTCGATTTCAAATTGAAATAAGCAATACCGTTAGATCAAGGATGGACGGCCACGATTGTGCGGGGATCCGGAGTCGTCCGAATGCATACACTAATCTGGGCCACACGATGAAGATCCAACGGTCCTGTAACATCCCAAATTTTGGGCTTGTGTTTCAAATGTAAGAAAATGAGCAGAAATTAAAACTTTTTCTTACATCATGTATTTCCTGTTGTGCCAATCAATTCTTGTTCAAAGAATTATGGAATTACATTGTCACAAGTCTTGTTGATCCAAATCTTGCTATTCCAAAAACAATCTTGTCAAATCTTATGATCATCCTCTGAAAATATTTTTCCTAAGTCTCTGTGATGGTATGTGACCCCTCTGAAAAATCTCACAATTTTTAGAAATTGTTTGAAAATTTTAGAAGCGATCAAACTGTTTGACTCTTAGTCAAACACTAAAACAGAGCCTTGCAGAATTTTTAGAGATTTATTCGCAGCATAAAAATCTCTGAAAATTTTACACAAGGTTAATATCTGAGTTAGCAAGCTCCTGTAAAATTTTCATAATTTTTGGAGTTATTTTGCTACCTCAAATAAATCTTTCAGAGTCTCTGTTCTTTTTCAAAGTCAAACTTGGTTTACTGTTGCTTGGGTTCGAGTCAGACTCGGGCTCGAGCCACTTGATTCGATCGATCAACTAAGCGCACCGAGCCACTCTTTAAAGCGCAATCGATCTCGTCAGTTAGATCTAAATCGCGGCGCGCGCGTGTATCGCCGGACCTTCGGTTGCAAGTCCGAATGTCGGCGATAGATCCCCATCCAACGGTTGAGATTTCCGAAGCCTTGGACCCTCGGTTGCATTTTGAATCGAGCCGTTGGATTAAGATCCAGCGCTCGCGTACTACTCGTTGTAAATAGAGTTTGCGACGTGGGGCAATCTGAGCCGTTCGTTTCTAATCGTAGGGCTCGCAGCCTCCGTTGTGTTTTAAAGCCCGTGGCGTGGCACTATCTCGACCATTCGTGTCTCATCCAGCGGTGTAAATCGCCTTGAGCTTTGCTTGGTCATCTTCAACCTCCGTGATGCGAAAACGATTACAAGGCATGGTGAGGTCATTTCTTGCTCCCTAAAGCCACCTAGCCGACGTGTAGTGGTATGGGCGGTACATTGAACTAGGCCATGCCCTAATACACGTCTTCACCTCTTTTCCTTGTCGGCGCGCCTTGTGTTTTGTGTTTGCCCGAGAGAGTGTGGTGCAAACCCTAACACTTTCATGACTTTATAAGCACCCTCAATGCCTCTGGTATGTCTTTAGACCACCACCAAGCTTCACTCACGGTGTGGGAGCTTAATACCTCGAAAATGGCAAACCGCCATTGTTGGCCGTGGAGCTCCATTGGTGTTCTTGGTGTTCAGTGGTCCTCCTTCATGTTTCTTTGCCTAACCTTATCTATTTACTTCCTTGAACATTTCCCCTCACTTAATTTTGGATTTGATTCTCGAAATTGTCCAATTTGGGGTTTGTTCAAATTCGGCCGATTTGGTCATCTTCTTCCTCATTTCGGTGAGTGCTCCTTTTCTAATTACTTGCTCATGTAGCCTCTGTGAACCTTAATAAAGCTATCTTGATGCTTTGGGATCACTCATTTGGCTCGAGGGTCATTTTCAACCTTTCTTCTTCGTGTCGTGAGCTTCCACGTGATCAAGCATCTCGGCCATCTTTGAAGCTTCTCGTCGCTAAGGTAGCTTCTTATTAGTCCTTAGAAGCTTTGGCACGCATCCTAGGCTTGCGGTGGAGCTCATCGCAATTTCGTGTTTAGCGATAGCTCCCATTTTTGTTTTTCGGCTGGCGGCGTTCTGATCCTTCGCGCGGTGAGAATGCTACCCTAGATTCTTTGTGCTATTGCGGATCCATTTTGGTCCTTGATGGCGCCGCGCGCGATGTCGCCGGCGATTTGCCGTGGAAGCCACTCGGATTTTCTTGCGAGGAGCTCCGTTTAAATCGACTCATTAGGACACATTAATTACCAATCATTAGTATTATCGTGTCTTAATCGTTATTGTTGAACCAGCGACTTGTGGGCCCAACATCCTTTAATCGCTCTGGATCAATCCATGCTTTGTTCGACATCATTAATATCTAATCATTGCTTAATTAAAGGAGTTGGCATTTAATCGTTGTCGGAATTAACCTCTGGTCATTGTTGGTGGGCGAGGTTAGAATCAAATCTCGTGATCATTAGAGTCTAATTAATGTCAATCATTAGAATCATTAATTTGGTCTTAACCGCCACTTAGTCGGCGACTTGTGGGCGGTGCCTTGTGCGCGTGGGTTAAATCGTTGCGATGCGTGACTCGTAGTCAGCGACATGCGGTCCCAATCGTCGATACCTCTTTTTGAAGCTGCGATCATTATCCACCGTTCATTTTAGATCTGCGGCCTAGATCTTGTATGCGTTCGGACCCTCGGTTCCCCTCATCATCTGGACCGTCCATCTCGCGATCTGCGGTGAGATCATGTGTGCAATCGGACCTTCCGGTTAGATGTGGGTTCTAAGCCGTTCATCTTTAGATCTGCGGTGCGTGGTTCACAGAGGCAACGCGCATCGTCAGGTTGCATGCACTCGTTTGGGCCGTTGGATCTTGATCAACGGTGGACCCCGATGGGTTTGGCGCTCGTGCGCTATTTCCAGCGTCGCGTGGTGCATTGGATTTTAAATCTACGGCCCACGGCGTCCACGTCGTTTTCTTTGTTTTGGGTTATTACGTATTTGGTAAGTATTTATTTAACGTTGAAAATGATGTAAAAACTTTAGAAACTCA
This sequence comes from Ampelocalamus luodianensis, assembly GCA_036346255.1. Taxonomy (NCBI): domain Eukaryota; kingdom Viridiplantae; phylum Streptophyta; class Magnoliopsida; order Poales; family Poaceae; genus Ampelocalamus; species Ampelocalamus luodianensis. The sequence goes on along the minus strand of CM070625.1, from coordinate 47,993,935 downwards.
TAACTAATTCATTTTAGCTACTTTTAGTTAATTCCAACTGTAATAAATTATGTTATCACTTTAGCTTATTATAAAAATGGATTTAAGCATGTTCGATGTGAGAAAATTGTATAACTAGGAATAACTTGATTTGTCATTTTGAATATTCCAAAATGAATAAAACTTTAGAAAATGCATATCTTGCTCTGTGTATGTCCTAAATGAATGATTCCAACCTTGATAAATTTGTTATTAACCCAATGTTAATATAAAAATGATGGTAGGTCCAAGATTATATGAAACCTTGATTAATGAGTAGCACCTATTTTTAGCATTTAGAAAATTACGGAAGACTTATAAAATGCACAAGTAATTCTCTGTAAATGCAAAATATATTTGATAAATTCTAGAAAACCCTCTGTTGGTATACTTCTCTGTAAAATTAGTTTTGAACATATTTATGCCCTGGAAAGTGCATTATGCCAATTTTGCATCTTAGAAAAATCATAACTAAATCACTTTAACTCCAAATGACCTGAAATTTTATATGGGTTACCTCTATACCAGTAGGTAGCTACCATAAAAATTCCAGCTTCAAAATCTCTCTAGAAAATATTTTTGCTACAGATGCTAATTATGGTAGAAAATGTATTTTTATGCATTATCTTTTGCACCACAAATCCAAATTAGGTTTTCAGTTTCTATGTCTAGGTATATTCGTATTCTACCTTATGTGTAAATTTAAATCGCATTTGGTCAAGTTTTGCTTGCTCTTTTCTTTATTTGTGGCTCGTCTTATTGGTTGTTCTTGGTTCTTTTGCCTTTAGCTTAGGATTAGACATTTGCGGTAATCCGAGAACGATCCTCATAACCAATTGAGCAACGACAAGAAGGCAAGCGGTTTGATCATGTTAATCCCAGTATTTTAAGTATTTATGTTGATTACAAATTCTATGTATGCATTGCTACTTTGTTTTAATAGTTGGCCTAGTAGATGCATTTCCTTAGCAAATGATTATCCTCTACTACCATGAGCCTAGGTTACTTGCTGTGATTTAGAGTTCGTGGATGAGCTCTTGTCACTTAGTAGTTGCGAATTAATTGCTTAGCCATGCTTAGCCGGTAGAAATGGCGGTTATCGACTTGTCGATAACCTTGATCTAAAAACTTATTATGATTTATGATTTCCACCTTGTGCCATGTCTACTTGTGAAAACTAAAACTAAAAGCAAAATGATTTAGACTTGGGCACAATGGTATGTTGGTGTGATTCTCGGGTGTGGTGGAATGGTGCCTAAGTCAACAAGGACCGAACATCTTGTTACACTAAACCAAGCATTTTAGCGTGCTAACCACACTAGAGGGTATGGGACCTCTCTTGACTTAGTACTTTGGCGTGTATTGGCTCAGGGTCGCGGGGAGGTCGCGGGAGGATGGTGTTGGGAGCATTGTAGTGTCAGAAAGACTTCACGGGATGGGATTTGTTGTCTTTAGACTTGCAATGTAGCGTATGGTGTTTCTACCCATCTGAGCGGCTCGTAGTTAATACACAATATTGGAAAGCGTCTCGTAGGACTTAGCGTGCGGCATACCTACGGAAGTGTGCTTTTGGCTTAAAGCGATGCAAGTGTGGGTACATTGGTACACCTGCGAGGTTAAAACTATTCGAATAGCCTCGTCCTAGGTTATGGACACGCTTGGGGAGGTCTTTCAAGAGTTAGACTACAACCTTTTAAATTAAAACTTGATGGGTGAGTGCGAATCGGGATTAGTGCTATGTTGTGGTGACTATTGGGATAGTCACTTCCAGTGGTTACTTGTATGTATCTGTACTTCTTTGTTACTTTGATAACTAAACAGATTTGCAAACTTGCTTTGAAAATGTATTACATTATTGCAAATAAAATTGGCTTCATGCAAAATGAGACATACAACCTCCACCTAAATGAGCACATGTAGTATATGAATAGGTGCGCTAATCCACACGTCGATCTTGCGGGTACAAAGACAATCTTTGTGCTCGGTTGCTATGCTTAATTGTTTTGTTGCGAGAGGAGGAAGGTGAGCCGAAGGGCCTCACTTTTGTGAGTGTGTTGTGTAGCTTCTGGGGCGACTAGCTTAGCGGCCGATCGGTTGCCTTGTGGGTGTGTGGCTAACAGGTCGACTTTTGTTCTAGCCATCTTATGGCACACTTTGCTTCATTGTCATTCTTGTATATCATTCTATTTGGCGGTCGGCTCTCTTTTGTAATAACTTTACTTTATGTCGTTGTTGAACTTAGTGATGTATGTGTATGGAATTGATGTATAATTTTGTGATGATGTGCATATGCTGCAGTGCAGGGAGCATATGTCCATCGAGGCTTAGAATGTTTAATTAGTAATGCTAGAACCATTTGGAGGTTAAGTGTTACTAGTTAAACATTCAGTCCTCACAAAGTTGGTATCGAGCCATCTTGACCGTAGAAACCCTAGCTTGGTGGTCCCTAGTATATTTTGAAAACTTACTTTCCAAATATCAGTGCTTTCCTGAAAATCTTAAGTAAGTTCTCAGATTTTACTTCTCATCTATCCTAGTTTGCTCATCTCACCTCATTCTAAACTGAATTTGAAAGCTGAGTTTTCCTCTCATCTTCTTTCAAAAGATAGTTGTTTATCGAGTAGATTGGTTTTGGGGACATCATGAGAGTTATAAAATAAAAAGTATGGCTGTCTTGAGAAGATTAGGAGCTCTTTGGGAGCTACAAATTTCGCCATAAGTTGAATGGAGAAATCTGGACAGCAAGCAAGACAATTCTGGACAGCCAGCATTTAGGTAGTAAAAGTGCTGAAATGAGAGGTTAATTCCACTAAAAACTTGTAGGGTTAACAGGGTAAGAAGTGATATGAGTTAGCTTAGTGTCTAACCCTCCTTTAGTACGATTTTCACCCTGTTCCTAGCTGTCTCGAGCAGTTAGTGCTCTTAAATTTGTCTTCTGAAAAATTGATTACTCGTTTTCCATACGAGTTAGTCATAACAGGAAGGTGGTTGTTATCTTTATGACCTTGCTGCAATTTTATGTTGATACTTGAGCCTTTAAAGAGTGTTTTGTTAAGAGGTTAGTAGTTTTCTTTGTCTCTGTTCGGAGTTGAGTTTTAACCTATTTTTGTGGAGCAGGATGACAAGAACCACCATAACATCGGTAGGTGGTTACGATGAGGAGCTTCCCCTCCTCAGACCATGGTGAGGTTACGGCTCGGATCGGCGGAATCGCATGGACGGACCCGTATCTTGGAGGTCATTGCGAGGAACACCTCGCTCCGCTGCTTTGCCGGGATCACGGAGGTGGTGGCCACGGTCTCGTGGTGGGCTTGCGGAGTTTCTCGTCTGCGACCACCCACTTTCTCGATCGGAGGATCCACTCGGCGCGATGATTGGCTGCGTCTTGTTGGCGAGCTCAATATCGCTCGATGCCGGGAGCGAGCGGGCACTCTTTGCATCCCATCGGCGAGGTGCGGCACTATCTTGGTGGGAGAACTTTCTCGCCATGCGGCCGCGGGACACGTGGTCGTGGGATGAGTTTCGATCTGCTTTCGTCGGGCCCACATTCACGATGGCACGATGAAGCTCAAGAAGAAGGAGTTTCTTGCGCTTAGCGGGCGCAAGTGCGTCTCGGAGTATCTTTACGAGTTTAACCACTTGGCTCGTTATGCTCGGGAGAGGTGGCCTCGATGAGGCTAAGCGGGAGAAGTTCATGGATGGGTTGTCAGGAGCTGCGGGACAAGCTATCTATAGTGGACTTTGTTGACTTCGAGCCTTGGTTGACAAGGCCATCGTCGCCGAGCACAAAGCGAAAGCGGCGGGTGAGTCCCGCATAGCGCAAGTGGGAGGCACATCGGTGCGCGCAGTGGCCTCACTCGTCCCGTGTTGGGCCCACACGAGGGCTCGTGCTTTGGCTTCACCACCGCCAAGGCCGTCGGCACGATTGCTCATCCCCGCGAGCGTGTTTGACCACGTGCACTGCGACCAGCGGCGAGTTGCGCTCCGCCCACCAGTGCGATATTACTTTGTTTGCAACAAGAAGGGCCATTATGCTAGCGATTGCCCTCGGAGGATGAGCAGCCCCTCGTCCTAATGGAGGGCGCGGAATGGTCACACACGACGAAGGTGATCGAAGACCCGGGTGTCGGGAGTGGTCGAGTCAACCACATCTCGGTGAGGAGGCACGAGGCGCGGCGTTGTGTTGGATGCGCTCCTTGTTAATTTACATCCTGCTCTGATTTTATTTGACTCTGGGCTTCGCATTCTTTTATTTCGAGGTCTTTTCTTTGTTGATTGTGGACTTCTTGTGTTCCTTTGGGGATTCCACTGTGATTAAGCTCTCGGGTTCGGGTGAGAGAGCGACCAAGTATCTTGGGATGTTTCTATCCACATCGAAGGAGTGGGATTCTTGGCGAATCTTATCCTACTCGACTCGCACGCTTGGATGTGATTCTTGGCATGGATTGGTTGTCCCAACACTTGGGGCAAATCGATTGTGCCGGAAGATTGTCTACCTCACGACCCTTGGTGAGCAGGTTGGGTTTTCACCGCGATTCGCGAGAACCCCATCTTTATGTCCTTGAAGCGGCGGCATTGGAGATTCGCGACGTCCCCACGGTGTGTGACTTGCGGATGTCTTTCACGAAGATTTGCCGAGGATGCCTCTGTTCGAGATCTGGTTTGTGATCGAGTTGCTGCCCGTACCGCCCTATTTCTAAGAGGCCGTATCGCATGCCTCCTAATGAGTTGGAGGAGCTGAAGAAGCAACTGGGTGAGCTGCAAGAGAAGGGTTTTATTCGTCTAGCTCATCTCCTTGGTGTTGTTCGATTATCTTTGTGAAGAAGAAGGACAAGACCTTGCGCATGTGTGTTGATTACCGTCAAGCTTAATGAGGTGTGGTAAGAACAAGTATCCTTTGCCCGTATTGATGATCTTTTCGATCAATTGGCCGAACACGAGTCTTCTCAAGATTGACTTGAGATTGGGCTATCATCAAGTCGGGATCGGGACCGAGGATATTCCTAAGGCGGCCTTTGCTACTCGTTATGGTCTTTACGAGTACACCGTCATGTCTTTTGGTTTGACTAATGCTCTGCTTTATTCATGAATCTTATGAACTCGGTATTCATGGAGTATTTGGATAGGTTTGTGGTGGTATTCATCGATGATATCCTTATCTACTCCAAGAGTGAAGAAGAGCATCTTGAGCATCTTCGACTTGTGTTGGGCAAGGCTGCGCGAACACCACCGTATGCCAAATTCGGCAAGTGCGAGTTCTGGTTGAAGGAAGTGGCGTTCTTGGGCCATGTTCTTTCAGCAGGAGGTGTGGCTGTGGATCCTAGCAAGGTCAGTGATGTGCTATCTTGGGGTCAGCCCAAGTCGGTCACCGATGTGCGGAGTTTCCTTGGTTTGGCTAGCTACTATCGCGCTTCATCGAGAATTTCTCCAAGATTGCGAAGCCTATGACCGAATTGCTTAAGAAGGACAAGAAGTTTGAGTGGTCAGCTGCTTGTGATGTGAGTTTCGGGAACTCAAGAAGCGGTTGACCTCAGCCCCAGTGCTTGTTCTCCCTGATATTCACAAGAGTTTCGATATCTATTGTGATGCTTCTCGTCAGGGTCTTGGTTGTGTTCTTATGCAGGAGGGCAAGGTTGTGGCCTATGCATCGCGGCAGTTAAGGCCTCATGAACTCAACTATCCTACTCATGACTTGGAGTTGGCTGCTGTGGTCCATGCACTCAAGATTTGGCGGCATTACCTGATTGGTAACCGTTGTGAGGTGTATTCCGACCACAAGAGCTTGAAGTACTTGTTCACCCAGCCAGATCTGAACCTCAGGCAAAGAAGATGGTTGGAATCGATCAAGGACTATGACATGGGCATTCAGTACCATCCGGGCAAGGCCAATGTCGTTGCGGATGCACTCGATCGGAAGGTGTATTGCAACATGTTGATGCTCCAAGAGCGGCGACTGCTCTCATTCAAATTTCAGCGCCTTAATTTGGGTTTGACCGAGCACGGTTCTCTTGCTACATTGGTTGTGCAACCAACCTTGGTGGACCAAATCAAGGCGGCACGCAGAGCAGATGTTGGTGTGAGCGGATCAGCGAGAACATCAAGGATGGGATAGCCAAGTGCTTTTGGAGGATGAGCATGGCGTTGTGTGGTTTGGGCGCGTCTTGTGGTCCCTAAGGTCATGGAATTGCGGGATTTGATTCTCGCGAAGCCCATGATTCTCCTTTGTCTATTCACCCGGGGCTACCAAGATGTATCGGGATCTTCGTCGAGATTACGTGGACCGAATGAAGCGCGAGATTGCGGGTTCGTTCTTGCGAGTGCGGCGTGTCTTTGTCGTGTGAAGGCGAGCATCGGCGTCAGCGAGTCTTCTTGACCTTTGCGGTGCGAGAATGGAAGTGGGATTCGGTTGGCATGGACTTCATCACGGATTGCCCGCTCGTCCAAAGGAATGATGCTATTTGGGTCGTGATCGATAGGTTGACTAAAGTGGCACATTTCCTTCCGTCAAGACTTCGGCCGTGTGGGGCCTTTGGCGAACTTTATGTCTCGAGGATTGTGAGTCTTCACGGTGTGCGAAGGCGATTATTTACGATCGTGGTGCGCTTTTCACCTCGCGGTTTTGGCATAGTGCAAGAGGCTATGGGGACCGCCTTCATTTGATCTGACCTTTCATCCTCGGTGATGGTGAGACGGGCGAGTCAACCAAGTGTTGGAAGATATGCTCGTGCTTGTGTTCTTTCCTATGGGAAGAAGTGGGAGAAGTGCCTACCCTTTGCTTTGAGTTCTCCTACAACAACGATTTGAGCCGATCTTGGCATGGCACCATTTGAGGCTTTGTATGGGAGAGATCACGAGAACCCGTTGAACTGGTCGAGGTGGGTGGCGGCAATTTTAGGCTCGATTCGATCAATGAGGCGAAAGTCAAGTTCGATTGATCGCGAGCATCTGCGCGGCCCGATCGAGCGAAAGAGCTATGCGGATCGTCGTCGCCGTGAGTTGAGCTTTGAGCCCAATGACTTTGTGTATCTCAAAGTCTCACCCTTGAAGGGCCATCGGCGTTTTGGCATCAAGGGCAAGTTGGCTCCTCGATATGTTGGGCCTTACCGTATCATCGAGAAAGTTGGAGCGATCGCGTCTGATTGGAGCTACCAGTGCACTTGAGGTGTGCATGATGTGTTCCATGTTTCACACCTAAAGAAGTGCCTCCGTGTCCCGTGAGAAGCTCCATTGGAGGTTCTCGATGTGCGGAGAATTTGACCTCTGCGAGCATCTGTTCGTATTCTTGAGAATCGAGCGGAGGGCGAGGCACCGTGTCATCAAGTTCCTTAAGGTTCGATGGTCAAACCATTGAAGATGAAGCAACTTGGGAGCGCGAAGATCGCCTTCGTGCAGATTTTCCTTCTTTCTTCTCGAGTAAAGCGAGAATCTCGGTCGAGATTCTTGTAAGGGGAGAGTTGTAACATCCCAAATTTTGGGCTTGTGTTTCAAATGTAAGAAAATGAGCAGAAATTAAAACTTTTTCTTACATCATGTATTTCCTGTTGTGCCAATCAATTCTTGTTCAAAGAATTATGGAATTACATTGTCACAAGTCTTGTTGATCCAAATCTTGCTATTCCAAAAACAATCTTGTCAAATCTTATGATCATCCTCTGAAAATATTTTTCCTAAGTCTCTGTGATGGTATGTGACCCCTCTGAAAAATCTCACAATTTTTAGAAATTGTTTGAAAATTTTAGAGCAATCAAACTGTTTGACTCTTAGTCAAACACTAAAACAGAGCCTTGCAGAATTTTTAGAGATTTATTCGCAGCATAAAAATCTCTGAAAATTTTACACAAGGTTAATATCTGAGTTAGCAAGCTCTGTAAAATTTTCATAATTTTTGGAGTTATTTTGCTACCTCAAATAAATCTTCGAGTCTCTGTTCTTTTTCAAAGTCAAACTTGGTTTCTTGTTGCTTGGGTTGAGTCGGACTCGGGCTCGAGCCACTTGATTCGATCGATCAACTAAGCGCGCGAGCCACTCTTTAAAGCGCGCAATCGATCTCGTCCGTTAGATCTAAATCGCGGCGCGCGCGCGTGTATCACCGGACCTTCCGGTTGCAAGTCCGAATGTCGGTGATAGATCCCCATCCAACCGTTGAGATTTCCGAAGCCTTGGACCCTCGGTTGCATTTTTGAATCTGAGCCGTTGGATTAAGATCCAGCGCTCGCGTACTCTCGTTGTAAATAGAGTTTGCGGCGTGGGGCAATCTGAGCCGTTCGTTTCTAATCGTAGGGCTCGCATCCTCCCGTTGTGTTTTAAAGCCCGTAGGCGTGGCACTATCTCGACCATTCGTGTCTCATCCAGCGGTGTAAATCGCCCGAGCTTTGCGTTGGTCATCTTCAACCTCCGCCGTGCGAAACATTGCAAGGCATGGTGAGGTCATTTCTTGCTCCTAAAGCCACCCTAGCCGACGTGTAGTGGTATGGGCGGTACATTGAACTAGGCCATGCCTAATACACGTCTTCACCTCTTTTCCTTGTCGGCGCCTTGTGTTTTGTGTTTTGCCGCCGAGAGGAGTGGTGCAAACCCTAACACTTTCATGACTTTATAAGCACCCTCAATGCCTCTGGTATGTCTTTAGACCACCACCAAGCTTCACTCACGGTGTGGGAGCTTAATACCTCGAAAATGGCAAACCGCCATTGTTGGCCGTGGAGCTCCATTGGTGTTCTTGGTGTTCAGTGGTCCTCCTTCATGTTTCTTTGCCCTAACCTTATCTATTTACTTCCTTGAACATTTCCCCTCACTTAATTTTGGATTTGATTCTCGGAATTGTCCAATTTGGGGTTTGTTCAAATTCGGCGATTTTGGTCATCTTCTTCCTCATTTCGGTGAGTGCTCCTTTCTAATTACTTGCTCATGTAGCCTCTGTGAACCTTAATAAAGCTATCGATGCTTTGGGATCACTCATTTGGCTCGAGGGTCATTTTCAACCTTTCTTCTTCGTGTCGTGAGCTTCCACCGTGATCAAGCATCTCGGCCATCTTTGAAGCTTCTCGTCGCTAAGGTAGCTTCTTATTAGTCCTTAGAAGCTTTGGCACCGCATCCTAGGCTTGCGGTGGAGCTCATCGCAATTTCGTGTTTAGCGATAGCTCCCATTTTTGTTTTTCCGCTGGCGGCGTTCTAGTCCTTCGCGGGTGAGAATGCTACCCTAGATTCTTTGTGCTATTGCGGATCCATTTTGGTCCTTGATGGCGCCGCGCCAGTGTGTCGCCGGCGATTTGCCGTGGAAGCCACTCGGATTTTGGCGAGGAGCTCCGTTTCGTCGACTCATTAGGACACATTAATTACCAATCATTAGTATTATCGTGTCTTAATCGTTATTGTTGAACCACTGACTTGTGGGCCCAACATCCTTTAATCGCTCTCTGGATCAATCCCGCACTGTTCCGACATCATTAATATCTAATCATTGCTTAATTAAAGGAGTTGGCATTTAATCGCTGTCGGAATTAACCTCTCGATCATTGTTGGTGGGCGAGGTTAGAATCAAATCTCGTGATCATTAGAGTCTAATTAATGTCAATCATTAGAATCATTAATTTGGTCTTAACCGCCCTGCTTAGTCGCTGACTTGTGGGCCCAGTGCACTGTGCACGTGGGTTAAATCGTTGCGGTCGTGACTCGTAGTCACTGACATGCGGTCCCAATCGTCAGTACCTCTTTTTGAACTGCGATCATTATCCACCGTTCATTTTTAGATCTGCGGCCTAGATCTTGTATGCGTTCGGACCCTCCGGTTCCCCTCATCATCCTGGACCGTCCATCTCGCGATCTGCGGCTGAGATCATGTGTGCAATCGGACCTTCCGGTTAGATGTGGGTTCTAAGCCGTTCATCTTTAGATCTGCGGTGCGTGGTTCACCGAGGCAACGCATCGTCGGTTGCATGCACTCGTTTGGGCGTTGGATCTTGATCAATGGTGGACCGATTAGGTTTGGCGCGTGCGCTATTTCCAGCGTGCGTGGGCTGTTGGATTTTAAATCTACGGCCCACGGGCGTCCACGTCGTTTTCTTTGTTTTGGGTTGTTCTGTATTTCGGTAAGTATTTATTTAACGACTGAAAATGATGTAAAAACTTTAGAAACTCATAACTAATTCATTTTAGCTACTTTTTAGTTAATTCCAACTGTAATAAATTATGTTATCACTTTAGCTTATTATAAAAATGGATTTAAGCATGTTCGATGTGAGAAAATTGTATAACTAGGAATAACTTGATTTACATCATTTTGAATATTCGGAAAATGAATAAAACTTTAGAAAATGCATATCTTGCTCTGTGTATGTCCTAAATGAATGATTCCAACCTTGATAAATTTGTTATTAACCCAATGTTAATATAAAAATGATGGTAGGTCCAAGATTGTATCAGAAACCTTGATTAATGAGTAGCACCTATTTTTAGCATTTAGAAAATTACGGAAGACTTATAAAATGCACAAGTAATTCTCTGTAAATGCAAAATATATTTGATAAATTCTAGAAAACCCTCTGTTAGTATACTTCTCTGTAAAATTAGTTTTGAACATATTTATGCTCTGGAAAGTGCATTATGCCAATTTTGCATCTTAGAAAAATCATAACTAAATCACTTTAACTCCAAATGACCTGAAATTTTATATGGGTTACCTCTATACCAGTAGGTAGCTACCATAAAAATTCCAGCTTCAAAATCTCTCTAGAAAATATTTTTGCTCTGAGTGCTAATTATGGCCAAAAATGTATTTTTATGCATTATCTTTTGCACCACAAATCCAAATTAGGTTTTCCAGTTTCTATGTCTAGGTATATTCGTATTCTACCTTATGTGTAAATTTAAATCGCATTTGGTCAAGTTTTGCTTGCTCTTTTGTTTATTTGTGGCTCGTCTTATTGGTTGTTCTTGGTTCTTTTGCCTTTAGCTTAGGATTAGACATTTGCGGTAATCCAGAAACGATCCTCCGCAACCAATTGAGCAACGACAAGAAGGCAAGCGGTTTGATCATGTTAATCCCAGTATTTTAAGTATTTATGTTGATTACAAATTCTATGTATGCATTGCTACTTTGTTTTAATAGTTGGCCTAGTAGATGCATTTCCTTAGCAAATGATTATCCTCTACTACCATGAGCCTAGGTTACTTGCTGTGATTTAGAGTTCGTGGATGAGCTCTTGTCACTTAGTAGTTGCGAATTAATTGCTTAGCCATGCTTAGCCGGTAGAAATGGGCGGTTATCGACTTGTCGATAACCTTGATCACACAAAACTTATTATGATTTATGATTTCCACCTTGTGCCATGTCTACTTGTGAAAACTAAAACTAAAAGCAAAATGATTTAGACTTGGGCACAATGGTATGTTGGTGTGATTCTCGGGTGTGGTGGAATGGTGCCTAAGTCAACAAGGACCGAACATCTTGTTACACTAAACCAAGCATTTTAGCGTGCTAACCACACTAGAGGTATGGGACCTCTCTTGACTTAGTACTTTGGCGTGTATTGGCTCGGGTCGCGGGAGGTCGCGGGAGGATGGTGTTGGGAGCATTGTAGTGTCAGAAAGACTTCACCGGGATGGGATTTGTTGTCTTTAGACTTGCAATGTAGCGTATGGTGTTTCTACCCATCTGAGCGGCTCGTAGTTAATACACAATATTGGAAAGCGTCTCGTAGGACTTAGCCGTGCGGCATACCTACGGAGTGTGCTTTTGGCTTAAAGCGATGCAAGTGTGGGTACATTGGTACACCTGCGAGGTTAAAACTATTCGAATAGCCTCGTCCTAGGTTATGGACACGCTTGGGGAGGTCTTTCAAGAGTTAGACTACAACCTTTTAAATTAAAACTTGATGGGTGAGTGCGAATCGGGATTAGTGCTATGTTGTGGTGACTATTGGGATAGTCACTTCCAGTGGTTACTTGTATGTATCTGTACTTACTGTTACTTTGATAACTAAGCAGATTTGCAAACTTGCTTTGAAAATGTATTACATTATTGCAAATAAAATTGGCTTCATGCAAAATGAGACATACAACCTCCACCTAAATGAGCTGCATGTAGTATATGAATAGGTGCGCTAATCCACACGTCGGTCTTGCGGGTACAAAGACAATCTTTGTGCTCGGTTGCTATGCTTAATTGTTTTGTTGCGGAGGAGGAAGGTGAGCAGAAGGGCCTCACTTTGTGAGTGTGTTGTGGTAGCTATGCGGGCGACTAGCTTAGCGGCCGATCGGTTGCCTTGTGGGTGTGTGGCTAACAGTCGACTTTTGTTCTAGCCATCTTATGGCACACTTTGCTTCATTGTCATTCTTGTATATCATTCTATTTGGCGGTCGGCTCTCTTTTGTAATAACTTTACTTTATGTCGTTGTTGAACTTAGTGATGTATGTGTATGGAATTGATGTATAATTTTGTGATGATGTGCATATCTTGCAGTGCAGGAGCATATGTCCATCGAGGCTTAGAATGTTTAATTAGTAATGCTAGAACCATTTGGAGGTTAAGTGTTACTAGTTAAACATTCCGGTCCTCACAGTCGGAGGAGTGCGGGCTTTAATAACACGCGAGAAAGGAAAAGCGTGAGGATTTGAATCTAACGGTGAGATAAAGCGCGCTTTAGGTTTAAAGCGAAAAGGCGTCACGGTTGGATTGGAAACGAGCAGTGGAGATTGAACATGGATCGGAGTTGTCCGGTTGCACACTAACCTCGCTCGTTAGATCAAGATCCAACGGCGAGATTAAAATGCATCGTGGACGGCTCGTGAGTGTTATAGCCGCCTGTTCGATTGAAGATCAACGGCTTGTATCAATCGTGGAGTTCGGGCTTGCGTTGGAACGTGGTGGGCGGACCAAATAGATAGGTTGGACCCAACCACGAAGGTGTGAGTCGCTCTGATTACTAGGGTTAGGTTTAGACCAGTTTAGTTGACCCAATCCTATTCAAATTTGTAAAAGGTTTGACTGGGCTTTTAAAAATAGCAAATAAATTCATAAATTCATGAAATTTTTACTGTAAGCTACTGGGATGATATATTTCCCAGATAAATTTTATAAACCGCATTTTCACTTTGTAAAATACATAAATATTTATTTCAGGCCGAAAATATTTATTTAAAGACAATAAATTTTTCTTTAAGCCCAAATAATTTCTAAAAATGCAACAAAAATATTTTTAGTCAAGATAATTTATTTAGGCTTTAATAAAAATACTTCCCAGTCATAATACAAGTTTTATCTTGTATCCCTTTAAGACTTTGAATGGTTCTTTAGGGTTTTGACTACAAAGGAAGGTTTTAACTTGTAACATCTTTGCCCAAAGTGTAAACATGAGCAGTAATGCCATGAACAGTATCTCATTACTGTTCATAAAGCATTTATTACTGTTTATAAACTTGGGGCTGTTCAGAGACAGCACCTTGGGAGAGGAGAGTGCAAGGGACGGACACCTTGGGAGAGGAGAGGAGTCGGCCAAGGGAGAGGAGAAGGGGCGGTGCAAGTGGGAGGAGGAAAAGGGGAGGAGGGGCGGCTAGGGTTTGGGAGGTGGCCTCCCCTTGGCCGACCACACACTAGGCTAGATGGGCCAAAGCCCAGCCCCAAATGGAAGAAAAAACAACGGAAAAGCCCTCTCTAACTTGATTTGTGGCGAAAATAAAATTCTTCCCGATTAAATAATTCTCTCTGATTAATTTTTATTAATCCGATTCTTGACTTCTCACACTTCCGGAGTATTACATTCTTCCCACCTTAAAAGTTAGCCTCGAATCCAACTCTCTGAACCACAAAGAAAAGAACAACAAGCAAACGACAACCCAAACTAGGTGTACTCACCACCTCGAAGAGCTCGGGTACTTCTTTGCAAAAGATCCTCCGGCTCCCACGTAGCCTCTCTCTCCGTGATTCGTCAAGGACCTTCACATACTTGATGGTCTTATTCCTCAAGACCGCTCGGCGTATCGAAGATACGAACGGCCGACGCTCCACGGTGAGATCTGCTCCATGTGACTGTTCCAGTCAAGCTTGTGTTCGGATCCCGCAAGTATTTTCTCAGCATAGACACATGGAAAACATTGTGCACACCACTCAAAGAGTTTGGCAACTCCAAGCGATAAGTCAAACTACCCACGAGCAACCACCGAAAAATCTGGATGTACTGCGGGCTAAGCTCCCGGTGGTACCAAAATGAACAATACCCTTGGTTGGAGACACCCAAAGGAGCACAAGGCTTCCCACCGCAAACTCAATTCTCGGCGCGAACATCCGCATAATTCTTTTATCGTACTGGCAAACATGTGTCCTGCCATTTTGGCAAAATTTCCATAATAACTATTAAGACCACCTTCTCAAACCATCCTCTTTCTTAAAACACTTTTCTCTTATTAAATAAACTCGGGATAACACACTATACCCATTGTCAAGAATTTGATCACAAATTCCACTCACATCATTCTACTAGAAGCACAACGGTATCTTTGCAAATGAACCCGACAATGAAGAGTAAAGAACTCTCAAGCATCACACTAGCAACCACTTTCCTTCAAAGGACCACGATCCAAATCAAAGGATTCACCACAAAATATTTCTACTCGTCAAGTAGACAATTGGAGAACCACACCACATAAGCTAAGAGTGAAAAAATCACTTTCGACAAACCAAAACAATCAATTTCTTTTCCTAACTTGAAAAGACTACGCCTCAACATACGTCAACTCAATTTGCAAATGGTCTCTGCCAAAAATACACAGCAAAAACAAGAATCAAGAGAGCATCGCACTACTTGACATAACAATAATTTCCCAATTCATTTCTTTTAATAATTTAACTTCCTTGAACCAAGGATTTTCAAATCATTACCCAACACACCAACTCATTTATCTCAAGTTGGCCACCTCAACAATTAGCTCAATTGAGTAAATCATCTACACCATTGTAGATAGACTCTCTGCCCCGCAAATCATACTCTAACCCAAAACCACGACCAACAAAAGGCTTCAGAACCCACAACAATTACCATGTTCTTAGAAGAAGAGGTAAGAAGAAATAAATTCCAACATATAGAAAATGGTCATCATCACGATGGCCAAAGACCAAAAGAAAAAAACAAATAGCAATGAGGTTGGAAAACACAAGATAAGATCAAGCTGTACCTCAAATACTTCTAGTACAACTTTTCCTTTCAATAAGAAGCAATTTTCTTTGATTAAAACATCCATGCCATTTCCAACAAAGGATGCTTGAAGACCACAACAAGAGATTCAGATAAAACCAAAAGATCATTCAACATGTCGCTTTACTCAAAGCAACCTCGGCTATCACACAAGTCATGAGGTACAAAAGATTCCAACAGTAAATCTCACACCCTTCAATGCAATTAGTATTATGGAATTAACAAATTCCTTTATCTTATTTTTAAAACATTCAACACAATAATCACAACTACACGCTATCGATTGTATTCACAACAAGATAAAACATTCTTTGCAAAAAATCAACATATCATCCCACTCCTTCATACTTTTCAAAAGGAACATCATAAATCACTTCATCATGCTCTTATTATCCAAATAAGATTCCAACTACATGATCTAGTTAAACCTAGTGCATAAGCCATCATATTAAAACAAACTCTTTAACAAGATGATATTAGAACATAACAACTTCACAAAACATGCTAGTATGAATCTCTTATTAGATTCCATACATTTATCTCAATCTTGATGCTCAACTCTAGTTTAGCAAAGGTAATTACACTCTAGCCATTCTTTGTCAATAATTGATTATTAATTTTCATCAACATAGCATTAATGATCCTATCTCTAATTTTGCAATCCCAAAGACAATAAAGAGCACTGATTCGATACTCCACCTTATGTTAAGATATTAAAAAATAAAATAACTTTAAACATCAATAATACCACTTTATGAGACAAGATTCCACAAGTCAATACATCACCTGTATCCATTTCTTTATACATATTTCAACAATTTAGCATGGTAAAAGTTACATAAATTTATGATTGTACATGCTCATCAAGTATGTAAGAGAGGACATATAAAGGTTAATCTTATTAAGGCAATATTCCAACACCTCCTTACTTGACCATCCCGAATGGTCGATTAATTACTTAAGATCAATCAATCAATATATCCAACAAGTTGGGAAAATTAAACAACTACAATAATCAAAACAATTGTTTTCATATTCCTTGATAAATGCATGAGTTCTACACATGTATCGCTAAATTTCTTAGCCACAGATCTTCAAGAAACTACAACAGGACAACATCATATTAATCGACTTCACTTCTAAAGATGTTAGTAGAACTTAATGATGTACCACACTAACTTTTCAACTTGATAATTCACAATCTATCAATTATTTACATAATTTCCACCTACTACTTAAACACAACAAAACATCACAAAGGGGTTTTAACACTCCCTTCTAGAGAGAAATCAAACTTCAAAAGTCGAAATAACTCAGAAGAAATGCATAGAGTCAATGCTTCCACAAGTTAATGAACTTCCCACATAAAGCTTTGATTCTCTCTCAAAAAAATCAAACGAAATACAAGAGTCATGTTTTCCAAAGAAGAAAGATGGAACAACACGGAAAATACTAGTCTCTCCAAAAGCACTTTGCTCACGAGTAGTCAAACAACCCATCAATCGAGAAAGAAACAATACTTGGCCTCAAGAACAATTAGAGGCCTAATGACAACCAACAAGCGCAATAAGCAGACTAACCCGAGAGAAAATCATTAAGCGTAATAGGCCAAGAATCGGCCAACATCAATTCAAGGAGGATAACACTTTTCTAAGAAACTTACCCAAGACATCCGCAACTAAGTTACAGGTAATCTGCATCAATATCGCCGTACCACGAACGGGTATAAGCGGCAATACCAAGGCAACGACGCAAAGCCTACCTCTTATCATTGACTATCCTTACTCATAGCGATCATAGAAACAACACATAAACACACAAGATTATATCATAGCATGAATAATCAATATAACATGTCAAAGCACGAATGCAATGCTTGACCCATCCCATCCTCTGTGCACGGTGTCAATTTAATATTTTTAATTACCACGGACCTAAAGCCCGCTCGATACCAAGCTGTAACACCCAGGACCCACATTACCTGGAATGCTACTAAACCACTCCACGGCTAGCCAATAATTTCAAGATAAATTAATTCGCAACATCTCTAGACAAAAAGCATTAAGCGGAAGCATAAACATCTAAGGGAATAAAGATAACGGTAACAAGTTCAATAATTAAACAACCTCTAGCAGATTAATCAAAGAATGGTTCACAAGTCCATCCTTATTAAATAACATAATCCTCCACAAATAGTTAAGCATTTGGCTAGAATTTCATCGACTTTATTACAACATGAGTTGATGAACCATGTGCATTATTGTGGTGCCGCTCTACCCATCCATGAATGCTCAACAATCACTGTAGGGGAAAGAAAACAAGGGTGAGATAAAAGTCTCAAGAAGCAAACTGCTTTAGCAGGCTATTCGGACTACAAACAAACATACAACATCATTAAAGTATCCAAATGTCCACACCCATAATGTGAATCCACATTCATTTACCACCAATTAAACTACAAAGATATTAAGCATCAATATCCAATCCCCATAATGATCACAATTATAGCCTCAACCATATTTACTACCAATGATAGTAAAATATTAACAATTGAACCTTGATCAAGCTGCTCCATGTTAATCACCACTACCACTACCAATGACAATAAAGTATTAGTGTGTTTTACCTCATAACTTTACTATTTCTCGCATCCACAATGCTATCCACAATTACCACAAGAGAAAGAATCTCATGCCACAACCACAACCTCTACCATACCACAAGGGTGAACCCCATTCCACAACCACAACCACATTACTCATACCACAAGAGACTCTCATGAGTCAATTTCCACATTACAACCTGTGAAGTTGCGTTTGTTTGCAAAAATAACTTCACCTCAATATCTTGCACAAGTATGCAAATGATCTTTCCACAATGTAATGCATATGTATACTATGCTCCATTGCACCTTTACCCAACAAGGTAAAGGTATGCATCGTCTTCTGACAATGCGATGTTGTACTGCATCTGATCGCGGCTATAAGCGGCGACATCCACAATGCAAATGTCATGATATGTCATGAATGATATGATAATCATAAACCACGAGAATTTAACCACGAAGGTCAACAACATACTCATCATGAATATTTTCTCATAATCCACATGTGTCTCATTAAGCACAATACCATCGTGTCATAAGACCATTACCACATAACCCACACTGATTCACCAAGATCAAAATCAATCGATATAGATGGAACTCTATCACATAGACCACCACATGATCATCATGAAAATAACCACAAGGAATTAACAACATGTCCACCTTGAGTTTATTTTCATATTCATGATTGGCTCATTAAGCGAATTACCACGATACTACCCAAACTCATCCAAACATAGCAATTGATTAATATCTTGCTACCACATTTTACTTGGAAAACATGTAACCATGGCATATCATTTAACATTACGTCAATCATGCATAGTGCAAATAGTAAGAAAAATGGGTTAAACCGTAGCACAACCGCTACATTTACTTGCCTTCCACGATCGGCGCGTTAGCGGCAAAGCGATACTCCTAAACCTGAGGCTTCACCTCCTAAAAAAGTAAAATAATACCAATAAGGACATAATATACCCAGCGCTACTAATCGGCATTCTACATCGCTTACTTGACGACTCAAAATGAGTTTACAAAGCTGAAACCGAAAAACAACGTTTCCTGCCATATACTGATTCTGGACAGCAGCACGGTAAAAGACATAACTCATGAACTGGAAGTCAAAATGAGGTAAACCCAATTTCTGTATATTCGTAACTGAATAATCTACAATACTCTAGTTGACACGATAAACCAATTCGGCCATAATATTAGGCTAACCATTGTCTGAACTTTCAGTACAGAAACTGCCTACACAATCGAACAACAAAACTAAAATGATCATAACTTTTAATAGGTAACTCCAAATTGATCGTTCTTTATCAATCTGAAAAGGTTATCGAATTACCTACAATAACCTAGTTGGGTGAACTTTCATATTCTACCAAATTACCTTTCATATTTTAAGAAATAACCAGACAGATTATTATCGTCAGATTTCTGGCAGCAGATAATAAAATGATCATAACTTTTGACTCAGACCTCGGAATCGAGTGATCTTCGCGGCTACGGAAAGATAACAACATATCCCACATATCTCTAGGATATGGAATCTTAAAATTCAGTCTCTAAATACACGAAAAAACCCACGCAAGGTACTGGACAGAATTGAATCTTCTGCAGCCCAACAATTAACCAACAATTCTAATCGGTTTCGCATCTACTAAGGATCAAACAGCGGGGAAGGCATCTCGTTACCCTTGTAGAACCGCTAGAACTCGCTGAACCAAACCCCACACAAAATCTTCTTCTCCTTCTTCTCCTTCTTTTCTTCCTCTCTTTCTTCTTTCTTGCGCAAGGGACAGCACCTTGGGAGAGGGGAGGTGCAAGGGACAGCACCTTGGGAGAGGGGAGGAGTCGGCCAAGGGAGAGGAGAAGGGGGCGGCTGCAAGTGGGAGGAGGAAAAGGGGAGAGGAGGGGGGCGGCTAGGGTTTGGGGAGGGTGGCCCTCCCCCCCTTTGGCCGGCCACACACTAGGCTAGATGGACCAAGGCCCAGCCCCAAATGGAAGAGAAAAACAACGGAAAAGCCCCTCTCTAACTTGATTTGATGAAAACTGAAAATAAAATTCTTCCCCGATTAAATAATTCTCTACCGATTAATTTTTATTAATCCGATTCTTGACTTCTCACACTTCCGGAGTATTACATTTTCGTCGAAGAAGGCTTCAACCAAGTTCAAGACCAGTACATAGACCTATTCCAAGGCAAGTCATACCTTTGATCATCTTGAACCTAGTTTTCAAATTACTTTGTGCTGAATTATTGCATTCTAGTTTAATTATTTATTTAAATGCTTTGAGCATAGTTATTATCCAAATTGTTATCACACCTTGGCCTTGTATGTCATAATTCCTTGTCACCCTAGATTGGTTATTAGTTGGTAATATTATAGCACCAACGTGGGTTGGTTAGATGCTAGTACAATTGCTTAGCCATGCCACGAGTCACCATCACATGTAAGTTGCAAATATTAATTATGACTAAGTGACTATGAAACTGTGTAATAAAACTGTGTGTACTGTGTGCTATTACTCGTGATGGCATGTGTTGCACTAAACCAACTGGGTGGTAAAAGATTTAGACTGAGGCAAGTGGTGGATACTGTGTGAACCGGTGGCTTTGTGATTGGGATTTATCTGTGTGGTTTAGTTAGAAAAAGCGGAAGTCTTGCCTTGGTCAATTAAGGACTTAACTTTGTGCGCCATTGAACTGAGCTTTCTTGTGCGACCGCATGTCCGTATGATCCTAACTTAGTAGGTTACGGAGTTTCAACATTGGGGTTCAGGTGGATAGGTTAAGCTTTGTTATATGGGACTGTGTGAATAAGAACGTCAATGTTGAGACGAAGTTGCCGAACTGTTTTGTTACGATTAGTGCTAGCTACACTAGTTGTATCGTGTGGGTAAAGTGTACAAACCTCTGCAGAGTGTTAATCAATCTATTCGAATAGCCGCGTCCTCGGTCATGGACAACGCTCGGGGATTTCACATGAGGGGTAGTGTTCATAAAATGTGGGATTGGGAGCTGTGTGATCTCAATCATATGGCCGTGTGAATCAATCAGTTTAGCTGTGTGTCTTTGTGGAACCAACTGTTGAATTAATATTGCTTATTTGTTTTAAATTATGCTTTCAATCTATTATTTGTATTCAACTGCAAATGTTGCATTTCTGCAAAATAACCACAGAAGCCATTCCTTTGGAATAAACCTGCATCTATATATTGCATTTTGTGGTATGATTTGCGAGTACGGTTGTGTACTCACGCTTGTTGTAAAACTTGCGTCCAAACCTACAGAAGTGGAGGAGTCTTCGCGTGCTTTCGAGGAGGAGTTTGTGGAAGAAGGTTGATCGCTAGGTCATCGATCCCAGTCGGTTGCTGTGGTGTCTTTGATTGGAGTTTGCGAGTTTATTTCGTTCGCTCTGATATTTCTTTAGTGTTAGCCTGCGTGGCTTAATAAGTTGTAACCCCGACCTTAAGGTCAAAACTCTAAGTTGTTACTCAAACTATTCGTTTATGTTATATTTCGCTTGTGTGGATTGATATTCACCTATGTTACTGCTGTGTGCACTAGCGTGATCCTGGACTAGTGCAGAATACACAGAGGGTCCAGAATTGCATTTTTGGGTCCCGACAACCACCTTGCGGACCCTGAGAGCTGGAAGGTTCAGTCGGCCCTCCCTGAGAATGGGTCGCGGGAGTCGACATGCCCCTCCCTTGTTGCGCTTGCGCACGAGTAGTAGGTCCTGTCATCCTGTCACCATATCATGGTTAACAACATAACAAGGATATACTCGGCAAACACAAACAAGGTTGAAATTAGGAAAGAAACAAATACTATACACATAATGCGTTATGTTATGTCATGCATTCAGATTAACACCAAAACCAGAACTTCATATATACAACAAAAAGATTCGGTTCCAGTCTCACAGCAGAGTCGGCCATAAAGGTCAGATTACAAAACCAAAAGTTGGACTTACATATTCGGTACAAAATACTACTGCCCTATTACATATAGTTTATTTAAGGGCAACTACTAGACTAGAAGACACTTATCCACGAGGGTTCATCGTCGAGGTACTAGCATAAAGATCCCGGTTAAAGTTCACCGGAAACTCATTCAAAAGATGAGCTCCAGGGGAACCCGTGTCAACAGGATCCAAAGGGCTAATAAGACGCCTTGGAGATCCTAGAAGTGGCTGGTGACCTCCAGGAGGTGTAGTCCGCAGAGTGCGAGGAAAACCTGCAGTCATCCGGGCTTGACGCACTTGTCCATAAACAGGCACGCACCCGGCCACTTCTGGAAGTCGGTAAAGAGGTGGTGCAGCAGCAGCGGGAGAAGTCTCGTTGTCACCATAAAGCACGTTGCGAGGAACGCGGTTCATGTTGACTCCAAGTAACAGGTACTCCTGGGCCTCATTAAGGCGATGCCGAGTTTCCCACAACTCTCTCACAATGCAGCGATGGATTTGGTCCATGATGCGAACCATCCTCGCCAACTGTCGCACCTGAGGGTCTTCCCCAAACTGTATCTCATCGAATATGCTCACTTCGGAGGTAGGACCTTGATTCGGAAAGTGGTCATAGGGTGGTTGAGACAATTCCGTCAAATCATGATGAAGAAGGCTCATCATCCTACTTGCAGCTTCCTGAACAGCCATAGCCTCAGAGGTGGCAAGTGCTTGGACACAATAAGGAATACTGCCAGCTACGTGCCTAGCGATGACGTTGATGAAGGCACGGTACTCCTCCATCCCTCGGCCTCGGTCTCGTCGATAAATGCATACTCCGGCTGGTAGGTGAAATTGGATCGCCACATCAT
This sequence comes from Ampelocalamus luodianensis, assembly GCA_036346255.1. NCBI lineage: Eukaryota > Viridiplantae > Streptophyta > Magnoliopsida > Poales > Poaceae > Ampelocalamus > Ampelocalamus luodianensis. The sequence goes on along the minus strand of CM070625.1, from coordinate 47,971,295 downwards.
GTCCCGCAATAAAGCTGGGAACCCATCAACATCTTCAGCTCGGGTCTCTTTGACCAAGTACCACCCACTCATCTATAGACAAAAAGACAAGATAAGTAACAATTCACTTTTAGAAAAACCAACAGAAAGTTGGGGCAAGAATTGACATTAAGGAGGGTAAGAAATAAAAGATGTTATACTTAAACTTTCGAAAATATATTACTGCTTGAAAATACTTTTATCAGAAGACTCTCTAATTGTCTCGGCCAGGCTACTTCTAACCTACAGGCAACGTATGCTCTGATACCAACGCTGTGAGGACCCCCGGGTTATTGGAAATGTACTTAATTAAATTCATACTGTAGCACAATTGTTAATGAAGGAACAGTACTGCCCCTTTATTAAAGATCATGCTAGGAGTATAAATTTAACAAGTTGCCGATCCAATAATCAGGATTCCCGGATATATATATCTCACAATGGTTCCCAGGATCAACGACCATTGCATATATATCCTTCATCAACATTGCATCAAATACATACAAGTCATATATTGACATAATTAAACATAAGTTTACAACTTGCGGTTTTAATACTACATTATGGAGTGACTTGGTCACTACAACAAGTTCAACAGCGGAAGCAAAATAAAAGTTCAAAATCCACCAATGGCCTCATCCACCCGCAGGCAATTGCGTGGAGGAAAGAAGTAGCTTTACTCGTTAGCGTCACCATAATCGGCGCTAACGGGTACTTCATAAAGATAACCATCCTCACCTGCAACAATAGGTGATAGCACCTTGAGTACGGAAGGTACTCAGCAAGTCTTACACAAACTAATAAAAGAAAGTGTTGATTAGAGCCTATTCAAAGGAGTAGAATTTATACATGCATAAGGTTACAACAGGAAGGTAAAATGGTTAAGTTTTGCATAAAGCGATACATCTTAAACTACAAATGCTAAATTTTGATAAAGCAATTTAATAAATCAAAGTCTAACTAGAACAGTAAGTAAATGACATAATTGTAAACAGTACAATGCATGAATCCCTCATGCAAAGCCCAAAACCGAAACCAGATTTGTAAATCAAAACTTCTATACAGGTGACATCAACTCAAGTTATCGTCCATGACCGTGGACACGGCTATTCGAACAGTTTATACCTGCAGGTGTACATCTTTACCCACACGACTTAGTCACCGTTGCCTTGGATGCCTCCGAATGATGACATACTTCCTTTGGTATGCCGACCGGGAAACTAAGATTTGGTATTTTCAACAAGCTAATACTATTGAGTTGGACCCCATGTGTGAACCGATCTCGCTTAAACAACGATCGATAGCATCTCGCTAACCGGCACACATGTTGCGTCGTAATGCCGATCCAAACAATTAAATGCGAATGGGCTCACTACCTATATTAGGATGCAATCGGCATCTTTAAGGTACGATATGCTACGGAGCACATATACGCCTCACCCTTCTAAGAACATCCGACATCGACATACAAGCTCACATGGCATACAACGCAGTCATCGACCTAAGCATCTATGCCATACAAGGTCAATACACATATTCTTACTTTCTGTTTCCAACCCAATAGTCTTAACATTTTACTTAACCAAACAAATACCATACACTGCATGTGGAAGTACGTGGGGACTTGAATTGAATAGTCGAGTTCGGTCCTTAATTAACCGGACAAGTCCACCACAATTCCCAATCTCGTGCACAAAAGCACCATCACTAGCTTCCTCTTGTCCAGATCAATTTAAATATAAAACTCATTTCAAATAAGTAAATGAACAAAGAGTTTAAAGTAACAAAAGCCATTTAGATTCCCATGTTTGACAAGATATGCTTGTCAAACTTTAAAATCTCTAGACGCATGTCTAAGCCAAATCAAAATATATTATAGTATACAGATCGAGCTAGGGTTAAGTGTATGATTATAATTAAGGTAATCCACCATGTTGGGTTATAGCTAGTTACTACAGATCACATTTTTGTATTTTCAGAAAAATAGCATGCACAAATATCACTGGATTTGTAAAAGCTATTGTACAAAATTTGGGATCAATATGGTGCAGAGAGGATGCTTGCCTTGATAATAGTATACTGCGAGTGCTCGGGATGCTCGTAAATAGGTTCAATCACTTCAAAAAACCAGATTCTAAAAGAAGCAATAAGATCCAATAAATGCCAAAATCGACAATAAGTACAAAATGGAAGAAATATGCATGATCAATCTGGAAATGCATGATTGACAGTATGCTTAAGCCATAACTACCCTAATAGTGATAATAACCCATAATATAATACACAGCTTTTAAATAACAGAAACTAGGGTTTGAACCAAAGTTGCAGTTTTCAGATTTTGAAAAGAGCAGAAACAGGACAGATAGCAGATTTTGGGAAAAAGGGAAGATAGATCAAGCAAAGATTCAGAAATGAAACTTAGCATGATCTTTTAGGGTAATTAATATCCCAAGCTAACCCTAATCTAATCCTGATCGATTAGGTTACAACAGCTTAAGAGAAACCTATTTTGTCGGTTAAGCCGACAAAAGAGAACAGAGACAGATCTTTGCTATGAGGCAAAATAGATGATGACAAGAATTGAAAGATCAACTTCTTATGCTACTAGGGTTTAGCTGAGACCTAACTAGGATAACAAGTCGACAGGAGAAACCCTAGGTCTTGAAAATGACATAAAAGACTGAAAAGTTAGAGTAATCACTTTTCAGTTTAAAGCAAGTTGAAGCTACTGATGTTCAAAAGAATGATTCACAGGAGCTTCTAAGATCATTAAGATGCTCAAGATGTTAAAAACTAGGGTTTTAGCTTACCAGTATAAGAAAGACACCAAAAGATTCTGAAAACCCGATGTTGATCGACAGAGAAATAAACTCTGGTTTAACCTACAAAAGATGTCAAATCTTTATTACAAGGTGAAACTAGGGTTTAGAATGGATAAGCAAAGGACAGGAGCAAGAAACTCCACTGGACAGCAAGGAAAATGATGAGCTTCAGTGGTCAACAATGGTAACAGCAAAAAGCTAGGGTTTATATATGGATGTTGAGCTACAGGGCACAGGAGAAGAGTCTAGAGTTGATGAGGTGTCCATTTAGGGCTAAATATCCAAAAATTTGTGGCATAATCTTTGGATAATCCTCTCCTCTGCTCTCAGAAATGGCGGCGCACAGAGATAAGGAAGAAGGGAGGCAAGATATGACATGTGGGTCCCTTTGTCAGCCATAGCCGCGCGCGCCTCTTATAGCTCAAAAGAATCTCAACCGTCCGATTAGAGATGGGCGGCTGTGATAAATAGAGAGGTTAAAAGGTTTTAATTGGTATCTTTTAATATGGACCGTGCGATTTCAATCGGTCGATCGAGATTTAAACAGAGCCCGAAGGAATCTCGGGATCTACTTTCAAATCTGGACGTTGGATTGGAATCCAACGGTCAAATAAAAGAATACACATCACCCTTTTTGAGACGATGACGCGGCACCGTCAGATTTGATTTCTACGGTCGAGATGGGAAAATGAACCGGATGGTCCGATTGCATACACAAATCTGGACCCTACGATTAAAATCCAACAGCCCAGAGAAACGCGGACCTCAACAGCACGTGGTAAAGAGGGACGCCGTGGGATTTGAATCTGATGGCCCAAAGAAAAGCGCGCCTTTAGGTTTAAAAAGAAAAGGGCGGCACTGTTGGATCGAGAATGGACGGTGGAGATCGTGAGGGGATCCGGAGTCGTCCGAATGCACACATCTCCCTTGATGATCCGATTAAGATCCAACGGTGGAAATTAGGGTGCACACGTGGACAGCTCGCGTGGCATCGTAGCCTCGCCCGTTCGATGGAAGATCGACGGCTCACAGTGTGCGAGGGGATTGGAGTCGCGCCCGAACGTGATAGAGCCGGACCAAGTTGATCGGGTTGGACCCAACCGCATGGCTCGAGTCGCTACAGTGCTAGGTTTAGGTCTAGACCAGATTAGTTGACCAGAACCTATTCAAATGCTTAAAAGGTTTGACTGGGCTTTTTGAAAATAGCAAATAAATTTGTAAAATCATGAAATTTTTAATGGAGGCTACTGGGATGATATATTTCCCAGATAAATTTTATAAACCACATTATCACTTTGTAAATTACATAAATAATTATCCTAACCCGAAAATGTTTATTTAAAGACAATTATTTTTCTTTAAGCCAAAATAATTTCTAAAATTTCAACAAAAATATTTTTAGCCAAGATAATTTATCTAGGCTTTAATGAAAACACTTCCCAGTCATAATACAAGTTTTATCTTGTATTTCCTTTAAGACTTTAAATGGGTTTTTGGATTTTGGCTAAAAAGGAAGGTTTTAATTGGTAACAGCAATCCAAACTGTTAATTATGAACAGTAATGTCATGAACAGTGTCCCATTACTGTTTATAAAATTGGGTCTGTTACACCAGCGAGGTCGGAGCCATGCATACAGCGGCAACCGAAGGCGCGGCGACAACAAGGCAAGGAAGACCGTGGGTGAGTTGTGCACGAAGACGATGGCGCCGAGGCACTAGAGGTGGTGCTACTCGGTTTCGGCCAAGGTGGAGCCAGCAGCTAGGCGATGGCGAGATTACGCGGTGGCTTTATGAGGCGCTGCAGTGGAGTGAAGTGGCGGCCCAAGCAAGGCGGGGTCCTGGAGCGGCACTCGACGGCTTTGCCAAAGCAAGTCTTTGCGGCGGCGCGCCTCATGCGAGTGGTATGGCTCATCGTCTAGCGGCTCGCAGCGGCGGCACGGTGCGTGCGTCGCGTGCCATGAGCGCAAGGCGATGTGGAGGAGCGGCCAGCGGCGGGAAGACGGCGGCATGGAGGAGCCGGTCGAGAGCGCGGCGCATGCATGCGATGGCCATGCATGCAGCGGTGCGGCGGCCCGAGCGAGGCGAGGCGGTATAGCGTGTCGCGCTTGAGCGTGGCGTCGATAAGGTGGCTCCTTGGGCATGGCCAAGAGCGATGACGCCGATGCGGAGCGAGACGTGGACGCGGTAACGGCGACGACTACGGTGGACGCGGACGAGTGCCGAGAAGACAATGCCCGGTGACGATTCGCACACCTAGCGTTGCGGTAAAATTCTTTAGTCGTGTATGTTGCATTTTAATCATGAGCATGACATTTATTTATGCATGTTTGTTTGTAAAAATGTTTTGGTACCTTAAGACCGGTATAATTCTCTGGTTAGATCGTATTTGTGCGTAGGCATGATTATGTGATGAAATTTTGTGGATACGAATAATTATCGTTGTAGCGGATTATGTATATTATTGGTCGGTGGATGCTAGATTAAATATATGAGTTGATTACTTGATCGGGTGATATTATTTTGAAGTTGCAGGGATGTTAGTGGTAATCTTTGGATAATACTTTAATTGTAGATTTTTCCTCATGTTGGATTAGTAATTTTAGGAGATAGGGTGCATAAGGATTTTTCGGATTTATTACTTGATGGATAGCTCTTGTGATGATATTGAATGAGATATGGAGGTTGACTCGAATAATGTATTTAATCATGAGTAAATTGATGGGATGTCTTAAGTAATAGTCATGTGAGTCATTCGTGCTTGAATTTGGAGAAGGTAGCAATTGATCATTTGGTTGCGAATAAATATTTGGATTTGCCATGTACTTAGTAGGTAAGTCCCATGTGCCGAGTCGGTGGAATTGTACTATCTATTGGATTAGTGGATAAATTATTATTGTTCGATCGTAGAGGCACATATGTGATTGGATTAGTAGTTGTCGTACACGACTAGTTCGGTGAAATGGATGTAAGTTGATTTATTAGTGAGCTATTAAATGTTGAATGTGTTCTTAAATTGTAAAGTTCATTAGGTATAGGTTTGTCAATTAAACCTTGATCGGTGGAAAATTGAGTGTATGCGATTCTGATTTGCCGAGGTGAGACTAGTAGAGCTAGATAGTTAGCATTAGCTTAAATAGTATATCGGAGAACGATCGATGGATTCAATTATGGTCATATGCCCATGAGTCGGTGGATTTCGTGTAATTATCAGATAGGTTGTATTTTTGGAAGATCGTGAGTTCGGGCATCACTCGATGGATTGACTACCTTGATAATGTCCTAGTGGAGGTTGGTATGGGATTTAGATCATGATATGAGAATATGATTGGAGAGTGTTATGCATGTGATTGGATTCGACACCGGCGAATCGGTTAAGTATATGCTTATGAGAAGATTAGATTGTCGGTAGATGCTTTCCTTTAGAAAATAAATGGAAAAGAAAATGAAATACAAGGGCCCTATATGTCATTGACAAAGGCTAGGGCAGCCCGTGTATAAAAAGGATTTAATTCCATTTAAAATGCAGAAAAGAATTATTTTTACACTAGAAATTGAATTAACTTTGAAAATTCTTAGAAGATGCATATGAACTCCAAATGGGATGAATCCAATTGGGTTGTCCATAAAATATTATTCTATATTTATCCATATAGTTTTTATCTCCACTAGAATTCTGCAAATTTTCACAAAATAATTAAATTCGGATGAACAGTAACAGAACATTGATTTTCAACATTTTCCAAAAATCTGATTTTCAAACTACTATAACTCTCTCCTATAAACTCCAAATGGAATAATTTTTGTACCTAAATTCATTTAAAATAATAATATAGCTACTGTATAAATTTCATTCATTTTGGAGCAAATTGAGTTTTTGGTTATTTCTCAGTGTTTATTCGATATCGCCTTTCTTTAGATTCCGAGTTGCCGGAAGTATGAGAGTAAGTAACCGAGAGTGAGCAAGTGAACTACCAGCAAGGCAAGAATCCTTTGAACTTTCTTTTTGCATCATATTTGATCCCAATTTTGTTAGGGTAGATGCAATGATAATTGCTTGCATGATAATTCTATAATGTCGCTATTTTTGTAATGAATAGTTAGACACATCCTATTATCTTATCATTGTGGCTATCCATGAATTACCCCAGCACTGAAATATTTATGATAGGATGTGTGAAATAATGTTGTTCGAGTTTGCTTAGCCATGCAAGTCTAGAAACGGTAGTTTGATTGTCGGGATTAACCCGACAATTATGGGATAAACACAACTTTCTTATTATAACTTGATTTCAGATCTTCGTATCTATTTTATGAGTTAAATTTTGAAATTTTAAAGAGGTGTTTGGTTTGGACAAGTGTTGGTTAGTGATGGTGCTTTGTGCACGAGCATTGGGTATGTGGTTGGACTTGTCTGGACAATTAAGGACCGAACTTTGGGTACCGCTTTGTTCACAACATTCGTCTTTGCCACACGCGGTTGGGAGCCGATGGTTAAGTAGGGGGAAGGTTTTGTTGTGTTTAGTCCCACGGTGGTGAAATTATAAGGACATGGGACCGTGAAATCCCGTGTTCCTTTTGGGCCGATAGGATGGGGGCGTTAACGTCTTGTGTTTCCTAGGAGATAGGATGGAGACGTTAACGTCTTGTGTTTCCTAGGAGCCATGGGTTGAGGGACTTAGCTCAATGGGATCTTCTTGCCAAAAATGACCATATCTTGATTTACCCGGCCGACATACCGTAGGAAGTATGCTATATTCGGAGGCATCTGGAGGCTTACGGGCTAATCAAGTCGTGTGGGTAAAGTAGTACACCCCTGTAGGGTATAAATCCCAGAGGAGGTCCAAGGGAGGTCGAGGGAGTTCCAGCGACGACGACCGCCACCGGAGCCGAGGAAGACAACGCGGGGCAAGCAATCCTGAGCAATAGAGGACCAAGCAATGGTGATGATAACTTCAGAGGTCCACCAGAAAGACCTGAACACATAAGTGAAGGAAGGAGCACCTTCTGGGAGAGGAGGACGAAGCGCGATTTTCAACAAAAAAGGGGAAATCCCGACCAGAAGAGGCCCAAGACACAAACCGAAATAGGATTAGTGTCAACACTCCAGGGACCAGAGGAAGGAGCCGAGCAAAAGTTTGAAGGAAAGAGCCACTGGAGCACCGGCCGCACGGGAGCTCAAGCTTCGGCAATGGCGGTCAGGGTGATCTTGGCGATTGAGCTCAAGCAAGAAGAGAGGGTGCCAACTGGGGCTGCGGAAGGGTGAAAGGAGGACAAAGAAGGAGAGCTGGATGCTTAAGTAGAAGAGGGGAGCTTGGTCCGCAACGGCTCTCTCGCACGGGAGGTCCAGCTCAGGTCATGGGAGCTGAGCGACGGGAGCAGGTAGAAGGAGACTCCTGTGGCAGGCTCTGAGCATAATAAATGCATGCCAGTGAGGAGCAGATGGGGGAGGTGACTAGGCGCTGCTCTCCCCGCTGACTTCACCGCCGCTCAGTCGCACGTGGGCGCGCGGAGGAAGAAGATGACCAGCAACGACACCGGGCCCACAGGTCAGCGGCACAGGGCGCGAGCCAGGCTGGGGTGCGGTCGGTGGGACGCAGCGCGGTCGAGCCAACTCGGCCGAGTCGGACTCGAGTTCGAGCTCGGTCGGGTGAACAGTACTAGACCTGTTTTAATTTGAATTTTGTGCTGAATATTTGAGGATTTAATTGGAGGGCCAAATGAACTCCAAATTTGATGAAATTTTAACTGGAGCTAAGTAGTTAGATGATTGAACTCCCTAAAACTTTCGAAGTTTTTATGCATTATAAAAATTCCGAAGTGATAAACTAGGGTTTGACCAATGAAATGTTAGTTTGACTCGCTCCAAAGCTATTCAAATAATTTCTAAAATGGTGAAATTTTTCAGAGGGGTCACACATCAACCCAAGAACTTAGGAAAAATATTTCCTAGGAGATGATCAACAGACTTGTGACTTAGTATTCCCATACTCGTGAAATAATTGTTTAGTACACACAGAAACACATGATGTAAGAAAAGTTTTAACTTCTACTCATTTTCTTACACTTACAACACAAGTTGAAAATGGGGATGTTACAATAACAAATTCAATCACGAATAACATTAATAAACAACTGAGTACCGACCTTATGGCCACTTATTACAAAAGAGGTCGAAAGACCTTGAGTCTTACAACAGCATCGGAAACAACAAAAATTAAACTCCGAGTAGTGGCCCATCAAAGTGCCCACCGGCATTCGATGGGAGCGCAACCTAGTACTCGGGTATCCTTCATCAAAGCCACAAGCGAAGTAGTCGTAGTCCTCCGTGTCGATGAAGGCTTCTGAGATTTATTTATGAGTGTAGCATGTGAGTACATAAAGTACTCTACGAGTCTTGGGAAACATGCATATGCATAGCTTTGACAAATGAGGCTTATATGGTTCTTTTGCACAAAGCAAATTTTTAAGTTCAAAACAATTTTCATAAAGCACATTTGACAAACGCAGTTTCAATAAATAAATTAATTGTATTACTAGTGGAGGTTCTAGCTACCAACCACTAGCATCAAGGCTCTAGCCGCCAAGGTTTTCAGAATAGGGCTCTAGCTGCCCAACTGGCTCTAGCTGCCAGAAACTACCCGAGAGTCCCAACCGCCCTGCTCCCAAAATTACTCTTTTAAAATCAAAACCAAAATCTACCATGTGAAAACGCACCTTGCTCGCCCTTGACCGTGGGCACGGCTATTCGAATAGTTTTTAACACTCTGCAGAGGTTGTACAGCTTGACCCACAAGAGATGATCGCATGATATACCACACGCTTCCTTTGACGTGTGAATCAAGGAGAGACCATCACAAGGCTTTTACAAAGCTTCCTTTTGACTCGTTCTTACCCGCTAAGGTTTCACCTTCTGGCCCCTCTTGCGCCATGTGAATCAAAGACACACAACCATGACAGAACCGACTCAAAATTTTGCTATTTAGTTGGCGAGTCCGCTCCATTTTGGACATGTGGTTGTACGGTAGTGCTCAGTTTGAATAATCACAAGCGTCGGTCCTTAATATGACTTGGGGGGACTAACACAATACATGATCTCGTGCTCTAGCCGCACCACTACCGATCTTACCATCCACCCAAGTCTAAAACATACTTTCATCATTATATTTTATTTTCCAAACACCGACATTACCTAATGTCATACATTTTCCAAAGAAAGCATAAAGGGTAATAAAGCTTTTCCCTCCAGGGTTGAATAAGATCAAAAGCATGTCTAAGCAATTCTACCGCATTTACTATTCCACAATGTTGTAAATAATATTGCAGAATTACTATGCTATGGTTACAAAGGTATAGGGTACAATTATCAAGGATGACATTAGCAAATTTTGGGTTTAACTAACAACTACACTTTAAACTTATCGTTATATACGAATTAGCAATGCATAATTCTTTGAAAACTGAAAACACAATTTAAAAATCATAGGTTCAAAGTGGTCAAAGGAGACTCGCCGGTGATGTTGGAGGTAAGCACTTCTGTTGATCCAAGCTTGCGTCGCGACGTCGGATTCTACACACGCAAGAACTGACCAAAATAAATAGCAGAAAATAAATAAAATCCAAAAATTACAAAATAAATACTGGAAGTAGAGAATGAATTTAGATGAATTTAGGAGAAAGAATCGATGGATTCGGAGTTCGTATGAGAACGAACGAAATTCTAGAAATTCAATTCTCCAAAAAAAACTAAAACCATGTATGTACATACACCATGCACGTACATACATTGCATGGCACTATTCATGAAGAGTGAACAAAATAAAATGGCGATATTTGGGGAGCTAAATCCAGGGATGTGAAGAGGAAGCTGAGGGGCACGCGGCGACGTAGTCGGTTCGGGAAATGACTGACCGAGGAGAGAGAACGGAGTATGAAAGATTATCTAGTAGCTAACATCGCTCATGTTCTTCTCCACTACTAATGTATGAAAACAAAGATGTGCAGAGAAGAAAATCAAGGCGCTGCAAAGACTAGGTGGCGGAAGGCTGGCTAGCAAACTATGAAAATGGAACTCCAAGATCACGGCCTACCCCCAGGTAGTGATGGTTCGACCGGAGAAACTCTGTAGCGGTGGCAGCGCAAGCTACTGTTAATGGAGAAAACAGAGAACTGCAAGCTCTGATGAATCAAAAGCTTAGAGAGTGCAAAGGATCAAAGAAGAGATAGCATGCCAATTTATAGCCTCATCCGGGAGCTGAAACGTTGGGAAGGCGAAGAGCTACGGCCAACAGCAAAGTCGGTTCAGATTAGAAATGAATGAAATGGTAGAGCTTGCACTTGTTGGCTGCACAAATGAAAGCATAGCAATGAGGGAGAGTTACTATAAACTTAGTGCTGCAAACGGATTGAAAATGAAAGCTTTAAATGGAGAGAAAAGAGAGAATAGGAAATGACAGCCATTAATGGCGATGAAGCTTAACCGCTTCGGCTGGGAGAAAAGGGAGGGGAGGGGACGGCGTGGTGGTAGAGGTGGCCGGCGGTGAGGGCGGCGTCGGCGGCCGGAGGTGGCGACGGAAGGTCTGGGCAGCAAGAGGCGGCTCAGTCATGGAGCTGCGTTAAAGAAATAAAGCAACAGAGAGATAGACTCCCGTGAGGAAGAAGATGAATAGGAGAGAGAGAAAGAATAGAGGATAAAAGAATGGAAGATGGAGTATAACCAGTTGAAACCAAAGCACACGATGGCAGTGCATGCATGTATGGCTATTGAAGTTAAGTGAGCATGACTTGGGAGCAATCCCGGGATGGGTGACCCGACGGAAACTTCATTTTTATATTTGTTTTTTAGAAAAGAGAAGTGCAACAAATTAATAAATTGGACCAAGAAATTGGAACAAACATTTTTCTCGAGATTTGAATTTTAGATTGAAATGGAGTTTTGGAATTTGAGATTTGATCCGAATTACACATAAAATACAAATAAGATCCAAATAAAATCTTGAAAATTTTAATTAATTAATTTGAAATTAAATTTTAGAGAAAGCGAGATTTTGGGATGTTACAAACCTACCCCCTTAGAAGGAATCTCGACCCTAGATTCGATGGACTGGGAAAAGGTTAGGGTACACGGACTTTGCTCTCTGAACCAACGACTTTGTCTATTGAGTGAGACAAAGCGAAATGGCAATCGATCTGTCTAGATCTTACAGTGCGACATGCCGAGTTGATTGAGCTTGCGTTGTCGCAACATGATTCATCGCCCCTTGCGGATGGTGTTGAATTCGGATGGCTTGACTTGGAGTCCGAGGCGCCTCGCCCCGATCCCGTGTAGGGTCTTGGCCGTGTAGTTCCCAAGTTAAAAGGAACCGAGTCACACCGGCGCTTACGAGGCAATTGCCGCATAATGCCCCATTTCATGGCAATGAAAGCACCGATTCTCGCCGCCGGCGTCCGATTCTGCTGCGTTGAACACTAGTATTGTTTCCAAATCCTTGCATGATATCGATGTCCCGACATTGGAGTCTTAGGTGCATTATGTCTTTGCGACAGTTGTAGTGTGGCCGGTTCATTAGAGGTCCGAACTGTTGGCTCCATGCTGCGCTTGAAAAGCCATTTTTCTTTCGACTCAAACAGCTTGACGCGAGCATCCTCTTGCACAAGAGCTTTGTTGACCATCTGTTGAAAATTGGGGTAGTCATTTGACACCGCTTGCACTTTGAGGTTGGGGTCAAGTCCTTCCATGAAGCGCCAAATTTTCGCTCCCTCGTTAGCAACATCCTCTGGTGCATACCTTGACAGCTGAACCTGTTAAGATACTCAGACACACTAAGATTGCCCTGCTGCAGCTTATGGAACTCTCTCTTCTTCATTTCCATCATTCCCATAGGAATGTGAGTTGTCTGAAAACGCAGTAAAACTCCGCCAAGAAATAGCTGGACATTCGGTGAGTCGCGCAATAGTTTTCCCACTGGCACTGCGGTTGCTTTTAGTTGATGAGCAGCAAAGAGAACTTTCTCTTGGTCATCACACTGAGCCAAGATCAACTTCTTCTCAACATCTTTTAACCAGTCATCAGCTTCAAGAGGATCAACTGAACCGGCAAAGGTTGGTGGCCTGGTTCTCATAAATTCACCAAGTCTGGATGGAGGTGGTAAGACTGGAGCAGGAGCTGGTGCAGGTTGATTGACTTGATTATGAGCAAGTGCTTGCAATAGTTGAAGTTGCATGGCCATCATCTGCTCTAAATTCATCATCGGAGGCTGACCAGGAGGTGGTGGTGGTAAAGGTTCTTCCTCAAATAACTGCTCAGGTTGCACTTGAGGTTCTTGTTGTTCTTGCGGTGCTTGTGGTGCTTGCGGTACTTGAGGTAAAACTGGCCCCTCAGGAAACAGTTGACCACGACCACGGCCTCGGCCAGCTACACGGCCTCCTCCGCGGGCTCCTCCACGGGCTGCTCCATGACCTCTTCCACGTCCTCTTCTAGGGTTTTCCATCTGAGCGGTCCAAGGTTAGCAGGGGAAGAGAGGGAAAAAGCAAAGACGAGAAAAACAAGGGAGATTGCAACAACCCACAAGAACCAAATACTTTACAGAAAAGCAAATTACTTTTTCCAACTGAAAACAACTAAAAGAAAATCGTCTACTCGATACTCTTAAGCTAGTGAAATGACTCAATACACAGAATGAGCCTTGGCAACTTAAACTATATTGCTTGTCTGACATCGCATCCTCTACTCACGGTCTTTGACGAATCTTGCATGTTGTTCTTGAATGGTAGAGATGACTAGAGGCTTTACGATGCTCTCTTCATGGCTCCATTTCTTGTAGTCCTGAACATAATGGTAGGAATCGCGTTGACCAACTATAGAAATTACAAGGGAAAGATGATCCATTTAACATTGTAAAACGATGAAGGAAGAACTAAGTAAGGAAGAATTCCACGAAGAAGGTAAGGATAAAAAGATGAGAAAAGATGAGGATAGCACAATATTATTTTTCTTTTTATAAAATAAATTTCAAGTTTTCCTACTAAAGGCCATTCTAGCTAGGTCACGCCCTCTGATCGACTCACTCGATACCAACTCGTCGGACCGGATTTACGAACTCAACCCTCGTGTAATATCGCACTCACCCATGATCGTGAGCTAGTGCACACAAGTGGAAACATTGTTGATAATCAGAGGACCCGGTTTATTCGGCTTGTACTGCTTAACCATCCACTTGGTCCTAACAAGACAAATCAAATAAACTAAGCCTCGAGATATGTATACTTCCTGCACTGCAGATACACACCCGCTACAAAATCATGCATCAATTCCATTCATACACATAGAGCCAAGCAAAAGCAACAATCAAAGACATAGATACTTTAAATAGAGTTATTACAAAGAGAGGCCGACTGCCAAAAGACATACAAATAGATAAATACACAATGAAGCAAATGGCCATAAGATGGCGATAAGCAAAGCCAATCGGTGTGCCTTTACCCACAAGGCAACCAACCGGACCGCCAAGCTAATCGTCCCAAACAGCGCCAAGCAACACAACTCACAAAAGTGAGGCCCTTGGGGCTCACCTTCTTCCTCTGCAACAATTAATAAGCAAGCGGATGAGTACAAAACTTGTTTTTGTACTGCAAGACCGACGTGTGAGATAACAGTAACTATAATTAACTACATGCAAGCTTTATTTAAGTGGATGAGGCTTTGGACTTATTTTCAAGATAAAGCAAGTTTTCATTTACAATAAGGTAATAGATTCAAAGCAAGTTTGCAATTAACTTTTATTGCTCAAATAAAAGAGAGACAATAATAACATAGATAGAGAACAACACCAACCTAGAAGTGACTAACCCATAGTCACCACAACAATAGCATGAAGTACCCTTCATACCACCCATGTCAAGTTTAAGTTTTTAAAAGGTTGTAGTCTAGTTCTTGTGGAAATAACCAAGCGTGTCCATAACCTAGGGCGAGGCTATTCGAATAGTTTTAACCTGCAGGGTGTACCAATGTACCCACACGATAGACCGCCTTTCCACCAGCCACGGTTAGCACACTTCCTTGGGTATGCAGCATGGCTAAGTCTAACAAGACGCTTTCCAATGGACGATGCTAATTAAGAGCCGCAACCCACGGAGAAAGACACATTCGACACCTCTAACCGGTCCGCCAATGCTCCTCCAACACCACAACACACACACACAGAACACACCCACCGACCAGCTCATAATTAACACCTCCCAAAGTACTTAGTCAAGAGAGGTTCCATATCCCCTCGTGTGGTTAGCACGCACAATTGCTTGGATCAATGGCACAAGTAACTCGGTCCTTAGGGACTTAGGCACCATTCCAGCCACACCCAACAGATCACCCAACATACCATTGTGCCCAAGCCAAGATATAATTTTTGTTTTCGCTTTTGATTTGCAAAATGGTAAAACACAAGGGTTGGACATAATGGAATAATATAAGTATTTGTGTGATCAAGATCACCGACTAAGTCGATGATCGCCCAATACTACCGATGCTAGGCATGGCTAAGCAATATTTATTCGAATCTACTAAGTGACAAGAGCTCATCCAACGAACTCTAATCACAGCAAATAACCTAGGCTCAGGTAGTAGAGGATAATTATTTACCTACAGATTATGCAACTAGAGGTCTAACTAATCAATTTAACAACAAAATAGCCATGCATACGTAGAAGTTAAACAAAATATTAGACTTTAAAAGTAATGGGATTAATGGGAAATGATCAAACTCGCTTGTTCGCTTGTCGTTGCTCAATTTGTTGCGAGGGTCGTTCTGGGATTACCGCAAATATCGAATCCTAAGCTAAAGAGCGAAAACAACCAATAAGACGAGCAACACTTAAACAAAAGAGCAAGCAAAATTATCCAAATGTGACGAAATTTATACACAAGGTAAAATACGAACATACCTAGACATAGAAACCGGAAAAACTTAATTTGGATTTGTGGTGCAAAAGATATTCTCTAAAAACCTAATTTCTACCATAATTAGCACTGTAGCAAAAATATTTTCTAGAAAGATTTTGAAGCTGAAACTTTATGGTAGCTACCTACTGGTATAGTGGTAACCCATATAAAATTTCAGGTCATTTGGAGTTAAAATGATTTAGTTATGATTTTTCTAAGTTTTAAATCTAAGACATGATTAATTTCAGATTAAAGACTATTTGCAAAACCTATACTAAGCTAAAGTACTTTAACAGATGCATTTATAGAACTTTAGTTTGTTAAACTTGGAGCTACAGAGAAAAAGTTATGCAATTTTGAAGTTTAAAACAATTAATATGTGCAAATAAAAGCTTCTGACTAAATCTGAAAACCCATAAAATCGGGAGGTCGTGGGCGTTGATCAAAGATCGCACGGCTCACGATCTCGATGCTAAACCCGCACGAGCTCTCGGGCGCAAAGACCTTGCCGCGCTTAGAGAGGTCTTAGCCGCTGATATTGAATCCAACGGCTCCGACCATCGGATGCACAAAGACCGCGAAGGAGGTCCTCGCGCACTAGGGAGGTCATGGACGCCGACCGGATCTCGCGGCCCGAGCTCCACGAGGAGGTCCTACGGCTAACTCGCTAAGGGAAGGTCCGGGCGGTTAAGATTTTCCGAGGAGGTCTTAACGGTCTAGATCCGATCGGAGGAGAGGATCTAAGCGGTGAGCTTAACAATGGAGGTCTTGACGGCTAGGATCTCACCGAGGAGGTCCTAACGGTCGAGATGTCCCTGGGAGGTCCTCCAACACAAGTGCTATCTGAGAGAGATCTGGATGGCTCGGATCTCCATGGAGAGGTCCCGAGTGGTCCGGATCTAGGCGGGAGGTCCTCATGGTTAAGACCAAAGACGAGGAGGTCTCGAGGTTCTCTTTACAAAGAGACCAAGGGGTGGTCTTTGTAAAGAGGACCGGGTGGTTTTGAAGGTTTTCTTTACAAAAGACCAGGGTGGTCTTTTGCAAAAGAGGACCTTGGTGGGGTGGCTCAGGTGGTTTTTAGAAAACGACTAAGGAAGGACCTTTTGCAAGGAGGACCCCAAAGAGGTCCGAGAGGGTGGTTTTGACAAAACGACGGGTGACCCCTTCGCACGAGGACCTCAAGGAGGTCCTTTGCAAAGAGGACCCCAAGGAGGAGGGTGATCCTAGCGGTGGGATTTAACCTACGGAGGTCTTTAACGGCCGTGATTCCAAATGGTGGGAGGTCCCGCGGCTAAGGACTTAGACTAGGAGATCTAGCGTCCGCATCAACACCGAAGAGGTCATGAACGGCTAAGACCACAACCGAGAGGTCCTAGGACTTAGCTAATACTGAACAAAGGATCTACGGTGGATCTAAACAGAAGAGGTCATTAAGGGCTAGGATTAAATCGAAGAGGTCTTGGGAGCTAGAGTTTTTGCCGACAAGATCCCACGGTGCGAATCTAACACGGAGAGGTCCTGGAGGGTCACGATGAACCCGAGGAGGTCCAATGACTTGACAAAAACGCGACAATAGACTAGGACACCGGCTTTGGTCACTGGCTCGTCGCCGGCGACCACGACCACGGCGGCGCGGTCCAACGGGGCAAAAATGTTCGCAATACTATTGCGAACCTTTGAGGGCACAAACGCCGCGGACACGACCCATATCGCCGCGAGCCGAACGAGGCGAGATCAAGCACGGAAAAGTGAAAATCGAGAAAGACTTCGCCGCGACCTAAACTATCGAGTGCTTAAGCTACAGGAGGTCATTGTGAACTCACCGGGCCTGCAGGAGGTCCAAGGGAGGTCGAGGAGTTCCAGCGACGACGACCGCCACCGAGCCGAGGAAGACAACGCGGGCAAGCAATCTGAGCAATAGAGGACCAAGCAATGGTGATGATAACTTCAGAGGTCCACCGAAAGACTGGAACACATAAGTGAAGGAAGGAGCACCTACCGAGAGGAGGACGAAAGCGCGATTTTCACCAAAAGGGGGAAATCCCGACCGAGAGAGGCCTCAAGACACAAACCGAAATAGGATTAGTGTCAACACTCCGAGGACCAGAGGAAGGAGCCGAGCAAAAGTTTGAAGGAAAGAGCCACCGAGCACCGCCGCACCAGAGCTCAAGCTTCGCAATGGCGGTCGTGGTGATCTTGGCGATTGAGCTCAAGCAAGAAGAGAGGGTGCCAACTGGGGTTGCGGAAGGGTGAAAGGAGGACAAAGAAGGAGAGCTGGATGCTTAAGTAGAAGAGGGGAGCTTGGTCCGCAACGCTCTCTCGACGGGAGGTCCAAATCAGTCATGGGAGCCGAGCGACGGGAGCAGTAGAAGGAGACTCCTGTGGCAGGCTCTGAGCATAATAAATGCATGCCAGTGAGGAGCAGATGGGGGAGGTGACTAGGCGCTGCTCTCCCCGCTGACTTCACCGCCGCTCAGTCGCACGTGGGCGCGCGGAGGAAGAAGATGACCAAAGAACGACACCGGGCCCACAGTCGGCGCACACAGGCGCGAGCCAGTGCGGGAGTGCGGTCGGTGGGGCGCTTGGCGCGGTCGAGCCAACTCGGCCGAGTCGGACTCGAGTTCGAGCTCGGTCGGTGAACACGATACTAGACCTGTTTTAATTTGAATTTTGTGCTGAATATTTGAGGATTTAATTGGAGGGCCAAATGAACTCCAAATTTGATGAAATTTTAACTGGAGCTAAGTAGTTAGATGATTGAACTCCCCTAAAACTTTCAGAAGTTTTTATGCATTATAAAAATTCCAGAAGTGATAAACTAGGGTTTGACCAACTGAAATGTTAGTTTGACCTGCCTCCAAAGCTATTCAAATAATTTCTAAAAATGGTGAAATTTTTCAGAGGGGTCACACATCAACCCAAGAACTTAGGAAAAATATTTCCTAGGAGATGATCAACAGACTTGTGACTTAGTATTCCCATACTCTGGTGAAATAATTGTTTAGTACACACAGGAAACACATGATGTAAGAAAAAGTTTTAACTTCTACTCATTTTCTTACACTTACAACACAAGTTGAAAATGGGGATGTTACAATAACAAATTCGAATCACGAATAACATTAATAAACAACTGAGTACCGACCTTATGGCCACTTATTACAAAAGAGGTCGAAAGACCTTGAGTCTTACAGCAGCGGAAACAACAAAAATTAAACTCCGAGTAGTGGCCCATCAAAGTGCCCACCGGCATTCGACTGGGGAGCGCAACCTAGTACTCCGGGTATCCTTCGTCAAAGCCACAAGCGAAGTAGTCGTAGTCCTCCGTGTCGATGAAGGCTTCTGAGATTTATTTATGAGTGTAGCATGTGAGTACATAAAGTACTCTACGAGTCTTGGGAAACATGCATATGCATAGCTTTGACAAATGAGGCTTATATGGTTCTTTTGCACAAAGCAAATTTTTAAGTTCAAAACAATTTTCATAAAGCACATTTGACAAACGCAGTTTCAATAAATAAATTAATTGTATTACTAGTGGAGGTTCTAGCTACCAACCACTAGCATCAAGGCTCTAGCCGCCAAGGTTTTCGAATAGGCTCTAGTCGCCTAACCGGCTCTAGTCGCGAAACTACCCGAGAGTCCCAAGCGCTCCGGTTCCCAAAATTACTCTTTTAAAATCAAAACCAAAATCTACCATGTGAAAACGCACCTTGCTCGCCCTTGACCGTGGGCACGGCTATTCGAATAGTTTTTAACACTCTGCAGAGGTTGTACAGCTTGACCCACAAGAGATGATCGCATGATATACCACACGCTTTCCTTTGACGTGTGAATCAAGGAGAGACCATCACAAGGCTTTTACAAAGCTTCCTTTTGACTCGCTTCGCCGCTAAGGTTTCACCTTCTGGCCCTCTTGCGCCATGTGAATCAAAGACACACAACCATGACAGAACCGACTCAAAATTTTGCTAATTAGTTGGCCAGTCCGTTCCCATTTTGGACATGTGGTTGTACAGAGTGCTCGCTTTGAATAATCACAAGCGTCGGTCCTTAATATGACTTGGGCGGGACTAACACAATACATGATCTCGTGCTCTAGCTGCACCCGCCTGATCTTACCATCCACCCAAGTCTAAAACATACTTTCATCATTATATTTTATTTTCCAAACACTGACATTACCTAATGTCATACATTTTCCAAAGAAAGCATAAAGGGTAATAAAGCTTTTTCCCTCCCAGGGGTTGAATAAGATCGAAAAGCATGTCTAAGCAATTCTACCGCATTTACTATTCCACAATGTTGTAAATAATATTGCAGAATTACTATGCTATGGTTACAAAGGTATAGGGTACAATTATCAAGGATGACATTAGCAAATTTTGGGTTTAACTAACAACTACACTTTAAACTTATCGTTATATACGAATTAGCAATGCATAATTCTTTGAAAACTGAAAACACAATTTACAAATCATAGGTTCAAAGTGGTCAAAGGAGACTCACCTTCAGTGACGTTGGAGGTAAGCACTTCCTGTTGATCCAAGCTTGCGTCGGCGACGTCGGATTCTACACACGCGCAACGGACCAAAATAAATAGCAGAAAATAAATAAAATCCAAAAATTACAAAATAAATACTGGAAGTAGAGAATGAATTTAGATGAATTTAGGAGAAAGAATCGATGGATTCGGAGTTCGTATGAGAACGAACGAAATTCTAGAAAATCAATTCTCAAAAAAAAAACTAAAACCATGTATGTACATACACCATGCACGTACATACATTGCATGGCACTATTCATGAAGAGTGAACAAAATAAAATATCGATATTTGGGGAGCGAAATCCAGGGATGTGAAGAGGAAGCCGAGGGGCACGCGGCGACGTAGTCGGTTCGGGAAATGACTGACCGAGGAGAGAGAACGGAGTATGAAAGATTATCTAGTAGCTAACATCTGTTCATGTTCTTCTCCACTACGAATGTATGAAAACAAAGATGTGCAGAGAAGAAAATCAAGGCGTCGCAGCACTAGGTGGCGGAAGGTCGCTAGCAAACTATGAAAATGGAACTCAAGATCACGGCCTACCCCGGTAGTGATGGTTCGACCGAGAAACTCAGAGCGGTGGCGGCGCAAGCTCATTAAATGGAGAAAAGAGAACCGCAAGCTCGATGAATCAAAAGCTTAGAGAGTGCAAAGGATCAAAGAAGAGATAGCATGCCAATTTATAGCCTCATCCGGAGTGAAACGTTGGGAAGGCGAAGAGCTACGACCAACAAAGAAAGTCGGTTCAGATTAGAAATGAATGAAATGGTAGAGCTTGCACTTGTTGGCTGCACAAATGAAAGCATAGCAATGAGGGAGAGTTACTATAAACTTAGTGCTGCAAACGGATTGAAATGAAAGCTTTAAATGGAGAGAAAAGAGAGAATAGGAAATGACAGCCATTAATGGCGATGAAGCTTAACCGCTTCGGTTGGGAGAAAAGGGAGGGGAGGGGACGGCGTGGTGGTAGAGGTGGCCGGCAGTGAGGGCGGCGTCGGCGGCCGGAGGTGGCGACGGAAGGTCTGGGCAGCAAGAGGCGGCTCAGTCATGGAGCTGCGTTAAAGAAATAAAGCAACAGAGAGATAGACTCCCGTGAGGAAGAAGATGAATAGGAGAGAGAGAAAGAATAGAGGATAAAAGAATGGAAGATGGAGTATAACCAGTTGAAACCAAAGCACACGATGGCAGTGCATGCATGTATGGCTATTGAAGTTAAGTGAGCATGACTTGGGAGCAATCTCGGGATGGGTGACCCGACGGGAACTTCATTTTTTTTATATTTGTTTTTTTAGAAAAAGAGAAGTGCTACAAATTAATAAATTGGACCAAGAAATTGGAACAAATATTTTTCTGGAGATTTGAATTTTAGATTGGAAATGGAGTTTTGGAATTTGAGATTTCGATCCAGAATTACAAATAAAATACAAATAAGATCCAAATAAAATCTTGAAAATTTTAATTAATTAATTTGAAATTAAATTTTAGAGAAAGCGAGATTTTGGGATGTTACAGAAGATAATGAGACCGATGAGCTTGTCAGCGTTGATCTAGGCGACATCGATGAGTAGTGTGCTATCTTTAGCTCCCAGTCGGTTGCCGATGGGTTATGTGGCATACCACTGCAGGCATTTTGGTTTATTTACTTGCTTCCACTATGAACTTGTTTAATTTGGCCGGTCGGCCACTTATGTAGTTGTTGTAACATCCCCAATTTCAACTTGTGTTCTAAGTGTAAGAAAATGAGTAGAAATTAAAACTTTTTCTTACATCATGTGTTTCCTGTGTGTACTAAACAATTATTTCACCAGAGTATGGGAATACTAAGTCACAAGTCTGTTGATCATCTCCTAGGAAATATTTTTCCTAAGTTCTTGGGTTGATATGTGACCCCTCTGAAAAATTTCACAATTTTCAGAAATTGATTGAATAGTTTTATGGGTCAGTCAAACTTGCTTGACTCATAGTCAAACCCTAGCTCAAAGCATTGTATAATTTCTCGAGAAAATGCTCAAACAAAAACTCCTAAAAATTTTATACAAGGTCCAACTCGAGGTTAGCAAGCTACTGTCAAGATTTCATAGAATTTGGAGCTAGTTTGCTAGCTCTAAAAGTCCCTTCAAGATCCCAGTTCCAATTTAAACCCTAAACCCAGGTCAGACCTCCAGGTCTTGGTCGCACCGGGCCGCTTGAGCCGTGTCGGGCTCGGGTATTTGGACACAGGTGGTCTGGGCCGTTGGATTTTAAATCCGACGCTCAAAGACCTCCTCGGGTCTTTGTAAAGGACATCCCACCCCACGACTTCCTCCTGTTCTCTTACAAAGACAAACCTCGAGGACCTCCCCCAGGACCTCCTTTGCACCTTTTGCAAAGACCACCCTGGGCGACCTCCTCGGACCTCCACGACCACCCCTAGCGCTTGGGTGATCGTGGGCCATCTCTCTTGAGATCTGTGGCTCAGACCTCCCCTAAGTGTTAGGACCTCTAATACTTGGCTCAAGATCCGAGCCCTTGGATTTCAATCCAACAGCTCACGACCTCCCTAGTGGGGCTCGGTGCGGATTTTAGCCGTTGAGCTCCTTGACCTGGTCCTCTCACTGTCGGGTGGGCCTGGGCGTTATCAAATTTTGTGCATGGCAAGAGAGAGCGGTGCCTTGTCAACTTTAGGGTCGACAAGCGGCTATGTGTCGCCAACATTAAATGTCCGCAAAGACCTTTGCTCAAAAGTCTCCCGACAACCTACTCCCATCGATTTACGTGTACTTGGTCTCAGCACCTACTGACTTTGCCACCCTTCCCACCGGCTATATTTGAAGCTCAAGCTTCCTCTCTTAGTTCTTTTAGTCACTCTCTTGCACCCCTAGTTCTTTCTCCGCTCTTGTGCTCAAGTCACCCAAAATCTTTGCCACCATTGCCGACCTTGGAGCTCTCCGTCGGCCTCCGAGCCCAAAGGGTTCATTATTGTAGTTGTTGGCGTCATCTTGTTCCTTGGTCACCTCAAGCCTCCACGACTTGCTTTGTTTGACCTTCACAGAGGTTGACAAGGAGGAGCTTGCTTGCTCGTGGCAGGAGTTTCGTCTTCTTCATCTCCGCGACCTCCACCGTCACCAGAGCTACGCGACCACTCCCGTTCTCCTTCAATCCCGGTGAGTACTTGATTCCAAAACCGATCCCGTTAGACCTCTTCGGTTTCGTTTTTGTCGCATTGGGTCTCCGTCGGTCACCTCCGGCTAGCCGCTGGTAGGGTGCACTTTAGCCCTAGCTGTTGGCACCTTTAGGTTCTCCTCCCTATTTGGAACTCATCCGTGCCTTTGGTTTCCGCCGACGAGGTCCACATCGCCGGCGGCAAGTCGATGAACCCTCTCGGGTTTTGCCGATTCATAAATCCCATTTTCGTCATGTTCTTGGACCACATTAATGCTCAAATCATTGCTTATCATTGGTGCATTAATTGTGTCCTACTTGTGTCGTGGAGTCATCATGCGTGTAGGCGGGGCCTTAGTCATTAAGTGTTCCTTTTAGATTCATTTATTGTCAATTATTCGATGCATTAAATTGTCTTAGCCGCCACGTGCGGAGGTCCTGCACCATTAAAACCACTCTAGGACCTCCTGCTAATCTTAGCTGTTCACGACCTCTCCAAGTTCAGATCTGGGCCTTAGGATCTTTTCCAAAAATCCTAAGTCTCTGGACCTCCCACCATATAGAATCCTCGCCATTAAAGACCTCCGTAGGTTAAATCCCACCGCTAGGATCACCCTCCTCCTTGGGGTCCTCTTTGCAAAAGACCTCCTTGAGGTCCTCTCGTGCGAAGAGGTCACCCCGTCGCTTTTGTCAAAACCGCCTCTCGGACCTCCTTGGGGTCCTCCTTGCAAAAGGTCCTTCCTTAGTCGTTTTCTAAAACCACCCCGAGCCACCCCACCAGGTCCTCTTTTGCAAAAGACCACCCCGGTCTTTTGTAAAGAAAACCTTCAAAACCACCCGGGTCCTCTTTACAAAAGACCACCCTTGGTCTCTTTGTAAAGAGAACCTCAGACCTCCTCGTCTTTGGTCTTAACCATGAGGACCTCCCGCCTAGATCTGGACCACTCAGGGACCTCTCCCATGGAGATCCGAGCCATCCAGATCTCTCTCTCTGCTAGCACCGTGTTGGAGGACCTCCCAGAGGACATCTCGACCGTTAGGACCTCCTCGGTGAGATCCTAGCCGTCAAGACCTCCCGCCGTTAAGCTCACCGCTTAGATCCTCTCCTCCGATCGGATCTAGACCGTTAAGACCTCCTCGGAAATCTTAACCGCCCGCACCCTCCCCTTAGCGAGTTAGCCGTAGGACCTCCTCGTGGGCTCGGGGCCGCGAGATCCAGATCCGACGCCCACGACCTCCCTAGTGCGCGAGACCTCCTTCGCGGTCTTTGTGCATCCAGTGGTCTGAGCCGCTGGATTCAATATCAACGGCTAAGACCTCTCTAGGCGCGGCAAGGTCTTTGCGCCCAGAGCTCGTGCGGGTTTTAGCATTTGAGATCGTGAGCCGTGCGATCTTTGATCAACGCCCACGACCTCCCGCTTTTATGGGTTTTCAGTTTAGTCCGAGAAGCTTTTATTTGCACATATTAATTGTTTTAAACTTCAAAATTGCATAACTTTTTCTCTGTAGCTCCAAATTTAACAAAACTAAAGTTCTATAAATGCATCTCATAAAGTACTTTAGCTTAGTATAGGTTTTGCAAGAGTCTTTAATATCAAATTAATCATGTCTTAGATTTAAAACTTAGAAAAATCATAACTAAATCATTTTAACTCCAAATGACCTGAAATTTTATATGGGTTACCACTATACCAGTAGGTAGCTACCATAAAAGTTTCAGCTTCAAAATCTTTCTAGAAAATATTTTTGCTCTGAGTGCTAATTATGGCCGAAATTAGGTTTTTAGAGAATATCTTTTGCACCACAAATCCAAATTAAGTTTTTCCAGTTTCTATGTCTAGGTATGTTCGTATTTTACCTTGTGTATAAATTTCACACATTTGGATAATTTTTGCTTGCTCTTTTGTTTAAGTGTTGCTCGTCTTATTGGTTGTTTTCGCTCTTTCGCTTAGGATTCGATATTTGCGGTAATCCCAGAACGACCCTCCGCAACAAATTGAGCAACAACAAGCGAACAAGCGCTTTGATCATTTCCATTAATCCCATTACTTTTAAAGTCTAATATTTTGTTTAACTTCTATGTATGCATTGCTATTTTGTTGTTAAATTGATTAGTTAGACCTCTAGTTGCATAATCTGTAGGTAAATAATTATCCTCTACTACCTGAGCCTAGGTTATTTGCTGTGATTAGAGTTCGTTGGATGAGCTCTTGTCACTTAGTAGATTTTCGAATAAATATTGCTTAGCCATGCCTAGTATCGGTAGTATTGGGCGATCATCGACTTAGTCGATGGTCTTGATCACACAAATACTTATATTATTCCATTATGTCCAACCCTTGTGTTTTACCATTTTGCAAATCAAAAACTGAAAACAAAAATTATATCTTGGCTTGGGCACAATGGTATGTTGGGTGATCTGTTGGGTGTGAATGGAATGGTGCCTAAGTCCCTAAGGACCGAGTTACTTGTGCCATTGATCCAAGCAATTGTTGCGTGCTAACCACACGAGGGGGATATGGAACCTCTCTTGACTAAGTACTTTGGGAGGTGTTAATTATGAGCTGGTTGGTGGGTGTGTTCTTGTGTGTGTGTGTTGTGGTGTTGGAGGGGAGCATTAGCAGGCCGGTTAGGCTGTCTAATGTGTCTTTCTCCCGTGGGTTGCGGCTCTTAATTAGCATCGTCCATTGGAAAGCGTCTTGTTAGACTTAGCCATGCCTGCATACCAAAGGAAGTGTGCTAACCGTGGCTGGTGGAAAGGCGGTCTATCGTGTGGGTACATTGGTACACCCTGCAGGGTTAAAACTATTCGAATAGCCTCGTCCTAGGTTATGGACACGCTTGGTTATTTCCCACAAGAACTAGACTACAACCTTTTAAAAACTTAAACTTGACATGGGTGGTATGAAGGGGTACTTCATGCTATTGTTGTGGTGACTATGGGTTAGTCACTTCTAGGTTGGTGTTGTTCTCTATCTATGTTATTATTGTCTCTCTTTTATTTGAACAATAAAAGTTAATTGCAAACTTGCTTTGAATCTATTACCTTATTGCAAATGAAAACTTGCTTTATCTGAAAATAAGTCCAAAGCCTCATCCACTTAAATAAAGCTTGCATGTAGTTAATTATAGTTCTGTTATCTCACACGTCAGTCTTGCAGTACAAAAACAAGTTTTGTACTCATCCGCTTTGCTTAATATTAATTGTTGCAGAGGAAGAAGGTGAGCCCCAAGGGCCTCACTTTTGTGAGTCGTGTTGCGCGCTGCTTGGGACGATTAGCTTGGCGGTCCGGTTGGTTGCCTTGTGGGTAAAGGCACACCGATTGGCTTTTGTTTATCGCCATCTTATGACCATTTTGCTTTATTGTGTATTTACTTATCTTTATGAATTTTGGCAGTCGGCCTCTCTTTTATAATAACTCTCTTTATATTATCTATGTCTTTCGCTTGTTGCTTTTGCTTGGCTCTATGTGTATGAATGGAATTGATGCATGATTTTGTAGCGGGTGTGTATATCGCATTTAAAGTATACATATCTCGAGGCTTGGTTTATTTGATTTGTACCGTTAGGACCAAGTGGATGGTTAAACAAGAAGCCGAATAAACCGGGTCCTCACAAAGTTGGTATCGAGCCATTCCGACCGTAGTAACCCATTGACGTTTAGATATTTTGAAAACCTTATTTTCAAAGGGTCAAATGATTTGTGAAAGCTTAAGTAAGTTCTCGGATTTTATTCCTTACCTATCTTAGCTTTCTTCTCTCGTCTTGCTCTAATTTGAGTTTTAAAAGTGTTTTCCCTTTCCTTCTCTCAAAAGATAGTCATTATCGATTAATTGGGTTTTGGGACCAATGAGCTTGGCAAATTGAAATGTTAGCCGCCCTCTACAAGGTTTTGAAGCTTCGGTTGAAGATTTCAATTAGGAGGCTTGGATGCGAAATCTGACAGCGATCATTCAATTTCCTGACAGCGAGCTCAAAGGTTCTAACCAGGGTAGAAAATAAGAGATTAACCAAGTAAAACTTGTGGGAATAAAAGGGTAAGATGTGATACTAGTTAGCTAAGTATCTAACGTTATTTTATCGCCTTAACCTTGTTCTTGAGTAGTGTTAGGCTGGTTGTGGTGTGCTGAAATTTTTATCTTCTCACACTATTACTCGCTCATTCAATACGGGTTAATGGCATTGAGAAGTTGAGCTTGGTTTGGAGTTTCCTTGCTGTTTTGGAGCTTCTTTGGAAACATTTAAAGTTGTTACTTGCTGTTTTGGCTTTCGGTTAGGGTGATGTCTCATTCCCTAATCGTTAGCTTTTCGCTTTCATCAACTTCTAATGTTAGTGCTTTGGTTTCTAACCTAAGTTTCTTAAGCGAGATGGTGGAGGTACTCGTAGCGGCCGTGGTCGGCACTGGTTTGATGAGGAGCTTCGCCTCCGCCACCATGGCTGAGGTCCTTCTCCGTCGAGCGCAACCGCTCGGAGGACAGGAGGGTCTGCTGGATGTTATTGCGCGTAACACCTCCGCCCTTTCGGTGCCTCGGGATCCGGCGGGGGTGGACATCGATCCCCGGGGGCCTTGCCGAGTTTCTTCGCTTTCGGCCCCACGCTCTCGTGTCCGAGGACCCATTGGGCGCAGATGACCCAGCTCGTCGGGTTGAGCGTAAGCTCGACGTTGCTCGATGCTCGACCAGACAGGCACTCTTTGCCTCCCATCGGCTTCAGCGCACTCTCCGGTGGGAGAACTTCTTGGCCATGCAGCCCGCCGCCACACCGCCTCTTGGGATGAGTTCGGACGGCGTTCGTCGAGCTCACATCCTGCCGCTTGATGAAGTCAAGAAGAAGGAGTTTCGCGCTCAAGCAAGGGCGTAAGTCGGTGATGGAGTACATGCACGAGTTCAACCACTTGGCTCGTTATGCTCCATCCGAGGTGGCCACCGATGAGGCCAAGCGAGAGAAGTTCATGGAGGGTTTGTCCGAGGAGCCGCAAGACAGGCTCTCCATTGTGGACTTTGCCGACTTCGTGCCTTGGTAGACAAGGCCATTGTTGCCGAGCACAAGGCCAAGGCGCCGGGCGAGTCCCGCAGCGCAAGTGGGAGGCCCAGCCGTCCGCACAGGCGCCTCTCGTCCTCGTGTCGGGCCTACTCCGAGGCCCGCTCGTGGCTTCCTACCACCGAGGCCGCGGCACGATTCCTCGCCCTCCGCAGCCGTGCCCGATCACGTGCGCTGTGAACGGCCAGGTGGCCCCGCAACCGCCGCCGGTCACTTGCTTTTCGTGCAACGAAGGGCATTATGCCAATAGTTGCCCTAACAGATCGAGCGGCCTCGTCCCAATGGAGGACGCGGCAGGAGGTGGTTCTTCCCAGATCGAGAAGGTTGTCCCGCTACCCAAGGCGTGGGTGGTGGCGCGTCAACCTCATCTCCGCGGAGGAGGCACAGAGGCACCGACGTCGTGTTGGGTACCCTTTCTTAACTCTTTCCACCTCTACGCTTTGTTTGATTCAAGCGCATCTCATTCTTTTGTTTCGAGTCTTTTCTCTGCTGTGGGAGGTCTTCTTTTAATCCATTGTTGGTCCCGCTGCTCATTCGCTCTCCGGTTCGGAGTTGAGAGCCGAGTCCGAGTGTAGGGATGTCCTGTTGAGATAGAAGGGTAGGATTCTTGGCAAACCTTATCCTCCTTCAATCGGCGAGCTTAGATGTAATCCTAGGCATGGAATGGTTGTCTCAAAGACATGGGACAAATTGATTGCGCTAGGAGACTCATCTACCTCACTAGTCCTTCCGGCGAGCGAGTTCGCTTTTAAGAAGCTGCAGGTCCGCATCTCTTCGCGCTCGGCGGCCAGCTCTAGATATTAGTGAAGTCCCGGTGGTATGTGACTTTGTTGATGTCTTCCCGACGACCTTCGTGGATGCCACCATTCGAGACCTCGAGTTTGTCATTGAGTTGGTTCCTGCATCGCCCGATTTCAAAGAGGCCTTACCGGATGGACCCAATTGAGTTGGTGGAGTTGAAGAAGCAGTGGGTGAGCTTCAAGAGAAGGGTTTCATCCGCCTAGCTCGTCTCCTCGGGATGCTCAGCAATCTTTGTCCCAAAAAGGACAAGACGCTGCGCATGTCGCTTGATTACCGCCCACTTAATGAAGTAACGGTAAAGAACAAGTACCCTTTGCCCGTATCAATGACCTCTTCGATCAATTAACCGGGCTCGAGTCTTCTCCAAGATTGATTTGAGAGTGGGATATCATCAAGTTCGATCCGACCGAGGATATCCCAAAGACGGCTTTTTCTACTGCGTTATGGCTTGTACGAGTATACCGTCATGTCATTCGCTTAACCAATGCTCCGGCCTTGTTCATGAACCTCATGAATTCGGTGTTCATGGAGTATTTGGATAGGTTCGTTGTGGTCTTCATCGATGATATCCTTATCTACTCTAAGAGCGAGGAGGAACACACCGAGCATTTGAAGCTTGTGTTGGGCAAGTTCCGCGAGCACAAGCTGTATGCGAAGTTCAGCAAGTGCGCGTTCTGGTTGAAGGAAGTAGCCTTCTTAGGCCATATTCTTTCGGCAGGAGGCGTAGCTGTGGATCCTAGCAAGATCAGCGATGTGCTTTCCTGGAGTCAGCCTACTTCGGTCACCGAAGTTCGGAGTTTTCTTGGTTTAGCGGGATATTATCGTCGCTTATCGAGAACTTCTCCAAGATAGCGAAGCCGATGACGGAGTTGCTCAAGAAGGACAAGAAGTTCTCGTGGTCCGCTGATTGCGAGAAAGTTTCAAGCGCTTAGAAGCGATTGACCACCGCTCTGTTCTTGTTCTCCCGATGTCCGCCGAAGCTTCGATATCTTTTGTGACGCTTCTCGTCGAGGCCTCGGTTGTGTCCTTATGCAAGAAGGCGAGGTAGTGGCCTATGCATCAAGGCAATTGAGACCTCATGAACTTAACTATCCTACCCATGACTTGGAGTTGGCCGCTGTGATCCATGCACTTAAGATTTGGCGACATTACCTAATCGGTAATCGTTGTGAAGTGTATTCGGATCACAAAAGCTTGAAGTATTTGTTCACCCAACCGCACTGAACCTCGTGCAAAGGAGATGGTTGGAGTTGATCAGGACTATGACATGGGTATTCACTACCATCCGGCAAGGCCAATGTCGCTTGCGGATGCGCTTAGTCGCAAGCGCATTGCAATGCATTGTTGCTTCAGAGCATCACCCCTCTTCTAGAGGAGTTTCACGTCTCAACACGGGTTTGGTTGAGCATGGTTCCTCGCCGCCTTGGTTGTACACCAACCTTGGTGGATCGGATCAGTGCGCTCGTGATCGGATGTTGGGGTAAACCGCATCAAGGAAAATGTCAAGAACGGAACACCAAGTGCTTCTCGTAGATGAGCTTGGTGTCTTGAGGTTCGCAACGCCGTGGTTCCAAAGGACATAGAGTTGCGGAATTTGATCCTCCGCGAAGCCCACGATTCCGTTATCCATTCATCCGGGGCCACGAAGATGTACCGGATCTTCGCGAGAGATTTTGGTGGACCCAATGAAGAGGGAGATCGCGAGGTTCGTTGCCGAAGTGCGACGTGTGTCGTCGTGTCAAGGCCGAGCATCGCGTCCACCGATTGCTTCACCCTTGCCCATTCCGAGTGGAAGTGGGATTCGTCGGGATGGATTTTATCACCGCCTACCTGTCACCGCGGGGCAATGATGCCATTTGGGTTATCATTGACCGGTTGACAAAAGTGGCGCACTTTCTTCCGTCAAGCCCAAGATTCGTGCGGTCACCTTGCGAGCTCTATCTCGCCAGATAGTGAGCTTGCATGGGGTGCGAAGACGATCATTTCGATCGTGGTTCCATCTTCACTTCCTAGCTCGCATAGCTTGCAAGAAGCTATGGGAACTCGTTTTTTCAAAGACAAAGATATCACCCCAAACAGATGGTCGACCGAGAGGTCAACCAAGTTTTGGAGGACATGCTGCGAGCTTGTGTTCTTTCCTATGGGAAGCACCGAGAAGTGCTTGCCATTCGCCGAGTTTTCTTACAACAACGGTTTCAAGCCGGTCTCGGCATGGCACCATTCGAGGCCTTATACGGAGAAAGTGTAGAACCCGTTGAACTGGTGCGAGACCGGTGAAAGACCTTTCTTTGGCCCGGACTCAATTAATGAGGCCGAGGGTCAAGTCCACTCATTCGTGACGCTTGCGCACGGCTCAATCCAGCGAGAAGAGCTATGCGGATCGTCGTCGCCGTGAGTTGAGCTTTGAGCCCAATGACTTCGCTTATCTCAGGTTTCTCCTCCGAAAGGTCACCAGCGTTTTGGTGTCAAGGAAAGTTAGCTCCTCGATATGTCGGCCCTACCATATTATCGAGAAGAAGGGAGCCGTTGCCTACAAGTTGGAGTTGCTCACTGCACTTGCGGGAGTACATGATGTGTTCCATGTGTCCCGGCTAAAGAAGTGCCTCCGTGTTCCAACAGAGGAAGCTCGTTGGAAACTCTTGATGTCCAGAAGATTTGACCTATCATGCGGCGTCTGCTCGCATACTCGAGGAAGTGAACGAAGAACGAGGAATAAGACCATCAAGTTCCTTAAGGTTTAGTGGTCGAATCATTCCGAGGATGAGGCTACTTGGGAGCGAGAAGATCGTCTCGTGCGCACTACCCTCTTTCTTTTCCGAGTGAACCAAATCTCGGGACGAGATTTTTGTAAGGGGGAGGTTTGTAACATCCCCAATTTCAACTTGTGTTGTAAGTGTAAGAAAATGAGTAGAAATGAAAACTTTTCTTACATCATGTGTTTCTGTGTGTACTAAACAATTATTTCACCAGAGTATGGGAATACTAAGTCACAAGTCTGTTGATCATCTCCTAGGAAATATTTTTCCTAAGTTCTTGGGTTGATATGTGACCCCCAAAAATTTCACAATTTTCGAAATTGATTGAATAGTTTTATGGGTCAACAAACTTGCTTGACTCATAGTCAAACCCTAGCTCAAAGCATTGTATAATTTGGAGAAAATGCTCAAAGACAAAAACTCCTAAAAATTTTATACAAGGTCCAACTCGAGGTTAGCAAGCTCTTGTCAAGATTTCATAGAATTTGGAGCTAGTTTGCTAGCTCTAAAAGTCCCTTCAAGATCCCGTTCCAATTTAAACCTAAACCCGTGTCGGACCTCCGTGTCTTGGTCGCATCGGGCCGCTTGAGCCGTGTCGGGCTCGGGCATTTGGACACAGTGGTCAGGCCGTTGGATTTTAATCCGACGCCAAAGACCTCCTCGGGTCTTTGTAAAGGACATCCCACCCCACGACTTCCTCCTGTTCTCTTACAAAGACAAACCTCGAGGACCTCCCCCAGCACCTTTTGCAAAGACCACCCTGGGCGACCTCCTCGGACCTCCACGACCACCCCTAGCGCTTGGGTGATCGTGGGCCATCTCTCTTGAGATCTCGTGGCTCGACTCTCCCTAAGTGTTAGGACCTCTAATACTTGGCTCAAGATCCGAGCCCTTGGATTTCAATCCAACTCCACGACCTCCCTAGTGGGGCTCGGTGCGGATTTTAGCCGTTGAGCTCCTTGACCTGGTCCTCTCAGTGTCGGGTGGGCCTGGGCGTTATCAAATTTTGTGCATGGCGAGAGAGCGGTGCCTTGTCAACTTTAGGGTGACAAACGGCTATGTGTTTGCCAATATTAAATGTCCGCAAAGCACCTTTTGCTCAAAAGTCTCCCGACAACCTACTCCCATCGGTTTACGTGTACTTGGTCTCGGTGCACCTGACTGACTTTGCCACCCTTCCCACGGCTATATTTGAAGCTCAAGCTTCCTCTCTTAGTTCTTTTAGTCACTCTCTTGCACCCCTAGTTCTTTCTCTCTCTCTTGTGCTCAAGTCACCCAAAATCTTTGCCACCATTGACGGACCTTGGAGCTCTCAGTCGGCCTCCGAGCTCAAAGGTGGTTCATTATTGTAGTTGTTGGCGGTCATCTTGTTCCTTGGTCACCTCAAGCCTCCCCGACTTGCTTTGTTTGACCTTCACGAGGTTGACAAGGAGGAGCTTGCTGTTCGTGGCGGGAGCTGCGTCTTCTTCATCTCCGCGACCTCCACCGTCACCGAGCTACGCGACCACTCCCGGTTCTCCTTCAATCCCGGGTGAGTACTTCAGTTCCAAAAACCAGATCCCGTTAGACCTCTTCGGTTTTCGTTTTTGGCCGCATTGGGTCTCCGTCGGTCACCTCCGGCTAGCCGCTGGTAGGGTGCACTTTAGCCCTAGCTGTTGGCACCTTTAGGTTCTCCTCCCTATTTGGAACTCATCCGTGCCTTTGGTTTCCGCCGACGAGGTCCACATCGCCGGCGGCAAGCTGATGAACCCTCTCGGGTTTTGCCAGTTCGCAAATCCCATTTTCGTCATGTTCTTCGGACCACATTAATGCTCAAATCATTGCTTATCATTGGTGCATTAATTGTGTCCTACTTGTGCCGTGGAGTCACTGTCGTGTAGGCCAGGGCCTTAGTCATTAAGTGTTCCTTTTAGATTCATTTATTGTCAATTATTCGATGCATTAAATTGTCTTAGCCGCCGCTGTCTGGAGGTCCTGCACCATTAAAACCACTCTAGGACCTCCTCGGGCTAATCTTAGCTGTTCACGACCTCTCCAAGTTCAGATCTGGGCCTTAGGATCTTTTAGAAAAATCCTAAGTCTCTGGACCTCCCACCATATAGAATCCGGCCATTAAAGACCTCAGTAGGTTAAATCCCACCGCTAGGATCACCCTCCTCCTTGGGGTCCTCTTTGCAAAAGACCTCCTTGAGGTCCTCTCGTGCGAAGAGGTCACCCTGGCGTTTTGTCAAACCGCCTCTCTCGGACCTCCTTGGGGTCCTCCTTGCAAAAGGTCCTTCCTTAGTCGTTTTCTAAAACCACCCCGAGCCACCCCACCAAGGTCCTCTTTTGCAAAAGACCACCCCGGTCTTTTGTAAAGAAAACCTTCAAAACCACCCAGTGGTCCTCTTTACAAAGACCACCCTTGGTCTCTTTGTAAAGAGAACCTCGAGACCTCCTCGTCTTGGTCTTAACCATGAGGACCTCCCGCCTAGATCCGGACCACTCAGACCTCTCCCATGGAGATCCGAGCCATCCGCATCTCTCTCTCATAGCACTTGTGTTGGAGGACCTCCCAGGGACATCTCGACCGTTAGGACCTCCTCGGTGAGATCCTAGCCGTCAAGACCTCCCGCCGTTAAGCTCACCGCTTAGATCCTCTCCTCCGATCGGATCTAGACCGTTAAGACCTCCTCGGAAATCTTAACCGTCGGACCCTCCCTTAGCGAGTTAGCCGTGAGGACCTCCTCGTGGGCTCGGGGCCGCGGATCCGTCGGCGCCCACGACCTCCCTAGTCGCGCGAGGACCTCCTTCGCGGTGCCGTGCATCCGATGGTCTGAGCCGTTGGATTCAATATCAACGGCTAAGACCTCTCCTAGGCGCGGCAAGGTCTTTGCGCCCAGGAGCTCGTGCGGGTTTTAGCATTTGAGATCGTGAGCCGTGCGATCTTTGATCAACGGCCCACGACCTCCCCAGTTTTTATGGGTTTTCCAGATTTAGTCCGAGAAGCTTTTATTTGCACATATTAATTGTTTTAAACTTCAAAATTGCATAACTTTTTCTCTGTAGCTCCAAATTTAACAAAACTAAAGTTCTATAAATGCATCTGTTAAAGTACTTTAGCTTAGTATAGGTTTTGCAGTAGTCTTTAATACTGAAATTAATCATGTCTTAGATTTAAAACTTAGAAAAATCATAACTAAATCATTTTAACTCCAAATGACCTGAAATTTTATATGGGTTACCACTATACCAGTAGGTAGCTACCATAAAAGTTTCAGCTTCAAAATCTTTCTAGAAAATATTTTTGCTACATTGCTAATTATGGCGAAATTAGGTTTTTAGAGAATATCTTTTGCACCACAAATCCAAATTAAGTTTTTCCAGTTTCTATGTCTAGGTATGTTCGTATTTTACCTTGTGTATAAATTTCGTCACATTTGGATAATTTTTGCTTGCTCTTTTGTTTAAGTGTTGCTCGTCTTATTGGTTGTTTTCGCTCTTTCGCTTAGGATTCGATATTTGCGGTAATCCCGAGAACGACCCTCCGCAACAAATTGAGCAACGACAAGCGAACAAGCGATTTGATCATTTCCCATTAATCCCATTACTTTTAAAGTCTAATATTTTGTTTAACTTCTATGTATGCATTGCTATTTTGTTGTTAAATTGATTAGTTAGACCTCTAGTTGCATAATCTGTAGGTAAATAATTATCCTCTACTACCTGAGCCTAGGTTATTTGCTGTGATTAGAGTTCGTTGGATGAGCTCTTGTCACTTAGTAGATTTTCGAATAAATATTGCTTAGCCATGCCTAGTATCGGTAGTATTGGGCGATCATCGACTTAGTCGATGGTCTTGATCACACAAATACTTATATTATTCCATTATGTCCAACCCTTGTGTTTTACCATTTTGCAAATCAAAACCGAAAACAAAAATTATATCTTGGCTTGGGCACAATGGTATGTTGGGTGATCTGTTGGGTGTGAATGGAATGGTGCCTAAGTCCCTAAGGACCGAGTTACTTGTGCCATTGATCCAAGCAATTGTTGCGTGCTAACCACACGAGGGGGATATGGAACCTCTCTTGACTAAGTACTTTGGGAGGTGTTAATTATGAGCTGGTTGGTGGGTGTGTTCTTGTGTGTGTGTGTTGTGGTGTTGGAGGGAGCATTAGCGGCCGGTTAGGCTGTCTAATGTGTCTTTCTCCGTGGGTTGCGGCTCTTAATTAGCATCGTCCATTGGAAAGCGTCTTGTTAGACTTAGCCATGCCTGCATACCAAAGGAAGTGTGCTAACCGTGGCTGGTGGAAAGGCGGTCTATCGTGTGGGTACATTGGTACACCCCTGCAGGGTTAAAACTATTCGAATAGCCTCGTCCTAGGTTATGGACACGCTTGGTTATTTCCCACAAGAACTAGACTACAACCTTTTAAAAACTTAAACTTGACATGGGTGGTATGAAGGGTACTTCATGCTATTGTTGTGGTGACTATGGGTTAGTCACTTCTAGGTTGGTGTTGTTCTCTATCTATGTTATTATTGTCTCTCTTTATTTGAACAATAAAAGTTAATTGCAAACTTGCTTTGAATCTATTACCTTATTGCAAATGAAAACTTGCTTTATGTCAAAATAAGTCCAAAGCCTCATCCACTTAAATAAAGCTTGCATGTAGTTAATTATAGTTCATTATCTCACACGTCAGTCTTGCAGTACAAAAACAAGTTTTGTACTCATCCGCTTGCTTAATATTAATTGTTGCAGAGGAAGAAGGTGAGCCCCAAGGGCCTCACTTTTGTGAGTCGTGTTGCGCACTGCTTGGGACGATTAGCTTGGCGGTCCGGTTGGTTGCCTTGTGGGTAAAGGCACACCGATTGGCTTTTGTTTATCGCCATCTTATGGCCATTTTGCTTCATTGTGTATTTACTTATCTTTATGAATTTTGGCAGTCGGCCTCTCTTTTGTAATAACTCTCTTTATATTATCTATGTCTTTCGATTGTTGCTTTTGCTTGGCTCTATGTGTATGAATGGAATTGATGCATGATTTTGTAGCGGGTGTGTATCTGCATTTAGGGAAGTATACATATCTCGAGGCTTGGTTTATTTGATTTGTACTGTTAGGACCAAGTGGATGGTTAAACAGTACAAGCCGAATAAACCGGGGTCCTCACAGTTGTAAACTTGAAACTGTGATGTATAACTTTTGTACTATTTATGTATGAGTGTTGTATGGATGTGATCAACGTTGAATGAGAGTATGGTTATATTGGTCGCTGATCTTGGGAGCCAATATAAGTCATACTCGCTGATCATGGCTTCCCATTTAACCCACTAAGTGTAGGGCTTGGATTGTTGGAGAACCGACAATCATGTAGTGCTCGCAGAGGAGCGGCGCACATGATCGTCGGGGCTCTAGTTTTCAGTCAAGCCTCTCATTTAGGTTGAGTTAAGTTGGAATCCATTTACCGGAGACCCAGAGTTATGTCCTTAAGACCATGCTTAGTCTCGGTCTTACGGATATAATCCGGGGTCCCCACAATAGGTAAGACTGAAACCATTTTTCAAAATAAGTTCACTTAGAATGAAAAATTATCAAAAGTGGTTTCACTATTTTTGGAGTTAAAATGAAATAGTTATGTATTTTTGAAGTTAACAGCATTTTTCTATTGTAAAAATAATAGAGTTATGGATTATTTTTCCAAAACTATATGTTATGCTACAGAGACATGTTTGAAACCTATTTTAAAATAAAATTCACATAATATGAAAAATATCAAAACTGGTTTCATTCATTTTGGAGTTTATTTGAATTAGATATGGATTTTAGAAGTTAAATGTATTAATCAGTGTACAATTAAATGTATTCCGAATTTTCTAAAGTATTAAGTACTTTTTCTACCGAGAGCTATCTAGCCAAAGTCACTGACCTGAGGGACCGAAGTCAAGGGTTTGACCCGGTCAATAATGATCGGTCTCGGCCTTTAGACTGAAGGCGTATTCACATGAATACGTCTCCTAATTCTGAAAACGTAAATCTATTCAAAGTATACGAATAATACGTTTTTCCTTAGCAAATACGTACTAACAATATACACATCCACTTAACCGGCTATTTGGGCCCACATGTAATAGAGATATTAGCCTACTAAATCAACCACTAGTTTAACTAACCGGGATTTAACTTAATCTAACCGCTACGGTTTGTCGGACGTGTTCGACAACGGAGAGGAGGTGCGGCCGTGACCTTGCCGGACTCGCCAGCGTTGATGGGAGGCCGAAGGGTGCGCGGACCGAAGCAAAACGGGAAGGAAATAACAAGGGCTACCTTCCGGCGTTGTCCTTTCCGGCGGAGGGGCACGGTGGCGCTCCGGCGACGGCGTTGAGCGGAGGAGGAGTGTACGGGTGCGACGACGCTCGACGTAGAGGGCTTCCTGGGGCGATCTGGTGTTAGATCCGAACTCCTGAGGCTGCTGCAATGTCCTTGGTTCAGCGCAGGGACCAACGCTCGTCTTCTTCAGCATCGACGGGGTCCAGACACGGCGGCGGCGCACCATGCACGGTGACAACCCGCGGTAAGGCAAAGAGTTTGAAAATAAGAGGTGTAAAATGCTCAGGGGGACTTTGCGATGCTCACCGTGCTCTTGAACGCGATGAGGAGTGACCGGGGTGGTCCAGCGACGAGAGTCAGCGGCGGCGTGGAGGAGGTCATCGTGGCGGGAAGGCTCAGGGGAAGGAGAAACTCCACTCAAGGTTGGGGGAGGACTAGTACGCCTAGGAGATGCTCCTGGGTCCAGGAATTAAGCTGGGCCTCACCGAGTCGGAGATGAGAACAAAAGGCGTTGTTGGCCGGAGCCGGAGAAGAAACGGCCGCGGCGATGATTACCTGCACCAAAAGTCGATAAAAATGGTGGAGCGACTCAGCGCGGTGAGGGAAACCTCATAAATAAGGTGGCCCGGCAGGAAACTCATCGGGTTCCGAGAAGACTCGGTGACGACGCTCGGGCGCGCTTCGAAACCCGCAAGGACACGATGAGGTCCTAGGATCTACAAGCCATGAGATGCACTGGGGTTAGGGTAAAAGGGAACGGTGAGTTTCAAGGAATTGAACGGAGGCATAAATGGACGGACTTACCGAAGGGAGCGGCGACAAAGACTTCCCCCTCTTCCACGGCCGGGAAGAGAAGTAGGGGAAGAGGAGGGCTCGGAGGCGGTTTTGAGCGGGAAAGAAGACGGGGGAAGAGGCGGCGTTAGCGCGCGATGCTTACGGGTTGGTCGCAGAGGGCGGTGGGTGACGGCGTCGCTCGAGCTGACGTAGCCCGCGACAGAGCAAGCCGGGCGCGTGGCAGTGCAGCTCTGCCCGAGCCAACGGGAGGAAGAAGACGGGCTGACGGCGTGGGCCCGCGTGGTCAAAGGCACAAGCAAAGGGGTACAGGCGAGACGGTTGGGTCGGATCGCGTTGCGTCGGGCTCAGGTCGGAACGAATGGCCCGGGTCGGTGCAACACTACTGAGCCCGAAGTTTTGAAAACAGATTTGACCGAAAAAGAAGAAGGTTTGACCGAGGCTTTAAACATAGAAATAAAATTCTAACAATTATGAAACTTTTTAGAGGGGTTCTAGGGATAATCTAGTTCCCATAAAAATTATTAAATCTTACAGTTCATGATTTATTTGTATAATTTAAATTCAATCTTAGAATAGATCATTGATTTGAGTTTGAATTTTTCTGTGGGTTGAATTGAGTTCCAAAAATTTGGTAAAAATTATATTTATTCATGATAATTATTCTAGTATTTGAATAAATTATTTTTAGACGATGACCAAATGTTTTTGTTCCTGTTTTTATTTGGAGTAAAAATTTGAAGTATATGTTTAATCTTTGGTTTGATAATTTCCAAGTGCAAAATGTTATGCAAATATTTCAAAAACACTATGCATGTTAATGAGATGCATACTAATTACCATAATTAAGTTGGGGATGTTACAAACCTCCCCCCTTACAAAAGATCTCGACCCCGAGATCGGTAGAAGTTGGACAGAAAGGGTTCTAACAGAAGATACAAGAATTGAGGCCTTGTTTTTCCTTCAAAGATAGTGCTAAGATACCCTAACCAAGTTACAAAGAACTTCTATTACATTTTCGTTCCCATTACTTTGTTTAACCTTTCCTTTCTTGATTCGAAGACACTTCATGTAGAAGGAAAAAGTTATGGATACTTGGTTCGCATTTGGTCTTCACGCTCCCAAGTTGCTTCATCTTCAGTATGGTTGCTCCACTGAACCTTCAAGAATTTGATGTTGCGATTCCTTATCTTGCTCTCCATTTCTTCAAGAATGCGAATCGGGCGCTCCCAATAAGAAAGATCGGGTTGCAAATCAAGGTCTTCCAAATTGGTTGCTTCGGTAGGGACTCGAAGACATTTCTTCAGTTGAGATACATGGAATACATTGTGCACATCAGAAAGTGATGGTGGTAGCTCTAACTGATAAGCTACCGATCCTCGCTTCGCTAGAACTCGGAAAGGACCGATGTAGCGAAGCGCCAACTTGCCTTTGACTTGAAAGCGTTGCATTCCTTTCATTGGGGAGACTTTAAGGTAAACATGATCGTCCACCTCAAAGCTCAACTCACGACGACGATGGTCGGCATAAGACTTTTGACGAGATTGAGCCGTCCGTAGTCTCTTCCGGATCTCACGAACTTGCTCTTCGGCTTCATTTATCATGTCCGGTCCAAAGAATTGTCTCTCACCAGACTCGAACCAGTTGAGAGGTGTCCTACACCTTCTCCCATAAAGCACTTCAAAAGGCGACATTTGGAGGCTTGCTTGATAGCTATTGTTATAAGAGAATTCCACGAACGGCAAGCATTTATCCCATTTCTTGCCATAGGATAGCACACAAGCTCTCAACATATCCTCCAAAATCTGATTCACCCTCTCGGTTTGACCTCCAGTTTGGGGGTGGTAAGCGGTGCTAAAGGATAGTTGAGTTCCCATT
This sequence comes from Ampelocalamus luodianensis, assembly GCA_036346255.1. Taxonomy (NCBI): domain Eukaryota; kingdom Viridiplantae; phylum Streptophyta; class Magnoliopsida; order Poales; family Poaceae; genus Ampelocalamus; species Ampelocalamus luodianensis. Next base: position 47,930,251 of record CM070625.1, on the reverse strand, counting down.
GCTTCATGGAGGCAATTCCAGAAATGCGAGGTGAATTGAGTGCCTCGATCTGAAACAATTATCTTAGGCACACCATGGAGGCATACAATTCTGGAGATGTACAACTCCGCTAATTGATTTCCTGAAAAAGTGGTCTTGACGGGAAGAAAATGAGCAACTTTTGACAAACGGTCGACAATCACCCATATGGAGTCATAACCTTGCTGAGTCTTAGGAAGTCCGATGATGAAATCCATCCCAATTTCATCCCATTTCCACTCAGGAATAGGGAGGGGCTGAAGCATGCCCGCTGGCCGTTGGTGCTCGGCCTTCACCCGTTGACATACATCACACTCGGCAACAAAGCGTGCAATCTCACGCTTCATCCGAGTCCACCATAATTTTTGCTTCAAGTCTTGATACATTTTTGAGCTCCCCGAGTGGATAGAGAAAAGAGAATCATGAGCTTCACAAAGGATTAACTCCTTAAGCTTCCCATCATTTGGCACAACCAATCGCTTTCCGAACCACAAAATACCTTGGTGGTCCTCGACAAAACACTTGGCTTTGCCGGCTTTCATTTTCTACTTAATTCTCTCCATACCCTTGTTCTTCTGGGCCATCTTGATCTGGTCCTCAAGGGTAGGTTTCACTTCTAAGGTAGCGAGAAAACCTTCGCTAACCATCTCCAAGTTAAGTCGTTGAAATTCATTGCAAAGAGCTTTCGTTTCGGGTCGAACCGAGACACAGTTGCCTTGGGATTTTTGGCTCAATGCATCGGCAACGACATTGGCTTTCCCTGGATGATAATGAACTCCCATATCATAGTCCTTGATCAATTCAAGCCATCTTCTTTGCTTAGGTTCAAATCGGCTTGAGTGAAGATATACTTCAAACTCTTGTGATCAGTGTAGACTTCGCAGCAATTGCCGATAAGAAAATGTCGCCATATCTTCAAGGCATGAACCACTGCTGCAAGCTCAAGGTCATGAGTGGGGTAATTCACCTCATGAGGCCTCAATTGCCTCGATGCATACGCCACAACTCGGCCCTCTTGCATAAGAACACAACCAAGACCAAGGCGAGATGCATCACAATAGATGTCGAAGCTTTTGTGGATATCCGGCAAAACTAACACTGGAGCAGAAGTTAGACGATCCTTCAACATCTGAAAGCTTGCTTAACAATCCGCTGACCATTCATACTTCTTTTCTTTCTTCAACAATTGGGTCATCGGTCTTGCTATTTTTGAAAAATTCTCAATGAAGCGGCGGTAATAGCCCGCAAGACCGAGGAAACTACGGACTTCGGAGACGGACTTGGGCTGTCCTGTCGGGACCTGCATTACACTCGGAACCCTCGTATATCTTGCACTAGTCCAGATCACGCTTAGTGCACACAGGGTTAACATAGGTAACTATCGATCCACACAAACGATAAATAAAGTAAACGATTAATTTGAGTAACAAATAAGGGTTTTGACCTTATGGTCGAGTTTACACTTATTAAGCCACGCAGGGCTAACGTAAAATAAAGCGAAGAACGGAATGGAAAACTCCAACGTAGATCCCACCAATTCACCACAGCAACCGATCGATCCGGACCTAACGAACGATCGACCTTCAAATAACTCCTCCTCAAAAGCAAAGCGTGACTCCTCCTCTTACAGAGGTTTGGGCGCAAGTTTTACAACAAGCGTGAGTACACAACCGTACTATAAATCATACCACGTAATGCAATGTATAGATGCAGCTTATTCCAAAGAAAAGGCTTCTGTGGTTTTTTGCATAAATGCAACATTTGCAATTGAATACGAGTAATAGATTGAAAACATAATTCAAAACAAATAGACAATATTAATTTAACAGCTTGTTTCCACAAAGACACACAACTAAACAGTTTATTTCACATAGCCATATGATTGAGATCACACTCCCATTCCCACATTTTATGAAAACTACCCTCGTGTGAAAGCACCGAGCATGTCCATGATCATGACGCGCTATTCGAATAGTTTGTTTAACACTCTGCAGAGGTTGTACACTTTACCCACACGATATAACCAAGTAGCTAGCACCAATCATAACAAAACAGTTCGAAACTTCATCTCCAACATTGACATTCCCAGGTGTGCTTACAAACCGTTATACATATCACATAGCCCATGCATAACACACACCGTTGGACGGGACGACGAATCCTCCGTGATGCAACCACCAAGTAGTCACACCTCCACCCTATCACAAAGCCTAACCTACCACCGAACATCAATGCGAGAATCCATAACTTACTAAGTTAGGCCCGCCCCATACCGTATGTGGTCGCATGCATGAAGGCTCGATTCAATGGCGCACAAAGTTAAGTCCTTAATTGACCAAGGCAAGACTTCCATGTTCTAACTAGGCCACACAGATTATCATACCCATCACATAGTCCACCATGTCACACAGCTTCCACCACTTGCCTCAGTCTAAATCCTTTACCACCCAGTTGGTTTTAGTGCAACACATGCCATCACGAAGTAACAACACATAGCACACAGTTTTACACGAAGTTCCATAGTCACTTAGTCATAATTAATATTTGCAACTTACATATGATGATGACTCGTGGCATGGCTAAGCAATTGTACTCGCATCTAACCAACCCACGTTGGTGCTATAATATTACCAACTAATAACCAATCTAGGGTGACAAGGAATTATGACATACAAGGCCAAGGTGTGATAATAATTTGGATAATAACTATGCCCAAAGCATTTAAATAAATAATTAAAGTAGAATGCAATAATTTAACACAAAGTAATTTTGAAAACTGGGTTCAAGATGCTCAAAGGTATGACTTGCCTTGGAAAAGGTCTATGTACTGGTATTGATCTTGGGGTGCTCCTTCTTCCACAAAATTCCCCGACGAATCGACGTCTACTCGCAAACGAAACAAAAACAAACAAAACAAATAAATAACAGAGGCAAAACTAACTCCAAAAATTAAATAAAAAACTCAGATAAATAGAGCTTGAATTTAGACAAATTTAGAAATTTGAATGGGCTCAATCGGAGTTAGGATGCAAAAGTTATGGGCTTTGGAAGATTGGGAATCTAAAAGAAACCCTAATTTGGATTTTCTGGAATTTCCGAATTATTTCTCTAAAGAAAAATCGGATTATTGCGCAATCACGACGTCAGTGGAGGAATTTTGGAAAAAGAAATAATAAAAGAAATCTCTGACATGTGGGACCCACTTGTCAGAGGCTAGGCTCACGGTGGACTAGGTCCACCGAGCCTCTGGCTCTGGAACCCGGTGGGCTGCCCACGCGGCCGCTGACGAGGTAGCCACGCGGGATGACACGTGCGCACTTGGGTGGAGGTGGATGCTGACGCGGACTGCCACGTCGGACCGACGGCGACGACGGCTCAGGAACCAACGGCAACGGCGAACGGCGGCTCCTCGCCGGCGGTGCGTGGTACCGACGTGTAGAGGATGCTATTGCGAACCTCTTGGTGCAACTCCGGGTGGTTAAGGATGACGGAGGTGGCCGACGGCGAGGTTGAAGCGGCGAAGAAGCTTCGGGCTTGACGGGATCGGGCCTCCGATGATGCTCCGGCGGAACCAAGGCGACCACAAGGTAGCCCTTGTTCTTGCGATGCCGACGAAGCAAACCCCGAGGTCCCGGCGACACTGGTTGCGGCGGAAAAGCTCGCCGCAGCTTGGCGGCGCGCATTGGACTTCAAGCTCTGCGCAGCCTAGGGTTTGGCGCGAGGCGGCGGCGCTAGGGTTGAGATGCGAGGCCGAGGGCTACCCTCCTTATAGGCGGCTCGGGAGAGTCCAGGGCACGAACGCCCAAAACGGGATAGCGCGGCGGCAGCGAATCCCTAACAGATTCGGAGACGACGATGACGTGGCGGGGTGGGGTGGGACCCACACGTTAGTGGCTAGGGTAAGGAGGCGGCGCGTGCGAAAGCGGTGCGGTCACGAAGCGGACTCAAGATCTGACCGTCCAGATCTGATCGAACGGCCCACAATCGAAGGAACATTCGGACCGTCTGGTTACCTCACGCACATCCAGCCGTTCCTGCTTGATCCAACGGCGGAGAGTGAACGGGGTAAACCGGAGGGAGAGAGAGAGAGAAACAGAGAGGCTGACAGGTGGGGTCCACCTGTCAGTGGGAGGCGCTTCGCTGGGAACTGGGCCGCATGAGTGGGTCAAGCGGCGGGGACAATGGGTCGGAGGTTTGGATTTCGGCCCAAAGGATTAACTGAGATTTTAAATAGTTTTTCTATTTTATAAATTACCAGAAATTCAAATAAGCAATAGAAAATAGCAAATGAACTCAGAAAAATTCTAGAAAAATCTAGAAAATATATCTGAGCACATAAAACCCAAATAAAATAGTTTTGGCTATTGTTCATGTTGGGATTATTCACATTAAATGTTTTTGATTGTAAAGTCCAATATTAAGCTTTTTGAATTAAATTCAAATAAATCCAAATGGTGAATTTTCTCCTACTAACTATTTAAAAGATTTTTAAAGCTCAGAAAATTGGGATGTTACATGTCCCCAATTAAGCACATCTTGGACTTTGCTTGGATCCACAACAATTCCTCCTTCGGATAGAACATGACCCAAAAAGGCGACTTCTTTTAGCCAAAATTCACATTTGCTGAATTTCGCATAGAGTCGATGTTCTCGGAGCTTGTCCAACACAAGACGGAGGTGTTCTTCATGCTCACTTTCAGATTTGGAGTATATGAGAATGTCATCAATAAATGCGACCACAAATTTATCCAAATACTCCATAAACACTGAGTTCATGAGATTCATGAACAAGGACGGTGCATTTGTCAAACCGAAGGACATGACGGTGTACTCGTATAAGCCATAACGAGTTGAGAATGCTGTCTTGGGAATGTCTTCAGATCTGATCCTCACTTGATGATAGCCCAATCTCAAGTCAATTTTGGAGAATATCCGAGCACTGGTCATTTGGTCAAACAAATCATCAATTCGTGGAAGCGGATATTTGTTCTTGATAGTGACCTCATTCAACGGATGGTAGTCAACACACATCCGCAGACTTTGGTCCTTCTTTTTCACAAATATAGCCAGGCATCCCCAAGGTGAGGAGCTCGGCCTAATGAAACCCTTCTCTTGAAGTTCTGCGAGTTGCTTCTTCAATTCACCAACTCATTTGGCGGCATTCGATAAGGCCGTTTTGATATAGGAGCAATTCCGAGCTGCAGCTCAATCACAAATTCAACTTCTCGTGAGGGTGGCATGCCCGGTAGTTCCTCGGGAAATACATCCGGGTACTCACATACCACTGGAACTTCACTCAAATCTGGCAATTCCTCGCCGCTAAGGGCATAGAGATGTGGATGCTCCAATTTTGGCACCAATTCGACTTGTAGACCAAGAGGACTTGTAAGAGTGATAACTTTGCGAGCACAATCAATTTGACCATGGTTCTTGGACAACCAATTCATCCCAAGAATAACATCAAGGCCCGCTGAATTTATCACAATAAGATTGGCCGAAAACTTCACCCCTTTGATCTCAATTTCAACTTCCCGACATTCATGAATGCTTCTCATTTCTGAACCCGGTGATTAAATCATCATAGGTGTAGGCATCAAGCTGAGTGAGAGGTTGTGAAGTGTAGCAAAACCTCTGGACAGGAAAGAATGAGAGGCTCTAGAGTCAAACAACACGGTGGCAGGAGTTGAATTGACTAGAAATGTGCCCAACACGACATCGGGTGCTTCCTGCGCTTCCTCGGCGGTGACATGGTTGACATGAGCACGACCTGTGTTCTGAAAAGTGACATCAGACCTATGATCAAGGGATGTCTCAGTGTCTTGGCGCCGATCAGAAATGACTTGGTGCTTCACCGGACAACGATCCGCAAAATGCCCTCGATTACCGCAATTGAAACATACAACTAACATACATTGTTTGTGTCGGTTTCTTTGCTTCTTTCTAGGTTGCCCTTGCTGGATATCTTTCTGAGGTGGATGAGAGACTTGCAAAGGAGCTCTCGGAGGTACTGGGTCTTGGAATCCAGGAGGAGCGGGCTGCCAAGCACACGGTTCTTGAAAACTGCGGCTTGCTGAAATTTGTGTAGCCATCTTGCGCTTTCGCGATTCTACAACCGCTTGCATTTTATTTTCCACCACAATAGCCTTATTAACTAATTGTTGGAAGTCACGGAAATCATGTACAGCGAGTGCCAGCTGCAACTCTTCTGATAGCCCATTCAAGAACTGGTCTTGCTTCCTTGCATCGGTAGAGACATCGTTTGGAGCGTAACGAGCCAAACGATTGAACTCGCAGATATACTCCAATACGGACTTGTTGTCTTGCCTCAGCGCGAGGAATTCACGCCTCTTGATACCCACGATGCTGGAGGGAACATGTGCCTCACGGAAAGCTATCCGGAACTCGTCCCATGATGGAATGTGACTGGCGGGCTGCATGGCGCAAAAATATCCCACCATGCACAAGGTGCCCCTTCGAGCTGGTTGGAGGCGTAGAAGACCTTCTCGTGGTCGCTGTGGGGACCCCGGATTATCTCCGTAAGACCGAGACTAAGCATGGTATTAAGGACATAACTCTGGATCTCCGGTAAATGGATTCCAACTTAACTCAACCTAAATGAGAGGCTTGACTGAAAACTAGAGCCCCGACGATCATGCGCGCCGCTCCTCTGCGAGCACTACATGATTGTCGGTTCTCCAACAAGTTAAGCACTACACTTAGTGGGTTAAATAGGAAGCCATGATCAGCGAGTATGACTTATATTGGCTCCCAAGATCAGCGACCAATATAACCATACTCTCATTCAACGTTGATCACATCCATACAACATTCATACATAAATAGTACAAAAGGCATACATCAAAGTTCCAAGTTTACAACTAATACAAGTGGCCGACAGGCCAAATTCGAATAAGAGTATTAAGTAGCAGCGGAAACAAGTAAATAAACCAAAATGCCAGCAGTGGTATGCCCCATAACCCATCGGAAACCGACTGGGAGTTAAATGATAGCATACTGCTCATTAGTGTCGCCTAAATCGACACCGACAAGCTCGTCGGTCTCAAAATCTTCCTTACCTGTAAAAGCCAGCAAACATCTGGTTGAGTACAAAAGAGTACTCGCAAGTCTTACACAAATAAAAATAGTTATGCATAAGGTCATTCAAAGGAAGGGTTCATATTGGCTTAATTTTGCGAAAGAGACGCAACACTGAACAACCTACACATACTAGTTTTTCAAGTGCCATTTAAAAATCAGATTTGAAGTAGAAGTAAAGCATGTGAATAAGTAATAAATTTGATAACAAATGAATCATACCAAAAACAAAGTGGTGGTCCACTTTGATACAACAACAAGCCTGAACATCCCATTCATGACGATACCAAGTTATAACCACAATTTGAATTCCAAGTCTAACAATAAGCGACCACAAATTTCAAGCGGTCGTCCATAACCGTGACACGGCTATTCGAATAGATTTATACCTGCAGGGTGTACTACTTTACCCACACGACTTGATTAGCCCGTAAGCCTCCGGATGCCTCGAATATAGCATACTTCCTATGGTATGTCGGCGGGTAAATCAAGATATGGTCGTTTTTAGCAAGAAGATCCCATTGAGCTAAGTCCCTCAACCCAGGGCTCCTAGGAAACACAAGACGTTAACGTCTCCATCCTATCTCCTAGGAAACACAAGACGTTAACGCCTCCATCCTATCGGCCCAAAAGGAAAACATAGGATTTCGCGGTCCTATGCCCTTACAATTTCACCACCGTGGGACTCAACACAACAAAACCTCCCCCTACTTAACCATACGGCACCCATATACCGCGTGTGATAGCATGAGTGTTGCTTGAACAACAGGTACCCAAAGTTCGGTCCTTAATTATCCAGACAAGTCCAACCACATACCCAAAGCTCGTGCACAAAGCACCATCACTAACCAACACCTGTCCAGACCAAAAGCTCATTTAAATTGACAAAATTTAACTTATAAAACAGATACAAAGATCAGAAACAAAAGTATATAATGAGAGTTGTGTTTATCCCATAATTGTCGGGTTATTCCCGACAATCAAACTATCGGTTCTAGACTTATATGGCTAAGCAAACTCGAACAATATAAATTCATACATCCTATCTTAAGCATTTCAGTACGGGAATAATTCATGGATAGCCACAATGACAAGATAATAGGATGTGTCTAACTATTCATCACAAAAAAATAGCGACATTATAAAATAGCATGCAAGCAATTATCATTGCATCTACCCTAACAAAACTGGGATCAAATATGATGCAAAAAGAAATTTCAAAGGATGCTTGCCTTGCTGGGAGTTCACTTGCTCACTCTCGGTTACTTACTCTCATACTTCCGGCAACTCGGAATCTAAAGAAAGGCGATATCGAATAAACACCGAGAAATAGCCAAAAACTCAAATTGCTCCAAAATGCATGAAATTTATACAGTAGCTATATTATGATTTTAAATGAATTTAGGTACAAAAATTATTCCATTTGGAGTTTATATGAGAGAGTTATAGTAGTTTGAAAATCAGATTTTTGGAAAATGTTGAAAATCAATGTTCTGTTACTATTTATCCGAATTTAATTGTTTTGCGAAAATTTGTAGAATAGTGGTAGGGATAAGCTTTACATGGTATGAAAGGTAATTAAATTTTAAGATCAATAAAAATTGAATCACCCCATTTGGAGTTCATACGAATTATTGAAGTTAAAAGACTTTTTCGTGTAAAAATAATTCTTTTCTGATTTTGCTACTGCATTAAATAATTTTTATAGGTAGGATGACCTAGCCTCTGCCATGACAAGTGGGGTCTATGTATTTTCTTTTCTTTTCTATTTATTTCCTAGGGAAAACATCTATCGACAAATCTAACCTTCTCATACTCATATACTTAACCGATTCTCCGGTGTTGAATCCAATCACGTGAATAACACTCTCCAATCATATTATCATATCTTGATCTAAATCCCGTACTAACCTCAACTAAGACATTATCAAGGTAGTTAATCCATCGAGTGATGCCCGAACTCACGATCTTCCAAATAAACAACCCATCCGATAATTACACGAAATCCACCAACTCGTGGGCATATGACCATGATTAAATCCATCAATCGTTTTCCGATATACTATTTAAGCTAATACTAACTATCTAGCTCTACTAGTCTCTCCTCGGAAAATCACCCTCGCATATACCAAAATTTCCACCGATTGACGTTTATTTGACCAACCGACACCTAATGAGCTTTACAATTTAAGAACACATCCAACATCTAATTGCTCACTAATCGACCAACTTATATCCATACCACCAAACTTAGTTATGAACGACATCTACCAACTCAATCACATATGTGTCTCTACGATCGACTAATAGTCATTTAGCTACTAATCCAAAAGAGAGTACAATTCTATCGACTCGGCACATAGGACTTACCTACTAATTACATGGCAATCCAAATATTTATCCGCAATCAAATAATCCATTCCTACCTTCCTCCAATTCTAGCATGTACAACTCACATAGATATTACTTAAGGCATCCTACCAACTTGCTCGCGATTAAATAAATCGTCTGATTCAAAATCCATATTTCTATAAATATCATCACAAGAGCTATCCATCAAGTATTAATTCATAAAATCTTTATGCGTCCAAACTCCAAAAATTACTAATCCACGAGAGGATACCCTCCAATTAATTTATCATCTAAGATCACCACAATTTTGCATGTGACTCCAAAATAATATCGTCCGAACAAATAATCCCCTCATAAATTTATTCTAGCATCTACCAATCAACATTACGCATCTCTCGTCACAATAATCTAATTATTCGCATCCACAATATTTTATCACATAATCCCACCTACGCACAGTTAAGTCCCAATCGGAGAGTTACACCGGTCTTAAGCTACCAAATATTTTTTACAAATAAATATGCATAAATAGATGCTATGCTCATGACTAATATGCAACATGCACAACTAATATTGTAATGCGATCGCACAATTTAACGCGAAGTATTATACCACAGCACTAGGCGTGCCTAATATCACCGACGCCGCCTTCTGGCTCCCGCCCACGCCCGCCGTAGTCGCTGCCGAGCTCATCCGCGCCCGCTCGACCTTCTCGCCCACGCCCCACTCCGCATCATCGCCGCCGCTGCTTCGCGTCGCTATTCCCCTCTTATTAAGAGTGGATACAATGGAGTCTTCTCTAGAAGCAACATCATAAAGTTATAAACTTGGCATCATCATCAACAACAACCACAATTGACAAGAGGTACCAAAATCAGTTAAAACAGAGTAACGTTGTTTCTGCCCACCTCGGTCTTTAGTGCATAACTTCCAAACCACTTATCTAAACTGCGTGAAACTTGGCAGGAATGCAGCTCAAGGAGTCCTGAACATGCTGTCCAAATTTCAGCCCAATCCGACACCATATGCCCCTCAAACGGATCAGGCACCAAGATTTCACACCTCTGATTACACTGCAAACAAAATGGACTAAACCACTCTCAATTCCGGTGCTCAATTAAACCAACCGATCAAATCGAAGTGCTCTATGTGTAGAACTAACTCACCAAGTTTGGAGCCTATCCAACCACGTTTGAACCTCCGACCATGAGCTTGAAGCAGATCGGGCAAGAGCCACCAAGCTGAACCTACTTCACTTCACCTCTCGTCTCTTCCTCCCGTCGGCTGGCCACCTCGGCGCCGCCTTACATGCATGCAGTGCCTCGGCTCCCTGTTCGCTGGGCCACCGCTGCACCAGCCTTGCCTTCGGTCGCTGTCGAGCCCGGCCACGTGCATGCATGGCTCCGGCTGCATGCATCGCCGTTCGGTCTCGTCGGCTCCACCACCGTCACCGACCTCGTCGCCACCTTGCCGCTAGCAAGATGCCGCGCCATGTGCCCGGCTGGGCTGCCGCCGCCACGCCGCCGTCGTGCGCAAAGCACTCGTCTTTGGCGCCGTTTTCCCGAGCCGCTGGACAACACCTCTTCTTGCTTGCTGGCCGCTTCTCCTTGCCTCGGCCACCTCCGCCCCGGCGTCACAATCGCTGCTGCTCGGCCTTGACGCCGCGCTCGCCTCGCCTCGGGCTGATGTCGTGCCCTCAACGTCCTCTGTCTTGGTGGTGGGCTGCAGCGCCCAAGCTCCGGCCGTCGCGCCTCCACCACCTGGGCCGCTCCAATGCCGCGCCGCTCGGCCACGACACCACGCCCTGGCCGGCTCATCCACGCCACTGCAGCACCAAACCGCCTCCGCCTTGCCTGCTGCTCCCCCCAGGCTGCTGTAGCTCCCCTTGCCATCTTCTAGTCTCCATGCTGTGCTGCTGCATTGCATGCACGCCATGGAGCCGCCAAACCTCGACGAGCTGCTGCACTTGCCCAGGACGTGCGCCCGAGCTTGGCCACCAGCGCCTCCCCTTCATTGCTGCAACGAGCTCCGCTCCCTGGAACCGAGCAGCTCTACTGCTTGTTCTTCCCCACTTCTCAAGAACGCTCAAATGGCCATGCATGCGGGAACTAATTGCTAAAACAGGTTGCTCTAGGTAGGATGACCACCATGGTATAGCATGCAAAGGGTTGATTTGGGGTTCTTAATTGGGATTGGAAGGAGAGAAGGTTGTTTGGCTTGAGCTCATGAGTGAGAAAAAAGGAGATGCTGCCTTGGGAAGAAATGGCGTGAGGAAGCAGTGGAGGGGATGGCTCTTGGCTGGAATAAATAAATGGATGGAGATGAGTTCGGCTGGGGCAAGAGGAAAAGTGGCTGTGTGCTTTGGTTGGTGAGTGAAAAGGAAATGGCAAGATGAGTAGAAAAGAAAAGGCAAGGGATGAGGAGATGAAAGGTCGTGTTGGAGAGGGGTGTTACCGAGACAAGGAAATGGCAGTGGGTGCTCTCTGTCTCTCTTGTCAGAACTAGCTATTGTACAAGATTGTTCCTCCTCCTTTTCTTCAACTTGTTCAAACAATCTCATGCAGAACCAACCGCAAAATGGAACACTCTCACGATGACGATCGCAACGGTATAACATGCGTCGTCGGATTCTTAATTCTCGGTTGTGATTGCGAGGAGAGAAGTTAGGGAAAAACAAGAACACGCAGGCGAAACGTCTGCAGTCGGCCGAACTAGAAAAGAAAACGAAGATACTAAGGCATGCAGGATGACATGATTTTTCTGATGCATGCAAAACAAGAAATTAAAATAATTTATTGTATATATATATATATTTAAAAAACCCTTTTAATTGATTCAATTTGATTTTTAAGGCAACGTTTTGATTAAACACTGGAAAAATTTCTAAAACATAGTCAAAAATTTAATATATCGCCAAATTAAATATTAACATCCCGATTCTGGGAATCGGGGTGTTACAGTCGGCACACTGAGTAATGATCAACCTTCGTTCAATGCTCCGAAGCCAATCATCGGCATCGAGAGGATCATCTGAACAAGAGAACACAGGAGGCTTCGTGCTTAGAAAATCAGCAAATCGGGAGCCATAAAGATCGGCTCCTTCTGCTGCCATTTGAGCACCTTGAACACTGGTGGTGATGAGGACATCACTCCTTCGGATACACGCCTTACACAAAATCCTCCAGATCCAGTTGCTATGTAACATCCCAATTTTAGGCTTGTGTTTCAAATGTAAGAAAATGAGTAGAAATTAAAACTTTTTCTTACATCCTGTATTTCCTATGGTACCAAGCAAGTATTGTACAAGAAGTTATGGAAATACGAAGTCACAAGTCTTTTGATCCAAATCTTGAACTTTCAAAAACAATCTTGCCTAATCTTATGATCATCTCCTGGAAATATTTTTCCTAAGTTCTTGGGATGGTTTGTGACCCCTCTGAAAAATTTCACAATTTTTAGAAATTGTTTGAATATTTTGGAGGTCAACAAACTGTTCAAAATCTGTCAAATCGTGGACCAAAGACCTTGTTGAATTTTTGGAGGAAAATGTATAGCACAAAACCTCTGCAAAAATTATACAAGGTCAATAACTCAGCTAGCAAGCTCCTGTAAAGTTTCATAATTTTTGGAGTGAGTTTGCTACTTCAATTTAAATCCCCAAACTTCAGATCTGCTTGAAACCCAAAGTTAGGGCTGAGTCGACTCGCTCGAGTCGCACCGAGTCCGACCCGACCAATTGACTCGCCGAGTCGAGTCACTAGGCCGCACCGAGCTTGGCCTGGTCTCGTGTGTGAGCCGTTGATTTGAAATCCAACGCCACGCACCACCCCGACCTCCCTCTTCTGTTCTTCTTCTTCCTCTTTCCGCCATGCGCGAGCGTTCGCGTGCGTAGGTGAGCAGGGCAGTGTCCAGTCACTTCGTGGGGCCCTACAACGGCTCGGAGCCCCCTCTGTTGTCAACCGTGTCAGCCTTGCCACGACCTTACTCCTCCTCGCCTCGTTTTCTCGCGCAAGCAGAACCTCTCTTTGTCCCATCGCCATTAAGCCTCGTCCTCGAGCTCGATCCACTCGAGCTACTTGAGCACCTCCGAGGCTTTCCTCTAGTCCCCTTCTACCTCCGCCGCCTCCCAAACCTTTCTCTATAAGGTTGAGCGCCAAATCTCACCTTGAGCTCATTTCCGCCATTTCGGCGCGTGAGCTCCATTGGTGAACTTGGGTCCTCCAAGGTCCTCTTGCCCTAATCTTGTTTCCTGAAGGCCCTGGTCATCACAAAGTCGTCCCTAACTCCGGTTTGGGTTGTTTTCACAGAGCAACTCTGATCGAGACTTCGCGAGTTGCGCCGTAAGGGCACTCCTTCGTCCCCATCTCCGGTGAGGTTCCTCCACTGATTCCTTGGTTCGAAGCCACCTAAGGTCATCGCGAAGTGTTCCTCATCACCCTTTTTCTCTATAATTGCTCAGAGCCACTATCGCCGTATCTTCCTCATCTCCGGTGAATCGCTCCGCCACGGCACTCCTCCGACCTCCTCCGACCACCCCGTGCCCTCGGTGAGTTCATTTTAGTCCCTTAGAGCTTAAGGTCTAGCTAGGATAGCTCGTAGCGCCCTTTTCGTGTTTTCGGTTTTGCCGAAACCGCCCTCCGCTCGCTCGGCTCGCCACGGCGCTCAAGGCCATCGCCGCCGAAAGCACCTCCGTTGGGTTCGCAATACTATTAGCTTCATTTTGGTGGCTTTGGTTCCCGCCGCCGTGGCCCTCGTCGTCGGCGACGTCTTGGCGAGCTCACCGCCGAGCTCGCACCTTGTCGTGTTTTTGTCAAGCCATTGACCTCTTCGGGTTCATCGTGACCGCCTAAGACCACCCCGTTAGATCTTAGCCGCATAGGACCACCTCGCTTAATCTCGCCATTAAGACCACCCTCGGTTAGATCTGCATCGCATATGGGTTTCGCGGAAATTTCTAAGTCCCGTGACCTCCTTAGTTCTATCTCACCTTTAAAGACCTCCCGGGATTAGCTCTTAGCCGTTAGATCTGGCTTTGTGTAAAATCTACGCGCTAGGACCTCCCGTTAGATCCTAGCCGCTTAAGACCTCTTGAACTCCATCCGAGTCACTAGGACCACTCTGCAAAAAGACCTCCTCGAGGTCTTTTTGTAAAACCACCTTCGGGACCTCCACCGAGGTCCTCTTTGCAAAAGACCTCCCTTGGTCATTATGCAAAGACCACCTCAGACCACCTCGGTCGTCTTTGTAAAGCCACCGTGGCCTTTACAAAGAAAACCCCGCCAGACCTCTTAGGCTCGATCCTAGCCGCTCACGACCTCCCGGTTTAGATCTCGAGCGTTAGATCTCATTTTGTAAAATCTTTAGCGCTCAGACCTCCCTCCGCGCCGATCCGGGACCGCTCAGACCTCCTAGGTCTAATCCGAGCCGCCCGCATCTCCTCCGATTAAAACCCTATCGCTAGGACCTCCCGAGAAGATCGTGGCCATCCAAGACCTCTCAGTCAATCCCGGCCGATCAAGACCTCCCGAGTAGATCTTGACCGCCTAGGGTCTCATCCTTTAGATCCGGCTTTAGGACCTCCTCCTCTGGTCTAAACCGTTAGATTTAGATCTAACTGCCTAGACCTCCTTCCTCGATTTAAAGCCTTAGGACCTCCTCGCTCATCTTGGTCGCCCAGACCTCCTCTCGGGATCGTGTCCGCAAAGACCTCCTCGGAGATCTAGACCGTTGAAGACCTCCTCCGTGAGCTTTTAGCCGTCTAGACCTCTCTCCAGAAGGTTTACCCGTTGGACCTCCTCTAGTGCTCGGGACCACCAGATCTCGATCTGACGGTCACGACCTCGGTTAGGCGCGTAGACCTCCTTGCGTGCGCTGTGCACGCACTGGTCGTGATCGTTGGATCAGATCTCAACGGTTCGGACCTCCCCAGTGCGGGAGGAGGTCTTCCGTGCGCGCCAGTGCTTCGAGGTCTGTGGGTCCTGCGATGCAAGATCGACGCCCACGACCTCTCCCTTGTCTTCCGCCTCGGTTGGACCTCCCGAGAGCTCAAAGTCTCCTAAGTCTTTTGCTGTTTCAAATTTCAAAAGTGCATAACTTTGTCATTTTAACTCCTTTTTGAATGATTCCAGTGGCTGTAGCTTTGTTATAGTATGAACTTTAATCTGAGAATGAAATTAGGCCCTGTGTTGTAGCAGAAAATGATTTAAATAGCATGATCTTGTTTAATGAAAAATGAGGTCTAGAAATTCATGAAAAATTTGTAAACCACATAACTTCCTCTCTGTAGTTGCAAAGTGAGCAAACTCAACCTGGTAAATTTGGCCTATAGACATGCTTTAAATTGATCTAGGCTTTGTCTTTATCCATGTTCCCGAGAAATGATATATGCTAGTTGTAGAACTTAGAAAATCATAACTAAATCATCTTAACTCCAAATGACCTAAAATTTTATATGGGTTACCACTACACCAGTAGGTAGCTACCATAAAAATTTCAGGTTCAAAACCTTTCTAGAAAATATTTTTGCTACAGTGCTAATTATGGTAGAAAATGAGTTTTTAAGTAATATCTTTTGCACCACATATCCAAATTAGGTTTTTCCAGTTTCTATGTTTAGGTATATTTGTATTCTACCCTGTGTATAAATTTCACAGATTTGGATAATTTTGCTTGCTCTTTTGTTTAAGTTTTGCTCGTCTTATTGGTTGTTCTTGGTTCTTTTGCCTTTTCGCTTAGGATTCGACATTTGCGGTAACCCGAGAGCGACCCTCCGCAACAAATTGAGCAACGACAAGCGTGCAAGCGCTTTGATCATGTTAATCCCAGTATTTTAAGTATTTATGTTGATTACAAATTCTATGTATGCATTGCTACTTTGTTTTAATAGTTGGCCTAGTAGATGCATTTCCTTAGCAAATGATTATCCTCTACTACCATGAGCCTAGGTTACTGGCTGTGATTTAGAGTTCGTGGATGGGCTCTTGTCACTTAGTAGTTGCGAATTAATTGCTTAGCCATGCTTAGCTTCGGTAGAAATGGGCGGTTATCGACTTGTCGATAACCTTGATCACATCAAACTTATTATGATTATGATTTCCACCTTGTGCTATGTCTACTTATGAAAACTAAACGAAAACAAAATGATTTAGACTTGGGCACAATGGTATGATGGTGTGATTTTTGGGTGATCGAATGGTGCCCGGTCAACAAGGACCGAACATCTTGTTACACTAAACCAAGCATTTTAGCGCATAACCACATTAGAGGGTATGGGACCTCTCTTGACTTAGTACTTTGGCGTGTATTGGCTCCGGTCGCAGGAGTCGCAGGAGGGATGGAGGTGGGAGCATTGTAGTGTCCGAAGGTTTCCCCGTAACGGGTGGTTGTCTTTCGCTTGCAATGTAAGCGTATGGTGTTTCTACCCATACGAGCGGCTCGTAGTTAATACACAAGATTGGAAACGTCTCGTAGGACTTAGTCGTGCAAAGATACCTTCTGTAGTGTGCTTGTGGCTTGAAGGCGGTCCAAGTGTGGGTACATTGGTACACCCGCGAGGTTAAAACTATTCGAATAGCCTCGCCCTAGGTTATGGACACGCTTGGCAAGGTCTTTCAAGAGTTAGACTACAACCTTTTAAATTAAAACTTGATGGGTGGTACGAATCGGGATTCGTGCTATGTTGTGGTGGCTATTGGGATAGTCACTTCCAGTGGTTACTTGTATGTATCTTTACTTATCATTACTTTGATAACAAAACAGATTTGCAAACTTGCTTTTGAAATATATTACATTATTGCAAATAAAGTTGGCTTCATGCAAATGAGACATACAACCTCCACCTAAATAAGCTTGCATGTAGTTTATGAATAGGTCTGCTATTCCACACGTCGCCTCTTGCGGTACAAAGACAATCTTTGTACTCGGTTGCTACGCTTAACTGCTTTGTTGCAGAGGAAGAAGGTGAGCTGAGGGCCTCACTTTTGTGAGTCGTGTCGTGGTAGCTTATGGCGACTAGCTTGGCGCCCTCGGTTGCCTTGTGGGTTGTGTGGCTAACCTGGCCGACTTTTGTTCTAGCCATCTTATGACGCTTACGCTTCATTGTCATTCTTGTATAATGTTATATTTGGCAGTCGGCTCTCTTTTGTAATAACTTTACTTTATGTATGTCGTTGTGAACTTAGTAATATGTGTTGTATGGAAATGATGTGTAATTTTGTGATGATGTGCATATGTTGCAATTCTGGGAAACATATGTCCATCGAGGCTTAGAATGTTTAATTAGTAACGCTAGAACCAGTTGGAGGTTAAGTGTTACTAGTTAAATATTCCGGGTCCTCACATGCTAAACTACAAGGACCTATGACAAGAGCTCGTGCACGTCACTTAAATTAAGAGGTGAGCTCGTTTCTAGGTGCTAATAGTTTATCTATGCAGAATGGTATAATACCTAATAAATGTGATCTTTTGTTACTTAGGAATACTGGATCGCCAAGGTCTACGACCAGGTCTACAAGCCCTACGACCAGTCCTGCCAGCGCTACGACCAGGTCTCAAGCTCCTCGACTAGGTTCGCCAGCGCTACGACCAGACTAGCCAGCACTACGACTAGGTCTCATGCTCTACGACCAGTCATTAGGTGTTGCGACACCGTTTTGGGCCTAATAGGGCCTTGTAAGCGTGTCGGGGTCAAAGCCTAGGTTGTGTACGCCTCTCCCCATGGTCGCACAACCCTAGGTCATCCCCCTCACGTCCCCCCCTATATATATACAACAGACGCCACAGTTTAGGGTTTGGTTTTTCTTAGATTATTCTGCCACTTTGCAGTTTCGCCGTTTATCGGTTTGAGGAACCCCATATTGTGAACTTAATTCATATCTGCAATACAATTCACATTGCATCTTCCTTGTTCTTGTGAGTTGCTTCGATTGCTTGCAGGAACAATAACCCTCGTGGTAAGGTCGATCGCGTGCGAGCGTGGTTGATAATGACAGTCGTGCGGGTGTAGCGAATTGCGAGGTGAAGATCTGCTGGTCGAAAGCCTCAAAGCGTCAACGTCCTCACGGCGAAATCAATCGAACCTATCAGAAGATCGGGACACCGTCGCCATCAGGTGGTGTTCTGAGCAATTTGCTGCAAGATGAGGGTCTGTTCTTGCTGACTCCTTTCCATCTGGGCCAATACGTCGACCGCAGACGGCTGAGGTGGAGTCACTTCTTCTTGCTGACCCACGTGTTGTGAGTCTTAAATTACTTCCGACGTCAAACGAGTTTTAAGACCCGACATCCTGTTGCCATACAACTGGTTAGCAACCGGCACAAAGAATTGAGGGAAAAGCATAAGGTAAGCAAAGACACATGGAGTAACTTGATCTAGCATGAATACACAATGAAAACATATTTATGCAACACCAAATTGGGGTGCTATGGTCCAGGTGGACAGCACAAGATACAAACAAAAACACGATTAGATTTTTCAACGTAGTTGTGGTACAAACCGCCCGTGGGCGATGCACAACTACTTGGAACAAAAGAGAGCAATTGATCTTCACAAAATCCAGCGTCTACAAGCTACGTATTATCCTTAGGGGGTAAATAATCTAAGAATGAACCCTAGTTTATTCTTAAAATCGCAGCAAGGTGTCGTCTTCTTGTTCTTCAATTATTGCTCTTCATCGGTGACTATTTAACGTTTCTAGTGTTGGAAGAGAGACGAGCATTAGAGAAAATGATTTTGTACAAATCAAAAGAATGGTGAGGTAAGAATTAGATGCTAGGATGGGTAAGAAACAAAGGAATTATATTACTAACATTTTTGCCAAACTTTTGATAGTTTGAAAATTTTCTTTGCAACTCAAAATCCTAACACGTCCATTGCTACGGCTTTAACCTACAGTCAGTATGGCTCTGATACCAACGCTGTGAGTGTGAGGACCCGGAATGTTTAACTAGTAACACTTAACCTCCAAATGGTTCTGGCATTACTAATTAAACATTCTAAGCCTCGATGGACATATGCTTCCTGCACTGCAGATATGCACATCATCACAAAATTACACATCAATTCCATACACATACATCACTAAGTTCAACAACGACATACATAAAGTAAAGTTATTACAAAAGGGCCGACCGGCCAAATAGAACAATAAACAAGAAAGACAGCGGAAGCAAAAGGTGCCATAAGATGGCTAGAACAAAAGTCGACTGATTAGCCATACACCCACAAGGCAACCGATCGGGCCGCCAAGCTAGTCGCCCATAGCTACCACAACACAGCTCACAAAAGTGAGGCCCTCAGCTCACCTTCTTCCTCTGCAACAAAACAATTAAGCGTAGCAACCGAGTACAAAGATTGTCTTTGTACCCGCAAGATCGACGTGTGGAATAGCGCACCTATTCATAAACTACATGCAAGCTTATTTAGGTGGAGGTTGTATGTCTCATTTTGCATGAAGCCAACTTTATTTGCAATAATGTAATACATTTTAAAAGCAAGTTTGCAAATCTGTTTTGTTATCAAAGTAATGAGTAAGTAAAGATACATACAAGTAACCACCGGGCGACTATCCCAATAGCCACCACAACATAGCACTAATCCCGATTCGCACCACCCATCAAGTTTTAATTTAAAAGGTTGTAGTCTAACTCTTGAAAGACCTTGCCAAGCGTGTCCATAACCTAGGACGAGGCTATTCGAATAGTTTTAACCTGCAGGGTGTACCAATGTACCCACACTTCGCATCGCCTTCAAGCCACAAAGCACACTACCGAAGGTATGCCGCACTGGCTAAGTCCTACGAGACATTTCCAATCTTGTGTATTAACTACGAGCCGCTCATATGGATAGAAACCCATATGCTTACATTGCAAGCCGAAAGACAACAAATCCCATCACGGTGAAGTCTTTCTGACACTACAATGCTCCCAACACCATCCCTCCCGCGACTCCTGCGACTCGGAGCCAATACACGCCAAAGTACTAAGTCAAGAGAGGTCCCATACCTCTAATGTGGTTAGCACGCTAAAATGCTTGGTTTAGTGTAACAAGATGTTCGGTCCTTGTTGACCCTGCACCATTCCATCCACACCCAAAAATCACACCATCATACCATTGTACCCAAGTCTAAATCATTTTGTTTTCAGTTTTAGTTTTCATAAGTAGACATGGCACAAGGTGGAAATCATAATCCAATAATAAGTTTTATAGATCAAGGTTATCGACAAGTCGATAACCGCCATTTCTACCGGCTAAGCATGGCTAAGCAATTAATTCGCAAACTACTAAGTGACAAGAGCTCATCCGCGAACTCTAAATCACAGCAATGCCTAGGCTCAAGGTAGTAGAGGATAATCATTTGCTAAGGAAATGCATCTACTAGGCCAACTATTAACACAAAGTAGCATTGCATACATAGAATTTGTAATCAACATAAATACTTAAAATATCGGGATTAACATGATCAAACCGCTTGCCTTCTTGTCGTTGCTCAAATCACATGGAGGGTCGTTTCGGGTTACCTCAAATGTCGAACCCTAAGCGAAAGGCAAAAGAACCAAGAACAACCAATAAGACGAGCCACACTTAAACAAACGAGCAAGCAAAAATTATCCAAATGCGACTTAAATTTATACATAAGGTAGAATACGAATATACCTAGACATAGAAACTGAAAACCTAATTTGGATTTGTGGTGCAAAAGATATTACCTAAAACCCATTTTCAACCATAATAAGGTATCAGAGCAAAAATATTTTCTAGAGGTCTTCTGGACTTGAAAATTTTATGATAGGTTGCTACTGACATTTTAAGGCTAATACAAGTGGTTTCATCTTAATTGGAGTTAAAATGATTTAGTTATGATTTTTCTAGGATGCAAAACTAGCATAATGCACTTTCCAGAAATATAAACATGTACAAAACCCATTTCACATTATAGTATGATAACAAAGGGATTTCCTAACATCAAATTTCTATTTTTAGGATTTACAGGGAATTACTGGTGTCTATTACATCATTAAATGAATTTTTTTAATTGCTACTAATAAGGTTAAATCTATTAACATATTTTTCTCAAAATGATTTAGGCCTACCACCATTTTTAGATTAAAGTTTAGTTAATAACAAATTTATCAAAGTTAAAATCATTCAATTAGCAGATATACGTAAAAGATATGCATTTTCCAAGTTTTAATACACTGAATATATATAAAAATAGCGTAAAACAAGCTATTAAAGATTACAGAATTTTCTACTACTGTACATAGCTAAAAGCATTTTTATATTAAACTTTAGTGAAATACAAATTTATTGCATTGGTTTCATGTAAAAGGATTTATCTTGAATTAATTATGAATTTATAAAGTTTTGATACAATTTTCGTTCATAAATAAATACTTACGTAAATAAAAACCAACCCAACCGAAAATAAGCGACGTGGACGCCGTGGGCGTTGATGCAATATCCAACGAGCCACACGCGACGAGAACAGCCGCACGCGCGATTCATAACAGGAGCCCACCGTTGGATCCAGATCCAACGGCTCACGAGGAAGGATGCAACCGGACGGTGCGGTTGCCTCGACGACCCACGACCGCAGATCTAAGGATGAACGGCACCGATCACGCCTCCAGTCGGAAGGTCCGATTGCACACACGATCAGGGCCGCAGATCAAGTGATGGACGGCCAAGAATGATGAGGGGAACCGGAGGGTCCGAACGCATACAAAATCTAGGCCGCAGATCGCCAAATGGACGGTGGTCTAAGATCGAAGTGCAATCAGGAGTGCTGACACGTGGGGCCGCATGTCAGTGACCCAAAAAGGTAATTTCGGACACATTTATTGCTAACAATGATTAGCAATAAATAAACCCAAAATCAGCCCTAATGACTTCTGATTTTCGGCGCTAAGCTAATGGGCCCACCCGGCAGTGGCACAGGGGACATCCCCGACAGCTAATAAACGCCGACACTTAATTAACCTAAGATTAACATTAATGATGCCTAAACGCACAGATAAACGCCAGCGGGTGATTTATGGGGGCTGGACCCACATGTCAGTGAGACATTAGGCCAGATTAAGACACATTCATGACATCCAATGATTAACAATGATTAGGCAATTATCGCTTTCAATAATCGACGAAAATGGGAGCTTCAACCGACAAAACCCGAGTGGCTTTCACGGCTTGTCGCCGGCGACTCCGGTCGCGGCGGCGCCCACAAACTATCAAAATGGGTTCGCAATAGTGTTGCGGACCCAACAGTGATGACCTCGCCGGCGGTGGAGGTTCAGGCAACGCCACAGCCGAAAACAAAGAAGGAGGCCTACACGCAAAACACGAAAATAGCAAGATGCTCACATGGTCCAAGGAAGCGAGTGCCATGACTTCTAGGGACTATATAGAAGCTACCTTAACCGAGAGGAGCTCCAAAGATGGCGGGAAGACTTGAACACGATGAAGTCCACCGGGTCGAAGAAGATGAAGTGGAAGATGAGGTTCTGAGCAAAATGAGTGGAACCAAATCATCACCACAGCTTCATTATAGCTCAAAGAGGCTCCAAAAGCAAATAATTGCAAAAAGAACCACTTACCGGAGCTGGAGAAGAAAGGGGGTGAAACCAACTGAAAATCTCCAAACTTAAAATTGAGTGATTCTCGAATGCAACCCAAAATCAAGTTAGGGAAATATAAAGGAGGTTGAGGAGTTCAAGAGGGTGCAAGAAAGGTTGAAGATGAACCACTGGACACCAAGGCCGCCATTGGAGCCCTCGGGTCAACAATGGTGGATTGAAGGTTTGAGATGGTTTTGAGCTCAAACACGAGAGGAGCTAGGTGTGGTGTAAAAGAACACTGTGAGGACCTAGAGGGGCAATATATAGGAAGGGATTAGGGTTTGAGCAAGAACACGAGTCCATGGTGGGCTCGGTTCATGCTACGGCCATGGACCAAGAAATGATGGGAGCAAGTGAGCACGGTGACAATGGAGGAGAAAGCCCGTGCGCATTAAATGCCCCGCAGAGACGTTGACGAAAGCAAACTTGAGGTGACACATCAAAGCCGCCCGCGCCCTCTCTTTACGCCATTGTCGCGCAAGGCGCTTCGGGACAGAGGAGGAAGAAGAACAGAGAAAGCAACCACGACCGTTGGATTTTAGATGGACGGCTGCGATTTAAAAGAGCCCGCCGACAGTCCGATTGCTTACGGAAATCTGGACGGTTGGATTGAGATCCAACGGTCCCAATTGGTTAATGCAACCGAGGGTCCGAATGCTCACACGAACGTGGGCGAGCGATCGAATCCAACGGCTGATATCGCACGCACGTTTTAAAATGCGGCTTGGTGCAGCTAGGTGGTTCGACCGAGTCAAGTGGCTCGGACTCGAGCCCGACTCGAACCCAAGGAACAGTGAACCAGGTTGTAGGTTTTAAATATGCTGAGACTTTTGAGGATTTATTTGGGGTAGCAAAATAACTCCAAAAATTCTGAAATTTTTACAGGAGCTTGCTGACTGAGACATTGACCTTGTGTAAAATTTGCAGAGGTTTTTATGCATTGTATTTTTCTCCAAAAATTCTACAAGGTACTGGTTTTAGGTTTGACTAAGAGTCAAACAGGTTTGACTGCCCTCTAAAATATTCAAACAATTTCAAAAAAAAAATTGTGAAATTTTTCAGAGGGTCACATACCATCCCAAGAACTTAGGAAAATATCTCCAGAGGATGATCAAAAGGTTTGACAAGAATGTTTTTGAAGGAACAAGATTCGGATCAAAAGACTTGTGACTTTGCATTTCCATAAGTCTTGTACAATACTTGTCCAATACAAACAGGAAACACATGATGTAAGAAAAGTTTTAATTTCTACTCGTTTTCTTACATTTGAAACACAAGCCCAAAATTGGGATGTTACAACTCTCCCCCTTACAAGAATCTCGACCGAGATTCCGCTTACTCTGAGAAGAAAGAAGGAAAATCTGCACGAAGGCGATCTTCTCGCTCCCAAGTTGCCTCATCTTCGAATGGTTTGACCACTGAACCTTAAGGAACTTGATGACACGGTTCCTTGTTCTCCGCTCGATTCCTCAAGAATGCGAACAGACGCCGCGGAGGTCAAATTCTCCGCACATCGAGAGTTTCCAACGGAGTTTCTCGGTCGGGACACGAGGCACTTCTTCGTGTGAAACATGGAACACATCATGCACACCTCAAGTGCACCGGTAGCTCCAATCAGTATGCAATCGCTCCAACTCTCTCGATGATACAGTAAGGCCCAACATATCGAGGCCAACTTGCCCTTGATGCCAAAACGCCGATGGCCCTTCAAGGGTGAGACTTTGAGATACACAAAGTCATTGGGCTCAAAGCTCAACTCACGGCGACGACGACCGCATAGCTCTTTTGTCCGGTCGGGCGTGCGCAGATGCTCGCGATCAATCGAACTTGACTTTCGCCTCATTGATCGAATCGGGCCAAAATCGCCGCCACCGCCTCCTCGACCAGCTCAATGGGGCTCGATCTCCTCCCATACAAAGCCTCAAATGGTGCCATGCCAAGACCGGCTCGAAGTCGTTGTTGTAGGAGAACTCCGCAAATGGTAGGCACTTCTCCCACTTCTTCCCATAGGAAAGAACACAAGCACGAGCATATCTTCCAACACTTGGTTGACTCGCTCGTCTGCCATCATCCGAGGATGAAAGGTCATCTTTGAAATGAAGGCGGGTCCTCATAGTGTAACAGCCCAAGTTTATAAACAATAATAAAATGCTTTATGAACAGAATGAGATCTTGCTCATGGTATTACTGCTCATGTTTACACTTTGGGCAAGATGTTACAAGTTAAAACCTTCCTTTGTAGTCAAACCCTAAAGAACCATTCAAAG
Source organism: Ampelocalamus luodianensis (assembly GCA_036346255.1). NCBI lineage: Eukaryota > Viridiplantae > Streptophyta > Magnoliopsida > Poales > Poaceae > Ampelocalamus > Ampelocalamus luodianensis. The sequence goes on along the minus strand of CM070625.1, from coordinate 47,904,906 downwards.
TCTTAAAGGGATACAAGATAAAACTTGTATTATGACTGGAAGTATTTTTATTAAAGCCTAGATAAATTATCTTAACTAAAAATATTTTTGTTGCATTTTTAGAAATTATTTGGGCTTAAAGAAAAATTTATTGTCTTTAAATAAATATTTTCACTGAAATAAATATTTATGTATTTTACAAAGTGAAAATGCGGTTTATAAAATTTATCTGGGAAATATATCATCCCAGTAGCTTACAAAAATTTCATGAATTTATGAATTTATTTGCTATTTTTAAAAGCCCAGTCAAACCTTTTACAAATTTGAATAGGATCGGGTCAACTAAACTGGTCTAAACCTAACCCTAGTACTGTAGCGACTCGCACCTTCGTGGTTGGGTCCAACCCAGTCTATTTGGTCCGCCCGACCACGCCCAACGCAAGCCGAACTCCACGATTGATACAAGCCGTTGATCTTCAATCGAACGGGCGAAGCTATAACACTCCACGAGCTGTCCACGTATGCATTTTAATCTCTACCGTTGGATCTTGATCTAACGAACGAGGTTAGTGTGTGCAATCGGACAACTCCGGATCCATGTTCAATCTCCACCGTTCGTTTCCAATCCAACCGTGACGCCCTTTTCGTTTTAAACCTAAAGGCGCGCTTTTATCTCAGCCGTTAGATTCAAATCCTACGGCTTTTCCTTTTCTCGCGTGTTATTAAAGCCCGCACTCTGCATGCGCTGGATCTTCATCGTGTGGCCTAGATTAGTGTATGCATTCGACGACTCGGATCCCCGCACAATCGTGGCCGTCCATCCTTGATCTAACGGTATTGCTTATTTCAATTTGAAATCAGAGGCGCGCGTTTATGCGGGCCTTTGGATTTCAATCCTACGGCACTCCTTTTTGACCGTGGGCCTCTAAAGCCCAAAATCGGTGGATCGTTGGATTTCAATCGTACGGTCCATATGAGTGTATGCAATCGGACCATCCGGTTCAACTTTCCATCCTGACCGTAGAAATCAAATCCAACGGTGTTGCGCCATCGTATCTAAAGGAGGTGACGTGTATTCTTTTAGCTGATCGTTGGATTTCAATCCAACGCCCGTTTTGAAAGTGGACCTCAATGATTCCTTTAAAGCTCCGCTTTAATCCCGATCGGTAGATTTAGATCGTGCGGTCCATATTAAATGATACCGATTCAAATCATTTAATCTCTCTATTTATCGTAGCCGCCATTTCCAATCGGACGGTGACATTTGTTTGAGCCTTCCGAGATGCGCGCGCACGAGGATGACAATGGGGCCCACATGTCGCTTGGCTCTTATCTTCTTCCTCTCTCTCTCTCACACAGAGATCTCTCAGAACAGAGGAGAGGATTTATCCCAAAGTTTTTGCAACTAATTTTTGGGATAATTAGCCTAAATGGACACCTCATCAACTCTAGATCATTCCCTTTTCTCTGTAGCTCAACATCCATATATAAACCCTAGTCTTTTTGAGTCATGCACCATTGTTGACCAAGCGACTCATCCTCCATTGTTAGCCAAGGAGTTCTTGCTCTTGTTCCTTTTGCTTATCCATCCTAAACTCGTTACACCTTGCAATAAAGATTGATTATCTTTTGTAGGTTAAATCGAGTTTAATTCTCTGTTGTTCAAGATGTCGGGTTTTCAAAACCCTTGGCATTTCTTCTCTGGTAAGCTAAAACCCTAGTCATTAACATCTTGAGCATCTTAAGGACCTTAGAAGTCTTGTGAATCATTCTCTTAAGCATCGTAGCTTCAACTTGCTTTAAATCAAAAGTCGATATTATACCTTTTCGGTCTTTCATGTCATTTTCAAGACCTAGGTTCTTCCGTCAACTTACCATCTTATTTCGGTTTGACTAAACCTAGCATCATGACAAGTTGATCTTTCAATTCTTGTCATCATCTATTCTAACTTCTAGCCGAGAATTGTCTGTTTCTTTTGTCGGTTTAACCGACAAAATGAATTCCTTCTTAGTCGATGTGATCTAACTAGTTAGGTTAGACTAAGATTGGTTTGGGATATTAATTACCTAAAAGATCATGCTAAGATTCGTTTATGAACTTTTGCATGATCAATATTTCTTTTCCGAAAGTTGCAATCATCTGTTTTGACTCTTTTAAAATCAAATCGAACTTTGCATTAAAACCTAATTTCGTTCTTTTGAAAATGAGGTTATAAAATGGGTTATTATCACTATTAGGGTAAATATAACTTAAGCATGCTGTTAATCATGCATTTCTTTATTGATCATACAATTTCGATAATTTATACTAGTTGTCGCTTTTGGTATTTGTTGGATTTTATTGCTTCTTTTAGAAGTCGGGTTCTCTGAAGCTTTTGATTATACTTCAACAACTGAGCACAATGTAAAGTCTATTACTATCAAGGCAAGCATCCTCTTTGCACCATATTGAACCCAGATTTTGTACAATAGCTTTTACAAATCCAAAGTGATATCTCAGCATGCTATTTGTCTGAAAATACAAAATGTGACTTGTAATAGCTAGCTATAACTTTGACATGGTGGATTACCTTAATTATGACCATACACTCAACTCTAGTGTAGTAATGTATACTATATGGTCTATTTTCGATTTGGCTTAAATATGCGATCTAGAGATTTTAGAGTTTGACAAGCATATCTTGTCAAACATGGGAATCACAATCAACCCTTGTTATTTTAAACTCTTTGTCCAGTTTCTTTAAATCAATCTTGTATTTGAAATTCAAATTGATCTTGACAAGAGGAAGCTAGTGATGGTGCTTTTGTGCACGAGATTGGGTTTTGTGGTGGACTTGTCCGGGTTGATTAAGGACCGAACTCTGACTATTCAGTTCAAGTCCCCACGCATTTCCACATGCAAGGTATGGGCGCTGTTTGCTTAAGTAAAATGTTGAGACTATTGAGTTGGAAACAGGAGAGTAAGGATATGTGTATTGACCTTGTATGGCATAGATGCTTAGGTCTGAGGACTGCGTTTTATGCCATGTGAGCTTGTATGTCAGTATCAGATGTTCTTAGGAGGGTGAGGGTATATGTGCCTCGTCGCATATACGATACCTTAATGGTGCCGATAGCATTCTACTATGGGTAGGGAACCCACCCGCTTTAAATTGTTTGGATCGGCATTCTTGACACAACATGTGTGCCCGTGGTTAGTAGGTGGTATAGCCTACACTAGTGGGATCAGTTCACACATGGGGGTCCAACTCAATAGTGTTAGCTTGTTGAAAAATACCAAATCTTAGTTTCCCCGGTCGGCATACCAAAGGAAGTATGTCATCATTCGGAGGCATCCAAGGCAACGGCTAGCTAAGTCATGTGGGTAAAGATGTACACCCCTGTAGGGTATAAACTGTTCGAATAGCCGTGTCCACGGTCATGGACGATAACTTGAACTGATATCACCTGTATAGAGATTTTGATTTCCAAAATGTGGTTTCGGTTTATTTTCGGTTTGCATGAGGGAATCATGCAATCGCATCGCTTACATTTAATGTATTTACTTACTGTTTTACTTTATTTTTGATTTATTAAATTGCTTTATCAAAAGTTAGCCTTTGTAGGATAAGGTGTATCGCTTTATGCAAATTTGAACCTTTATACCTTCCTGTTGTAACCTTATGCATGTAACAACTCTACTCCTTTGAATAGGATCTAATAATCACTTTCTTTTGTTAGTTTGTGTAAGACTTGCTGAGTACCTTTTGTACTCAAGGTGCTACCACCTATTGTTGCAGTGAGGATGGTTTTCTATGAAGTACCCATTAGCGCGATCGTGGTGACGCTAACGAGTGACGCTATTTCTTTCCTCCACGCAATTGCTCATGGGTGGATGAGGCCATTGGTGGACATTTTCCGCTTATTTTGCTTCCATTGATATCGTTAGAGTGACCAAGTCACTTAATATTATAGTACTAACAGAATGATGTAACCTTATGTTTAATTATCTCAATGTATGACTTGTATGTGTTTGATGCAATGTTGATGAAGGATATATATGCAATGGTCGTTGATCCTGGGAACCATTGTGAATCATATATATCCGAATCTCACATCGGATTCACACTTGTTAAATTTATATCTTTAGCATGGTTCTTAATAAAGGGCGATCTTGTTCCTTCATTAACAATTGTGCTACAGTATGAATTTAATTAGTAACATTTCCAATAACCGGGGGTCCTCACAGCGTTGGTATCAGAGCATACGTTGCCTGTAGGTTAGAAGTAGTATGGCCGAAGTTGTTAGAGAGTCTTCTAATAAAACTATTTTCAAGCAGTAGTATAATTTTGAAAGTTTAAGTATGACATTTTTATTTCTTATCCCCCTTAATGTCACTTCTTGCCCAACTTTCTGTTGGTTTATCTAAAAGTGAATTGTTTCTTATCTTGTCTTTTTGGCCTATAGATGAGCGGTTGGTACTTGGTCAAGGAGACTCGAGCTGAAGATGTTGATGGGTTCCCAGCCTTACTTCGGGACATGATGTGGCGCTCCAATTTCACCTATCAGCCGGAGTATGCCATTTATCGACGAGATCGAGGACCAGGGATGGAGGAGTACCGTGCCTTCATCAACGTCATTGCTAGGCATGTAGTCGGCGGTGTTCCCATCGTGTCCAAGCACTTGCCACCTCGAGGCTATGGCGTTCAGAAGTCGCGAGTAGGATGATGAGCCTTCTTCGTCATGATTTGACTGGAATTGTCTCAACCACCCTACGACCACTTCCGAATCAAGGCCCTACCTCGAAGTGAGCATGTTCGATGAGATACGCTTTGGGAAGACCCTCAAAGTGCGGCGCTTGGCGAGGATGGTCCGCATCATGGACCAAATCCATCTTTGTCTTGTGAGAGAGTTGTGGGAAACTAGGCATCGCCTTAATGAGGCCCAGGAGTACCTGCTTCTTGGAGTCAACATGAACCGCGTTCCTCGCAACGTGCTTTATGGTGACAACGAGATCTCCCCTGCTGCTGCTGCACCACCTCTTTATCGACTTCCGGTGGCGGGTGCATACCGTTTATGGACAAGTGCGCCAAGCCCGGATGATCGCAGTTTTCCTCGCACTCTGCGATCGCACCTCTGGAGGTCATCGGCCATTGTTGGGTTCCCGAGGCGTCTCATTAGTCCGTTGGATCCTGTTGATACTGGTTCCCCTGGAGCTCATCTTTTGAATGAGTTTCCAGTGAACTTTAACCGGGATCTCTACGCTAGCACCTCGACGATGAACCTTCGTGGTTGAGTGTCTTTCGGTTTAGTAGTGGCCCTAAATAAAATGTATGTAATAGGGCAGTAGTATTTTGTACAAAGTATATAAGTTCCATTTTCGGTTTGTAATCCGACATTATGGCCGACTATAATGAAAGACTGGAACCGAAAATTTTGTTGTATATATGAAGTTTCTGGTTTGGTGTTACTTTGAACACATGCCATAACATGATGCATTGTGTATACAGTATTTGTTTCTTTTCTAATTGCAAACTTGTTTGTGTTTGCCGAGTATGTCCTTGTTGTGTTGTTAACCATGGTGTGGTAACAGGATGACAGGACCTACTACTCGTGCGCAAGCGCAACAAGGGAAGGGTATGTCGACTCCCGTGCCTCATTCTCAGGGAGGGCCGACTGAACCCTCCAGTTCTCAAGGTCCGCAAGGTGGTCTCCCGGAAGAGGAGCTTCCTCCACCACCTTCGATGGCCGATGTGCTCATGCAAATTGAGCGCAACCGGATGGACCAGACGCGCATCTTGGAGCAGATTGCGCGCAATACTTCTACTCCTGTTGCATCAGCCGTTAGAGCAGGAGGCCACCATGTGCAGGGCAGTCTTGCTGACTTTCAGCGGACTAACCCGCCGGTGTTCTCCAGTTCTCAGGATCCCATGGAAGCTGAGGATTGGCTTCGAACCATTGAGAAGAAGCTCTTGATTGCTCAGTGCTCTGAAAGGGAAAAGGTTCTTTTGCCGCTTATCACCGATGGGCTAGCTAGCATATGGTGGGATAATCTTCTTGCCATTCACTGCTGACATGTCCCTACTTGGGATGAATTCGTGGAAGCTTTTCGAAGCTCACATTCCGAAGGGTCATGATGATCAAGCGGCAAGAATTTCTCGCTCTCAAGCAAGGGCGAAAATCAGAATCAATATCTGCATGAGTTCAACTTCCGGCCGATATGCTCGATGTTGTTTCGATCGACCTTCGTCGTCGAAACCGGTTCTTGAATGGGCTATTCAAGAATCGCAGATGGCGGTGGCTTTGCATGATTTCGAAATTTCTCTCATTTGGTCAATAAAGCCATTGTGGCGAGAGTAAGAGCAAGGCGTTGGAGGAATCACGCAGCGGCGGACTTCTTCTCGCTTTGTTCTGGTGGCACTCACCACGGCCTCGTATGTGGTTGTCTAGACCACCACGAGCACCAGCTCCATTTTCACCAAGGCCAGCGATGTTTGCTCCTCGTCCATCTCCTCCCACCAATCAGTCAAGACCTAGTGGAAATCAGCCCCGTCCTGTTAACAATGTTAACCCAGGGGTTATCTGCTTTCATTGTGGTCGTCCGGGGCATTATGCCAACAAGTGTGTGGCAAAGCAGCAAGGATTGCCTCCTGTTCGACCATATCCAACCCCTGCTCGCCAGCCCCTTCGCAGAGGCCCCTATTAAAGCCGATCCGCTCCACCCGTGGGCATGTGAACCAGATCATCGCCAAGAGGCGATCGATACACTGGTTGTTATGGGTATGCTCCTAGTTAATTTCAGTCCAGCTCGCTTTTATTTGACTCGAGCATCTCATTCTTTTATTAGCAATCATTTTGCTGTTCAACACCGCTAGACATGCATACCCTCCAACCACCTTTATTATTCAATCACCTGGGTCGGTCTTTAAAACCGATCAGATTTGTTGTGGGGTCAACATAACAATCCTTGGAGTAAGGTTTTTAGCAAATCTAATTGTGATTGACTCTAAAGGGTTGGATGTCATTTTGGGTATGGATTGGCTGTCCAAGAACCAGGGCCAAATCAATTGTTCCCAACGGTCTATTTCTATGACCAATGCAGACGGCATTCAAGTTGTTTACCATTCCAAAACAATTGGCTCTCATCTTTGTGCTCACCAAGTTGATACCACTCCTTCTTTGGAGTCAGTACCAATTGTCTGTGAGTATGTTGATGTCTTTCCTGAAGACCTTCCCGCTTACCACCGATCGGAAGTGGAGTTCGTGATTGAACTAGTTCCCCGAACTGCCCGATATCCGTGAGTCCTTATCGAATGCCTGTCAACGAGTTGGTTGAATTGAAGAAGCAACTCGGAGAATTGCTTGACAAAGGTTTCATTCGACCGAGTTCCTCACCTTGGGGATGCCCGGCAATCTTTGTTAAGAAGAAAGACAACACTTTACGGATGTGTGTGGATTACCGTCCGTTAAATGAGGTCACTATCAAGAACAAATATCCTCTACCTCGAATTGATGATCTTTTTGATCAGTTGGTTGGTGCCCGCGTCTTTTCAAAGATTGATTTGCGGTCGGGCTATCATCAAATCAAGGTTAGAGCTGAGGACATTCCTAAGACAGCTTTCTTTACTCGTTATGGTTTATACGAGTATACTGTTATGTCCTTTGGTCTGACCAATGCTCCAGCTTATTTCATGAATCTTATGAATTCAGTGTTCATGGAATTCTTGGATAAGTTCGTTGTCGTGTTCATTGACGACATCCTTATTTATTCCAAGTCTGATAAGGATCATGAACAACATTTGCGACTTGTGCTGGAAACACTTAGTCGGCATCGACTATATGCTAAGTTCAGCAAATGTGCTTTCGCTCGAGAGGTTGCATTTTTGGGGCATGTATTATCCGAAGGAGGTATCATTGTCGATCCAAGCAAGGTACAAGATGTACTAAATTGAAGCCTCCCAAGAATGTCCCAGAGATTCGAGTTTTCTTGGACTTGCGGGTTATTACCGTAGATTCATTGAAAATTTCTCCAAGATTGCTAGACCTTTGACTCAGCTCTTGCAGAAAGGGAAGAAATTTGAATGGTCCGCCAAGTGTGAAGAGAGTTTTCGGCTTTTGAGAACTCTCTTGACTAAAGCTCCGCTTACTCTTCCGGATGTTCTTAAGAGCTTCGATATTTATTGCGATGCATCTCGCCATGGACTTGGTTGTGTGCTTATGCAAGAAGGCCGAGTTGTGGCATATGCATCCCTGCGCTTGCGCCTCATGAAGCTAATTATCCTACTCATGATTTGGAATTGGTGCCGTGGTCCATGCATTAAAGATTTGGCGACATTACCTCCTTGGTAATCGTTGTGAGATCTACACCGATCATAAAGCTCAAGTACATATTCACTCAATCTGATTTGAATATGAGACAAAGAAGATGGCTTGAACTGATCAAGGACTACGACATGGGTATTCATTATCATCCCGGTAAAGCCAATGTTGTGGCGGATGCTTTAAGCGTAAAGTCACAATGCAATCGCATATCTTCTCTACTGCGAAAAGACTTGTGTGTGATTTCCAGCGCCTAAGTCTTGAATTGGTAGGAGCAGTTTCTCATTGCATTACATGTGGAGCCAGCATTAGAATCTCAGATTCTCGAGGCCTGCATAACCGATGCCGAGGTAGCCAAATCAAGGGAATATGAAAGCGAGCAAAGCCAACGAGTTTTCAAGATGGTCGCGATGATTCGATATCGCAATCGCTTGGTTGTACTCACGATCCTCATCTAAGAAGTCTAATTCTTAGAGAGGCTCATAATTCAAGTTTTCTTTGCATCCCGGGAGTACCAAGATGTACCAGATTTAAAGAAAATATTTTGGTGGAGCCAAATGAAGAGGCAAATTGCTCAAGATGTTGTTGAATGTGATATTTGCCAAAGGGTTAAAGCTAAACATCCGCCACCGGTACCGTTCACCTTTGCCTATTCCACAATGGAAGTGGGAAGAGATCGGTATGGATTTCGCATCGGTCTTCCCAAGACTTCCAAGGGATCTCGATGCCATTTGGGTGATCATCGATCGCTTAACTAAAGTGGCTCATTTTATTCCTGGCCAGACCGATTTCAATGGCAAGCAATTAGCGAGCTTTATATTGCTAGAATTGTTTGTCTTCATGGTGTTCCTAAAGTCATTGTTTCGACCGTGGTCCTCGCCATTTCCCATTTTTGGAATAGCCTTCATCAAAGGCTATGGGGACCGAACTCTCTTTCAAGATCGCTACCATCCTCAAACCAGTGGTCAAACCGAAAGAGTGAACCAAGTAATGGAAGATCTTCTTCGAGCCTATGTGCTATCTTATAGCAAAGATCGGGAGAAATCTTTGCCATATGTGGAATTTTCCTACAATAATAGCTACCAGGCAAGTATTCAAATGTCACCTTTTGAAGCCTTGTATGGGAGAGCTTGTAGGACTCCATTGAATTGGTCCGAGTCTGGTGAAAGATCATTCTATGGTCCAGACTTAGTAAAGGAAGCAGAGGAGCAAGTTCGTCTGATTCGAGATTGCTTGAAAACTGCACAGTCTCGTCAGAAGAGCTATGCTGATCATCGCCGTCGTGAGTTGAGCTTTGAGGTGGATGACCATGTCTATCTTAAAGTGTCACCCATGAAGGGTACTCATCGTTTTCAGGTAAAAGGAAAGCTCGCACCTCGTTATATCGGACCCTTCCGAATCATTGCCAAGCGAGGAGCTGTAGCTTACCAATTGGAACTACCTGAATCACTTTCAGCAGTGCATGATACTTTTCATGTGTCTCAATTAAAGAAATGCCTTCGTGTTCCTATTGAGGCAACTGCTTATGAGCATCTTGATCTCCAACCTGATCTTTCATATCAAGAGCAACCAGTACGTATCCTCGACACAATGAAACGCAGGACAAGAAATCGTACTGTCAAGTTCTTGAAAATTCAGTGGGCTAATCATTCCGAGGATGAAGCCACTTGGGAGCGCGAAGATCTGATGCAGATCGAGCACCCCCATCTTTTTGTTGTTTAGTACTTTCCTTTGAATCAAGAAAGGAAAGTTTAAACAAACCAATGTAAACAAAGATGTAATAATAACACTATGTTGTTATGTAAGGTTCTTCTTTGTTATCTTTAAAGGAAATCAAAACAACAGATGTTGAATTTCCTCATAATTCATTTCCATTTCACTTCTTCCTGATCTTAACTTGTTCCAAATCTCGGGGACGAGATTTTCTTAAGGGGGGTAGGTTTGTAACAGCCCCAAGTTTATAAACAGTAATAAAATGCTTTATGAACAGTAATGAGATACTGTTCATGGCATTACTGTTCATGTTTACACTTTGGGCAGCATGTTACAAGTTAAAAACCTTCCTTTGTAGTCAAAACCCAAAAGAACCATTCAAAGTCTTAAAGGGATACAAGATAAAACTTGTATTATGATCGAAGTATTTTTATTAAAGCCTAGATAAATTATCTTGACTAAAAATATTTTTGTTGCATTTTTAGAAATTATTTGGGCTTAAAGAAAAATTTATTGTCTTTAAATAAATATTTTCGGCCTGAAATAAATATTTATGTATTTTACAAAGTGAAAATGCGGTTTATAAAATTTATCTGGGAAATATATCATCCCAAAGTAGCTTACAAGAAAATTTCATGAATTTATGAATTTATTTGCTATTTTTGAAAGCCCACCAAACCTTTTACAAATTTGAATAGGATCGGGTCAACTAAACTGGTCTAAACCTAACCTAGTCTCAGTAGCGACTCGCACCTTCGTGGTTGGGTCCAACTTGATCTATTTGGTCCGCCGACCACGTTCCAACGCAAGCCCGAACTCCACGATTGATACAAGCCGTTGATCTTCAATCGAACGGGCGAAGCTATAACACTGTAACATCCCCATTTTTAACTTGTGTTTTAAATGTAAGAAAATGAGTAGAAATTAAAACTTTTTCTTACATCATGGGTTTCCTGTGTGTATTAAATAATTATTGCACCAGGGTATGGAAATACAAAGTCACAAGTCTGTTGATCATCTCCTGGGAAATATTTTTCCTAAGTTCTTGGGTTGATACGTGACCCTCCGATAAATTTCACAATTTTCGAAATTGTTTGAAGAGTTTTATGGGTCACCAAACTTGCTTGACTTGTAGTCAAACCCTAGCTCTAAGCATTGTATAATTTCTGGAGAAAAATGCTCAGCACAAAAACCTCCAAAAATTTTATACAAGGTCCAACTCAAGGTTAGCAAGCTACTGTCAAAATTTCATAGAATTTGAAGCTAGTTTGCTAGCTCTAAAAGTCCCTTCAAGATCCCAGTTCAAAATAAACCCTAAACCCAGGTCCGACCTCCAGGTCTTGGTCGCACCGAGCCGCTTGAGCCGTGTCGGGCTCGGGCAATTGGACACAGGTGGTCTGGGCCGTTGGATTTTAAATCCGACGCTCAAAGACCTCTTCGGGTTTTTGTAAAGGACCTCCCACCCCACGACCTCCTCAGGTTCTTTTACGAAGACAACCCTCGAGGACCTCCCCCAGGACCTCCTTTGCACCTTTTGCAAAGACCACCCTGGGCGACCTCCTCAGACCTCCCCTGAGTGTTAGAACCTCTAATACTTCGCCAAAAATCTGAGCCCTTGGATTTCAATCCCACAGCTCACGACCTCCCTGGTGGAGCTCGGCGCTGATTTAGCCGTTGAGTTCATTTGACCAGTTCTTCCCTATTTCTCTCACTTTGTTGGGTGGGCACAGGCATTATCAATTTTTGTGCGTGGCGAGGGGGCAGTGCCTTGTCAACTCTAGGGTGGCAAGCGGTATGTGCCGCCAACATTAAATGTCCGCAAAGACCTTTTTGCTCAAAAGTCACCCCGACACTGCTCCCATCATGTCGTTGATGCCCTAGCTCAGTGCACCCGGGTGGGTGTGACCTTGTTTCCATTTTGGCTCTTCGGTTATATATTGAGCCCGAGCTTCTCCTTAAGCTTCTTTGGATCCATTCTTGCACCCCTAGTTTCTTTCTCTCGCTCTTGTGCTCAAGTCACCCAAAGCCTCGCCACCATTGCTAAACCTTGGAGCTCTCCGGCGACCTCCGAGCTCAAAGTGGTTCATTATTGCGCTTGTTGGCTGTCATTTGTTCTTTTGGTCACCTCGAATCTCCCTAAATTGCTTTGTTTAAACCTTCACGAGGTTGACAAAGAGGAGCTTGTTGTTCGTGGTCGGAGCTTCGTCTTCTTCACCTCCAATGACCTCCACCGTCACACCGAGCTCCTGCGACCATTCTTGGACCTCCTTCATTCCCGTGTTAGTGCCTTAGTGTTGAAAGCCGGTCATTTTGAGCCTCGGTAGCTTTCGTTTTGGCCGTGTTTGCCTCCGGCCATCTCTCGCTGGCGCGGTGGGCGTGTTTTAGGGGTAGCTTTTGGCTCTGTAGGTTCCTCGCTATTTAGAACCTAGCCGTGCCTTTGGTTCTCGCGGCAAAGACCACATCGCGCATGCGGTGAGCTAAAACCGTAGTCATGTTGTTGTCGTGCCTTACTCGTGCGGGTATTGTAATCTAATGATTAGCATTTAAGTTGTCCGCGAGTCCAATCATTAGTAGTTAATGTCGTTCTGTCCGGCAAACGTAGGTGTCATTATGGCCCAGACCTCCCGAAGTTCTTCGCAGTGTAGGACCTCCCGGTTGTGGTCTTAGCTATCCACTACCTCTTCATTGTCGATCTAGACCGTTGTTGATCCTCGTGTGTGAAGTCTTTAAGCTCCAGGACCTCCCCGCCGAAATCCTGGCCGTTAAAGACCTCCATAGGTAAAAATCCCAGCCGTTAAGATCACCCTCCGCCTTGGGGTCCTCTTTGCAAAAGACCTCCTTGAGGTCCTCTGTGCAAAAAGGTCACCCCGGTCGTTTTTGTCAAAACCACCCTCTTGAATCACCCCTAGGGTCCTCTTTGCAAAAGACCACCCCTTGGCCTTTTTGTAAAGAGAACCTCAGGACCTCCTCGTGCTGGTCTTAGCTGTGAGGACCTCCCCGCCTAGATCTGGACCGCTCAGGACCTCTCCCATGGAGATCCGAGCCGCCCGCATCTCTCTCTGCAAAGCGCCAGTTGAAGGACCTCCCCGAGGGAAATCTCGACCGTTAGGACCTCCTCGGTGAGATCCTAGCCGTCAAGACCTCTCGCTGTTAAGCTCACCGTTTAGGTCCTCTCCTCCGATCAGATCTAGACCGTTAAGACCTCCCCTCGGGAGATCTTAACCGTCCAGACCTCCCCCTTAGCGAGATAGCCGTAGGACCTCCTCGTGGAGCTCGGGGCCGCCAGATCCGGATCTGACGGCCACGACCTCCCTAGTGCGCGAGGACCTCATCCGTGTGTGCTGTGCATCCGGTGGTCGGAGCCGTTGGATTCAATATCAACCGTTAAGACCTCTCCTAGGCGCGGCAAGGTCTTTGCGCCCGGGTGCTCGTGCGGGTTTTAGCATCAGAGCTCGTGAGCCGTGCGATCCTTGATCGTCGGCCCACGACCTCCCCAGTTTTATTGGTTTTCCAGATTTAGTTCCGAGAGCTTTTATTTGCACATATTAATTGTTTTAAACTTTAAAATTGCATATCTTTTTCTCTGTAGCTCCAAATTTAACAAACTAAAGTTCTATAAATGCATCTATTAAAGTACTTTAGCTTAGTATAGGTTTTACAGTAGTCTTTAATACTGAAATGAATCATGCCTTAGATTTATAACTTAGAAAAATCATAACTCTTTCAATATAACTCCAAATGACCTGAAATTTTATATGGGTTACCACTATACCAGTAAGTAGCTACCATAAAAATTTCAGCTCCAAAATCTTTCTAGAAAATATTTTTGCTACAGTGCTAATTATGGCCGAAAATAGGTTTTTAGAGAATATCTTTTGCACCACAAATCCAAATTAGGTTTTTCCAGTTCCTATGTCTAGGTATATTAGTATTTTACCTTGTGTATAAGTTTCGTCGCATTTGGATAATTTTTGCTTGCTCTTTTGTTTAAGTGTTGCTCGTCTTATTGGTTGTTTTCGCTCTTTCGCTTAGGATTCGACATTTGCGGTAACCCCAGAACGACCCTCCGCAACAAATTGAGCCACGACAAGCGAGCAAGCAGTTTGATCATTTCCCATTGATCCCATTACTTTTAAAGTCTAATATTTTGTTTAACTTCTATGTATGCATTGCTATTTTGTTATTAATTTGATTAGTTAATCCTCTAGTTGCATAATCTGTAGGTAAATGATTATCCTCTACTACCTGAGCCTAGGTTATTTGCTGTGATTAGAGTTCGTTGGATGAGCTCTTGTCACTTAGTAGATTTCGAATAAATATTGCTTAGCCATGCCTAGATATCGGTAGTATTGGGCGATCATCGACTTGGTCGATGATCTTGATCACACAAATACTTATATTATTCCATTATGTCCAACCCTTGTGTTTTACCATTTTGCAAATCAAAAACTGAAAACAAAAATTATATCTTGGCTTGGGCACAATGGTATGTTGGGTGATCTGTTGGGTGTGATTGGAATGGTGCCTAAGTCCCTAAGGACCGAGTTACTTGTGCCATTGATCCAAGCAATTATTGCGTGCTAACCACACGAGGGGGATATGGAACCTCTCTTGACTAAGTACTGGAAGGTGTTAATTATGAGCTGGTCGGTGGGTGTGTTCTTGTGCGTGTGTGTTGTGGTGTTGGAGGAAGCATTAATGCACCGGTTAGGTCGTCTAATGTGTCTTTCTCCGTGGGTTGCGGCTCTTAATTAGCATCGCCCATTGGAAAGCGTCTTGTTAGACTTAGCCATGCCTCGCATACCAAAGGAAGTGTGCTAACAGTGGTCAGTGGAAAGGCGGTCTATCATGTGGGTACATTGGTACACCTGCAGGTTAAAACTATTTGAATAGCCTCGTCCTAGGTTATGGACACGCTTGGTTATTTCCCACAAGAACTAGACTACAACCTTTTAAAAACTTAAACTTGACACGGGTGGTATGAAGGGGTACTTCATGCTATTGTTGTGGTGACTGTGGGTTAGTCACTTCTAGGTTGGTGTTGTCATCTATCTATTGTTATAATTGTCTCTCTTTTATTTGAACAATAAAAGTTAATTGCAAATTTGCTTTGAATCTATTACCCTATTGCAAATGAAAACTTGCTTTATCTCAAAATAAGTCGAGCCTCATCCACTTAAATAAAGCTTGCATGTAGTTAAATATAGTTCTGTTATCTCACACGTCAGTCTTGCGAGTACAAAAACAAGTTTTGTACTCATCTGCTTTGCTTAATATTAATTGTTGCAGAGGAAGAAGGTGAGCCCCAAGGGCCTCACTTTGTGAGTCAGTGTTCTGTATTGCTTGGGACGATTAGCTTGGCGGTCCGGTTGGTTGCCTTGTGGGTAAAGGCACACCGATTGGCTTTTGTTTATCGCCATCTTATGGCCATTTTGCTTCCGCTGTGTATTTACTTATTTGTATGACTTTTGGCCGGTCGACCTCTCTTTTGTAATAACTCTCTTTATATTATGTATGTCTTTCAGTTGTTGCTTTTGCTTCGGCTCTATGTGTATGAATGGAATTGATGCATGATTTTGTAACGGGGTGTGTATACTGCACTCGGGAAGTATACATATCTCGAGGCTTGGTTTATTTGATTTGTACTGTTAGGACCAAGTGGATGGTTAAACAGTACAAGCCGAATAAACCGGGGTCCTCACAAAGTTGGTATCAGAGCCATTCCGACCGTAGTAACCCAAGCTTGATCGTCTTTAGGATATTTTGGAAAACTTAATTTCAAAGTATCAAATGATTTATGAATGCTTAAGTAAGTTCTCGGATTTTATTCCTTACCTATCTTAGCTTTCTATCTCATCTTGCTCTAATTTGAGTTTTAAAAGTTGTTCTCCTTCCCTTCTCTCAAAAGATAGTCATTATCGATTAATTGGGTTTTGGGACCAATGAGTTTGGCAAATTGAAGTGTTAGCTGCCCTCTACAAGGTTTTGAAGCTTCCGAAGTTGAAGATTTCAATTAGGAGGCTTGGATGCAAAATCTGGACAGCGATCATTCAGTTTCCGGACAGCAAGCTCAGAGGTTCTAACTAGGGTAGAAAATGAGAGGTTAATCAATTAAAACTTGTGGGAACAAAAGGGTAAGATGTGATACTAGTTAGCTAAGTATCTAACACCTATTTCGTTGATTTAACCTTGCTCTCAAGTAGTGTTAGACTTGTTGTAGTGTGCTGAAATTTTTATCTTCTCAAACCATTGCTCGTTCTTTCAATACGGGTTAATGACATTGAGAAGTTGAGCTTGGTTTGGAGTTTCTTTGCTGTTTTGGAGCTTCTTCGGAAACATTTAAAGTTGTTGCTTGCTGTTTTTGGCTTTCGGTTAGGGTGATATCTCATTCCCCTAATCGATTAGCTTTTCGCTTTCATCAACTTCTAGTCTTAGTGTTTTGGTTGCTAACCTAAATTTCTTGAACCAGATGGCCGAGGTACTCGTGAGCGGTCGCGTCGTGACTGGTTTGGATGAGGAGCTCGCCTCCTCAGACCATGGTGAGGTCCTTCGCATCGAGCGCAACCGCTCGAGAGGGCGGGAGGGTCTGCTGGATGTTATTGCGCGCAACACCTCCGCCCTTTCCGGTGCCTCGGGATCCGGGCAGAGGGTGGACATCGCCCTCGTGGGGTTTGGCTCGCCTTCGCACTCACCCCACGTTCTCCGTGTCCGAGACCCTTTGACGCAGACGATCGTCTGCGTCGTTGAGCGTAAGCTCGACGTTGCTCGATGCTGGACCAGACAGGGCACTCTTTGCCTCCCATCGCCTTCAGGGGCAGCACTCTCTGGTGGGAGAACTTCTTGGCCATGCAGCCCGCCGCCACACCGTCTCTTGGGATGAGTTCCGACGGCGTTAGCCGAGCTCACATCCTGCCGGCTTGATGAAGTCAAGAAGAAGGAGTTTCTCGCGCTCAAGCAAGGCGTAAGTCGGTGATGGAGTACTGCACGAGTTCAACCACTTGGCTCGTTATGCTCCATCCGAGGTGGCCACCGATGAGGCCAGCGAGAGAAGTTCAAGGAGGGTTTGTGCGAGGAGCCGCAAGACAGCTCTCCATTGTGGACTTTGTGACTTTCGTGCCTTGGTGGACAAGGCCATTGTTGCTTGAGCACAAGGCCAAGGCGCTGGCGAGTCCCGCATAGCGCAAGTGGGAGGCCCAGCCGTCCGCACAGCCGGCCTCTCCGTCCTCGTGTCGGGCCTACCCGGGGCCCGTTACGTGGCTTCACTACCACCAAGGCGCGCCACGGTCCCCTCGCCCTCGCAGCCGTGCCCGATCCACGTGCGCTGCGAACCAGCCAGGTGGCCCCGCAATCCGGCCGCCGGTCACTTGCTTTTCGTGCAACCGAAGGGCATTATGCCAATAGTTGCCCTAACAGATCGAGCGGCCCCTCGTCCTAATGGAGGACGCGGGCGGGAGGTGGTCCTCCCGTGATCGAGAAGGTTGTCCCGCTACCCAAGGCGTGGGTAGTGGCGCGTCAACCTCATCTCTCGCGAGGAGGCACAGAGGCACCGACGTCGTGTTGGGTACCCTTTCGGTTAACTCTTTCCCCGCTACGCTTTTGTTTGATTCAGCGCATCTCATTCGTTTGTTTCGAGTCTTTTCTCTGTGTGGAGGTCTTCTTTACTCCATTGTTGGTCCCGCTGCTCATTCGCTCTCCGGTTCGGAGATGAGAGCCGAGTCCGAGTGTAGGGATGTCCTGTTAAGATAGAAGGGGTAGGATTATTGGCAAACCTGATCCTCCTTCGATCGGCGAGCTTAGATGTAATCCTAGGCATGGATTGGTTGTCTCAAAGACATGGGACAAATTGATTGCGCTAGGAGGCTCATCTACCTCACCATCCTTACGGCGAGGGTTCGCTTTTGCCGGTCGCAAGGTCCGCATCTCTTCGTGCTCGAAGCGAAGCCAGCTCTAGATATTAGTGAAGTCCCAGTGGTATGTGACTTTGTTGATGTCTTCCCCGACGACCTTCAAGGGATGCCACCGCTCGAGACCTCGAGTTTGTCATTGAGTTGGTTCCGCATCGCCCGATTTCAAAGAGGCCTTACCGGATGGACCCAATTGAGTTGGTGGAGTTGAAGAAGCAATGGGTGAGCTTCAAGAGAAGGGTTTCATCCGCCCTAGCTCATCTCCCTGGGGATGCTCAGCAATCTTTGTCCCGAAGAAGGACAAGACGTTGCGCATGTGCGTTGATTACCGTCCACTTAATGAAGTAACGGTGAAGAAC
This sequence comes from Ampelocalamus luodianensis, assembly GCA_036346255.1. Taxonomy (NCBI): domain Eukaryota; kingdom Viridiplantae; phylum Streptophyta; class Magnoliopsida; order Poales; family Poaceae; genus Ampelocalamus; species Ampelocalamus luodianensis. Next base: position 47,886,653 of record CM070625.1, on the reverse strand, counting down.
AAGTACCCTTTGCCCCGTATCGATGACCTCTTCGATCAATTAACGGGAGCTCGAGTCTTCTCCAAGATTGATTTGAGAGTGGGATATCATCAAGTTCGGATTCGACCGGAGGATATTCCAAAGACGGCTTTTTCTACTCGTTATGGCTTGTACGAGTATACCGTCATGTCATTCGGCTTGACCAATGCTCCGGCCTTGTTCATGAACCTCATGAATTCGGTGTTCATGGAGTATTTGGATAGGTTCATTGTGGTCTTCATCGATGATATCCTTATCTACTCCAAGAGCGATGAGGAACACGCCGAGCATCTGAAGCTTGTGTTGGGCAAGCCGTGAGCACCACCGTATGCGAAGTTCGACAAGTGCGCGTTCAGTTGAAGGAAGTGGCCTTCTTAGGCCATATTCTTTCGGCAGGAGGCGTAGCTGTGGATCCTAGCAAGATCAGCGACGTGCTTTCCTGGAGTCAGCCCACTTCGGTCACCGAAGTTCGGAGTTTTCTTGGTTTAGCGGGATATTATCGTCGCTTTATCGAGAACTTCTCCAAGATAGCGAAGCCGATGACGGAGTTGCTCAAGAAGGACAAGAAGTTCTCGTGGTCCGCTGATTGCGAGGAAAGTTTCCAAGAACTTAAGAAGCGATTGACCACCGCTCCCGTTCTTGTTCTCCCTGATGTCCGTCGAAGCTTCGATATCTTTTGTGATGCTTCTCGTCGAGGCCTCGGTTGTGTCCTTATGCAAGAAGGCAAGGTAGTGGCCTATGCATCAAGGCAATTGAGACCTCATGAACTCAACTATCCTACCCATGACTTGAGTTGGCGCTTGTGATCCATGCACTTAAGATTTGGCGACATTACCTAATCGTGTCGTTGTGAAGTGTATTCGGATCACAAAAGCTTGAAGTATTTGTTCACCCAACCTGACCTGAACCTCCGGCAAAGGAGATGGTTGGAGTTGATCAAGGACTATGATATGGGCATTCACTACCATCCGGGCAAGGCCAATGTCGTTGCGGATGCGCTTAGTCGCAAAGCGCATTGCAATGCATTGCTGCTCAAGGAGCCTCAGCCCACCCTTCTGGAGGAGTTCCAGCGTCTCAACTTGGGTTTGGTTGAGCATGGTTCCCTCGCTGCCTTGGTTGCACAGCCAACCTTGGTGGATCGGATCAGGTCTGCTCAACAGTCGGATGTTGGAGTGAACCGCATCAAGGAAAATGTCGAGAATGGAACAGCCAAGTGCTTCTCCGTAGATGAGCTTGGTGTCGTGAGGTTCGGGCAACGCCTCGTGGTTCCAAAGGACATGGAGTTGCGGGATTTGATCCTCCGCGAAGCCCACGATTCTCCGTTATCCATTCATCCCGGGGCCACGAAGATGTACCAGGATCTTCGCCAGAGATTTTGGTGGACCCGAATGAAGAGGGAGATCGCGAGGTTCGTTGCCGAGTGCGACGTGTGTCGTCGTGTCAAGGCCGAGCATCGCGTCACTGGTCGCTACTGACCCTTACCAATTCCGGAGTGGAAGTGGGAATCGGTCGGGATGGATTTTATCACCGGCCTACCCAGGTCACCGAGGGGCAATGATGCCATTTGGGTTATCATTGATCGGTTGACGAAAGTGGCACACTTTCTTCCAGTCAAGACCAAGATTCGTACCGGTCACCTTGCGGAGCTCTATATCGCCAGGATAGTGAGCTTGCATGGGGTGCCGAAGACGATCGTTTCTGATCGTGGTTCCATCTTCACTTCCCAGTTCTGGCATAGCTTGCAAGAAGCTATGGGAACTCATCTTTCTTTCAGCACAGCGTATCACCCCCAAACAGATGGTCAGACCGAGAGGGTCAACCAAGTTTTGGAGGACATGTTGCGAGCTTGTGTCCTTTCTTATGGGAAGCATTGGGAGAAGTGCTTGCCATTCGCCGAGTTTTCTTATAACAACAGTTTCCAAGCCAGTCTCGGCATGGCACCATTTGAGGCCTTATACGGGAGAAAGTGTAGAACCCCGTTGAACTGGTCTGAGACCGGTGAAAGACCTTTCTTTGGCCCGGACTCAATTAAGGAGGCCGAAGGTCAAGTCCAGCTCATTCGTGACCGCTTACGCACAGCTCAATCCAGGCAGAAGAGCTATGCAGATCGTCATCGTCGTAAGTTGAGCTTTGAGCCCAATGACTTCGTTTACCTCAAGGTTTCTCCTCTAAAGGGTCACCAGCGTTTTGGTGTCAAGGGCAAGTTAGCTCCTCGATATGTCGGTCCATACCGTGTCATCGAGAAGAAGGGAGCTGTTGCCTACAAGTTGGAGTTGCCTGCCGCACTTGCGGGGGTACATGATGTGTTCCATGTGTCCCATCTTAAGAAGTGCCTCCGTGTTCCAACAGAGGAAGCTCCGTTGGAAACCCTTGATGTCCAGGGGGATTTGACCTATCGCGAGCACCCTGTTTGCATACTCGAGGAGGCTGAGCGAAGAACAAGGAACAAGACCATCAAGTTCCTTAAGGTTCAGTGGTCGAATCATTCTGAGGATGAATCTACTTGGGAGCGAGAAGATCGTCTCCGTGCAGACTACCCCTCTTTCTTTTCCAAGTGAGACAAATCTCGGGACGAGATTTTTGTAAGGGGGGGAGGTTTGTAACATCCCCATTTTCAACTTGTGTTTTAAATGTAAGAAAATGAGTAGAAATTAAAACTTTTTCTTACATCATGGGTTTCTGTGTGTATTAAACAATTATTGCACTGTGGTATGGAAATACAAAGTCACAAGTCCATTGATCATCTCTGGGAAATATTTTCCTAAGTTCTTGGGTTGATACGTGACCCTCTCGAAAAATTTCACAATTTTCGAAATTGTTTGAAGAGTTTTATGGGTCACCAAACTTGCTTAACTTGTAGTCAAACCCTAGCTCTAAGCATTGTATAATTTCGGAGAAAATGCTCAACACAAAACCTCCAAAAATTTTATACAAGGTCCAACTCAAGGTTAGCAAGCTCTTGTCAAAATTTCATAGAATTTAAAGCTAGTTTGCTAGCTCTAAAAGTCCCTTCAAGATCCCAGTTCAAAATAAACCCTAAACCCAGGTCCGACCTCCAGGTCTTGGTCGCACCGAGCCGCTTGAGCCGTGTCGGGCTCGGGCAATTGGGCACAGGTGGTCTGGGCCGTTGGATTTTAAATCCGACGCTCAAAGACCTCTTCGGGTTTTTGTAAAGGACCTCCCACCCCACGACCTCCTCAGGTTCTTTTACGAAGACAACCCTCGAGGACCTCCCCCAGGACCTCCTTTGCACCTTTTGCAAAGACCACCCTGGGCGACCTCCTCAGACCTCCCCTGAGTGTTAGGACCTCTAATACTTCGCCAAAAATCTGAGCCCTTGGATTTCAATCCCACAGCTCACGACCTCCCTGGTGGAGCTCGGCGCTGATTTAGCCGTTGAGTTCATTTGACCAGCTTCTTCCTATTTCTCTCACCGTCGGGTGGGCACAGGCATTATCAATTTTGTGTGTGGCGATAGGGAGCGGTGCCTTGTCAACTCTAGGGTGACAAGCGGTATGTGCCGCCAACATTAAATGTCCGCAAGACCTTTTTGCTCAAAAGTCACCCTGACACCTGCTCCCATCATGTCGTTGATGCCCTAGCTCAGTGCACCCGGGTGGGTGTGACCTTGTTTCCATTTTGGCTCTTCGGTTATATATTGAGCCCGAGCTTCTCCCTTAAGCTTCTTTGGATCCATTCTTGCACCCCTAGTTTCTTTCTCTGCTCTTGTGCTCAAGTCACCCGAAAGCCTCTGCCACCATTGCTAAACCTTGGAGCTCTCCGGCGACCTCCGAGCTCCAGTGGTTCATTATTGCAGTTGTTGGCTGTCATTTGTTCTTTTGGTCACCTCCGAATCTCCCTAAATTGCTTTGTTTAAACCTTCACAGAGGTTGACAAAGAGGAGCTTCTTGTTCGTGGCGGGAGCCGTCTTCTTCACCTCCAATGACCTCCACGTCACGGAGCTCCTGCGACCATTCTTGGACCTCCTTCATTCCCAGGTTAGTGCCTTAGTGTTGAAAGCCCGGTCATTTTGAGCCTCGGTAGCTTTTCGTTTTGGCCGTGTTTTGCCTCCGGCGGCCATCTCCGGCTGGCCGCCGGTGGGCGGTGTTTTAGGGGGTAGCTTTTGGCTCCTGTAGGTTCCCCTCGCTATTTAGAACCTAGCCGTGCCTTTGGTTCTCGCCGGCAAAGACCCTGTCGCCGGCGGTGAGCTAAAAACCGTAGTCATGTTGTTGTCGTGCCTTACTCGTGCGGGTATTGTAATCTAATGATTAGCATTTAAGTTGTCCGCGAGTCCAATCATTAGTAGTTAATGTCGTTCCTGTCGGCAGCCGTAGGTGTCATTATGGCCCAGGACCTCCCCGAGTTCTTCGCAGCCGTGTAGGACCTCCCGGTTGTGGTCTTAGCTGTCCACTACCTCTTCATTGTCGATCTAGACCGTTGTTGATCCTCGTGTGTGAAGTATTTAAGCTCCGTGACCTCCCGCCAAATCTGCCGTTAAAGACCTCCATAGGTAAAAATCCCACCAAGATCACCCTCCGCCTTGGGGTCCTCTTTGCAAAAGACCTCCTTGAGGTCCTCTGTGCAAAAAGGTCACCCCGGTCGTTTTGTCAAAACCACCCTCTTGAATCACCCCCAGGGTCCTCTTTGCAAAAGACCACCCCTTGGCCTTTTTGTAAAGAGAACCTCAGGACCTCCTCGTGCTGGTCTTAGCTGTGAGGACCTCCCCGCCTAGATTTGGACCGCTCAGGACCTCTCCCATGGAGATCTGAGCCGTCCAGATCTCTCTCTGTTAAAGCGCTGTGTTGAAGGACCTCCCCGAGGGAAATCTCGACCGTTAGGACCTCCTCGGTGAGATCCTAGCCGTCAAGACCTCTCACTGTTAAGCTCAACGTTTAGGTCCTCTCCTCCGATCAGATCTAGACCGTTAAGACCTCCCCTCGAGAGATCTTAACCGTCCAGACCTCCCCCTTAGCGAGATAGCCGTAGGATCTCCTCGTGGAGCTCGGGGCCGCCAGATCCGGATCTAACGGCCACGACCTCCCTAGTGCGCGAGGACCTCATCCGTGTGTGCTGTGCATCCGGTGGTCAGAGCCGTTGGATTCAATATCAACCGTTAAGACCTCTCCTAGGCGCGGCAAGGTTTTGCGCCCGGGTGCTCGTGCGGGTTTTAGCATCAGAGCTCGTGAGCCGTGCGATCCTTGATCGTCGGCCCACGACCTCCCCAGTTTTATTGGTTTTCCAGATTTAGTTTCGAGAGCTTTTATTTGCACATATTAATTGTTTTAAACTTCAAAATTGCATATCTTTTTCTCTGTAGCTCCAAATTTAACAAACTAAAGTTCTATAAATGCATCTGTTAAAGTACTTTAGCTTAGTATAGGTTTTACAGTAGTCTTTAATACTGAAATGAATCATGCCTTAGATTTATAACTTAGAAAAATCATAACTCTTTCAATATAACTCCAAATGACCTGAAATTTTATATGGGTTACCACTATACCAGTAAGTAGCTACCATAAAAATTTCAGCTCCAAAATCTTTCTAGAAAATATTTTTGCTACAGTGCTAATTATGGCCGAAAATAGGTTTTTAGAGAATATCTTTTGCACCACAAATCCAAATTAGGTTTTTCCAGTTCCTATGTCTAGGTATATTAGTATTTTACCTTGTGTATAAGTTTCGTCGCATTTGGATAATTTTTGCTTGCTCTTTTGTTTAAGTGTTGCTCGTCTTATTGGTTGTTTTCGCTCTTTCGCTTAGGATTCGACATTTGCGGTAACCCCGAGAACGACCCTCCGCAACAAATTGAGCCACAGCAAGAAGGCAAGCAGTTTGATCATTTCCCATTGATCCCATTACTTTTAAAGTCTAATATTTTGTTTAACTTCTATGTATGCATTGCTATTTTGTTATTAATTTGATTAGTTAATCCTCTAGTTGCATAATCTGTAGGTAAATGATTATCCTCTACTACCTGAGCCTAGGTTATTTGCTGTGATTAGAGTTCGTTGGATGAGCTCTTGTCACTTAGTAGATTTCGAATAAATATTGCTTAGCCATGCCTAGATATCAGTAGTATTGGGCGATCATCGACTTGGTCGATGATCTTGATCACACAAATACTTATATTATTCCATTATGTCCAACCCTTGTGTTTTACCATTTTGCAAATCAAAAACTGAAAACAAAAATTATATCTTGGCTTGGGCACAATGGTATGTTGGGTGATCTGTTGGGTGTAATTGGAATGGTGCCTAAGTCCCTAAGGACCGAGTTACTTGTGCCATTGATCCAAGCAATTATTGCGTGCTAACCACACGAGGGGGATATGGAACCTCTCTTGACTAAGTACTCTGGAAGGTGTTAATTATGAGCTGGTCGGTGGGTGTGTTCTTGTGCGTGTGTGTTGTGGTGTTGGAGGGGAGCATTAACAGACCGGTTAGGCTGTCTAATGTGTCTTTCTCCCGTGGGTTGCGGCTCTTAATTAGCATCGTCCATTGGAAAGCGTCTTATTAGACTTAGCCATGCCTGCATACCAAAGGAAGTGTGCTAACCGTGGCTGGTGGAAAGGCGGTCTATCGTGTGGGTACATTGGTACACCCCTGTAGGGTTAAAACTATTCGAATAGCCTCGTCCTAGGTTATGGACACGCTTGGTTATTTCCCACAAGAACTAGACTACAACCTTTTAAAAACTTAAACTTGACACGGGTGGTATGAAGGGGTACTTCATGCTATTGTTGTGGTGACTGTGGGTTAGTCACTTCTAGGTTGGTGTTGTCATCTATCTATTGTTATAATTGTCTCTCTTTTATTTGAACAATAAAAGTTAATTGCAAATTTGCTTTGAATCTATTACCCTATTGCAAATGAAAACTTGCTTTATGCTGAAAATAAGTCCAGAGCCTCATCCACTTAAATAAAGCTTGCATGTAGTTAAATATAGTTCTGTTATCTCACACGTCAGTCTTGCAGTACAAAACAAGTTTTGTACTCATCCGCTTGCTTAATATTAATTGTTGCAGAGGAAGAAGGTGAGCCCCAAGGGCCTCACTTTAGTGAGTCAGTGTTCTTGCGCTGTTTGGGACGATTAGCTTGGCGGTCCAGCTTGGTTGCCTTGTGGGTAAAGGCACACCGATTGACTTTTGTTTATCGCCATCTTATGGCCATTTGCTTCATTGTGTATTTACTTATTTGTATGACTTTTGGCCGGTCGGCCTCTCTTTGTAATAACTCTTTTATATTATGTATGTCTTTCGATTGTTGCTTTTGCTTGCTCTATGTGTATGAATGGAATTGATGCATGATTTTGTAACGGTGTGTATACTGCAGTGCAGGAAGTATACATATCTCGAGGCTTAGTTTATTTGATTTGTACCGTTAGGACCAAGTGGATGGTTAAACAAGACAAGCCGAATAAACCGGGTCCTCACAAACACTCCACGAGCTGTCCACGTATGCATTTTAATCTCTGCGTTGGATCTTGATCTAACGGCGAGGTTAGTGTGTGCTGTCGGACAACTCGGATCCATGTTCAATCTCGACCGTTCGTTTCCAATCCAACCGTGACGCCTTTTCGTTTTAAACCTAAAGGCGCTTTTATCTCACCGTTAGATTCAAATCCTCGGCTTTTCCTTTTCGCGTGTTATTAAAGCCCGCACTCCTGCGGACCGTTGGATCTTCATCGTGTGGCCTAGATTAGTGTATGCATTCGGATGACTCGGATCCCGCACAATCGTGGCCGCCCATCCTGATCTAACGGTATTGCTTATTTCAATTTGAAATCGAGGCGCGTTTATGCGGGCCTTTGATTTCAATCCTCGGCACTCCTTTTGACCGTGGGCCTCTAAAGCCCAAAATCGGTGGATCGTTGGATTTCAATCGTGCGGTCCATATGAGTGTATGCAATCGGACCATCCGGTTCAACTTTCCATCCCGACCGTAGAAATCAAATCCAACGGTGTTGCGCCATCGTATCTAAAGGAGGTGACGTGTATTCTTTTAGCCGGCGTTGGATTTCAATCCAACGTCCGATTTGAAAGTGGACCTCAATGATTCCTTTAAAGCTCGCTTTAATCCCGATCGGTAGATTTAGATCGTGCGATCCATATTAAATGATACCGATTCAAATCATTTAATCTCTCTATTTATCGTAGCGCCATTTCCAATCGGACGGTGACATTTGTTTGAGCCTTCCGAGATGCGCGGTGAGGATGACAATGGGGCCCACATGTCGCTTGGCTCTTATCTTCTTCCTCTCTCTCTCGTGTGTGAGATCTCTCTCAGAACAGAGGAGGATTTATCCCAAAGTTTTTGCAACTAATTTTGGGATAATTAGCCCTAAATGGACACCTCATCAACTCTAGATCATTCCCTTTTTCTCTGTAGCTCAACATCCATATATAAACCCTAGCCTTTTTGAGCTGCAGCCATTGTTGACCGAAGCAGCTCATCCTCCATTGTTAGCCAGTGGAGTTCTTGCTCTTGTTCCTTTTGCTTATCCATCCTAAACTCTGGTTACACCTTGCAATAAAGATTGATTATCTTTTGTAGGTTAAATCAGAGTTTAATTCTCTGTTGTTCAGTATCGGGTTTTCAAAACCCTTGGCATTTTTCTTCTCCTGGTAAGCTAAAACCCTAGCTGTTAACATCTTGAGCATCTTAAGGACCTTAGAAGCTGCTGTGAATCATTCTCTTAAGCATCAGTAGCTTCAACTTGCTTTAAACTGAAAAGTCGATATTATACCTTTTCAGTCTTTCATGTCATTTTCAAGACCTAGGGTTCTTCCTGTCAACTTACCATCTTATTTCGGTTTGACTAAACCTAGCATCATGACAAGTTGATCTTTCAATTCTTGTCATCATCTATTCTAACTTCTAGCCGAGAATTGTCTCTGTTTCTTTTGTCGGTTTAGCAGGCAAAATAAATTCCTTCTTAGTCGATGTGATCTAACTAGTTAGGGTTAGACTAAGATTGGTTTGGGATATTAATTACCCTAAAAGATCATGCTAAGATTCGTTTATGAACTTTTGCATGATCAATATTTCTTTTTCCGAAAGTTGCAATCTGTCTGCTTTTGACTCTTTTAAAATCAAAATCGAACTTTGCATTAAAACCTAATTTCTTTCTTTTGAAAACATGAGGTTATAAAATGGGTTATTATCACTATTAGGGTAAATATAACTTAAGCATCTTTGTTAATCATGCATTTCTTTATTGATCATACAATTTCGATAATTTATACTAGTTGTCGTTTTGGTATTTATTGGATTTTATTGCTTCTTTTAGAAGTCGGGTTCTCTGAAGCTTTTGATTATACTTCAACAACCCGAGCTCGCAACATAAGTCTATTACTATCAAGGCAAGCATCCTCTTTGCACCATATTGAACCCAGATTTTGTACAATAGCTTTTACAAATCCAAAGATATCTGTGCATGCTATTTGTCCGAAAATACAAAATGTGACTTGTAATAGCTAGCTATAACCCGACATGGTGGATTACCTTAATTAGGACCATACACTCAACTCTAGTGTAGTCTTGTATACTATATGGTCTATTTTCAGATTTGGCTTAGATATGCGATCTAGAGATTTTAGAGTTTGACAAGCATATCTTGTCAAACATGGGAATCACAACTGAACCCTTGTTATTTTAAACTCTTTGTCCAGTTTCTTTAAATCAGTCTTGTATTTGAAATTCAAATTGATCTGGACAAGAGGAAGCTAGTGATGGTGCTTTTGTGCACGAGATTGGGTTTTGTGGTGGACTTGTCCGGTTGATTAAGGACCGAACTCGACTATTCAGCCTCAAGTCCCCACGTACTTCCACATGCAGTGTATGGGCGCTGTTTGGTTAAGTAAAATGTTGAGACTATTGAGTTGGAAACAGGAGAGTAAGGATATGTGTATTGACCTTGTATGGCATAGATGCTTAGGTCTGAGGACTGCGTTTTATGCCATGTGAGCTTGTATGTCGATGTCGGATGTTCTTAGGAGGGTGAGGCGTATATGTGCCTCGTCGCATATACGATACCTTAATGGTGCCGATAGCATTCTACTATGGGTAGGGAACCCACCGCTTTAAATTGTTTGGATCGGCATTATCGACACAACATGTGTGCCCCGTGGTTAGTAGGTGGTATAACCTACACTAGTGGGATCTGGCCACACATGGGGTCCAACTCAATAGTGTTAGCTTGTTGAAAATACCAAATCTTAGTTTCCCGGTCGGCATACCAAAGGAAGTATGTCATCATTCGGAGGCATCCAAGGCAACGGGCTAGCTAAGTCATGTGGGTAAAGATGTACACCCTGCAGGTATAAAGCTATTCGAATAGCCGTGTCCACGGTCATGGACGATAACTTGAACCGATATCACTGTATAGAGATTTTGATTTCCAAAATGTGGTTTCGGTTTAGTTTCGGTTTGCATGAGGGAATCATGCAATCGCATCTTTTACATTTAATGTATTTACTTACTGTTTTACTTTATTTTTGATTTATTAAATTGCTTTATCAAAAGTTAGCCTTTGTAGGATAAGGTGTATCGCTTTATGCAAATTTGAACCTTTATACCTTCCTGTTGTAACCTTATGCATGTAACAACTCTACTCCTTTGAATAGGATCTAATAATCACTTTCTTTTGTTAGTTTGTGTAAGACTTGCTGAGTACCTTTTGTACTCAAGGTGCTACCACCTATTGTTGCGGTGAGGATGGTTTTCTATGAAGTACCCGTTAGCGCCGATCAGGGTGACGCTAACGAGTGACGCTACTTCTTTCCTCCACGCAATTGCCTGCGGGTGGATGAGGCCATTGGTGGACATTTTCCGTTTATTTTGCTTCCGCTGTATACTGTTAGAGTGACCAAGTCACTTAATATTATAGTACTAACAGAATGATGTAACCTTATGTTTAATTATCTCAATGTATGACTTGTATGTGTTTGATGCAATGTTGATGAAGGATATATATGCAATGGTCGTTGATCCTGGGAACCATTGTGAATCATATATATCCGAATCTGTTTCTTCGGATCATCACTTGTTAAATTTATATCTTTAGCATGGTTCTTAATAAAGGGGCAGTACTGTTCCTTCATTAACAATTGTGCTACAGTATGAATTTAATTAGTACCATTTCCAATAACCGGGGGTCCTCACACATAGCCTCTTGCAGACTATGCCAAAACCGCGAGGTGAAAAGTGCACCCCGATCAGAAATAATCGTCTTCGGTACACCATGAAGACTCACAATCCTCGAGACATAAAGTTCGCCAAAGGCCCCACACGGCCGAGTCTTGACGGAAGGAAATGTGCCACTTTAGTCAACCCATCGATCACGACCCAAATAGCATCATTCCCTTTGGACGAGCGGGCAAACCGTGATGAAGTCCATGCCAGCGAATCCCACTTCCATTCAGCACCGCAAAGGCTGAAGAAGACTGCGCTGACGCTGATGCTCGGCCTTCACACGACAAAGACACGCCGCACTCGACAACGAACACCGCAATCTCGCGCTTCATTCGGGTCCACCGAATCTCGGCGAAGATCCTCGATACATCTTGGTAGCCCCGGGTGAATAGACAAAGGAGAATCATGGGCTTCGCGGAGAATCAAATTCGCAATTCCGACCTTAGGAACCACAAGACGCCGCCCAAACCACACAACGCCATGCTCGTCCTCCGAAAAGCACTTGGCTATCCCATCCTTGATGTTCTCGCTTGATTTGGCTCACACCAACATCATCTGCTCACTGTGCGCTTGATTTGGTCCACCAAGGTTGGTTGCACAACCAATGTAGCAAGAGAACCGTGCTCGATCAAACCCAAATTGAGGCGCTGGAATTCTGAAATGAGGGTAGGCTGCTGCTCTTGGAGCATCAACATGCTGCAATACACCTTCCGACTGAGTGCATCTGCCACAACGTTGGCCTTGCCCGGATGATACTGAATGCCCATGTCATAGTCCTTGATCAATTCCAACCATCTTCTTTGCCTGAGGTTCAGATCTGGCTGGGTGAACAAGTACTTCAAGCTCTTGTGGTCAGAATACACCTCACAACGGTTACCAATCAGATAATGCCGCCAAATCTTGAGTGCATGGACCACCGCAGCCAACTCCAAGTCATGAGTAGGATAGTTGAGTTCATGAGGCCTCAACTGCCGCGATGCATAGGCCACAACCTTGCCCTCCTGCATAAGAACACAACCAAGACCCTGACGAGAAGCATCACAATAGATATCAAAACCCTTGTGAATATCAGGGAGAACAAGCACTGGGGCTGAGGTCAACCGCTTCTTGAGTTCCTGAAAACTCACATCACAAGCAGCGGACCACTCAAATTTCTTGTCTTTCTTAAGCAATTCGGTCATAGGCTTCGCAATCTTGGAGAAATTCTCGATAAAACGGCGATAGTAGCCAGCCAAACCAAGAAAACTCCGCACATCGGTGACCGACTTGGGCTGACCCCAAGATAGCACATCACTGACCTTGCTAGGATCCACAGCCACACCTCCTGCTGAAAGAACATGGCCCAAGAATGTCACTTCCTTCAACCTGAACTCGCACTTGCTGAATTTGGCATACAGCTGGTGCTCACGCAGCTTGCCCAACACAAGCTTAAGATGCTCAGCATGCTCTTCTTCACTCTTGGAGTAGATAAGGATATCATCGATGAATACCACCACAAACCTATCCAAATACTCCATGAATACCGAGTTCATAAGATTCACGAATAAAGCAGGAGCATTAGTCAAACCAAAAGACATGACGGTGTACTCGTAAAGGCCATAACGAGTAGCAAAGGCCGTCTTAAGAATATCCTCGCCCGATCCTCGACTTGATGATAGCCCACCTCAAGTCAATCTTGGAGAAGACTCGTGCTCGGTCAACCGATCGAAAAGATCATCAATACGGGCAAAGGATACTTGTTCTTTACCGTCACCTCATTAAGCGGACGGTAATCAACACACATGCGCAAGGTCTTGTCCTTCTTCTTCACAAAGATAATCTGGACAACCCCAAGGAGATGAGCTAGGGCGGATAAAACCCTTCTCTTGCAGCTCACCCGCTTGCTTCTTCACTCCTCCAACTCATTAGGAGGCATGCGTCGGCCTCTTAGAAATAGGGGCGATGCAGGCAGCAACTCTATCACAAACTCGGATCTCGAGCAGAGGCATCCGGGCAAGTCTTCGGGAAAGACATCCGCAAGTCGCACACGTGGGGACGTCGTGAATCTCTAATCTTGGCTTTGCTTCAAGGACATAAAGATGGGGCTCTACTAGCGTGGCGAAACCCAACCTGTTCACTGAAGGATCGGTGAGGTAGACAATCTTCCCGCACAATCGATTTGCCCCAAGTGTTGGGACAACCAATCCATGCCAAGAATCACATCCAAGCGCCGAGTCGAGTAGGATAAGATTCGCCAAGAATCCTACTCGCCGATGTGGATAGGAACACCCCGGCATACTTGGTCAGCTCTCATTTCCGAACCCGGAGAGCGAATGAGCAGTGGAACCCTCAAAGGGACACAGTGAAGTCCACAATCAACAGCAAACGACCTCGAAATAAAAGAATGCGAGGCCCCAGAGTCAAATAAAACTGTAGCATGATGCAAATTAACAAAGAGCGTACCCAACACCACGTCGGGCGCCTCCTGTGCCTCCTCAGTCGAGATGTGGTTGACTCGGCCGCTCCCCAAGCCCGGAGTCTTCTGGTCAGGTGGGTGACCACTCCCTTGCCCGCGTCCTCCATTTGGACGAGGGGCCGCTGCAGTCTTCTTAGGACAACTACTCGCGTAGTGGCCCTTGTTGTGGCAGTAGAAGCAGGTGACGTCGGCCGCGGGGTTGCGGGGAACACCCTCTCTTTGGGCGCGGCGCGTGGATCGAGTCACGGCCGGCGGAGGACGTGGAGCTGGTGCTGAAGGCCTCGGCGGTGGTGAAGCCAAAGAACGGGCCACCGGTGCAGGCCCAACCCGGGGACGAACGAGGCCGGCCTGCGCAGACCGCTGGGCCTCCCACTTGCGCTTGCGGGACTCGCCCAGCGCTCTCGCCTTGTGCTCGGCCATGATGGCCTTGTCCACCAAGGTCTGGAAGTCGGGGAAGTCCACAATAGAGAGCTTGTCCTGAAGCTCCTCAGACAAACCCTCCATGAACTTCTCCTGCTTGGCCTCATCAGTGGCCACCTCGGCGAGGCGTACCTCGCTAAATGGTTGAACTCATGGAGGTACTCGATCACGATTTGCGCCTGTTTGGCGCAAGGAACTCCTTCTTCTTGACTTCATCAGTAGGCGGGGACATGGGCCCGACGGAAAACTGACCGGAACTCCTCCCACGAGACCACGTGTCCCGCGGGCTGCATGGCGAGGAAATTCTCCCACCATGAGAGTGCCGCACCCTCCAGCTGATGGGATGCGAAAAGTGCCCGCTCCTGCTCCCCGGCATCGAGCAACGTCGAGCTTCGCTCAACGGACGCGCAGCCGATCGTCTGCGTCCAAGGGGTCCTCAGACCTGGAGAAGGTAGGAGGCTGAGTACGGAGGAACTCCGCAAGTCCCCCACGAGACTGGTGACCACTTCCGGATCCAAAGGCACCAGAGGGAGTGGAGGTGTTCCTCGCGATAACCTCCAACACCCTACGGTCCTCCGAACGATTGCGTTCGATCTGCATGAGGACTTCCGCCATGGTCGGAGGAGGGGGAAGCTCCTCATCGGGACTACCCGGCTGATTCCGGACGCTACGTGTCCCACCAGCCATCCTGATTCACTAAGATGAGTTAGCTACAAGCCCGAGATAAAAGGAAAGCAAAGAAATCCAAACTCAAGAAAAAGGGCTCAGGAATAACCACCAAGAGCACAGGACCAAAAATCAACAAATCGACTTCCTGAAACGACTAACCCGTATGGAAGAACGAGTAATCGTGTGAGAAAACCCAAAATTTTCAGAACTAAATTCTAGCTCAAAACAGTCCAATAATCAAGGTATAACCACCTAATTGAGTATAGGCATTAGCTAATCTCATATCACTTCTTACCCTTTCATTCCCACAAGTTTTAGTTGAATTTACCTCTCATTTCCTACCTTAATTACTAACCACTAGCTAGCTGTCCAAATTCCTTTCTCCAAGCTCTCATGTTTCTCCCAAAACCATGTTAATCGATAGAGGCTAATTTTTGAAAGGAAGAGAGGAACAACTTTTTCAAACTTAAGTGAGGGTAAGGTGAGATGAGCAAGCTAAGATAGGTAAGGAGCAAAATTAGATAACTTACTTAAGTTTTTTCACAACTATCTGACAGTAAGTTTCCAAATATCCTAAAGGCGACCAAGCTAGGGGTTTCTACGGTAAGTATGGCTCTGATACCAACTTTGTGAGGACCCGGAATGTTTAACTAGTAACACTTAACCTCCAAATGGTTCTGGCATTACTAATTAAACATTCTAAGCCTCGATGGACATATGCTTCCTGCACTGCAGCATATGCACATCATCACAAAATTACACATCAATTCCATACACATACATCACTAAGTTCAACAACGACATACATAAAGTAAAGTTATTACAAAGGGCGACCGCCAAATAGAACAATAAACAAGAAAGACAAATGAAGCAAAAGGTGCCATAAGATGGCTAGAACAAAAGTCGACCGGTTAGCCATACACCCACAAGGCAACCGACCAGGCGCTAAGCTAGTCGCCCATAAGCTACCACAACACAGCTCACAAAAGTGAGGCCCCTCGAGCTCACCTTCTTCCTCTGCAACAAAACAATTAAGCGTAGCAACCGAGTACAAAGATTGTCTTTGTACCCGCAAGATCGACGTGTGGAATAGCGGACCTATTCATAAACTACATGCAAGCTTATTTAGGTGGAGGTTGTATGTCTCATTTTGCATGAAGCTAACTTTATTTGCAATAATGTAATACATTTTAAAAGCAAGTTTGCAAATCTGTTTTGTTATCAAAGTAATGATAAGTAAAGATACATACAAGTAACCACACAAGCGACTATCCCAATAGCCACCACAACATAGCACGAATCCCGATTCGCACCACCCATCAAGTTTTAATTTAAAAGGTTGTAGTCTAACTCTTGAAAGACCTTGCCAAGCGTGTCCATAACCTAGGGCGAGGCTATTCGAATAGTTTTAACCTGCGGGGTGTACCAATGTACCCACACTTGAGATCGCCTTCAAGCCACAAAGCACACTATCAAGGTATGCCGGCACGGCTAAGTCCTCTGAGACATTTCCAATCTTGTATATTAACTACGAGCCGCTCATATGGATAGAAACCCATATGCTTACATTGCAAGCCGAAAGACAACAAATCCCATCACGGTGAAGTCTTTCGGACACTACAATGCTCCCAACACCATCCCTCCTGCGACTCCTGCGACTCGGAGCCAATACACGCCAAAGTACTAAGTCAAGAGAGGTCCCATACCCTCTAATGTGGTTATGCGCTAAAATGCTTGGTTTAGTGTAACAAGATGTTCGGTCCTTGTTGACCCGGGCACCATTCTAGTCACACCCAAAAATCACACCATCATACCATTGTGCCCAAGTCTAAATCATTTTGTTTTCAGTTTTAGTTTTCATAAGTAGACATGGCACAAGGTGGAAATCATAATCCAATAATAAGTTTTATGTGATCAAGGTTATCGACAAGTCGATAACCGCCCATTTCTACCGAAGCTAAGCATGGCTAAGCAATTAATTCAGACTACTAAGTGACAAGAGCTCATCCACGAACTCTAAATCACAGCAATGCCTAGGCTCAAGGTAGTAGAGGATAATCATTTGCTAAGGAAATGCATCTACTAGGCCAACTATTAACACAAAGTAGCAATGCATACATAGAATTTGTAATCAACATAAATACTTAAAATACTGGGATTAACATGATCAAACCGCTTGCCTTCTTGCTTTGTTGCTCAAACTGTTGTGGAGGGTCGTTCTCGGGGTTACCGCAAATGTCGAACCCTAAGCGAAAGGCAAAAGAACTAAGAACAACCAATAAGACGAGCCACACTTAAACAAGCGAGCAAGCAAAAATTATCCAAATGCGATTTAAATTTATACATAAGGTACATTACTGAATATACCTAGACATAGAAACTGGAAAAACCTAATTTGGATTTGTGGTGCAAAAGATATTACCTAAGAACCCATTTTCTACCATAATAAGGTCTGTAGAGCAAAAATATTTTCTAGAGGTTTTACGGACTTGAAAATTTTATGATAGGTTGCTACTGACATTTTAAGGCTAATACAAGTGGTTTCATCTTAATTGGAGTTAAAATGATTTAGTTATGATTTTTCTAGGATGCAAAACTAGCATAATGCACTTTCGAAATATAAACATGTGCAAAACCCATTTCATATTATAGTATGATAACAGAGGGATTTCTAACATCAAATTTCTATTTTTAGGATTTACAGAGAATTCTTGTGTCTATTACATCATTAAATGAATTTTTAATTGCTACTAATAAGGTTAAATCTATTAACATATTTTTAGTGTGATTTAGGCCTACCACCATTTTTAGATTAAAGTTTAGTTAATAACAAATTTATCAAAGTTAAAATCATTCAATTAGCAGATATCTGAAAAGATATGCATTTTCCAAGTTTTAATACAATTCGAATATATAAAAATAGCGAAAACAAGCTATTAAAGATTACGAATTTTCTACTACTGTAGCATAGCTAAAAGCATTTTTATATTAAACTTTAGTGAAATACAAATTTATTGCGATTGGTTTCATTTAAAAGGATTTATCTTGAATTAGTTATGAATTTCTAAAGTTTTGATACAATTTTCAGTTGATAAATGAATACTTACAGAAATAAAAACCAACCCAACCGAAAATAAACGACGTGGACGCTCGTGGGCCGTTGATGCAATATCCAACGAGCCACACGCACGGAGAACAGCGCACGCGCGCGATTCATAATAGGAGCCCACCGTTGGATCCAGATCCAACGGCTCACGAGGAAGGATGCAACCGGACGGTGCGGTTGCCTCGACTACCCACGACCGCAGATCTAAGGATGAACGGCTCCGATCACGCCTCCAGTCGGAAGGTCCGATTGCACACACGATCAGGGCCGCAGATCAAGTGATGGACGGCCAAGAATGATGAGGGGAACCAGAGGGTCCGAACGCATACAAAATCTAGGCCGCAGATCGCCAAATGGACGGTGGTCTAAGATCGAAGTGCAATCAGGAGTGCTGACACGTGGGGCCGTATGTCAGAGACCCAAAAAGGTAATTTCAGACACATTTATTGCTTACAATGATTAGCAATAAATAAACCCAAAATCAGCCCTAATGACTTCTGATTTTCGGCGCTAAGCTAATGGGCCCACCCGGCAGTGGCACAGGGGACATCCCCGACAGCTAATAAACGCCGACACTTAATTAACCTAAGATTAACATTAATGATGCCGAAACGCACGGATAAGCGCCACGTAGTGATTTAAGAAATTTGGACCACATGTCATTGAGACATTAGGCCAGATTAAGACACATTCATGACATCCAATGATTAACAATGATTAGGCAATTACTGTGCTCTAATAATCTGACGAAAATGGGAGCTTCTCAAATGACAAAACCCGAGTGGCTTTCACGGCTTGTCGCCGGCGACTCCGGTCGCGGCGGCGCCCACAAACTATCAAAACGGGTTCGCAATAATGTTGCGGACCCAACAGTGATGACCTCGCCGGCGGTGGAGGTGCAGAACGCCGCGAGCCGGAAAACAAAGAAGGAGGCCTACGGCAAAACACGAAAATAGCAAGATGCTCATTGCGGTCCAAGGAAGCGAGTGCCATGACTTCTAGGGACTATATAGAAGCTACCTTAACCGAGAGGAGCTCCAAAGATGGCGGGAAGACTTGAACACGATGAAGTCCACGGGCCGAAGAAGATGAAGTGGAAGATGAGGTTACGAGCAAAATGAGTGGAACCAAATCATCACCACAGCTTCATTATAGCTCAAAGAGGCTCCAAAAGCAAATAATTGCAAAAGAACCACTTACTGGAGTGGAGAAGAAAGGGGTGAAACCAACGAAAATCTCCAAACTTAAAATTGAGTGATTCCTGCGAATGCAACCCAAAATCAAGTTAGGGGAAATATAAAGGAGGTTGAGGAGTTCAAGAGGGTGCAAGAAAGGTTGAAGATGAACCACTGGACACCAAGGCCGCCATTGGAGCCCTCGGGTCAACAATGGTGGATTGAAGGTTTGAGATGGTTTTGAGCTCAAACACAGAGAGGAGCTAGGTGTGGTGTAAAAGAACACCAGGAGGACCTAGAGGGGCAATATATAGGGAAGGGATTAGGGTTTCGAGCAAGAACCCGAGTCCATGGTGGGCTCGGTTCATGCTACGGTCATGGACCAAGAAATGATGGGAGCAAGTGAGCACGGTGACAATGGAGGAGAAAGCACAGTGCGCATTAAATGCCCCGCAGAGAGGCGTTGACGAAAGCAAACTTGAGGTGACACATCAAAGCCGCCCGCGCTCCTCTCCTTCATCATTGTCGCGCGCTCGGCGGGACAGAGGAGGAAGAAGAACAGAGAAAGCAACCACGACCGTTGGATTTTAGATGGACGGCTGCGATTTAAAAGAGTCCGCCGGACAGTCCGATTGCTTACGGAAATCGGGCGGTTGGATTGAGATCAATGGTCCCAATTGGTTAATGCAGCCGGAGGGTCCGAATGCTCACACGAGCGTGGGCGGCGGTCGAATCAACGGCTGATATCGCACGCACGTTTTAAAATGCGGCTTGGTGTAGCTAGGTGGTTCGACCGAGTCAAGTGGCTCGGACTCGAGCCCGACTCGAACCCAAGGAACAGTGAACCAGGTTTTAGGTTTTAAATATGTTGAGACTTTTGAGGATTTATTTGGGGTAGCAAAATAACTCCAAAAATTCTGAAATTTTTACAGGAGCTTGCTGACTGAGACATTGACCTTGTGTAAAATTTGCAGAGGTTTTTATGCATTGTATTTTTCTCCAAAAATTCTACAAGGTACTGGTTTTAGGTTTGACTGAGAGTCAAACAGGTTTGACTGCCCTCTAAAATATTCAAACAATTTCAAAAAAAAAAATTGTGAAATTTTTTAGAGGGGTCACATACCATCCCAAGAACTTAGGAAAAATATCTCCAGAGGATGATCAAAAGGTTTGACAAGATTGTTTTTGAAGGAACAAGATTCGGATCAAAAGACTTGTGACTTTGCATTTCCATAAGTCTTGTACAATACTTGTCCAATACAAACAGGAAACACATGATGTAGGAAAAGTTTTAATTTCTACTCATTTTCTTACATTTGAAACACAAGCCCAAAATTGGGATGTTACTTGTTCGGGCCCACATGTATGTCGGGACCCAGAATTTCAATTCTGGAACCCTCTGTGTATACTGCACTAGTCCAGGATCACGCTAGTGCACACAGGGTTAACACAGGTAAATATCGATCCACACAAGCGATAAATAAAGTAAACGATTAGTTTGAAATAACAAATAAGGGTTTTGACCTTATGGTCGAGTTTACACTTATTAAGCCACACAGGGCTAACAGTAAATAAAGCAGCAGCGGAACGGAAATAATTCCAGCGTAGATCCCACCAATTCACCACAGGCAACCAACTGGGATCCAGACCTTAACGATCAGCAACCTTCAACGAACTCCTCCTCGAAAGCAGGCGTAGACTCCTCCTCTTCTGTAGGTTTGGGCGCAAGTTTCACAACAAGCGTGAGTACACAACCGTACTCGCAAATCATACCACAGAATGCAATGTATAGATGCAGGCTTATTCCAAAGAAAAGACTTTTGTGGTTCTTTTGCATAAAAGCAACATTTGCAATTGAATACCAATAATAGATTGAAAGCATAATTCAAAACAAATAGACAATAATAATTTAACAATTGTTTCCACAAAGACACACAGCTAAACAGATTATTTCACATAGCCATATGATTGAGGTCACACAGCTTCCATCCCAACATTTTATGAAAGCTACCCCTCGTGTGAAATCCCGAGCATGTCCATGACCATGACGCTGCTATTCGAATAGATTGATTTAACACTCTGCAGAGGTTGTACACTTTACCCACAAGATACAACTAGTGTAGCAAGCACTAATCGTAACAAAATAGTTCGAAACTTCATCTCAAATATTGACATTCCGATGTGCTTTCCGCTATACCGACTCACATAGAATTGGTATAACACACACCATTGGACGAGAAGCGGCGAATCGTCGCGATGCAACCACCAAGTAGTCACACCTCCACCTGTCACACGGCCTAACCTATCCACACGAACATCAATGCCGAGAATCCATAACTTACTAAGTTAGGCCGTCCCATACCGGGCATGTGGTCGTGCAGAAGAGCTCGTTCAATGGCGCACAAAGTTAAGTCCTTAATTGACCAAGGCAAGACTTCCATGTTCTAACTAAGCCACACTGATTATCATTCCCAAGCACCACGACTTCCACCATATCACACGGTTTCCACCACTTGCCTCGGTCTAAATCCTTTACCACCCAGTTGGTTTTAGTGCAACACATGCCATCACGAAGTAATAACACATAGCACACAGTTTTACACGAAGTTCAATAGTCATTTAGTCATATTTAAATAATTGCAACTTACATGTGATGTGAGACTCGTAGCATGGCTAAGCAATTGTACTCGTATCTAACCAACCCACGTTGGTTCTACAATATTACCAACTAATAAACCAATCTAGGGTGACAAGGAAATATGACATACAAGGCCAAGGTGTGATAACAATTTGGATAATAACTAAGCCCAAAGTATTTAAATAAATAATTAAAATAGAATGCAGTACTTTGAAACAAAGTAATTGGAAAACTGGGTTCAAGATGATCAAAGGTATGACTTGCCTTGGAAAAGGTCTATGTACTGATCTTGATCTTGGGGTGCTCCTTCTTCCACAAAATTCCCCGACGAATCGACGTCTACTCGCAAACGACACACAAACAAAAAAACAAATAAAAACAGAGGCAAAAAAAAGCTCCAAAAATTAAATAAAAATCTCAGATAAATAGAGCTCGAATTTATATAAATTTAGAAATTTGAATGGGCTCAATCGGAGTTAGGATGCAAAAGTTATGAGCTCTGGAAGTTTTAAAGCTAAAAGAAACCCTAATTTGGATTTTCTGGAATTTCCGAATTATTTCTCTAAAGAAAAATCGGATTATTGCGCAAGCATGACGTCGGCAAGGAATTTCGGGAATTAAAAGAAATAAAAGAAAATTACCGACATGTGGGACCCACATGTCAGAGGCACGGCTCACGGTGGACTAAGCCCACCGAGCCTCGGGACTTGGGATCCGGTGGACTGAGTCACGCGGCACTAACGTGGATGCCACGCAGGCGACACATGGGCGCGAGGGCTGAGCTGGACGTGACGGGGACATGCACGTGGCTTGGCGGTGACCGGTGGCGCTCTGGACCACCCGACAACGGCGAACGGGCGGCGCCTCGCCGGAGATGAGTGGTACCAGGAGGTGGAGGGGAACGCGGGGATCTCAACGCTGTGCTCACTGGTGCTCGGGGTGGACGAGGTGGCCGCGGCGAGGTTGGCGGAGGAGTCTCGGGCTCGACGGGATCGGTGCTCCGGTGACGCTCCGGCGAAACGAAGGCCACCAAGGTGAAGTGCAGCTCCGTGCGATGCCGGTGGTGCAGACCACGAAGCTCGAGCAGCTCCGGTTGCGGTGGAAGAGCTCGTCGGAGTTGGCGGCGGCGCAGATTAAACTTTGAGCTCCAGCGGCGGCTAGGGTTCGGCGCGGGGGCTAAGGCGGCTAGGGTTGAGATGCGGAGGCCGAGGGCTACCTCCCCTTTTATACCCAGAGGCCTGGGAGAGTCCAGGGCACGAACGCCCAAAAACGGCAGGTGGCGGCGGAGATCGTATCCCTAACGGACTCAGAAACGAAGCACAGAAGATTCGAGGGCCCACACGTCACTGACGGCGGCTCGGGCGCGTACGCGTGTGAAACGGCACGGCTGCGAAACGGACTCAAGATCTGATCGTCCGTCCGAGATCGAACGGCCCACAACACATGTGATGTTCGGAACCTCCGGTTAACCCACGCGCATCCAGCCATCCAGTGTTGATCGAACGGTGGAGGATGATCAGGGCGCTCCGAAGGAAAGAGGGGAGGCTGACATGCGGGGCCCGCATGTCAGTTGGAGGCGGCGCGGCGCGGGCGAGCTGGGCTGTGCGGAGGAGGGAAATGGGCCGGGTCAAAGGAATTCGGCCCAAAGGATTTCTGAGATTTTAAATAGCTTTTCTATTTTAGAAAGTACCAGAAATTCAAATAAGCAACAGAAAATAGTAAATGAACTCAGAAAAATTCTAGAAAAATCTAGAAAATATATCTGAGCACATAGAACCCAAATAAAATAGTTTTGGCTAATGTTCATGTTGGGATTATTCACATTAAATGTTTTTGATTGTAAAGTCCAATATTAAGCTTTTGAATTTAAATTCAAATAAATCTAAATGGTGAATTTCTCCCTACTAACTATTAAAAGATTTTTAAACTCAGAAAATTGGGATGTTACAAACCTCCCCCCTTAAAGGAATCTCGACCCCGAGATTCAGGCTAGCTAGAGAAAAGGCTAGGAAACTCGGCTTTGAGCTCTTCTTCACGTTCCCACGTTGCTTCTCCTTCCGAGTGGTTGCTCCACCGAACCTTGCAAAAATGAACAGTCTTGCTTCTGGTGAGGCGCTCTGCGACATCCAAAATCTTGACTGGCTGCTCCTTGTAGGTAAGATCCTCCTTTAATTCAATTGATTCGAGCGGGGCTTGTTCTTCTCGCACACGAAGGCACTTCTTCAGCTGCAAGACATGAAAGACATCATGCACTCCTGCTAACGACTGCGGTAGCTCCAACTGATAGGCAACTTCTCCACGGTGTTCCAAAATCTTGAACGGACCAACATACCTAGGGGCAAGCTTCCCTTTGGCATGAAACCTTTTGGCACCTCTGAGCGGAGTCACTCGAAGATAAACGAAATCTTCGGGTTCAAAACTGAGATCACGACGACGGTTATCCGCATAGCTCTTCTGCCTGGACTGAGCTATCTTCAATCTTTCTCTTATCATGGCCACTTGCTCTTCTGCTTCCTGAATAATGTCTGGACCGAAAACTGAACGTTCAGCTGTTTCTGACCAATTCAACGAGGCTCGGCAGGCACAGCCATACAAAGCTTCAAATGGTGACATTTGCAGACTAGCCTGATAAATGTTGTTGTACGAGAATTCTGCATATGGTAAACTTTTATCCCATCGGGCAGCATTAGCTAGAGCACAAGCTCTCAGCATATCCTCCAATATCTGATTAACTCTTTCAGTTTGCCCATCTGTCTGCGGATGATACGCGGTACTGAAATTCAAATGGGTACCCAATGCTTCATTCAAACTCTGCCAAAAACGAGAGGTGAACTGAGATCCTCGATCTGAAACTATCTTCTTGAGCACACCGTGCAAACTGATAATTCTGGCCATGTACAACTCTGCAAGGCAATCTCCTGAGTACATGGTTTTGACTGGCAGAAAATGGGCGACCTTCGTCAATCGATCGACTATTACCCAGATCGAATCGTAACCCGATTGGGTCTTGGGTAAACCGGTAATGAAATCTATTTCGATCTCTTCCCACTTCCACTCTGGAATCTTCAGCGGTTGCAACAAACCTGCTGGTCTCTGGTGCTCTGCCTTTACTTTCTGACAAACGTCGCACAAGGCAACGAACTCTGCGACTTCTCGCTTCAAATTTGGCCACCAAAATTTATTCTTAACATCCTGGTGCATCTTAGTACTTCCAGGGTGAATCGAATACTTGGAGTCATGGGCTTCCTTTAAGATCAACTGTCTTAGACCATCGATATCTGGTACACAGATACGACCATTCATCCAGAGTATATCTTGATCATCCCTGGTAAAATCTTTGAATTTTCCTTCTGCCATTTTGACCTTGATGTCTAACAACACGGAATCCTTTGGTTGTGCTTCACGAATCTGCTTCTCCAGGGTAGACTGTACCTCCAAATTGGCTACAAATCCTTCGGACACCATTTCTAGCTTTAGCTTCTGAAATTCTTCATAAAGTTCTGGGCAACTTTCCTTTACTTCCAAAGCATTGTAGTAACTCTTACGACTTAGAGCATCTGCAACTACGTTGGCTTTTCCAAGATGGTAGTGGATCCCAAGATTATAATCCTTGATCAATTCCAACCATCTTCTCTGTCTCATGTTCAAATCTGACTGGGTGAAGATGTACTTTAGACTCTTATGATCTGTGTAGACTTCACAGCGATTACCGATAAGGTAGTGACGCCAAATCTTTAAAGCATGCACTACGGCAGCTAATTCCAGATCTTGAGTAGGGTAATTCTCCTTGTGAGGCCTCAATTGCCTTGACGCATAAGCGACAGCTCTTCCTTCTTGCATCAGGACGCATCCTAATCCTTGACGCGAAGCATCACAATAGATATCGAAATTCTTGCGAATATCGGGCAAAATCAGCACTGGGGCTGAAGTCAAACGCTTCTTCAATTCTTGAAAACTTTCTTCACAGGCTGGAGTCCAAGTGAAATTTTTCTCTTTCTTCAACAATTGCGTAAGAGGCTTAGCAATCGATGAGAATCCTTCGATGAAACGGCGGTAATAACCTGCCATTCCCAAGAAACTGCGAATCTGAGTTACGGTCTTGGGCTGTTCCCAATGTAACACTGCTTTGACTTTACCGGGGTCAACTGCTACTCCCTCGGCTGTCATCACATGACCAAGGAAATCAACTTCCTTCTTCCAAAAATCACACTTACTGAACTTGGCATACAACTGATGCTCTCTTAGTTTTTCCAAGATTATCCTTAAATGTTCGGCGTGTTCTTCCTCCGACTTGGAGTACACTAGAATATCATCGATGAACACAACTACGAACTTGTCCAAATATTCCATGAATACTTTATTCATCATGTTCATGAAGTATGCAGGGGCATTAGTCAGACCAAAGGACATGACTAAGAACTCATAATGTCCATACCGCATTGAGCGGTCTTGGTATATCCTTAGGACAAATCTTTGCTGGTGGTAACTTTGATCGCGAGTTGATCTTTGAGAACACTCCGGCTCCTTTCATCTGATCAAACAGATCATCTATCCGGGGTAGTGGGTACTTATTCTTGATGGTAACTTCGTTGAGGGAACGGTAATCGATACACATTCTCATACTTCCATCTTTCTTCTTGACAAACAACACTGGCGCTCCCCATGACGACGAGCTAGGTCTCACGAAACCTTTCTCAAGAAGTTCTTCTATCTGTTTCTTCATCTCTACCAATTCATCGGCTGGCATCCGATAAGGTCTCTTTGAAATTGGTGCTGTCCCCGGCACTAGGTCGATGACAAACTCAATGTCACGATCCGGTGGCATTCCTGGTAACTCTTCTGGAAACACATCCGGATATTCACTGACGATTGGTACTTCTTCTAAGGAAAGTGTCTTCAAGATGTTCACTAACAGATGTCCATCACGAACTGAGGTAGCTAGAAACTCTACCTTGTTTCCTTTGGCATCCTCGACTGTTATGGCTCTTCGGCCACAATCTAGCACGGCTTTGTGCTTGGATAACCAATTCATGTCAAGAATGACATCTAGGGTTTGGGCATCTAGGACAATTAGGTTGGCTAGAAACTCAACTCCAGCTATGAGTAACTTAGCTCCTAAACATCCCACTCTAGTTCTTAGCTCTGCTCCAGGCGACTGGACTAACAGAGTATGCTTAAGTTGCATAACTTCCAAATTATTCTTGGTTGCAAACATTCTAGAAATAAATGAATGCGAAGCTCCAGAATCAAACAAAACTGATGCAGGTACTGAGTTAACCAGAAACTTACCCAGTACGACGTCCGGTGATTCCTGGGCTCCTTCCAGAGTGACGTGGTTGACACGCCTCGATCACGCAGCGTGGTGCTCCTCCGCTTGACCAAAGAACTTGTGAAGCTCCTTGGTTGATGCACGGTCTTTGGCGTCTTGGATGGCGTAGCTCCAAGGTTGAAACGTCTTGGGTGATTGTTCCCCTTTGCGGACATTTGGTTGGCAAAATGTCGGTTGGCAGCGAGCATAACGGACTTTGGTGCGATTTGTTGATTGCTTCCCGGGTTGGGGTTGACAAGTGCAGGTCTGCGGAAGTTCTGGGCAGCTGGACGGGGTGTTGAAGTTGGTGCAGGTGCTCTGAATGAAGTCTGGGGTGGAAACCGGTTGAACTGTGATGGCACTGTTCTTGCCCTCTGTTGTGATTGATGGTTTCCTTGCTGAGCCATCCGGCGCTTACGGTTGTCCTCCAGTTCCTTGCGTTTGTCTTCTAGAACAAAAGCTTTATTGACCAACTCCTAGAAATCAGGGAAAGTATGGGTGTAACAGCCCCAATTTTATAAGCGATAATAATCGCTTTATGAGCAAAGAATGGGATCTTGTTCATAACATTACTGTTCATAATTAACCATTTGGAATTGCTGTTACCAATTAAAACTTTCCTTTTCTAGCCAAAATCCAAAAAACCCATTTGAAGTCTCAAAAGAAATACAAGATAAAACTTGTATTGTTACTGGGAAGTGTTTTCATTAGAGTCTAGATAAATTATCTTGGCTAAAAATGATTTTTGTTGAATTTTTAGAAGTTATTTTGACTTGAAGAAAAATATTTTCTTTTAAATAAACATATTCGGGCTAAGGTAATTATTCATGAATTTTACAGAGTGAAACTGTTATTTTAAATTTTATTTGGGAAATATATCATCCCAGTAGCTTCCTGGAAAAATTTCATGATTTTACAAATTTATTTGTTATTTTTAAAAGCCCAGTCAAACTTTTGAGCATTTGAATAGAGCTTGGTCAACTAATCTGGTCTAAGCCCAAACCCTAGCACTGTAGCGACTCGAACCCATGCGGTTGGGTCGAACCCGATCATCTTGGTCCGGCTCAGTCACGCTCGGGCGCGAGCCCAAACTCTTCGCGTGCTGTGAGCCGTTGATCTTCCATCGAACGGGCGAGGCTGCGACGTTACGTGGGCTTTCCACGTATGCGCCACAATCTCCACCGTTGGATCTTGATCGAGCGATCGAGGTCGATGTATGCAATCGGACCAGCCGAATCCTCTTTTGATCTCCACCGTCCATCCCCAATCCAACCGCGCCGCTCTTTTTGATTTGAACTTAAAGGCGCGCTTTCCTTGTGGGCCGTCGGATCCAAATCCTACGGTGTCCCTTTTTACCGCGTGCCGTCAGGGCCTGTTTCTCTTTGGGCCGTTGGATTTTAATCGTAGGGCCCATGTCGTGAGTGCATTCGGACCAGCCGGATCTCCCGTCAATCGTGGTCGTAGAAATTCAATCTGACGGTGCCGTGTCATCTCATCTAAAGGGGTGACGTGTATCCCTTTTAATTGATCGTTGGATTTCAATCCAACGTCCCTCGTTGAAAGAGAACCCCGAAATTCCTTTGGACTCCGTTTAAATCTCGATCGATCGATTGAGATTGCACAGCCCATATTAATTGTATCGGTTGAACTCTTTTAGAACCCTGGGGGCATCGTAGCCGCCCATTTCTAATCGGACGGTCGATATTCTTTTGACTTTTAGGAGACGCGTGCGACTGCGGCTGACATTGGGACCCACATGTCAGATGTTGCCTCTCTTTCTCTTTGCATCTGTGCGTCGCCGCCATTTCTGTAAACAGAGGAGAGGAATTATCCAAAGCTTATGCAACTAATTTTTGGGATATTTAGCCCTAAATGGACACCTCATCAACTCTAGACCCTTCCTCTTTTGCCCTGTAGCTCAACCCCTATATATAACCCTAGCTTTTTGAGCTGCTGCCATTGTTGACCACTGGAGCTTTTCATCTTCCATTCTTGTCGGTGGAGTTTCTTGCTTCTCAATTCGTTCATCCATTCTAAACCACAGTATCGACTTGTGATAAAGATCGGCCTCTTTTTAGGTTAAACGAGTTTATTTCTCTGTTGATCCAACTCGCTTTAGGAACCTTGATGTTTTCCTTAGCACAGTAGCTACAATCGTGAGTTTTGCTATCTTGAGCATCTTAAGGACCTTAGCAACTCACATGAATCATCATCTTGAATATCAGTAGCTTCAACTTGCTTTAAGCTGAAAAGTAGTTTTCATAACTTTTCGGTCTTTCATATCGTTTTCAAGTTTTAGGGTTTCTCCTGTCAACTTATTGTCCTAGGTAGGTCTCAACTAAACCCTAGTAGCATAATAAGTTATTCTTTTGATATTTCTTATCATCTACTTAACCTTGTAGCAGGGATTTATCTCTGTCCTTTATTGTCGGCTTAACCGACAACATAGGTTTTTCTTTAGTTTCTGTAATCTAACCGATTAGGGTTAGGTTGGGGTTAGTTTGGGGTATTAACTACCCTAACAGATCAGGCTAAGCTTTATTTTAGAACCTTTGCTTGATCTATTTTCCTTTTTCCCAAACTCGTAACTTTGTCTGTTTTCATTCTTTTCAAAATCAAAATCAAACTTTGAACTAAACCCTAGTTTCTGCCATTTGAAATCAGTAGGTGGTAATATGGGTTAATATATTTATTGGGGTATGTATAACTTAAGCATGCTGTTAAACATGCATTTCCATATTGATCATACATCTTTCTTTCAATCTTTACTTATTGTCGATTTTGGTATTTATTGGATTTTATTGCCTCTTTTAGAATCTGGTTCTGCTGAAGCATTTGAATCTCTTTCTGAGCAACCTGAGCCTGCAACAGAAGTGTATTATTATCAAGGCAAGCATCCTCTTTGCACCATGTTGATCCCAAATTTTCTACAATAGATTTTACAAATCCAGTGATAACTGTTGCATGCTACTTTTCTGGAAATACAAATGTGAATTGTATACTATAAGATTTATTTCTAGAGTTGGCTTAGACATGCAGTCTAGATAAATTTAAAGTTTGACAAGATTAACTTGTCAAACCTGGGAACAGCAAACCAATTTCAGTAACTTTGATTCTTTGTCTAGTTTCTTTAAATCAGAATTTCATTTTGAATTTCAATTGATCTGGACAAGAGGATGCTAGTGCTGGTGCTTTTGTGCACGAGATTGGGAATTGTGGTGGAGTTGTCTGGATTAATTAAGGACCGAACTCTGATTGTTCAATTCAAGTTCCCCCACGTACTTCCACATGCAATGTATGGGCGCTGTTTGGTTAAGTAAAGGGTTAAGACTATTGGGTTGGAAACAGGAGAGTAAGGATATGTGTATTGATCTTGTATGGCATAGATGCTTTGGTCTTATGACTGCGTTTTATGCCATGTGAGCTTGTATGTCAGTATCAGATGTTCTTAGAAGGGTGAGGCGTATATGTGCTCAAATCGCACGTCGTACCTTAAAGATGCCGATTGCAATCTACTATGGGTAGCGAACCCAACGCATTACTTCTTATGGTTGGATCGGCATTCCTGACGCAACATGTGTGCCCCGGTTAGACAGATGCTATCAGACGTTGTTTAAGCGAGATCAGTTCACACATGGGTATCCAACTCAATAGTGTTAGCTTGTTGAAAAATGCCAAATCTTAGTTTCCCCGGTCAGCATACCAAAGGAAGTATGTCATCATTCAGAGGCATCCGAAGGCAACGGGCTGACTAAGTCGTGTGGGTAAAGTTGTACACCCCTGCAGGGTATTAAACTGTTCGAATAGCCGTGTCCACGGTCATGGACGATAACTTGAATTGATGTCACCTGTATAGAGTTTTGATTTAAAATCTGGTTTCGGTTTATGGTTCTGCATGATGGAATTCATGCATTGTGTTGTTTACATTTATTGTTCATTTACTTACTGTTTTAGTACAACTCTGATTTATTAAATTGCTTTATCAAAACTTAGCAATTGTAGGTTAGGATGTATTGCTTTATGCAAAACTGAACCATTATGCCTTCCTGTTGTTACCATATGCATATACAAATCTCATTCCTTTGCATAGGTTCTAATAAACACTTTCTTTTATTAGTTTGTGTAAGACTTGCTGAGTGCCTTCCGTACTCAAGGTGCTATAACCTATTGTTGCAGGTGAGGATGGTTACCTTTATGAAGTGCCCGTTAGCGTCGATCAGGGTGACGCTAACGAGTAAAGCTATTTCTTTCCTCCACGCAATCGCCTGCGGGTGGATGGGGCCATTGGTGGATTTTGACTTTTTATTTTGCTTCCGCTGTTAGACTTTTGAAGTGACCAAGTCACTTAATAATGTAGTACTGAGCCGAAAGTTGTAAACTTATGTTTAATTATGTAAATGTATGACTTGTATGTGTATGATGCAATGTTGTTGAAGGATATATGTGCAATGGTCGTTGATCCTGGGAACCATTGTGAGACATATATCCGGGAAGCCTGAATATTGGATCTGTCACTTATTAAACTTATGCTTTTAGTATGATCCCTACCAAAGGAGCAGCACTGTTCCTTATGTAAGAATTATGCTACAGTATAAATTTAATTAATTACATTTCCAATATCCCGGGGCGTCCACAGCGTTGGTATCAGAGCATACGTTGCCTGTAGGTTAGGAATAGCATGGCCGAAGTCATTAGAGAGTCTTCTGACAAATTATTTTCAAGTTAGTAATATAATTTTGAAAGTTTAAGTATGACATCTTTTATTTCTTATCCTCCTTAATATCAATTCTTGCCCCAACTTTCTGTTGGTTTTTCCGAAGTGAATTGTTTCCTTATCTTGTCTTTTTGTCTATAGATGAGCGGGTGGTACTTGGTCAAGGAGACCCGAGCCGAAGAGGTGAATGGATTTCCAGCTTTACTGCGGGACATGATGTGGCGAGCCAATTTCACCTACCAGCCGGAGTACGCCATCTATCGACGAGATCGAGGCCCAGGGATGGAGGAGTACCGCGCCTTCATCAACGTCATCGCTAGGCAGGTGGCGGGCAGTGTTCTCTACTGTGTCCAAGCACTTGCCACTTCTGAGTCTATGGCGGTTCAAGAAGCTGCTAGTAGGATGATGAGCCTTCTTCGTCATGATTTGACGGAATTGTCTCAACCACCCTATGATCATTTCCCGAATCAAGGTCCTACTGTAGAAGTGAGCAGGTTTGATGAGATACAGTTTGGGGAAGACCCTCAGGTGCGACAGTTGGCGAGGATGGTCCGCATCATGGACCAAATCCATCATTTGCTGGTGCGGAGTTGTGGGAAACTTCGGCATCGTCTTAATGAGGCCCGAGTACTGTTACTTGAGTCAACATGAATCGCGTTCCTCGCAGCGTGCTTTATGGTGACAACGAGACCTCTCCATTCTTCTTTGCACCACCACTTTATCGACTTCCAGAAGTACCCGGTTGTGTTCCTGTTTATGGGCTAGTGCGTCAAGCCAGGATGACTACAGGCTTTCCTCGCACTCTGCGGACTGCACCTCCTGGAGGTCATCAACCACTTCTAGGATCTCCGAGGCGGCTTATCAGTCCTTTGGATCCTATTGACACGGGTTCCCCTGGAGCTCATCTTCTGAATGAGTTTCCGGTGAACTTTAACTGTGATCTTTACGCTAGCACCTCGACGATGAACCCCCGTGGATAGGTGTCTTTTGTTTAGTAGTTGTCCCTAAATAAATGTAATAGGGCAGTGGTACTTTGTAAAGAATATGTAAGTTCGACTTTTTGTTTTTTAGTATGACGGTGGTGGCCGACTATTATATGAGGCTGGAACCGAATCTCTTTTGCTGTATATATATGAATTTATGGTTTTGGGTGTTAATCTGAATGCATGGCATAACATGATGCATTATATGTACAGTGTTTGCTTATTTTCTAATTATAACCTTGTTTGTGTTTGCCGAGTATATCCTTGTTATGTTGTTAACCATTGTGTGGTAACAGGATGACAGGACCCACTACTCGTGCGCAGACACAACAAGGGAAGAGTCTTTCAACGTCAGTGCCCCATTCTCAGGGAGGGCCGACTGAACCTTCCAGTTCTCATGGTCCACAAGGTGGTCCCCAGGAAGAGGAGCTTCCTCCACCACCCACTATGGCTGATGTGCTCATGCAAATTGGCGCAGAGAATGGACCAAGCAGCGCATCTGGAGCGGTGCGCGCAATACTTCTTCCACTTCTACTCCAGCTGTCAGAGCAGGAGGTCATCATGTGCAGGGAAGTCTGGCTGAATTTTAGCGGACTAACCCGCCAGTGTTCTCTAGCTCTCAAGATCCCATGGAAGCTGAGGACTGGCTTCGGACCATTGAGAAGAAGCTGCTAATTGCTCAATGTTCGGAGAGGAGAAGGTCCTTTTGCGATTATCACCGGATGGGCGGCTAGCATATGGTGGGATAATCTTCTTGCCATTCAACCTGCTGGACACGTCCCTACTTGGGATGAGTTCATGGAGGCCTTTTGTGAAGCCCATATTCCTGAGGGAGTTATGATGATCAAGCAGCCGGAATTTCTCGCTCTCAAGCAAGGGCGAAAGTCTGTGACTGAGTATCTTCATGAATTCAACTTTCTGGCGAGATATGCCCTCGATGATGTTTATTGACCTTCGTCGTCGGAAGGTTTTGAATGGGTCATGCGAAGAATTGCGGATGGCTGTAGCTTTGCATGACTTCAGAAACTTCTCCCATCTTGTCAACAAGGCTATTGTGGCCGAAAGCAAGAACAAAGCTTTGGAGGAGTCACGCAAGCGACAGAGAACTACTCAGTTTGTTCCTAGTGGCAGTTCGCCGAGGCCTCGCATGTGGGTACCCCGACCTCCGCGGGCACCAGCTCCATTTTCACAGAGGCCGGCAGTGTTTGCACCTCGTCCATCTCCTCCCACTACTCAGCCGAGGCCTAGTGGAAACCGGCCATCGACTGTCGTTACTGTCAGGCCGGGAGTCATATGCTATCACTGTGGGCGCCCAGGGCATTTCGCCAATCAGTGTTATGCCAAGGCACAAGGGATACCACCTATTCAGCCTTCTCCAGCTATTATGCGTCCTACACCACCTTCCCCGACCGTGGTCAATCCTGACCCCGTTCCGGTTCGAGGTCATGTGAATCAGATTACTGCTGAGGAAGCAGCTGTCACTCCTGAAGTTGTTCTCGGTATGCTCTTGGTTAATTTCAGCACTGCCGCTGTTTTATTTGATTCTAGAGCATCCCATTCATTTGTTAGTAGGCTGTTTGCTGCTCAACATCACTTAATTGTGCATCATCTTCATCCACCCCATATCATCCACTCACCTGGATCAGTCTTTATGACTGATCAAGTCTGCCGTAATGTCAATATAAATATTGAGGGGGTAGACTTTTGGGCGGATTTGATTGTGATAGATTCTAAAGGATTGGATTTTATTCTAAGAATGGATTGGTTGTCCAAAAATCATGGGCAAATTAACTGTGCCCAAAGGTCCATTTCTTTAACTAGTGAGAGCGGTACCTCAGTTATTTTTCAATCCAGGACCGTGAGTTCTCATCTTTGTGCTCACCAAGTTGATACCACTCCTTCCTTGGAGTCAGTACCAGTTGTTTGTGAGTATGTTGATGTCTTTCCTGAAGACCTTCCCGGATTGCCACCAGACCGGGAAGTGGAGTTCGTAATTGAACTAGTCCCTGGGACTGCTCCTATATCCAGAAGTCCTTATCGAATGCCTGTTAACGAGTTGGTTGAATTAAAGACACAACTTGGAGAATTGCTTGACAAAGGATTTATTCGACCGAGTTCCTCACCTTGGGGATGCCCGGTTTTATTTGTCAAAAAGAAAGACAATACTTTGCGGATGTGTGTGGATTACCGTCCGTTAAATGAGGTCACCATCAAAAACAAGTATCCTCTGCCTCGAATTGATGATCTTTTTGATCAGTTAGTTGGAGCCCGAGTCTTTTCGAAAATTGATTTGCGATCGGGCTATCATCAAATCAAGGTTCGAGCTGAGGACATTCCAAAAACAGCTTTCTCTACTCGTTACGGTTTGTACGAGTATACTGTCATGTCCTTTGGTCTGACCAATGCTCCAGCTTATTTCATGAATCTTATGAATTCGGTGTTCATGGATTTCCTGGATAAGTTCGTTGTCGTGTTCATTGACGACATCCTTATTTATTCCAAGTGCGAAAGGACCATGAACAACATTTGAGACTTGTCTTTGAAACACTTATAAGCATCGATTATATGCTAAGTTTAGCAAGTGTGCTTTCTGGCTCAAGCAGGTTGCATTTTTGGGGCATGTGTTATCCGAAGGAGGTATGGCTGTTGATCCAGGCAAGGTACAAGATGTACTGAATTGGAAACAGCCCAAGAATGTTCCTGATATCCGAAGTTTTCTTGGACTTGCGGGTTATTACCGTAGGTTCATTGAAAATTTCTCTAAAATTGCAAGACCTCTGACTCAGCTTTTGCAGAAAGAGAAGAAATTTGAATGGTTAGCTAAATGTGAGGAGAGTTTTCGGCTTTTGAGAACTCTCTTGACTAAAGCTCCAGTTCTCACCCTCCCGGATATTCATAAGAGCTTTGACATTTATTGCGATGCATCTCACCATGGACTTGGTTGCGTGCTTATGCAAGAAGGTCGAGTTGTGGCGTATGCATCTCGGCAGTTGCGCCCTCATGAAGTTAATTATCCTACTCATGATTTGGAATTGGCTACCGTAGTCCATGCATTGAAGATTTGGCGACATTACCTTCTCGGTAATCGTTGCGAGATCTATATTGATCATAAAAGCCTAAAGTACATATTCACTCAAGCTCATTTGAATATGAGGCAAAGAAGATGGCTTGAATTGATCAAGGACTATGATATGGGTATTCATTATCACCCTGGCAAAGCCAATGTTGTGGCAGACGCTTTAAGCAGGAAGTCACAGTGCAACTGCATGTCCTCTTCGCCTGTGGCCAAGAATTTGTGTGCTGATTTTCAGCGCCTAAATCTTGAAATGGTGGGAGAAGGTTTTCTCGCTGCATTAGAAGTGGAGCCCACATTAGAAGCTCAGATTCTGGGGGCCCAGGAAACTGATGCCGAAGTAGCTGAGATTAAGGAAAATTTGAAGGCAGGCAAAGCCAACGAGTTTTCTGAAGATGATCGCGGTATGATTCGATATCGCAATTGTTTGGTAGTACCTGCAGATCCTCAACTGAGAAGTCTAATTCTCAGAGAGGCTCATAATTCCAAGTTTTCTTTGCATCCTGGAAGTACTAAGATGTACCAGGATTTGAAGAAAACATTTTGGTGGAGCCAAATGAAAAGGCAGATTGCTCAGTATGTTGCTGAATGTGATATTTGCCAAAGGGTTAAAGCTGAACATCTAAAGCCAGCCGGTACCCTTCAACCTTTGCCTATTCCACAGTGGAAGTGGGAAGAGATCGGTATGGATTTTGTTACCGGTCTTCCAAGAACTCCGAAAGGATCCGATGCCATTTGGGTAATCATTGACCGTTTAACGAAGGTGGCTCATTTTATTCCTGTCAAAACCATCTTCGATGGCAAGCAACTAGCAGAGCTTTATATTGCTAGAATTGTTTGTCTTCACGGTGTTCCCAAGGTTATTGTTTCTGACCATGGCCCTCAGTTTACTTCCCATTTTTGGAATTGTCTTCATCAGGCTATGGGAACTGAACTCTCTTTCAGTACTGCTTATCATCCTCAAACTAGTGGTCAAACTGAGAGGGTGAATCAAGTAATGGAAGATCTCCTTCGAGCCTATGTGCTATCCTATAGCAAAGACTGGGAGAAATTTTTGCCATATGTGGAGTTTTCCTACAATAATAGCTACCAAGCAAGTATTCAAATGTCACCTTTTGAAGCCTTGTATGGGAGAGCTTGTATGACTCCTTTGAATTGGTTCGAGTCTGGTGAAAGATCATTCTATGGTCCAGATCTGGTGATGGAAGCGGAAGAGTAAGTTCGTCTGATTCGAGATCGTTTGAAAACTGCACAGTCTCGTCAGAAGAGCTATGCTGACCATCGCCGTCGTGAATTAAGCTTTGAGATAGATGATCATGTCTATCTTAAAGTGTCACCGATGAAGGGCACTCATCGTTTTCAGGTGAAAGGGAAGTTAGCACCTCGTTATATCGGACCCTTCCGAATTATTGCAAAACGAGGAGCTGTAGCTTATCAATTGGAACTACCTGAATCTCTCTCTGCAGTGCATGATACTTTTCATGTGTCTCAATTGAAGAAATGCCTTCGTATTCCTATTGAGGCAACTGCTTATGAGCATCTTGATCTCCAACCTGACCTTTCCTATCAAGAACGACCAGTGCGTATCCTTGACGAAAGGGAACGCATGACAAGAAATCGTACTGTTAAGTTCTTGAAAATTCAGTGGGCTAATCATTCTGAGGATGAAGCCACTTGGGAGCGCGAAGATCTGATGCAGATTGAGCACCCCCATCTCTTTGTTATTTAGAACTTTCCTTGAATCAAGAAAGGAAAGTTTAAACAAAACAATGTAAACGAAGATGTAATGATAACACTATGTTATTATGTAAAGTTCTTCTTTACTATCTTTGAAGGAAATCAAGACAACGGGTGTCGGGTTTCCTTTAAAACCATTTCAATTTCACTTTGTCCCACCTTCCACCTTTTCTGAAATCTCGGGGATGAGATTTTCTCAAGGGGGGTAGGTTTGTAACAGCCCCAATTTTATAAACAGTAATAATCTGCTTTATGAACAGTAATGGGATACTGTTCATAACATTACTGTTCATAATTAACCATTTGGAATTGCTGTTACTAATTAAAACTTTCCTTTTCTAGCCAAAATCCAAAAAACCCATTTGAAGTCTCAAAAGAAATACAAGATAAAACTTGTATTATGACTGGGAAGTGTTTTCATTAGAGTCTAGATAAATTATCTTGGCTAAAAATGATTTTTGTTGAATTTTTAGAAGTTATTTTGACTTGAAGAAAAATATTTGCTTTTAAATAAACATATTCGGGCTAAGGTAATTATTCATGAATTTTACAGAGTGAAACTGTGATTTTAAATTTTATTTGGGAAATATATCATCCCAGTAGTGTGAGGACCCCCGGAATATTGGAAATGTAATTAATTAAATTTATACTGTAGCATAATTCTTACTTAAGGAACAGTGTTGCTCCTTTGGTAAGGATCATACTAAAAGCATAAGTTTAATAAGTGACAGATCCAATATTTAGGCTTCCCGGATATATGTCTCACAATGGTTCCCAGGATCAACGACCATTGCACATATATCCTTCAACAACATTGCATCATACACATACAAGTCATACATTTACATAATTAAACATAAGTTTACAACTTTCGGCTCAGTACTACATTATTAAGTGACTTGGTCACTTCAAAAGTCTAACAGCGGAAGCAAAGTAAAAGGCCAAAATCCACCAATGGCCCCATCCACCCGCAGGCGATTGCGTGGAGGAAAGAAATAGCTTTACTCGTTAGCGTCACCCTGATCGACGCTAACGGGCACTTCATAAAGGTAACCATCCTCACCTGCAACAATAGGTTATAGCACCTTGAGTACGGAAGGTACTCAGCAAGTCTTACACAAACTAATAAAAGAAAGTGTTTATTAGAACCTATGCAAAGGAGTAGAATTTATACATGCATAAGGTTGCAATAGGAAGGTATAATGGTTAAATTTTGCATAAAGCAGTACATCTTAACCTACAAATGCTAGATTTTGACAAAGCCATTTAATAAATCAAAGTTGAACTAGAACAGTAAGTAAATGAAATAATTAAAAACAGTACATTGCATGAATTCCATCATGCAGAACCATAAACCGAAACCAGATTTTAAATCAAAACTCTATACAGGTGACATCAATTCAAGTTATCGTCCATGACCGTGGACACGGCTATTCGAACAGTTTAATACCCTGCAGGGGTGTACAACTTTACCCACACGACTTAGTCAGCCCGTTGCCTTCGGATGCCTCCGAATGATGACATACTTCCTTTGGTATGCCGACCGGGGAAACTAAGATTTGTCATTTTTCAACAAGCTAACACTATTGAGTTGGATACCCATGTGTGAACTGATCTCGCTTAAACAACGTCTGATAGCATCTGTCTAACCGGGGCACACATGTTGCGTCAGGAATGCCGATCCAACCATAAGAAGTAATGCGTTGGGTTTGCTACCCATAGTAGATTGCAATCGGCATCTTTAAGGTACGTACATGCGACGGAGCACATATACGCCCTCACCCTTCTAAGAACATCTGATACTGACATACAAGCTCACATGGCATAAAACGCAGTCATAAGACCAAAGCATCTATGCCATACAAGATCAATACACATATCCTTACTCTCCTGTTTCCAACCCAATAGTCTTAACCCTTTACTTAACCAAACAGCGCCCATACATTGCATGTGGAAGTACGTGGGGAACTTGAATTGAACAATCAGAGTTCAGTCCTTAATTAATCCAGACAAGTCCACCACAATTCCCAATCTCGTGCACAAAAGCACCAGCACTAGCATCCTCTTGTCCAGATCAATTAAAATTTAAAAACTTAAATCTGAACTAAAGAAACTGGACAAAGAGTTAAAGTTACTGAAATTGTTTTGCTGTTCCCAGGTTTGACAAGTTAATCTTGTCAAACTTTAAATTTATCTAGACTGCATGTCTAAGCCAACTCTAGAAATAAACCTTATAGTATACAGTACTATTCTAGAGTTGAGTGTATGGTCATAATTAAGGTAATCCACAATGTCAGGTCATAACTAACTAATACAGTTCACATTTGTATTTTCAGAAAAGTAGCATGCAACAGTTATCACTGGATTTGTAAAATCTATTGTAGAAAGTTTGGGATCAATATGGTGCAAAGAGGATGCTTGCCTTGATAATAATACACTTCTGTTGCAGGCTCAGGTTGCTCAGAAAGAGATTCAAATGCTTCAGCAGAACCAGATTCTAAAAGAGGCAATAAAATCCAATAAATACCAAAATCGACAATAAGTACAGTTTGAAAGCAAGATGTATGATCAATATGGAAATGCATGCTTAAGTTATACATACCCCAATAAAGAAATTAACCCATATTACCACCTACTGATTTCAAATGGCAGAAACTAGAGTTTAGTTCAAAGTTTCAGTTTTTCAGATTTTGAAAAGAACAGAAACATAATAGATTACACAGTTTGGGAAAAAGGAAAATAGATCAAGCAAAGGTTCTAAAATAAAGCTTAGCCTGATCTGTTAGGGTAGTTGTGGATATCATGGTGATATGCTCATGATCTTAGGATGATGTGACAATTGGCAATGACGTTGAAGGTTTGCGGAAACACGAGTTTTCGGCAAAGTTCAGTTTCTGTCAGGTCTCAAGCGGTCTGACCGGCCTTGGTGGCGGTCGGACCGCCATGCTCTCGTGAATTATCTGGCGGTCGACCGCCAGCGGCGGTCCGACCGATTTGGTAGCGATCGGCCGGCGATGATGATCGGACCGGCAAGTTGAGTGACATTAGAGTTTGAGGCTGGGCCAAAAATAGAGTGTGTAGACAAGTGAGGAGATTCTACTGCACTTGGTCTCATAATTTTTGGAGCCTCTAGTCAAAAGTTCTATTCGTTTTAAATTTCGAGAGAGGTTGCGATTTGGTGTTGAAATTTTGGCTAAGTCCTTTGGTGGCGATCGACCGGCCTTGATTGGCGATCGGGCCGGCGATGGCGGTCGGACCGGCCAAGGCTGGCGGTCTGACCGGTTTTCACATACGTCGTCAGCCCGTGTGGTGGCGATGGTTGCTTATTAGGTCAAGTTCATGGGTTTCATGTCATATGTGTTGCATGATGCATGTTTTGACTAACGTGGGTCAAGTTGTGAAGAACTTGTTCCCAATTTCGATTTTCTTGTCTATTGTTGTGCAAGTTGCTTGGTGGTCAACGACGGTCAACGGCGAGGATGATCGGGACTAGGCTTGGAGAGCTGAGGTTCAAAACGATCGACGATGCCGGATGAAGTCATTGGACTCAACTATGGTGCAAGATGGACAAAGGTGACCGAACGGGCAGTTCGGTGCGACTGGTTGAATCAAGCGGCGTGGGGGTCGGGGCAAGTGCTATGGTGGTTTTGGTGGGAGCCGGATGGGAGAGACTTGCCGACATGATGAGACCGTTGGATCAACCTACACGTGGCGGAGCAAGCGAGTGCTTCGCACAATATGAACACGGCGCTTTAAAATGCGTGCGTGTGTCACCCGTTTGTTTTGGGCCTTAACGGGAGCCCATTAGGGAGACTCTATTAGAAAACCTAAGCCTCCACTATAAACAGAGGAGGGAGGTGGCTGCACCTGTCTCCCAACCTTTCAACCCTTTCATTGTTTTTGAAACCCTAATTTGCTTAGGGAGAGGAGGAGCGGAGGTTAGGGTTCTAGAGAGTTGGATTGGATTTCGTGCTCATGTATTGAGTCTTTGTCATCCATTGATGGAGTGGCTGTAAACCAATACTATATCAAATCAATCCAAAGAAAGTTTCTTCAAGATGAGGTCAATTGCTTTCTTTCTCTCTTTTTGATGATTTGAGTCTTTCTTTGATCCGCCAGTTTTTGCATAGTTTCTGGACGTGATCTAGCTTGCTGTGACGTGTGGGAATACATCTAGGATCATCAAGATCATCAACCACTCACGAGCAAGTCTCAAGATCATATTTTCGTTTTGACTCGGTTTTTTACCTAACTTTGCTCAAACGGGAAAAGGTCAGAATCTTGGCAAGGATTTTCACAATTGTTGCTTGGAATAGGTTCCTGACATCCTTAGGAAGGTGTGTGTCAAGTTTCACGAAGTTTGGACGCACGAATCAAAAGTTAGATCAATTTGCGTTTCGGTTTGTCGGGCTGTTTTTACTGTTCATCGAAAGAGAGGTCTGACCTCCCGTGAAATCGGTCTGA
Source organism: Ampelocalamus luodianensis (assembly GCA_036346255.1). Classification (NCBI taxonomy): domain Eukaryota; kingdom Viridiplantae; phylum Streptophyta; class Magnoliopsida; order Poales; family Poaceae; genus Ampelocalamus; species Ampelocalamus luodianensis. The sequence goes on along the minus strand of CM070625.1, from coordinate 47,844,701 downwards.
CCGCCCAAGGGATCGGTCTGACCGCTTGGATCGGTCTGACCGCTAGGCCGACCGGTCTGACCGCCCCTGTGAGAGGTCAGACCGCCCGAGCCTTCGTGTTTTGGTTTTGTGTTGATTTTACTTCGGGGTTTTGAGTTGATTCAATACAAGTCTTCCGCTGTGCATGATTGATTGATCTTCATAGCTTTCATAGCTATTGGAGTGAGATTCGTATTGAATTGAATTTGGGAGAAAAAGAGATCGTGCTCCTATTCACCCCCCCTCTAGTCGCCTTTTCGGTCCAACAAGTGGTATCAGAGCCCGGTTAGTTCAATCTTGATCTTAACCGGTCACTGAACTTGGCGATGGATAAATACTCTTCCAAACCGCATATCTTCGATGGGCACGACTATGCCTTTTGGAAGAACCGCATGCGTGTCTTTCTTGAGAGTGAACCACGAGGTATTTGGGAGGCTGTTCGAGGTCCGCTTATCTTGCCTGAGGTTGCTACGCCAGCTTCTGAAGCTCTTTAATTTGGCTAATGACCGTAAGGCAAAGAATTTTCTGTATGGTGGGCTTGGTAGACAGGAATATGACAGATTTGCAATCTCGAGATGCACATGAGATTTGGAAGACCCTCGAAACCTATCATGAGGTTCTTCCCAAATCAAACAAGTGCGTCGAGTCTATAAAGAGAATATAACAAATTCGAGATGCGTCTGGTGAGAGCATCGATGACATTTTCAGTCGCTTCAACACGTTGATAAATCGGATGAAGTCTGTTGGTATTGAATTTACATGCGAGAATGCCATCCATCTCACGGCCGCAATCAACACCGTGGAGTGGGAGATAAAGGCTACCGCCATTCGGAAAATGTCAACTTCTCTCGATCTAACTTTGGAGCTGCTCTATAGCAAGCTCAAGACTCATGAGATCCGTGACCATTCTAAGAAGGGTAACATGGCTTTGGTAGCGAGACCGCTCAAGAGAGCCTCGATGGGTCGTTTGAGTCCTCTTCGGTTTTTCACTTGCTTCTTTATCGCAATCCAAGAAGAGGATCTTGAGAGTATTCTGAGCTCGAGATGGCGCTTTTGATTAAGAAGTTCATAAGGGCCTACAACAATATGAGAAACAAAAGAGAGCGGCCTGTGACTTGTTATGAATGTGGAGAGCTTAATCACATCCGGCAAATTGCCCCAAGCTGAAAGGTAAGAGCAACCACAAGGATGAAAAGCCGCTTGGAAGAAGCCTCGGGGCGCAAGTCGAGTTTGATGATGCCAAGCTCGGAAGGCTGCTCACCGGGTTCTTGCCGCTCTTGGAGATCGATCCTTGAGTGATGTGGACTCGGGGCGAGGAGGACAAGGAGGAGGAGCTCCCTCAAGACAAGAAGGGGAAGGCCAAGGACTTCACCCGCATGTGCTTCATGGCTGACTCCGACGACATCGATGACAACAATGAGGTATCTCCTTCTTATGATGTTCTCTTTGCTAGATGTGAAACTGTCTATGAGCAAATGCTAGGTCAGGATAAAGCTTTAAAGTTCATCATGACTAAGAATGAGGAATTAGAGTCACAAGTAAAGAAACTCACATTAGAACTTGTGAATGCTAAGAGTCTTGAATCTGATGAATGTTCATCCTGCTATGCTTTACATTCTGAATTTGCTAAACTGCAATCTGCTCATGATATTGCTTTGCAACAACTTGAAAATGCTAGAACTGAGCTAATTGAAGTTAAATCTGCTCCTTGTGAAAAATGCTTAAAGTCTAGCAAGTTGGTTGTTTCTGATGTGGTTGAATCTAGCTCTTGCTCTGTCTGCTTAGAACGTGAACGTGAATTACATGATGTTGTAGAAGCAGCTAGAGCTAAATATGCCAAGCTTAAGGACAGTATTAATTCTGCTACTTGTGCTTCATGTGAAGCTCTTAAGCTTGATGTTGCTCTTTATAAGAAGAGGTTTGATGCTAAAACTTGTGATTCATGTGTTAACCTTAGAAAGAAATTGCTTACCTTAATGACACATTAGAAAGATTTTCTAAAGGTAAGAAACATTAAACATGATTCTTGACAAGTCAAAAACTCCTTATAAGAAGCAAGGGTTAGGATACAACTTTGCCCGGATAAATCTAATAACATTCAAATTTTGAGAAATGGCTTAGTTGAATTTGATACCCAACTTTGCAAAGATCACTTTCAAATCTGCGAGTTTTGCCCAACCATCTGTTCATCAAAGGTGCTTCTCCCAGTGGTACCAAGTACCATTGCACCTATTGCAAGAAGGATGGGCATTTGGTTGAGTTCTGTTGGCGTAGGTTGAAAAATGCTAAGAAAAATCTTGCTAGAATGTCATCTAATCAACCTAGAGCTTTTGTGAGATATGATAATTTAGAAAGGAAGAAACCTGGTCTAGGATTTATTTCACATGCTAATCATGCTCATGCTCCTAGACAGGATAACTCTCATGTTAGAGTAACCATTGCTCACAACAGAATTTCAAATAGAATCAAGGATAGCACTTCTACTTTGCATACTACTCGCAGACGTGTGTCTCAGTACTGGGTTCCCAAGTCATGTTTAACTAACCCCAGTATTGAGACACTTCGTTCTTCTGTGCCTTGATTTTCGTGGATCGCCGGAAGGAAGGACACGTGGTTCGTCGACTCTGGCTGTTCACGCCACATGACCGGAGACTCAAAATGGTTCACTTCCTTCACGCGGTCGATAGGTGATGTTCTCATCACCTTTGGAGACAATACACAAGGGCGGATTGAAGGAACGGGATCAATCAGGGTGAACGACAATTTCATCCTAAAGGACGTCGCCCTTGTGGACAAGCTTAGGTTTAACTTACTCTCTGTCTCACAGCTTCTTGATGATGGTTATGAGACTATATTTAAGAAAAATACTTGTCGGGTGCTTGATTCTGCTGGTGAGCTCGTTTTTGGGATTTATAGAGTTGCTAGGATCTTTGGGCTGATTTTTCGAATCTCTTCTTGTTCTCTTAAATGTTTGTTTACACCTTCTTCTGAGTTCTGGCTTTGGCACCGACGTTTGGGGCACATTGGTTTTGATCATCTGACGCGAGTTAGCAACCTTGATCTCATGAGAGGTTTGCCCAAACTCAAAGCCGTCAAGGATCTTTGTATGTGCGCCACAGTAGGCATAGCAAGCAAGTTGCCGCCTCACACCCTTGATGACTTTGGTCATGGTAGCGGACCGGGACGGTTGCTTCATATGGATACTGTTGGTCCTGCTAGGGTTCGGTCAATTGGTGGCAAGTGGTACATTCTTGTCATAGTTGATGATTTTTCGAGATACACTTGGGTGTTCTTTCTTGCCTCGAAGGATGAAGCTTTTGGTTTTTATCGTGATCTTGTTCTTCGTTTGGCTTCTGAATTTTCTGGTGCCTTGAGAGCGATCCGCAGTGACAATGTCACGGAGTTCAAGAATGCCTCGTTTGCCTCTTTTTGTGCTGAGCGTGGAATTGAGCATCAGTTCTCTTCTCCACACGTCCCTCAACAGAATGGCGTTGTGGAAAGGAAGAACATAACCTTAGTCGAGATGGCTAGGACAATTCTAGATGAGTATAGCACACCGAGGAGGTTTTGGGCCGAAGCTATTTCTACAGCTTGCCATATTGCAAATCGTGTCTATTTGAGACCGTCTTTGGGCAAGACTTCATATGAGCTTCGTTTTGGTAGAAAACCCTCTGTTTCTCATTTTCGAGTTTTTGAAGCTAAGTGTTTCATTCTTAAGACAGGAAATCTAGATAAATTTGAATCAAGGACTTTTGATGGTTTATTTCTGGGTTATCTTGCTCATTCGAGGGGTTTTCGGGTTTTTAATGTTGAAACTAACATTGTCCAGGAGACATGCAATGTCACTTTTGATGAGACTAGCCCTGGAGCTAGATCCTACATTTCAGGTGATTCACGATGATGAAAAGCATTTTTGTGGAGGAAGATGATGGCGGCGATATTTGTCCTCCACTGCTTCTTCTTGAGGCTCTGTCCAAGTTCAGAACACACTCGATGCTTCACCTCCAATTGAGGCTCTGCTGCATCTTCTTCATCGCCAGATACTGCGGAGGTTGAGGAGATATTGTCTCCCGCGCTCCACTTCATATTGAGAGGCATCATCCTCGGATCAAATGATTGGTAATCTTAATGGCGAGTCACTCGCTCCGGTATCACGATCAAGTCTCTACTCTCATTACGCATTTGTTGCTTCTTTTGAACCCCGATATATCACATGCGTTATCGATTCTAGTTGAGTTAATGCCATGCATGAGGAGTTAGAGAATTTTAAGAGGAATAAGGTGCGAATTTAGTAGAACCTCCTAGTGGTCATAATGTAATAGGAACCCGTTGGTGTTCAAAAATAAACAAAATGAGGATGGTTACGTGGTTAGAAACAAGGCTAGATTGGTAGCTCAGGGTTTTAGCCAAGTTGAGGGGTTAGATTTTGATGAGACATTTGCTCTGTTGCTAGATTGGAAGCAATTAGCATTACGCTTACATTTCTTTGCTTCTAAGGGCTTTAGATTATATCGGATGGATGTTAAGAATGCCTTTTGAATGGTTTTATAGAGGAGGAAGTGTATGTTAGACAACCCCGGGCTTTGAGAATCCCAAGCATCCACATCATGTTTTCAAGCTATCCAAAGCCTTGTATGGTCTTAAGCAAGCCCCTAGAGCACAGGTATGATAGACTTAAGACCTTTACGCTTAAGAATGATTTTGAGATGGGTAAGGTAGACAAGACTCTGTTCATCCTTAGGCATGGCAATGACTTCACCTTGCTCAGTTTATGTAGATGATATTATCTTTGGTGGTTCTTCTCATGCTCTTGTTTCAGTTTTTACGAGACAATGTCCAGGAATTTGAGATGAGCATGATGGGAGAACTCAACTACTTCAGGGCTTCAAATCAAGCAATGCAAGGAAGGGATCTTCATCCATCGAGACGAAGTACACCAAGGATCTGCTCAAGCGCTTGAGATGGGTGATCGCAAGCGATCGCCACTCCCATGGCGACTTCGATCGCTTTGGATCCGATGAGGAAGGAGAAGCCGTGGATCAACGCGAGTAACGCAAAGATGATCGGTTCCCTCCTGCACTGACGGCCTCAAGACCGACATCCACTTCACGGTGCGCCTGCATGCGAGTTTCAGCGTCTCCGAGGACTTTCCATCGCCAAGCCGTTAAGCGCATCTTCAGGTATTTACACTCTACCCTCCAGTATGGCATTTGGTATTCCTGCTCGTCTTCTTTGTTCATTCGGGGGTTTTCTGATTCTGATTTTGCGGGCTGTCGGCTAGATAGGAAGAGTACCTCAGGCACTTGTCACATCCTAGGCACTTCTCTTGTCTCTTGGTCTTCTAGGAAGCAGTCTTCTGTTGCACAATCCACTGTTGAAGCTGAATATGTAGCTGCTGCTAGTTGCTGTAGTCAGATTTTGTGGATGGTGTCCACTCTTAAGGATTTTGGGTTGGCATTTGATAGTGTTCCTCTTTTCTGTGATAACACTTCTGCGATTAACATTGCTAAAAACCCTGTGCAACACTCTAGGACCAAGCACATAGACATTCGCTATCACTTTCTTAGAGATCATGTCGAGAAGGGTGATATTGTCTTGCATTTCGTGAGTCCAAGCTCGGTTGGTGATATCCTCACCAAGCCTTTAGATCCAACTAGGTTTGCAACCTTGAGAAGTGAGTTAGGGGTAATTTATCCCTACGATTTGGTTTGAGGGGGAGTTGGCTCTGTTCTGAACTTTTCTTGTTCATTTGAGCTTTTTTGTTTTTTCTGATACCTTCTTCTAGTGGTATTTTCTTTTGTTCTTTTTGATCTTTTTAGGCTCTTTACGTTTTTGTGCATCTCATTGTTTCATACTGCATTCATATGAAAAACCAAAAAGATGCATTGTTATATAAGCTTTTCTGCTTGTCTTTTAAAATTGATGAAGCTTTGCTTATTACCCTTTTGAGCTTTAGTATTTCACTTCTGCTCAATGTCATGTCTAGTTCTTTGACTTGCTAGAATTATCATGCTTTCACATGTGTAGCTAAGTCTTTCTTTGAATGAGCGAACTTTAAGACAACTTGAACTAAAAGCGCAATTTGTGGATGTTTTAGCTAGTTGCGCAATTAGTGCTCCTTTTGTGACATTGGCCCATCAAAATTGCGGTGTTAGCTCTTGAATCTAGTATTGATCATTGCTTGATCTTCTTGTTCTTTTAAGAATCTAAATCTGCTCTTGTGAAAAATGAAAAATCAAATTTAAAGATTGTCTTGTGCTTAAAATGTGCCAAACTATTCTCTCGAGACTGCATGTCATAGACATGAACTTGGAGATAGTTTGATGATCCAGACGATCTCATGGGGACTGCTTGTCACAATTGACATGAACCTCAAGATTTGTCGGCCTGGTAGAAGCTTAGGAAGAGTTTGTGGATGGCTCCTAGTCCAGAATCTTCTTCACTAAGATATACCTTTAATCAACTTCAATATTCATTGCAAATGAAAAACTATTGAAAATGGGCTTTTGAGACAATTTGAGCAAAATGATTCAATTCAGGACCTGTTTGTCTCTTAATGTGGTCTTTGTTAGCTTCTTGGTCTCACATTGACATTTTGACATGGCCAGTTTCATTTTAGGATATCTGTTGATGAACTTGCTAGATTTGAAGCTTTGCTTAAAATGCTAAAATTTATTGCTTTACATTGAGCCTTCTTGCTTTAGCTTTGTTATATATGTCTTATCATGATCTTGCTAGCGCATTCAGGCTGATATGGTGTTTATGCAAAATTTGAGATGCTAGCTTGTTCTTTTGGGTAATCTCCAAAGCTTCTTGTAATCCAAAATTGAAAAATACAAAAATATGAAGCCACTCCATTGCATTTCATGCATGCTCCTTCTTATGCTTTTTCCTCATTCTGCATTTGTTATCTCTGGACGAGAGGAAGGCGTGATTCCTTGATAACTCCATTGTCAAAGGGGGAGAAGATATTTCAAGATGTGTAAAGGGGAGAGGATTTAAAAGCATTAAAAAGAGGGAGAAAATTGGAGAATTTGAAGTTTTCTGAAATTTGAGGATCATAGTGAGGGGGAGTTTCTTATTTGCATTCTTATGGTCTTATTGCTCTTTCTGAACTTGAATTGCAATTCTTGATCCTCACCATGATCAAAGGTCATTTCGAACAATTGTTCTTTCATATGGACCTTAAGTGAGAATTTTGACTCGTCTTTGGAAATTGAAGCTTTTCTTGCCTTCTTTTGCCTTATCTCACTTGCCGATGCTATTCTGAAGCCAGCTTGGTCAGTTTCATTGCTTTCTCTTGCATATGGACCAAGTTGTGCCTTTGCGCGAAAACTTTGAGTTTTTACTTTTCAAACCACAAAACTTGCATTTGTTGGGAATTGCCAATGTGTTCATCAAGGGGGAGATTGTGGATATCAAGGGGATATGTTCATGATCTTAGGATGATGTGACAATTGGCAATGACGTTGAAGGTTTGCGGAAACACGAGTTTTCGGCAAAGTTCAGTTTCTGTCAGGTCTCAAGCGGTCGACCGGCCTTGGTGGCGGTCGGACCGCCATGCCTCGTGAATTATCTTGGCGGTCCGACCGGCAGCCGTGCGATCCGACCGATTTGGTAGCGATCGACCGGCGTCGATGAGCGGTCGGACCGGCAAGTTGAGTGACATTGGAGTTTGAGGCTGGGCCAAAAATAGAGTGTGTAGGCAAGTGAGGAGATTCTCCTGCACTTGGTCTCATAATTTTTGGAGCCTCCCGTCAAAAGTTCTATTCGTTTTAAATTTCCAGAGAGGTTGCGGATTTGAGTGTTGAAATTTTGGCTAAGTCCTTTGGTGGCGGTCTGACCGCCTACGCTTGGCGATCGACGCCAAGGCCAAGGCGCGTCTAACCGGTTTTCATTTACGTCGTCAGCCCGTGTGGTGGCGATGGTTGCTGATTAGGTCAAGTTCATGGGTTTCATGTCATATGTGTTGCATGATGCATGTTTTGACTAACGTGGGTCAAGTTGTGAAGAACTTGTTCCCATTTCGATTTTCTTGTCTATTGTTGTGCGAGTTGCTTGGTGGTCAACGACGGTCAACGGCGAGGATGATCGGGACTAGGCTTGAGAGGCGAGGTTCAAAGCGATCGGCGATGCGGATGAAGTCATTGGACTCAAGTATGGTGCAAGATGGACAAAGGTGACCGAACAGGCGATTCGGTCGGCGATGGTTGAATCAAGCGGCGTGGGGGTCGGTGCAAGTGCCATGGTGGTTTCGGTGGGAGCCGGATGGGAGAGACTTGCCGACATGATGAGAGTCGTTGGATCAACCTACACGTGGCGGAGCAAGCGAGTGCTTTGCACAATATGAACACGGCGCTTTAAAATGCGTGCATGTGTCACCCGTTTGTTTTGGGCCTTAACGGGAGCCCATTAGGGAGACTCTATTATAAAACCTAAGCCTCCACTATAAACAGAGGAGGGAGGTGGCTGCACCTGTCTCCCGACCTTTCGACCCTTTCATTGTTTTTGAAACCCTAATTTGCTTAGGGAGAGGAGGAGCGGAGGTTAGGGTTCTAGAGAGTTGGATTGAATTTCGTGCTCATGTATTGAGTCTTTGTCATCCATTGATGGAGTGGCTGTAAACCAATACTATATCAAATCAATCCAAAGAAAGTTTCTTCAAGATGAGGTCAATTGCTTTCTTTCTCTCTTTTTGATGATTTGAGTCTTTCTTTGATCCGCGATGTAACAGCCCTAACTTAGGGTTTGTATTTCAAATGTAAAATTTTGAGGAGAAATAAAAACTTTTGTTGCCTCTTCAAATCATTTGGAAGTTTTCCAAATTTTCCCTAGCAATTTCCATTTTCTAGAATTAAATTCTTGTGAATGGAAATTGTTGTCAGCAAATTCTTAGCTTTCAAACTTGTGATCATCCTCTGAAATTATTTTCCTATCATCTTGATCATCCTATCTACCTCCTTGAATTATTTCACAATTTTTAGATTTTATTTGCTATTTCAAATGGCCAAGTCAAACTAGTTGAAAACCTGGTCAAACCCTAGGTCAAGATGCTTGTGAATTTTCTGCAGAACTTTTCATTGCATAAAAGTTCTGGAAAATTTATGCAATGTTGTTCTCTGTCTCAAGTAGCTACCATAAACATTTCGAAATTTTTGGAGCTCAGGAGCTACCTTTAAAAATTCTCCAAACTCTCTCGACCTTTTAAAACCTCAAATCGTAAAACACTGTTCCTCGGGCGAACCCAACTCGGGCTCGAGTCCGACTCATACCACTTGACTCGGTCGCGTCAACTAAACGCACCGCGCGAGTCCAATCGATCGTGACCGTCCGATGCAAATCGAGCGATCCACGTTGCGTCGCAACCGACTGTCCGAATGCATACACCAATCTCAGCCGTCCATTTCAGATCCAACGGTCGGTGCGATACTGGATCAAATCAAGCCACCGGTTCGCACCGCTTTGTGAGTCATGGCGGGTGGACCCCACTTGTCGCCCGTCCTCGTCCTCTCGCGTCTCACCGAGCGCGCCGGCGATCACGCATGTGTGCCACGTACCTGCGTCGCGCCACCTATTTGCCCTCGTGTCCGTCCGTGGAGCATCGCCAGAGCTTTATAACCTCACCGCACTCACTCATTCATCGTTTCCTTCGCTCTCTCACTTTCTCCGCCCGCTTCTCTGTTTCGGCCGGCGAAGAGGGCGAAGGTAGCGCCGCTGTGTTAGCGCCGCCCTTGATCCCGCAACCACGCCGCCGTGATCCACGCTCGACGCCGCCTCCATTTTGCCCAACCCGGGTCCTTGGCGTCCAGTGGATCACCAGGGGCGGTATCGTCGTCTCCGCCTCCGGTTGCGGCGGTCCCGCGAGCTTGCTAGTTCTCTGGTGAGTCTCTAACCTCGTCACTTGGTCCCTCGTGATCGCAATCATCCTCTGAGTCTAACGGTGGGCTCGTTTCTGTCTTTCGTGCATCGTGGAGGTCGTGCGGGTGTTTCTTCCTCGCGCACGGTGTTCCGCCGCCGTGGCAATTCCGGCCGCCTCGGACCTTCTTCTTCGACTTTGTCTTGTGCTTATTGCTCCTGGAGTCGGCGATCCGTGGCGCACCTTCTCGGCCGCCGAAGTCCATGGCGCCTTCTGCGAGCCGTAGCTTCTTCTCCGCCTCCGCCGTCGTGAGCCCATCTCCGGCGACCATTGGGCTCGCGTCATCGGCATCAAGTTCGTGGAGCTGCGGTGCACCGTCGTGCCATCCCGAGCTCGAGCCTCGGCCATTCTCCGATCCCCACCTCGCCGTCGCGGCGCGTCGGGAACTCCGTCGAGCCGCGGCATCAAGGTCTAACCACCTCGTTAAGTGCTAACCATCTTTTAGTCTCGTATCACCGATTTGTGGGCCCTCTTTGGTTAATCGCGTTTAGAAATCCTTTAATCCAGCCCGTTATTTGTTCTACGAGTCACCGCCATGTGGGTCCATGTTGTCGATTAGGTTTGTGTAGTTACGGTTATGCGCTTTCTGTTGGGAAGCGTATTTCTGTGAGAGTGTTTTGGGTTTGCACTTTAGTGAGCCAAGACGTATTCTTTGAATACGCCGACGTCACTTTAGGCGGTCTTGTTGTCTGGTCGGCGTTCGCGCGAGCCATTGTCGATGGTGGGCTTCTTGATGGCGGTAGAAAAAGTATTCATTGCGTTAGTATTTCTGGTTTATGTTTTCTGTTGAGCTGTTAATTCAATTAAACTTGTAAAATGCATAACTAATTCAATTTTTGTCCAAATTGCATGAAACCAGTGCTGTTAATTTTCATTTTAAATGTATTATTTACTAAAATTAGTTTCATCCATGCCTCTGTAGCAAAAATCTGTTAACTAATAAAATGGTGTCTTATGTATCTTCTAAATTAGAAAATGCATATCTTTTCCAATAATTGTCCAAATTAAATGAACCCAATTCTGTAGAATTTCATTTTCAGTGTGCTAACTATTAGGATAGGTTTTATACACTGGTTCTGTTCATGAAAATTTGTTGAGTAATTAACTAGTGACTTGTTGTGTTTTTAGCTTAGAAAATTCATAGAAAATTGCTAATAACTTAAAATGATTTGTTCTCTGTTTCTAAAATTTTGTTATTTCATGCTTAGGCTGCTGTGTGAGTTTTGGCTTGTTTTGATGTTGTTGTATGTTTGAGTTTTGTCGGTGTTATTCGTTCTTATTTGCTGTTATGTTCGATCGTTAGGCTTCGATATTTGCGGCAACCCTGAGGACGATCCTCCGACATATTGAGCAACGACATCCGAACAAGCGATTTGATCATGATAATCCCAGTATTTTAAAGTCTAATATTTTGTTTCAGCTGTATGTATGCATCGCTTAATTTGTGTTAAAATGATTAGTTAAATCCGTAGCTGCATATCCTGTAGACAAAATATTGATCTCTACTACCTGAGCCTAGGTTATTTGCTGTGATTAGAGATCGCTGGATGATCTCTTGTCACTTAGTAGATCCGGGTCAACTTGCTTAGACATGCTTAGTATCGGTAGAATCAAGGCGGTTATCGACTTTAGTCGGTAACCTTGATCACCAAAATTTACTACAACTTTATGTTTCAGCATTTTGCTATGCTTACTTGCAAAACTAAAACCAAAAACAAAAATGATTTAGACGGGCACAATGGTAAGATTGGTGTGATCTGTTGGGTGTGGCGGAAAGGTGCCCGTCAATTAAGGACCGAACATCTTGTGAGTTTCATTATCCAGCATTTCGGCGTGCTAACCACACTAGAGGGTATGGGACCTCTCTTGACCTAGTACTTTGGCGTGTATTGGTCCCGGTCGCGGGAGGTCGCAGGAGGGACGGAGGTGGGAGCATGGTAGTTGTCCAAAAGCTTTATCCCGAGTGGGTAGTTGTCTTTTCGGCTTTACCATGTAAGCGTATGGGTTTCTATCCATACGAGCGGCTCGGGGTTGATACACAATATTGGAAACAGTCTCGTAGGACTTAGTGTGCGGCATACCTTGGAAGTGTGCTTTGGCTTAAAGGCGATGCGAGGTGTGGGTGCGATGGTACACCCTGCAGGGTAAAAACTATTCGAATAGCCTCGTCCTAGGTGATGGACACGCTTGGGTAAGCTTATCGAGAGTTAGACTACAACATTTAAATTAAAACTTGATGGGTGGTACGAATGCGGGATTCGTGCTATTGTTGTGGTGACTATTGGGATAGTCACTTCTAGGTTGTTTATCTTTCGCTTTTGTTATTATTATCCTTCTTGTTATTTCAATCTTAAAAATGAATTGCAAACTTGCCTTTAAAATCTGTATTACCTTATTGCAAATGAAAATTGGCTTTATGCAAATGAAACATATGGCCTCCACCGGACAAGCCTGCATGTAGCATATGAGCAGTGCGCTAGTTCACACGCCAGCTTGCGGGTACAAAGACAATCTTTGTACTCGTGTGCTTTGCTTAATGTTTTTGTTGCGAGAGGAAGAAGGTGAGCCTCGTGGTCCTCACTTACGTGAGTCTTTGTCGCCGTGGGTGACGACTAGTCTTGGCGGTCGGTCGGATGCCTTGTGGGTTGAAGGCACACCGATTGGCTTTGTTTATAGCCATCTTATGGCACTTTTGCTTCATTGTCGTTCTTGTTATTTGTGTATATTTTGGGCGGTCGGCTGTGTCTGCATAATAACCTCTTCTATTTGTTTATCTCCGTTTGGTAGTGTGGTGTTTGGACTCTATGTGTGGAATGGAGTTGATGTCTAATTTTGTACCGAGGTGTGTATCGCTGCAGGAAGTATGCATATCTCGAGTCGATTATTTGATTTGTGATGCTAGGGCCGGTGGTTGGTTAAGCATTACAAACCAAATAAACTGGGTCCTCACAAAGTTGGTATCGAGCCATTCGACCGTAGTAACCCAAGCATAGTCGTCCTTAGGGTATTTTGAAAGTCTTATTTTCAAATTATAAAAGGTTTATGAAAACTTAGGCGGGTTCTCAGTTTTACTCCTTACCTATCTTAGCCTTCTACTCTCATCTTACTCTAATTTGAGTTTAAAACTTGGTTTCTCTCTTTCCTTTCAAAAGATAGTTACTACTGGTGGAATCGACCTTTGGGAGAACCATAGATAATTAGTCTAATTAAAATTTGTGGGAGCATAAGGGTAAGATATGTATGAGTTTGCTAAGTGTCGATTTTTGTCGATTGGTTTTGTAACTTCAAAGTCTTGTGCTTGTTTTGTCTTTGTTAGCAAGTTATTTGCGATGGGTCATCAACTTCATGTTTTCCGCTATTGTTAACTTGTCTTAGTGAAACAGATGGCGGGAGAACAGCGTGGCGATCAAGAGGCTGGTCATGATGAGGAGCTTCCCCCTCCTCAGACCATGGTGAGGTGCTCGCTCGGTCGAGCGAAACCGCATGGACGACGCGAATCTTGGAGGTTATTGCTAGGAATACCTCCACTCCTGCCGTGGTGGCGGCCACCGGACTCGCGGGGACTTGCGAGTTCCTCCGCACCGACCGCCGACTTTCTCCGCTCGAGGACCCTCTCGATGCGGATGATTGGCTGCGCATGGTTGGCGAAAGCTCAACATAGCTCGATGCCAGCGCGAGATAAGGCACTCTTCGCGTCCCACCGGCTTGAGGGCGCGGCACTCTCATGGTGGGAGAACTATCTCGCCATGCAGCCCGCGCCATGTGGTCGCGTGGGAGGAGTTCAGATCAGCTTTTACGTCGGGCCCACATCCCGGATGGCACGATGAAGCTGAAAAGAAAGAATTCCTCGCGCTCAAGCAAGGGCGCAAGTGCGTGACGGAGTACATGCGAGTTCAATCATCGGCTCGTTATGCTCCAGGGAGGTGGCCTCGAGATGAGGCTAGCGGAGAAGTTTATGGATGGCTTGTGCGAGGAGTTGCGGGACAAGCTATCTATTGTGGACTTCTCGGACTTTCGAGCCTTGGTAGATAAGGCCATCGTTGCGAGCATAAGGCAAAGCGCTGGCGAGTCCATAGCGCAAATGGGAGGCGCGTCGGTCTACTCACACCACCTCGTTCGTCCTCGGTGGGCGGCACGATGGCCCGTTCTTTTGCTCCACCGGCGCCGAGACCATCTGCACCAGCTCCTCGCCCACCGCAGCGTGTGAGCCACCACGTGCGCTGCGATTCGCAGACAGAGCGGCCTCCGCAATCCGGCGGCCGAGGTGACTTGTTTTCGCCGCCACAACAAGGGCCATTATGCGAATGCACGCCCTCGAGTGTTGCGGCGGCCCTCGTCCTAATGGAGGACGCGGCGCGGAGCGGCGACCCACCGACCAAAAGATTATTGAAGACCGAGTGCGGCGGGTGGGTGAACCACCTTTGGTGAGGAGGCTCGGGAGGCGCGGATGTCGTGATTGGTACACTTCTTGTTAATTCCGTCCTGCTGCGGTATTATTTGATTACGAGCATCGCATTCTTTATTTCAAGATCATTTGCTGCTGTTAGTGGTCTTATTTGTGTTCCTTTGGGAGTTCCTTTGCTCATCCGCTCTCGGGGTCGGAAATGAGAGCCGATTCTGATGTCGGGATGTTCCTATCATAGTTGAAGGAGTGGGATTTTGGCAAATCTCATTCCTTTCGATTCAATGAGTCCGGATGTGATTCTTGGCATGGATTGGTTGTCCCAACACTTGGGGCAAATCGATTGTGCGGAAGATTGTCTATCTTACCACCCTTGGGTGAGCAAGTCGGGTTTCGCCACGGCCGGGGCCCGTGTCTATGTGCATTAGAAGCAAAGCCACCTTGCAAATTCAAGATGTTCCCATAGTATCGACTTTGTGGATGTCTTTCTGAAGATTTGCAGGATGCCTCGGTTCGAGATCTGGAGTTTGTCATCGAGTTGCTGCCCGGTACCGCTCCGATTTCGAAGGCGCCGTATCGGATGCCTCCCAATGAGCTAGAAGAATTGAAGAAGCAGCTTGGTGAGCTCCAAGCAAAGGGTTTCATCCGTCCCAGTTCATCTCCTTGGGGTTGTCCGGTGATCTTTGTGAAGAAGAAGGACAAGACTTTGCGTATGTGTGTTGATTACCGTCCTCTCAATGAAGTGACGGTGAAGAACAAATATCCTCTGCCCCGCATTGATGATCTTTTGACCAGTTATGCGGAGCTCGGTGTTCTCCAAGATTGATCGAGATCGGGCTATCATCAAGTCGGATCGTATGAGCATATTCGAAGCGGCTTTCACTACTCGTTATGGCTGCATGCGAGTACACCGTCATGTCTTCGGATTAACCAATGCTCGGCCTTGTTCATGAACTTGATGAATTTAGTATTCATGGAGTTTTTGGACAAATTTGTGGTGGTCTTCATTGATGATATTCTTATTTATTCCAAGATCAAGCGAGCATCTTGAGCATCCAAGATTGTTTTGGGCAAATTGCGGGAGCACCACTATATGCGAAGTTCAAAGAAATGTGAGTTACGGTTGAAGGAAGTGGCATTTTGGGCCATGTTCTTTGGTGGAGGAATAGTCAGTAGATCCCAAAGAAAGTCGCGATGTTCTATCTTGGGGCCAGCCAAGTCGAGTCAGCGATGTGCGGAGTTTTCTTGGTTTAGCGGGCTACTATCGCCGCTTTATCGAGAACTTCTCCAAGATCGCAAAGCCGATGACTGAATTGCTTAAGAAGGACAAGAAGTTTGTATGGTCCTCTGCTTGTGATGAGAGCTTTCAGGAGCTCAAGCAACGATTGACTTCAGCCCCAGTCCTCACTCTTCCTGATATCCACAAGAGCTTCGATATTTATTGCGATGCCTCTCGTCAGGGACTTGGATGTGTTCTTATGCAGGAAGGCAAGGCAGTCGCCTATGCATCCAGGCAGTTGAGACCTCATGAGCTCAACTATCCCACCCATGATTTAGAGCTTGCTGCAGTAGTTCATGCACTCAAGATTTGGCGGCATTATTTGATCGGAAACCGCTGTGAGGTGTATTCCGACCACAAGAGTTTGAAATACTTGTTCACTCGGCCAGATCTGAACCTCGAGCGAGGAGATGGCTAGAATTGATCAAAGATTATGACATGGGTATTCATATCATCTGGCAAAGCCAATGTGGTTCTTGATGCACTTAGCGAAAAGTGTATTGCAATACTACGATGATCCAAGAGCAAGAACCCGCATCGCTTGCGCAAATTTCAGCGTTTCAACTTGGGTTTGATTGAACATGGTTCCCTTGCTGCCTTGGTTGTGCAACCAACCTTGGTGGATCAAATCAAGGCGACAAAGAATCGATGATGGTGTGGGTAAAATCAAGCGAGAATATCAAGGGTGGATCACCAAGTGTTTCACGTAAGATGAGCACGGTGTTGTATGGTTTGGGCAGCGTCTTGTGGTCCCAAAGGTCCGGAGTTGCGGATTTGATTCTTCAGAGGCCCATGATTCGCCTTTGTCCATCCATCCGGGGCCACTAAAATGTACCAAGATCTGCGTCGAGATTACGGTGGACTCGCATGAAGCGCGATTGCGGTGTTCGTTGCGGATCGGCGTATGTTGTCGCGTGAAGGCGAGCATCGGCGTCAGCGAGTCTTCTTGACCCTTGCCCATACCGGAGTGGAAGTGGGATTCCGTTGGTATGGACTTCATCACTGGTCTACCCCGTACTTCTTCAGGGAAGGATGCTATCTGGGTTGTTATCGATCGATTGACGAAGGTAGCGCATTTTCTGCCAGTGTGTACCGCCCTCAGCGTCAGTAAATTGGCAGACCTCTACATATCCCGCATTGTGAGTTTGCATGGTGTGCCACGAGCGATTGTGTCGATCGTGGCTCTCTTTTCACTTCTCGGCTATGGCACAGTTTACAGGAAGCCATGGGGACCCGTCTTTCTTTCAGCTCAGCCTATCATCCTCAGACTGATGGTCAGACGGAGCGGGTCAACCAAGTTCTTGAAGATATGCTCCGTGCTTGTGTTCTTTCCTATGGAAAGAATTGGGAGAAGTGCCTACCGCTTGCCGAGTTCTCCTACAACAACAGCTTCCAGACTAGTCTCGGTATGGCACCGTTTGAGGCTTTGTATGGGAGGCGCTGCAGAACACCGTTGAACTGGTCAGAGACTGGTGAAAGGCAGTTCTTTGGTCCAGATTCCATCAATGAGGCTGAAAATCAAGTGCAGTTGATTCGTGAGCACTTGCGCGTAGCTCAGTCCAGGCAGAAGAGCTATGCAGATCGGCGTCGTCGTGAGTTGAGTTTCCAGCCCAATGACTTTGTGTATCTCAAAGTTTCACCTCTGAAGGGACATCGTCGTTTCGGTGTCAAGGGCAAACTGGCTCCTCGATATGTCGGGCCATATCGCATCATCAAGAAAGTGGGAGCCGTTGCATACAAGTTGGAGTTGCCGGCTACACTCGAAGGGGTGCATGATGTTTTCATGTGTCACGATTAAAGAAGTGCCTCCGCGTTCCGGTTGAGGAGACACCATTGGAAAATATCGATGTGCAGGAAGATCTGTCTTATCGTGAGCGCCCCGTTCGTATCCTCGATGAAGCTGAACGCAGAACAAGGAACCGTGTGATCAAGTTCCTTAAGGTTCAGTGGTCGAACCACTCCGAGGATGAAGCCACTTGGGAGCGGGAAGATCGTCTCGGCAGACACCAGTCCTTCTTCTCCCGATGATCGAGAATCTCGGCGAGATTCCTGTAAGGGGGGGAGATTTGTAACAGCCCTAACTTAGGGTTTGTATTTCAAATGTAAAATTTTGAGGAGAAATAAAAACTTTTGTTGCCTCTTCAAATCATTTGGAAGTTTTCCAAATTTTCCCTAGCAATTTCCATTTTCTAGAATTAAATTCTTGTGAATGGAAATTGTTGTCAGCAAATTCTTAGCTTCCAAACTTGTGATCATCCTCTGAAATTATTTTCCTATCATCTTGATCATCCTATCTACCTCCCTGAATTATTTCACAATTTTTAGATTTTATTTGCTATTTCAAATGGCCAAGTCAAACTAGTTGAAAACCTGGTCAAACCCTAGGTCAGCATGCTTGTGAATTTTCTGCAGAACTTTTCATTGCATAAAAAGTTCTGGAAAATTTATGCAATGTTGTTCTCTGTCTCAAGTAGCTACCATAAAAATTTCGAAATTTTTGGAGCTCAGGAGCTACCTTTAAAAATTCTCCAAACTCTCTCAGCCTTTTAAAACCTCAAATCAGAAAACACTGTTCCTCGGGCCCGAACCCAACTCAGGCTCGAGTCCGACTCGTACCACTTGACTCGGTCGCGTCAACTAAACGCACCGCGCGCGAGTCCAATCGATCGTGACCGTCCGATGCAAATCGAACGATCCACGTTGCGTGCGCAACCGACCTGTCCGAATGCATACACCAATCTCAGCCGTCCATTTCAGATCCAACGGTCGGTGCGATACTGATCAAATCAAGCCACCGGTTCGCACCGCTTTGTGAGTCACTGACGGGTGGACCCCACTTGTCGCCGTCGCTCGTCCTCTCCGCGTCTCACCGGGCGCACCGGCGATCACGCATGTGTGCCACGTACCTGCGTCGCCGCCACCTATTTGCCCTCGTGTCCGTCCCGTGGAGCATCGCGAGCTTTATAACCTCACCGCACTCACTCATTCATCGTTTCCTTCGCTCTCTCACTTTCTCGCCCGCTTCTGTTTCGCCGGCGAAGAGGGCGAAGGTAGCGCCAGCCATGTTAGCGCCGCCCTTGATCCCGCAACCACGCCGCCGTGATCCACGCTCGACGCCGCCTCCATTTTGCCCAACCCGGGTCCTTGGCGTCCAGTGGATCACCAGGGGCGGTATCGTCGTCTCCGCCTCCGGTTGCGGCGGTCCCGCGAGCTTGCTAGTTCTCTGGTGAGTCTCTAACCTCGTCACTTGGTCCCTCGTGATCGCAATCATCCTCTGAGTCTAACGGTGGGCTCGTTTCTGTCTTTCGTGCATCGTGGAGGTCGTGCGGGTGTTTCTTCCTCGCGCACGGTGTTCCGCCGCCGTGGCAATTCCGGCCGCCTCGGACCTTCTTCTTCGACTTTGTCTTGTGCTTATTGCTCCTGGAGTCGAGGCGATCCCGTGGCGCACCTTCTCGAAGCTGCTCGAAGTCTGTAGCGCCTTCTCTGCGAGAGCCGTAGCTTCTTCTCCGCCTCCGGCCGTCGTGAGCCCATCTCCGGCGACCATTGGGCTCCGCGTCATCGGCATCAAGTTCGTGGAGCTGCGGTGCACCCGTGCGTGCCATCCCGAGCTCGAGCCTCGGCCATTCTCGGATCCCCACCTCGCCGCGTCGCGCGCGTCGGGAACTCCGTCGAGCATGCGCAAAGATCAAGGTCTAACCCTGCTCGTTAAGTGCTAACCATCTTTTAGTCTGTATCACTGATTTGTGGGCCCTCTTTGGTTAATCGCGTTTAGAAATCCTTTAATCCAGCCCGTTATTTGTTCTCTGAGTCACTGCCATGTGGGTCCATGTTGTCAGTTAGGTTTGTGTAGTTCTGGTTATCGTTTTCTGTTGGGAAGCGTATTTCTGTGTGAGTGTTTTGGTTTTGCACTTTAGTGAGCCAAGACGTATTCTTTGAATACGCCGACGCCACTTTAGGCGTCTGTTGTCTGGTCGCGTTCGCGTTACCATTGCCGATGGTCAGGCTTCTTGATGGCGGTAGAAAAGTATTCATTGCGTTAGTATTTCGGTTTATGTTTTCGTTGAGTCATAATTCAATTAAACTTGTAAAATGCATAACTAATTCAATTTTTGTCCAAATTGCATGAAACCAGTCTTGTTAATTTTCATTTTAAATGTATTATTTACTAAAATTAGTTTCATCCATGCCTCTGTAGCAAAAATCTGTTAACTAATAAAATGGTGTCTTATGTATCTTCTAAATTAGAAAATGCATATCTTTTCCAATAATTGTCCAAATTAAATGAACCCAATTCTGTAGAATTTCATTTTCAGTGTGCTAACTATTAGGATAGGTTTTATACACTGGTTCTGTTCATGAAAATTTGTTGAGTAATTAACTAGTGACTTGTTGTGTTTTTAGCTTAGAAAATTCATAGAAAATTGCTAATAACTTAAAATGATTTGTTCTCTGTTTCTAAAATTTTGTTATTTCATGCTTAGGCTCTGTGTGAGTTTTGGCTTGTTTTGATGTTGTTGTATGTTTGAGTTTTGTCGGTGTTATTCGTTCTTATTTGCTGTTATGTTCGATCGTTAGGCTTCGATATTTGCGGCAACCCTGAGGACGATCCTCCGCACATATTGAGCAACAAAGATCCGAAAAGCGATTTGATCATGATAATCCCAGTATTTTAAAGTCTAATATTTTGTTTCATTTGTATGTATGCATCGCTTAATTTGTGTTAAAATGATTAGTTAAATCCGTGTGCATATCCTGTAGACAAAATATTGATCTCTACTACCGAGCCTAGGTTATTTGCTTTGTGATTAGAGATCGTTGGATGATCTCTTGTCACTTAGTAGATCCGGTCAACTTGCTTAGACATGCTTAGTATCGGTGGAATCAAGCGGTTATCGACTTTAGTCGGTAACCTTGATCACACTAAAATTTACTACAACTTTATGTTTCAGCATTTTGCTATGCTTACTTGCAAAACTAAAACCAAAAACAAAAATGATTTAGACGCGGCACAATGGTAAGATTGGTGTGATCTGTTGGGTGTATTGAAAGGTGCCCGGTCAATTAAGGACCGAACATCTTGTGAGTTTCATTATCCAGCATTTCGTGCTAACCACACTAGAGGGTATGGGACCTCTCTTGACCTAGTACTTTGGCGTGTATTGGTCCCGGTCGCAGGAGGTCGCAGGAGGGACGGAGGTGGGAGCATGGTAGTTGTCCAAAAGCTTTATCTGAGTGGGTAGTTGTCTTTTCGGCTTTACCATGTAAGCGTATGGGTTTCTATCCATACGAGCGGCTCGGGTTGATACACAATATTGGAAACATCTCGTAGGACTTAGTGTGCGCATACCTTCTAAGTGTGCTTTGGCTTAAAGGCGATGCGAGGTGTGGGTGCGATGGTACACCCCGCAGGTTAAAAACTATTCGAATAGCCTCGTCCTAGGTGATGGACACGCTTGGGTAAGCTTATCGAGAGTTAGACTACAACATTTAAATTAAAACTTGATGGGTGGTACGAATGCGGATTCGTGCTATTGTTGTGGTGACTATTGGGATAGTCACTTCTAGGTTGTTTATCTTTCGCTTTTGTTATTATTATCCTTATCGTTATTTCAATCTTAAAAATGAATTGCAAACTTGCCTTTAAAATCAGTATACCTTATTGCAAATGAAAATTGGCTTTATGCAAATGAAACATATGGCCTCCACGGCACAAGCCTCGCATGTAGCATATGAACAGTGCGCTGGTTCACACGCCAGATCTTGCGGGTACAAAGACAATCTTTGTACTCGGTGCTTTGCTTAATGTTTTGTTGCGAGAGGAAGAAGGTGAGCCTCGGGGTCCTCACTACGTGAGTCAGTCTTTGTCGCCGTGGGTGACGACTAGTCTTGGCGGTCGGTCGGATGCCTTGTGGGTTGAAGGCACACCGATTGGCTTTGTTTATAGCCATCTTATGGCACTTTGCTTCATTGTCGTTCTTGTTATTTGTGTATCTTTTGGGCGGTCGGCTGTGTGCATAATAACCTCTTCTATTTGTTTATCTCCCGTTTGGTAGTGTGGTGTTTGGACTCTATGTGTGGAATGGAGTTGATGTCTAATTTTGTACCGAGGTGTGTATACTGCTTTCTGGGAAGTATGCATATCTCGAGGGTCAGTTTATTTGATTTGTGATGCTAGGGCCAGGTGGTTGGTTAAGCATTACAAACCAAATAAACTGGGGTCCTCACACGCGAGTTTTTGCGTAGTTTCTGGACGTGATCTAGCTTGCTGTGACGTGTGGGAATACATCTAGGATCATCAAGATCATCAACCACTCACGAGCAAGTCTCAAGATCATATTTTCGTTTTGACTCGGTTTTTTACCTAACTTTGCTCAAACGGGAAAAGGTCAGAATCTTGGCAAGGATTTTCACAATTGTTGCTTGGAATAGGTTCCTGACATCTTTAGGAAGGTGTGTGTCAAGTTTCACGAAGTTTGGACGCACGAATCAAAGTTAGATCAATTTGCGTTTGGTTTGTCGGCCGTTTTTATCTGTTCATCGAAAGAGAGTCGACCTCCGTGAAATCGGTCTCGACCGCTCGAGGATCGGTCGATCGCTTGATCGGTCTGACCGCTAGGCCGACCGGTCTGACTGCCCCTGTGAGAGGTCAGACCGCCCGAGCCTTCGTGTTTTGGTTTTGTGTTGATTTTACTTCGGGGTTTTGAGTTGATTCAATACAAGTCTTCCGCTGTGCATGATTGATTGATCTTCATAGCTTTCATAGCTATTGGAGTGAGATTCGTATTGAATTGAATTTGGGAGAAAAAGAGATCGTGCTCCTATTCACCCTCCCTCTTGTCGCCTTTTCGGTCCAACAGTAGTTAATACCTCAAACTAACCATAACTTAACCCTAATCGGTTAGATTACATAAACTAAAGAAAAACCTATGTTGTCGGTTGAGCCGACAATAAAGGACAGAGATAAATCCCTGCTACAAGGTTAGGTAGATGATAAGAAATATCAAAAGAATAACTTATTATGCTACTAGGGTTTAGTTGAGACCTACCTAGGACAATAAGTTGACAGGAGAAACCCTAGTTCTTGAAAACGATAGGAAAGACCGAAAAGTTAGGAAAACTACTTTTCAGCTTAAAGCAAGTTGAAGCTACTGATATTCAAGATGATGATTCATGTGAGTTGCTAAGGTCCTTAAGATGCTCAAGATAGCAAAACTCACAGTTGAAGCTTACCAGGCTAAGGAAAACACTGAAGGTTCCTAAAACCAAGTTGGATCAACAGAGAAATAAACTCTGGTTTAACCTACAAAAGAGGCCAGATCTTTATCACAAGCTCATACTAGGGTTTAGAATGGATGAACGAATTGGAGAAGCAAGAAACTCCACTGGACAGCAATGGAAGATGAAAAGCTCCAGTGGTCAACAATGGCAGCAGCTCAAAAAGCTAGGGTTATATATAGGGGTGGAGCTACAGGGCAGAAGAGGAAGGGTCTAGAGTTGATGAGGTGTCCATTTAGGGCTAAATATCCCAAAAATTAGTTGCATAAGCTTTGGATAATTCCTCTCCTCTGTTTACAGGAATGGCGGCGACGCACAGATGCAAAGAGAAAGAGAGACAACATCTAACATGTGGGTCCCAATGTCAGCCGCAATCGCACGCGTCTCCTAAAACTCAAGAGAATATCGATCGTCCGATTAGAAATGGGCGGCTACGATGCCCTCGGGTTTTAAAAGAGTTCAACTGATACAATTAATATGGGCCGTGCGATCTCAATCGATCGATCGAGATTTAAACGGAGCCCAAAGGAATTTCGGGGTTCTCCTTCAACGAGGGACATTGGATTGAAATCCAACGATCAATTAAAAGGGATACACGTCACCCCTTTAAAGGAGATGACGCGGCACCGTCAGATTGAATTTCTACGGCCACGATTGACGGGAGATCCGGCTGGTCTGAATGCAGTCACGACATGGGCCCTACGATTAAAATCCAACGGCTCAAAGAAAAATAGGCCCTAATGGCACGCGGTAAAAAGGGACACCGTAGGATTTAGATCCGACGGCCCACAAGGAAAGCGCGCCTTTAAGTTCAAATCAAAAAGAGCGGCGCGGTTGGATTGGGGATGGACGGTGGAGATCAAAAGAGGATTCGGCTGGTCCGATTGCATACATCGACCTCGATCGCTCGATCAAGATCCAACGGTGGAGATTGTGGCGCATACGTGGAAAGCCCACGTAACGTCGCAGCCTCGCCCGTTCGATTGGAAATCAACGGCTCACAATACACGATGGATTTGGGCTCGCGCCCGAGCGTGACTGAGCCGGACCAAGATGATCGGGTTGTACCCAACCTCATGGGTTCGAGTCGCTACAGTGCTAGGGTTTGGGTTTAGACCAGATTAGTTGACCAAGCCCTATTCAAATGCTCAAAAGTTTGACTGGGCTTTTAAAATAGCAAATAAATTTGTAAAATCATGAAATTTTGCCAGGAGGCTACTGGGATGATATATTTCCCAAATAAAATTTAAAATCCACTGTTTTACTTTTAAAATTTCATAAATACTTCACTTAACCCAAACAGGTTTATTTAAAGCCAAATATTTTTCTCCAAGTTAAGATGATTTCTAAAAATTCAACAAAAATCATTTTTAACCGAAATAATTTATCTAGGCTTTAATGAAAACACTTCCCAGTCATAATACAAGTTTTATCTTGTATTTCTTTTGAGACTTCAAATGGGTTTTTTTTTGGATTTTGGCTAGAAAAGGAAAGTTTTAATTGGTAACAGCAATTCCAAATGGTTAATTATGAACAGTAATGTTATGAACAGTATCCCATTACTGTTCATAAAGCATATTGTTACTGTTTATAAAATTGGGGTTGTTACAAACCTACCCCCCTTAAGAAAATCTCATCCCCGAGATTTCAGAAAAGGTGGAAGGTGGTACAAAGTGAAATTGAAATGGTTTTAAAGGAAACCCGACACCCGTTGTCTTGATTTCCTTCAAAGATAGTAAAGATGAACTTTACATAATAACATAGTGTTATCATTACATCTTCGTTTACATTGCTTTGTTTAAACTTTCCTTTCTTGATTCAAGGAAAGTTCTAAATAACAAAGAGATGGGGGTGCTCAATCTGCATCAGATCTTCGCACTCCCAAGTGGCTTTATCCTCAGAATGATTAGCCCACTGAATTTTCAAGAACTTGACAGTACGGTTTCTTGTCATGCGTTGCCTTTCGTCAAGGATACGCACTGGTCGTTCTTGATAGGAAAGGTCAGGTTGGAGATCAAGATGCTCATAAGCAGTTGCCTCAATAGGAATACGAAGGCATTTCTTCAATTGAGACACATGAAGAGTATCATGCACTGCAGAGAGGGATTTAGGTAGTTCCAATTGATAAGCTACAGCTTCTCGTTTTGCAATAATTCGGAAGGGTCCGATATAACGAGGTGCTAACTTCCCTTTCACCTGAAAACGATGAGTGCCCTTCATCAGTGACACTTTAAGATAGACATGGTCATCTACCTCAAAGCTTAATTCACGACGACGATGGTCAGCATAGCTCTTCTGACGAGACTGTGCAGTTTTCAAACGATCTCGAATTAGACGAACTTGCTCTTCCGCTTCCATCACCAGATCTGGACCATAGAATGATCTTTCACCAGACTCGGACCAATTCAAAGGAGTCCTACAAGCTCTCCCATACAAGGCTTCAAAAGGTGACATTTGAATACTTGCTTGGTAGCTATTATTGTAGGAAAACTCCACATATGGCAAAGATTTCTCCCAGTCTTTGCTATAAGATAGCACATAGGCTCGAAGGAGATCTTCCATTACTTGATTCACCCTCTCAGTTTGACCACTAGTTTGAGGATGATAAGCAGTACTGAAAGAGAGTTCAGTTCCCATAGCCTGATGAAGACAATTCCAAAAATGGGAAGTGAACTGGGGACCACGGTCAGAAACAATGACCTTGGGAACACCATGAAGACAAACAATTCTAGCAATATAAAGCTCTGCTAGTTGCTTGCCACTGAAGATGGTTTTGACAGGAATAAAATGGGCCACCTTCGTTAAACGGTCAATGATTACCCAAATGGCATCAGATCCTTTCTGAGTTCTTGGAAGACCGGTAACAAAATCCATACCGATCTCTTCCCACTTCCACTGCGGAATAGGCAAAGGTTGAAGGGTACCGGCTGGCTTTAGATGTTCAGCTTTAACCCTTTGGCAAATATCACATTCAGCAACATACTGAGCAATCTGCCTTTTCATTTGGCTCCACCAAAATGCTTTCTTCAAATCCTGGTACATCTTAGTACTTCCAGGATGCAAAGAAAACTTGGAATTATGAGCCTCTCTGAGAATTAGACTTCTCAGTTGAGGATCTGCAGGTACTACCAAACGATGGCGATATCGAATCATACCGCGATCATCTTCAGAAAACTCGTTAGCTTTGCCTGCCTTCAAATTTTCCTTGATCTCAGCTACTTCGGCATCAGTTTCCTGGGCCTCAAGAATCTGAGCTTCTAATGTGGGCTCCACTTCTAATGCAGCGAGAAAACCTTCTCCCACCATTTCAAGATTTAGGTGCTGAAAATCAGCACACAAATTCTTGGCCACAGGCGAAGAGGACATGCGCAGACTCGTGACTTTCTCGCTAAAGCGTCACACAACATTGGCTTTGCTGGGTGATAATGAATACCCATATCATAGTCCTTGATCAATTCAAGCCATCTTCTTTGCCTCATATTCAAATCAGCTTGAGTGAATATGTACTTTAGGCTTTTATGATCAGTATAGATCTCACAACGATTACCGAGAAGGTAATGTCGCCAAATCTTCAATGCATGGACTATGGCAGCCAATTCCAAATCATGAGTAGGATAATTAACTTTATGAGGGCGCAACTGCCGAGATGCATACGCCACAACTCGACCTTCTTGCATAAGTACGCAACCAAGTCCATGGCGAGATGCATCACAATAAATATCGAAGCTTGTAACATCCTCATTTTCAACTTGTCTTTCAAATGTAAGAAAATGGGTAGAAATTAAAACTTTTTCTTACATCTTGTAATTCCAATATGTTTTTGAAAATTCTTGTAATAAGAATTATGGAAATAGAAGCCACAAGTCATTCTGACCTTAAACCCTGCCTTTCCAAAAACCCTCTTGTCAAATCTTGTGATCATTCTCTAAGAATATTTTTCCTAAGTCCTAGGGTTGATATGTGACCCCTCTGAAAAATTTCACAATCTTTAGAAATTGCTTGAATATTCTAAGAGGCAATCAAACCATTCGACCTTTGGTCAAACCTTAATCAAGACTGGAAGAATTTTTAGCAAAAAAATGCTCTACATAAAAACCTCTGGAAATTTTATACAAGGTCCACCTCGAGTTAGCAAGCTACTATAAAATTTCAGAAATTTTGGAGTTAGTTTGCTACCTCTAAATATCCCTCAAAGTTTCAGTTCAAAATCCAACCCTAGGTCAAGGTCCTGTTTGGGTTCAAGTGGGACTCGAGCCCAAACCACTGCTCTCAGTTGAACCCCACCCATTGGAGCACCTCGAGCTCACCCTTTGGCGCAAACAATATCGGCCGTTGGATCTTTGCCCTGCTTTGAAGATCTTCGAGAACCTCCTCACGCACCTCCCGAAGGCCTCCTCGCACCACGCTTGGTCATCCCGAGACCTCCTTCGGCTTTACAAAGACAACCCCCGACCTCCCTTGGACCACCCTTTGCACCTTTGCAAAGACCACCTCGATCGACCACTTTGGCACCGAGGAGATCGTGAGCCGCCCATCATTTGATCTATGTCTCGGACCTTCTTGCGACTTAGGACCTCCGATCACTTCCTTAAATCAGGCCCTTCGATTCAAATCCAACCGTCAACACCTCCCACTCGAGCTCCACACCTAAATCAAACATTGTATTCTCGACCAGTCCTCTTTGAGCTCTTTCACCGATTGGTGGGACCTCCCGAGCCTAGTCAAGATCGCTTTCACACGCGTGTCGAGCCTCGGCAGAGGGAGCAAAGCCTTGTCTTTTCATGTCCTTGTCAACGGCTAGTTCGCGCCAACTTTTAATTCTTGTCAAGACCTTTTCCCCAAAGTCTCCTTTCCACCGCCCTATCATTTCATGTACTTCCATGGCGTAAACTTGACTCAGTGCAACCTTGAAGCTCAACCTTGTTTCCCTTACTCTCTCTCAACCTTAAAGAAACCCAGGCTCCTCTCTGTGTTCCCTTACTCACAACACCGAGGGCACCCCTCGCCATTGTCGAACTTTGGAGCTCCTCAAGGCCATCCGAGCTCAGTGGTTCATTTGCATTTCTTGGCGTGCCAACTTGTCCATTTAGGCACTTTGATCATTTCCCTAACTTGCTTTGTTTGGCCTCCTCGTGGATTTTCAAAGTGGGAACTTGTTCTTTGAGGTCGGATCTCCTTCTTCCTTATCTCCCAGAAGCTTTTGGTCGCCTGAGCCGCTCTGCTATCTCCTTGCTTTCTCCAACCTCAGTGCCCTCTCTTGGCTAAGCTCTTGTTGTTTTTCTAGTTTTACTGAGCTCGCTTTACTTTCCGTAGTTTTGTCGCTTTGGTCCTCGTCACCGTCGGCAAGCCCCGACCACCCTCGGGTTTGTCGGACGGCAACGGCCGGTACGCTGTCAAGTTCACCAGATCCGAGGATTAAATGCTGATCATTAGGAGTTTATTGTCGAGCAATTAATAGCCGGAAAGGTTCCTGTACGCTTACTCGTGGACCTCATTCCTGTTGTCATACTTTAGACCACCCCGACAAACCTTAGGACCACCTCGGGTCGATTTTGGCCGTTCATGATCTCCCCTGTGGAGATCTGGACCGTCACGATCACTACCCTTGAGGCTCATTGTAAAGAAAACCACTAAGGACCAACTAGGCCAATTCTCAGCCGTTAAGACCTCTTGGAGGTTAAATTTTACCCGTAGGATATTGTCTGTTAAAACATCAGCGTTAGGACCTCCTCCTCGGTTTCATCCTAGCCATCCACGACCTCCCCAAGTTTAGATCTGAGCCTTAGAGTTATTTTTGTAAAGCCTTAAGTCTTTAGACCACTCTCGCTCAATCTCACCATTGGAGACCTCTCGTGTTTAACTCTTAGCCAGATCCTCCTTTTAGTGAGGTCTTCAATGTAGGACCTCCCTTTTATTTTGCAAAGACCACCTCAAAGACCTCCCTTGGGAGATCTGCGCTGCCTAGGACCTCCCGTGGAGATCTTAGCCGCCCGCACCTCTCTCGTAAATGTTATCTCTCGTGACCTCCTCCGAGTTGATCTGGACCGTGCTCACGACCACCTCCGTGAGATCTCGAGCCGCCTGCATCTCCTCCGCAAAACCCCGCCGCGTAGGACCTCCCCACGTAGATTTTGGCCATCCATGACCTTCCTCGGTGAGATCCCACCGTCCCGTGTGTCTCTGTTAACTTACCGCCTAGGATCTCCTCCGCTCGATGATGACCGTTAAGACCTCCTCTTTCAAATCTCACCGCCCGCACCTCCTCCTTTGGTTTTAAAGCTTTAGGGCCTCCTTAGGGCTCGGACCGCGGATCTTGATCCGACGGCCATGACCTCCGTTAGCGCGAGTAGTTCCTCGCGCGCGCGGCATGTCCTCGGTCTGAGCCGTTGGATCGATATCTACGGCTCGCACCTCCCTAGGTGCGTTGTGGTCTGCTTCGC
The DNA here is from genome assembly GCA_036346255.1 of Ampelocalamus luodianensis. Lineage (NCBI taxonomy): Eukaryota > Viridiplantae > Streptophyta > Magnoliopsida > Poales > Poaceae > Ampelocalamus > Ampelocalamus luodianensis. The sequence continues at coordinate 47,815,371 of CM070625.1, read as the reverse complement.
GGGTGCTCGTGGGGTTTTATGCGCCATGCTCGTGCGCCGCGCGATCTTTGATCAACGCCCACGACCTCCCGGTTTGAGTGGTTTTCGGTTTAAGTCCCAAGGTTTTTATTTGCGCTTAATTAATTGTTTTGAACTTCAAAAATGCATATCTTTTCTCTGTAGATCCAAATTTAACAAACTAAAGTTCTATAATTGCATCTGTTAAAGTACTTTAGCTTAGTATAGGTTTTACAGTAGTCTTTAATACTGAAATTAATCATGTCTTAGATTTATAACTTAGAAAAATCATAACTAAATCATTTTAACTCCAATTAACATGAAACCACTTGTGTTAGCCTTAGAATGTCAGTAGCTACCTACCATAAAAATTTCAACTTCACCACCTTTCTAGAAATTTTCACAAAATAATTTAATTATGTGAACAATAACAAATTGCAATTTTTTTTAGCCGAACCAAATTGTTTTGAGCATATCTTTTGCATTAAAACTCCAAATCGTTTGGTTCTTGTTTCTAAATTCTTTGTAAATCATGCTCTTGCTGCTGTAGAATTTTCAGAGCATTTGGAGTATTTTGGTTTTAGAGTCTTTTTCGTTTTCTTTGTTCTTATCGGTTCTTTTTCGCTCTTTCGGTAGGATCCGACGATTGTGCCATCCTTGAGAGTGTTCCTCTGCAGCATAGTGAGCAACAGCAGCCAGGCAAGCAGTTTGATCATTTCCCACTTGATCCCATTACTTTCAAAGTCTAATATTTTGTTTAACTTGTATGTATGCATGCTTTTGTGTCAATGATTAATTTTGCCGAATAGAGGTAGCTAATCCTATTGCATTGTTTCCCTTAAATTGTTCACCCTGCCACTGCCTTAGAATATTATCCTCACCGGTGAATTAGAGCCCGGTGAATGATTTAGGGCCTTTTATTTGTTTTTACGATATGATGCTTAGCAATGCTTAGTTGTCGGTAGTATTGGGCGATCATCGACTTAGTCGGTGATCTTGATCACACAAATGTTATTATTATTCCATTATGTCCAACCTTGTGTTTTACCAATTTACAAATCAAAAACTCAAAACAAAAATTATATCTTGATTTGGGCACAATGGTATGTTGGTGTGATCTTCTGGGTGTGATTGAATGGTGCCTAAGTCCCTAAGGACCGAGTTACTTGTGCCATTGATCCAAGCAATTGTTGCGTGCTAACCACACGAGGGGGGATATGGGACCTCTCTTGACTAAGTACTTTGGGAGGTGTTAATTATGAGCTGGTCGGTGGGTGTGTGCGTGTGTGTGTTTGTGGTGTGCGAGGGAGCATTAGCGATCCGGTTAGGCTGCCTAATGTATCCTTCTCCGTGGGTTGCGGCTCTTAATTAGCATCGCCCATTGGAAAGCGCCTTGTAGACTTAGCCGTGCCGCATACCAAAGGAAGTATGCTAACCGTGGTCGTGGAAAGGCGGTCTATCGTGTGGGTACATTGGTACACCTGCAGGTTTAAACTATTCGAATAGCCTCGTCCCAGGTTATGGACACGCTTGGTTATTTCCACAAGAACTAGACTACAACCTTTTAAAACTTAAACTTGACATGGGTGGTATGAAGGGTACTTCATGCTATTGTTGTGGTGACTATGGGTTAGTCACTTCTAGGTTGGTGTTGTCATCTATCTATTGTTATAATTGTCTCTCTTTATTTGAATAATAAAAGTTAATTGCAAACTTGCTTTGAATCTATTACCTTATTGCAAATGAAAACTTGCTTTATGTGAAAATAAGTCCAGAGCCTCATCCACTTAAATAAATCCGCATGTAGTTAATTATAGTTCGTTATCTCACACGTCAGCTTGCAGTACAAAAACAAGTTTTGTACTCATCCGCTTTGCTTAATATTAATTGTTGCAGAGGAAGAAGGTGAGCCCCAAGGGCCTCATTTTTGTGAGTCAGTGTTGCGCGCTGCTTGGGACGATTAGCTTGGCGGTCCGGTTGGTTGCCCTGTGGGTAGAGGCACACCGATTGGCTTTTGTTTATCGCCATCTTATGGCCATTTTGCTTCATTGTGTATTTACTTATCTTTATGACTTTTGGCCATCGGCCTCTCTTTTGTAATAACTCTCTTTATATTATCTTTGTCTTTCAGTTGTTGCTTTTGCTTCGGCTCTATGTGTATGAATGGAATGGATGCATGATTTTGTAACGGGGTGTGTATACTGCATTTCTGGGAAGTATACATATCTCGAGGCTTGGTTTATTTGATTTGTACTGTTAGGACCAAGTGGATGGTTAAACAGTACAAGCCGAATAAACCGGGGTCCTCACAAAGCTCTTATGAATATCCGGAAGAGTGAGAACTGGAGCTTTAGTCAAGAGAGTTCTCAAAAGACGAAAACGCTCCTCACATTTAGCTGACCATTCGAATTTCTTCTCTGTCTGCAAAAGCTGAGTCAGAGGTCTTGCAATTTTGGAGAAATTTTCAATGAACCTACGGTAATAACCCGCAAGTCCAAGAAAACTTGGATATCGAACACATTTTGGGTCGTTTCCAATTCAGTACATCTTGTACCTTGCCTGGATCAACAGCAATACCTCCTTCGGATAACACATGCCCCAAAAATGCAACCTGCTTGAGCCAGAAAGCACACTTGCTAAACTTAGCATATAATCGATGCTTGCGAAGTGTTTCCAGCACAAGTCTCAAATGTTGTTCATGGTCCTTTTCAGACTTGGAATAAATAAGGATGTCGTCAATGAATACGACAACGAACTTATCCAGGAAATCCATGAACACCGAATTCATAAGATTCATGAAATAAGCTGGAGCATTGGTCAGACCAAAGGACATGACAGTATACTCATACAAACCGTAACGAGTAGAGAAAGCTATTTTTGGAATGTCCTCAGCTCGAACCTTGATTTGATGATAGCCAGATCGCAAATCAAGTTTCGAAAAGACTCGGGCACCAACCAACTGATCAAAAAGATCATCAATTCGAGGCAAAAGGATACTTGTTTTTGATGGTGACCTCATTTAACGGACGGTAGTCCACACACATCCGCAAAGTATTGTCTTTCTTTTTGACAAATAAAGCCGGGCATCCCCAAGGTGAGGAACTCGGTCGAATAAATCCTTTGTCAAGCAATTCTCCAAGTTGTGTCTTTAATTCAACCAACTCGTTGACAGGCATTCGATAAGGACTTCTGGATATAGGAGCAGTCCCAGGAACTAGATCAATTACGAACTCCACTTCCCGATCTGGTGGTAAACCGGGAAGGTCTTCAGGAAAAACATCAACATACTCACAAACAACTGGTACTAACTCCAAGGAAGGAGTGGTATCAACTTGGTGAGCACAAAGATGAGAACCCACTATCCTGGATTGAAAAACGACTGAAGTGCCGCTTTCATTAGTTAAAGAAATGGATTTTTGGGCACAATTAATTTGTCCAAGGTTCTTAGATAACCAATCTATTCCTAGAATAACATCCAAACCTTTACAATCGATCACAATCAAGTCCGCCCAAAAGTCTACCCCTTTAATATTTATATTAACATTACAGCAGACTTGATCAATCATAAAGACTGATCCAGGTGAGTGGATGATATGGGGTGGATGAAGATGATGCACAGCTAACTGATGTTGAGCAGCAAACAGCCTACTAACAAATGAATGGGATGCTCCCGAATCAAATAAAACAGCGGCAGTGCTGAAATTAACCAGGAGCATACCAAGAACGACTTCAGGAGTGACAGCTGCTTCCTCAGTAGTAATCTGATTCACGCGACCTCGAACCAGAACGGGGTCAGGCTTGACCACGGTCGGGGAAGGTGGTGTAGGACGCACAGTAGCTGGAGAAGGTTGGATAGGTGGTATCCCTTGTGCCTTGGCATAACACTGATTGGCGAAATGCCCTGGGCGCCCACAGTGATAGCATATGACTCCCGGTCTGATAGTAACAACAGTCGGTGGTCGGTTTCCGCTAGGCCTTGGCTGAGTAGTGGGAGGAGATGGATGAGGTGCAAACACTGTCGGCCTCTGTGAAAATGGAGCTGGTGCCCGCGGAGGTTGGGGTACCCACATGCGAGGCCTTGGCGAACTGCCACTAGGAACAAACTGAGTAGTTCTCTGTCGCTTGCGTGACTCCTCCAAAGCCTTGTTCTTACTTTCGGCCACAATAGCTTTGTTGACAAGATGGGAGAAGTTTCTGAAGTCATGCAAAGCTACAGCCATCTGCAATTCTTCAGACAGCCCATTCAAAAACCGGTTCCGACGACGAAGGTCAGTCGAAACATCATCAGGGGCATATCTGGCCAGAAAGTTGAATTCATGAAGATACTCAGTCACAGACTTTCGCCCTTGCTTGAGAGCGAGAAATTCCTGCTGCTTGATCATGATAACTCCCTCAGGAATATGGGCTTCATGAAAGGCCTCCATGAACTCATCCCAAGTAGGGACGTGTCCAGCAGGTTGAATGGCAAGAAGATTATCTCACCATATGCTAGCCGCCCCATCCAGCTGATAACTGGCAAAAAGGACCTTCTCCCTCTCGGAACATTGAGCAATTAGCAGCTTCTTCTCAATGGTCCGAAGCCAGTCCTCATCTTCCATGGGATCTTGAGAGCTAGAGAACACTGGCGGGTTAGTCCGCTGAAATTCAGCCAGATTTCCCGGCACATGATGACCTCCTGCTCTGACAACTGGAGTAGAAGTGGAAGAAGTATTGCGCGCAATCTGCTCCAGGATGCGCGTTTGGTCCATTCTGTTGCGCTCAATTTGCATGAGCACATCAGCCATAGTGGGTGGTGGAGGAAGCTCCTCTTCCTGGGGACCACCTTGTGGACCATGAGAACTGGAAGGTTCGGTCGGCCCTCCCTGAAAATGGGGCACTGGGGTTGAGATGCTCTTCCCTTGTTGTGTCTGCGCACGAGTAGTGGGTCCTGTCATCCTGTTACCACACAAGGGTTAACAACATAACAAGGATATACTCGAGCAAGCACAATCAAGGTTGTAATTAGAAAATAAGCAAACACTGTACATATAATGCATCATGTTATGCCATGCATTCAGATTAACACCCAAAACCATAAACTTCATATACACAGCAAAAGAGATTCGGTTCCAGCCTCATATAATAGTCGGCCACCACCGTCATACTACAAACCAAAAGTCAAACTTACATATTCTTTACAAAGTACCACTGCCCTATTACATTTATTTTAGGGACAACTACTAAACAAAAAGACACCTATCCACGAGGGTTCATCGTCGAGGTGCTAGTGTAAAGATCACGGTTAAAGTTCACCGGAAACTCATTCAGAAGATGATCTCCAGGGGAACCCATGTCAATAGGATCCAAAGGACTGATAAGCCGCCTCGGAGATCCTAGAAGTGGCTGGTGATCTCCAGGAGGTGCAGTCCGCAGAGTGCGAGGAAAACCTGCAGTCATCCGGGCTTGACGCACTTGTCCATAAACAGGCACGCACCCGGGTACTTGTGAGGACCCCGGTTTATTCGGCTTGTACTGTTTAACCATCCACTTGGTCCTAACAGTACAAATCAAATAAACCAAGCCTCGAGATATGTATACTTCCTGCACTGCAGATACACACCCCGTTACAAAATCATGCATCAATTCCATTCATCCACATAGAGCCGAAGCAAAAGCAACAACTGAAAGAAATAGATAATATAAAGAGAGTTATTACAAAAGAGAGGTCGACCGGCCAAATAACACATAAGTAACTAATTTAAACAGCGGAAGCAAAATGACCATAAAATGGCGATAAACAAAAGCCAATCGGTGTGCCTTTACCCACAAGGCAACCAACCGGACCGCCAAGCTAATCGTCCCAACAGCACAAGAACACACTCACAAAAGTGAGGCCCTTGGGGCTCACCTTCTTCCTCTGCAACAATTAATATTAAGCAAGCGGATGAGTACAAAACTTGTTTTTGTACTCGTAAGACCGACGTGTGAGATAACGTAACTATAATTAACTATATGCAAGCTTTATTTAAGTGGATGAGGCTCGACTTATTTTCAAAGATAAAGCAAGTTTTCATTTACAATAAGGTAATAGATTCAAAGCAAGTTTGCAATTAACTTTTATTGTTCAAATAAAAGAGACAAGAATAACAATAGATAGAGAACAACACCAACCTAGAAGTGACTAACCCATAGTCACCACAACAATAGCATGAAGTACCCTTCATACCACCCATGTCAAGTTTAAGTTTTTAAAAGGTTGTAGTCTAGTTCTTGCACGACCTTACCAAGCATGTCCATAACCTAGGACGAGGCTATTCGAATAGTTTTAACCCTGCAGGGGTGTACCAATGTACCCACACGATAGACCGCCTTTCCACCACCCACGGTTAGCACACTTCCTTTGGTACGCAGCATGGCTAAGTCTAACAAGACGCTTTCCAATGGACGATGCTAATTAAGAGCGCAACCCACGGAGAAGGACACATTAGACAGCCTAACCGGTCCGCTAATGCTCCTCCAACACCACACACACACACACACAAGAACACACCCACCGACCAGCTCATATTTAACACCCCCCAAAGTACTTAGTCAAGAGAGGTTCCATATCCCCTCGTGTGGTTAGCACGCAATAAGCGCTGGCTTAGTGACACAAGTAACTCGGTCCTTGGGGACTTAGGCACCATTCCAACACACCCAATGATCACATCAACATACCATTGTACCCAAGTCAAGATATAGTTTTGTTTTCAGCTTTTGATTTGTAAATCAATAAAACACAAGGGTTGGACATAATGGAGTAGTATAAGTATTTGTGTGATCAAGATCATCGACTAAGTCGATGATCGCCAATACTACCGATAACTAGGCATGGCTAAGCAATATTCATTCAGTAATCTACTAAGTGATAAGAGTTCATCCATCGAACTCTAACCACAGCAAATAACCTAGGCTCGGTAGTAGAGGATAACCATTTACCTACAGATTATGCAACTAGAGGTCTAACTAATCAATTTAACAACAAAATAGCAATGCATACATAGAAGTTAAACAAAATATTAGACTTTAAAAGTAATGGGATAAATGGGAAATGATCAAACTGCTTGCTCGCTTGTCGTTGCTCAAATTGTTGCGGAGGGTCGTTCTCGGGTTACCGTGATATGTCGAAGCCTAAGCGAAAGGGCGAAAACAACCAATAAGACGAGCAACACTTAAAGAAAGAGCAAGCAAAAATTATCCAAATGCGACGAAATTTATACACAAGGTAAAATACTAATATACATAGTCATAGAAACTGGAAAAACTTAATTTGGATTTGTGGTGCAAAAGATATTCCCTAAAAACCTATTTTTGGCCATAATTAGGTACTGTAGTAAAAATATTTTCTAGAAAGATTTTGAAGCTGAAACTTTTATGGTAGCTACCTACTAGTATAGTGATAATCCATATAAATTTTCAGGTCATTTGGAGTTATAACGAATTAGTTATGATTTTTCTAAGTTCTAAAACTAGGACATCATTTATATCAGTAGCAAAGACCACTAGCAAACTGGTCCTTTACTAAAGTTCATCCCTAAAGGAAATTAACAAAATTTAGTTCGCTCTATTTCGATTTACAGGGAACAAGTTATGGATTTTCTAAGTTTTATAACAGGGCTAAAATCGATTCCCAACATTTCTGTTTCTTAACAGGGCCTGGAAATATTTCTAGATTAATCTCTAGCCTAAAAGAAAATTAATACTACTGAAATCACCCAAAAAGGATCTACAATGAAAAAGATATGAATTTCTAAAGTTTTAACAACATTTTCAGTGGAAAGATAAAGCTTACCGAGGAAATTATATCCCTCAACCGAAAATAAAAGACGTGGCTCAACGTGGGTCGCTGATTAGAGATCCGACGGCCCACACGCATGGCCGATTCAACATGCGCACGCGCGCGCACCGTTGGATTTGATTCCAACGATCCAGATCATTGTGACCTTCGGACCCGCCGAATGCTCGCACAACCTAGACCGTTGATCAAGCGATGAAGGGCTGGGATTGAGGGAGCCTTCGGACAGTCCAATTGCTCCCACGATCCCGGCCACGAATCCAAGATCGAACGACTGAGGTGGATTGGGCCGTTTACGATTTGAACAGGGGCTACTGACAATAGGGGCCCACTGGTCAGTGGCGCTAAGTCACATGCCGGGTTTAAACACACGCGCACAGGGGGGGTTAGAAGATGGCGGGCCCACAGGTCAGCGACCGTGGGCCACGCACACGTGGGTTAGCGCACGGGGTGATTAAAACATGCGGGCCCACATGCAGCGACTGAGGAGGTGGATTTAGGACCGCTAATGATTACTAACCTATGATTAACAATGATTAGCAATGATTAGCACTAAATGACTTGAACACAGAGCTCGGAAGAGGCTAAAAGGGCTGGGCCCGCCTGTCAGCGACAGAAAGGCCCGGCTAAGACACATTAATTACCGCAATGATTAGGCATTAATGAACGTCATTACTGTGTCTAAACGAAATTACGACACCGCCGTTTTCGTCCGACAACAAAACCGAGGGCACCCTCCGGCTTGCCGCCGGCGACCCAAGGTACAGCAGCAGGGCCTAAGTGCCAAAATGGAACCGTAATATCATTACGCACCCATCGGGACCACCCACACCGTCGGCGGTGTCCCAGAACGGCGGCTAGCCGACGATGAGCGGCGGCGACCAAAACGGCCGAAATGCATAATGACCAAAAGCTCCGCAACGAACCATTCCAACGAGTGCCAAAGCTTCTAGGGGCTACTAGAAGGATACCTCAGGGTAGGGGAGGTCCAGGGATGGACGGAGTTGCTCCGGCGACGAAGAAGGTTGCCGGACTTGGAGAAGACAACTCGGAGAAGGTGCTCGAGCAAAGATAACACGACCACAGCGTCATCGGGTTAGCTCCAACCAAGCTCAAAGAAGCCCCGAGTAAAGAATTGAAGAATAGAGCTTCTTCTGATGAGGAAGAAGGGGGTGCTCACGGCCGAAAGAACAATTCCCCAAAATTGAGCCGCTCTGTGAAAAGCAACTACAATTAAGTTAGGGTTTTGTTCCGGGAGGTGAGAGGCACACAATGAAACGAAAGAGAGGAAGAAACACCATCGAGCACGGTTGCACCGAGGAGCTCCAGCTCAACAATGGCGGTTTAGGTGCTTTTGGTGTTTTGAGCTCACAAAGCACCAAAGATGCTCGGCAAGACCACCGGGTTTTGAAAGGGAACCGAGGAGAGCCGTGGAGCTACTTATAGCTCAAGGAGCTCAAGCTAGGTTGAGCCCAAGCTCTCGGGTGGATCGGGTTCATGCCTCGCCATGGGCATCGTGGAGTGACGAGAGGTAGGAGACGACTTTGGGAGGAGGGGTGGTGTGCATTTAATGCATGGCAGCATTTAGCCGTTTAAAGGGCTCAAGGAGGTGACAAGTCACCTCCTCTCTCTGCCATGGCGCACAGGCGGGCATGCGCGCGGTGGGAGGAGGAAGATGACCAGCGACGCGAGCGGGCCACCGGGCCAAGACAAAGCGGCTCGAGCCCAAAGCGTTTTAGTGGGTTGAGCCCAACCTCAACAGATCTTGCGCCGCGGATAAGATTTGAACGCCACAATGCGATCGCTAATTGGAAAGATCAAACGAACGATGCGGTCCGCGCGCGGTTGGATCAGAATCCAACGGCTGAGAATCGGATGGCAACCGGAGTTGTCCGAACGCTTACACGAATGAGAGCCGTTCGATGGAGATCCAACGGCTAATAGCGCGCGCGCGGTTGAACTGGCGCGGGGCGCGGTTAGTTGGCTCGGTCGAGTCAAGTGACTCGAGCCCGAGCCTGACTCGAGTCCAATGAACAGTACAAACCAGTTAGGGTTTGATTTTTAAACCTGAAACTTTGGGAATTTAATTGAGGCATCAAATCGACTCCAAAATATATGAAATTTTAACTGGAGCTTCCTGACTTAAGGATTAACCTTCCATAAAATTTTCAGAGATTTTTGTGCACTGAAATTTTCTCAAGAAATTCCAGAAGGTGATTTTAGAGGTTTGACCAAGGTTTGACTTGGCTCTAAAATATTTCAAATAATTTCCAAAAATTATGAAATAATTCAGAGGTGTTACCAAGCAACCCTAGAACCCAGGAAAATTTATTACCAAGGTTTTGACATAAGATTTCACCCAGAAGGTTTTGACTTGAGGTAAATGAGGATTTTGATTTTGAATTTCCCAAAATTCCTTTACAAGAATTTCAGAAAAGTTTTAAGAGCAAAAGGATGAAGGAAAAGTTTTAATTTACCCTCATTTTATTACATTTGAAAAACAAGCCAAAATGGGGATGTTACAAACCTCCCCCCCTTACAAAAATCTCGTCCCGAGATTTGGTTCACTCGGAAAAGAAAGAGGGGTAGTCTGCACGAAGACGATCTTCTCGCTCCCAAGTAGCCTCATCCTCGGAATGGTTTGACCACTGAACTTTAAGGAACTTGATGGTCTTGTTCCTTGTTCTACGCTCAGCCTCCTCGAGTATGCGAACAGGGTGCTCGCGATAGGTCAAATACTCCTGAACATCAAGAGTTTCCAACGGAGCTTCCTCTGTTGGAACACGGAGGCACTTCTTAAGCTGGGACACATGGAACACATCATGTACCCCCTCAAGTGCAGCAGGCAACTCCAACTTGTAGGCGGCAGCTCCTTCTTTCGATGACCGGTATGGACCGACATATCGAGGAGCTAACTTGCCCTTGACACCAAAACGCTGGTGACCTTCGAGGAGAAACCTTGAGATAAACGGTCATTGGGCTCAAAGCTCAACTCACGACGACGGCGATCCGCATAGCTCTTTTGCCCGGATTGAGTCGCGCGTGGCGATCACGAATGAGTGGACTTGACCCTCGGCCTCATTAATCGAGTCCGCCAAAGAAAGGTCTCTCACCGATCTCGGACCAGTTCAACGGGTCCTACACTTTCTCCCGTATAAGGCCTCAAATGGTGCCATGCCGAGACCGGCTTGGAAGTCTGTTGTTATAAGAAAACTCGCGAATGGCAAGCACTTCTCCCAATGCTTCCCATAGGAAAGGACACAAGCTCGCAAAGATGTCCTCCAAAACTTGGTTGACCCTCTCGATCGACCATCCGCTTGGGGGTGAAATGTTTGAAATGAAAGAAAGCGAGTTCCCATAGCCTCTTGCAGGCTATGCCAAAATCGCGAAGTGAATAGCGAACCACGATCTGACACAATCGTCTTTGGCACACCATGCAAACTCACGATGCGGGCTATGTAGAGCTCTGCGAGGAGACCCACTCGAAGGTCCGTCTTGACAGGAAGAAAATGAGCCACTTTAGTCAATCGATCGATGACCACCCAGATGGCATCGTTCTTCCTTGGAGATCGGGGTAGACCAGTGATAAAGTCCATCCCGACCGAATCCCACTTCCACTCCGGAATTGGTAAGGGCTGAAGCAGCTCAGCTGGACGCTGATGCTCGGCCTTGACACGATGGCACACGTCGCACTCGGCAACGAACCTTGCGATCTCCCTCTTCATTCGAGTCCACCAAAATCTTTGTCGGAGATCATGATACATCTTCGTGGCCCCGGGATGAATGGATAACGGAGAATCGTGGGCTTCGCGGAGGATCAAATCCCGCAACTCCATGTCCTTTGGAACTACAAGGCGTTGCCCAAACCGCACAACACCAAGCTCATCTTCGGAGAAGCACTTGGCGGTTCCATTCTTGACATTTTCCTTGATGCGGTTCACTCCAACATCCGATCACGAGCGCATTTAATCCGATCCACCAAGGTTGGCTGTACAACCAAGGTAGCGAGGGAACCATGCTCAACCAAACCCAAGTTGAGACGCTGAAACTCCTCCAGAAGAGGGGGCTGAGGCTCTTGGAGCAACAATGCATTGCAATGCGCTTTGCGACTAAGCGCATCCGCAACGACATTGGCCTTGCCCGGATGGTAGTGAGTACCCATGTCATAGTCCTTGATCAACTCTAACCATCTCCTTTGCCTAAGGTTTAGATCTGGTTGGGTGAACAAATACTTTAAGCTTTTGTGATCCGAATACACTTCACAACGATTACCGATTAGGTAATGTCGCCAAATCTTAAGTGCATGGATCACAGCGGCCAACTCCAAGTCATGGGTAGGATAGTTGAGTTCATGAGGTCTCAATTGCCTTGATGCATAGGCCACTACCTTGCCTTCTTGCATAAGGACACAACCGAGGCCTCGACGAGAAGCGTCACAAAAGATATCGAAGCTTCACGGACATCGGGAGAACAAGAACGGAGCGGTGGTCAATCGCTTCTTAAGCTCTTGAAACTTTCCTCGCAATCAGCACCACGAGAACTTCTTGTCCTTCTTGAGCAACTCCGTCATCGGCCGCTATCTTGGAGAAGTTCTCGATAAGCGGCGATAGTATCCCGCCAAACCAAGAAAACTTCAACCGGTGACCGGTGGGTCGACTCAAGAAAGCGTCGTCGATCTTGCTAGGATCCACGCCTCGCCTCCCGCCGATGCAATATGGCCTAAGAAGGCTACTTCCTTCAACTGCACGCGCACTTGCTGAACTTCGCATGATACACGGTGCTCGCGGCTTGCCCAACACAAGCCTCAAATGCTCGGCGTGCTCCTCATCGCTCTTGGAGTAGATAAGGATATCATCGATGAAGACCACCACGAACCTATCCAAATACTCCATGAATACCGAATTCATGAGGTTCATGAACAAGGCCGGAGCATTGGTTAAGACGAATGACATGACGGTATACTCGTACAAGCCATAACGAGTAGAAAAAGCCGTCTTTGGGATATCCTCAGGTCGAATCTGAACTTGATGATATCCCACTCTCAAATCAATCTTGGAGAAGACTCGAGCTCGGTTAATTGATCGAAGAGGTCATCGATCACGGGGCAAAGGGTACTTGTTCTTTACCGTTACTTCATTAAGTGGACGGTAATCAACGCACATGCGCAGCGTCTTGTCCTTCTTACGGACAAAGATTGCCGAGCATCCCGAGGAGATGAGCTAGGCGGATGAAACCCTTCTCTTGAAGCTCACCCACCGCTTCTTCAACTCCACCAACTCAATTGGGTCCATCCGTAAGGCCTCTTGAAATCGGGCGGTGCAGAACCAACTCAATGACAAACTCGAGGTCTCGAATCGGTGGCATCCCCGAAGGTCGTCGGGAAGACATCAACAAAGTCACATACCACCGGGACTTCACTAATATCTAGAGTCGGCTTCGCCGAGCGCGAAGAGATGCGGACCTGCAGCCGGTGGCGAAAAGCTAACTCGCCGGAAGGATCGTGAGGTAGATGAGCCTCCTAGCGCAATCAATTTGTCCCATGTCTTTGAGACAACCAATCCATGCCTAGGATTACATCTAAGCTCGCCGATCGAAGGATGATAAGGTTTGCTAAGAATCCTACCCTTCTATCTCCACAGGACATCCCTACACTCGCACTCGGCTCTCAACTCAACCGGAGAGCGAATGAGCAGCGGGGACCAACAATGGAGTAAAAAGAAGACCTCCCACAGTAGCAAAAGACTCAGAAACAAACGAATGAGATGCGCTTGAATCAAACAAAACTGTAGCAGGGAAAGAGTTAACCGAAAGGGTACCCAACACAACGTCGGGTGCCTCCTGTGCCTCCTCCGCGGAGATGAGGTTGACGCGGCCACTACCCACGCCTTGGGTAGCGGGGACAACCTTCTGATCCTGGGGAGGACCACCTCCCTGCCCGCGTCCTCCATTAGGACGAGGGGCCGCTCCAGTCCTGTTTGGGCAAGTATTGGCATAATGCCCCTTCTGGTTGCACGAAAAGCAAGTGACCCCGGCAGCCGGATTGCGGGGGCCACCCTGCTGGTTCGCAGGCGCACGTGGTCGGGCACGCGGCTGCGGGGCGAGGAGTCGTGCCGGCGGCCTCGGTGGTAGCGAAGCCACGAACGGCCATCGAGTAGGCCCGACACGAGGACGGAGAGGCCGACTGTGCGGACATCACGGGCCTCCCACTTGCGCTTGCGGGACTCTCCCAGCGCCTTCGCCTTGTGCTCAGCAACAATGTCCTTGTCCACCAAGGCCTGAAAGTCAGCAAAGTCCACAATGGAGAGCTTGTCTTGCAGCTCCTCAGACAAGCCCTCCATGAACTTCTCCTGCTTGGCCTCATCAGTGGCCACCTCAGATAGAGCATAACGAGCCAAGTGGTTGAACTCGTACAGGTACTCCATCACTGACTTACGCCCTTGCTTGAGCGCGAGAAACTCCTTCTTCTTTAGCTTCATAAAGCCAGCAGGGATGTGAGCTCGACGGAACGCCGTCCGGAACTCATCCCAAGAGACAGTGTGGCCGGCGGGCTGCATGGCCAAGAAGTTCTCCCACCAGAGAGTGCCCCCTCAAGCCGATGGGAGGCAAAGAGTGCCCCGTCTGGTCCAGCATCGAGCAACGCCGAGCTTACGCTCAACTCGACGCAGCTAGTCATTCGCGTCCAAAGGGTCCTCGGACACGGAGAACGTGGGGTTGAGTGCGAAGAAACTCACCCAAACCCCACGAGATCGATGTCCACCCGCCGCCTGATCCCGAGGCACCGGCAAGGCGGAGGTGTTGCGCGCAATAACCTCCAGCGAGACCCTTCATCCCTCCGAACAGTTGCGCTCGATCGAAGAAGGACCTCACCATGGTTGGAGGAGGCGAAGCCTCATCCAAACCAAAGTCGCGACCACGGCCGCTACGAGTACCTCCAGCCATCCTGCTTCAAGAAACTTAGGTTAGAAACCAAAGCACTAACACTAGAAGTTGATGAAAGCGAAAAGCTACGATTAGGGGAATGAGATATCACCCCAACCGAAAGCCAAAAACAGCAAGTAACAACTTTAAATGTTTCCAAAGAAGCTCCAAAGCAGCGAGGAAACTCCAAACCAAGCTCAACTTCTCAATGCCATTAACCCGTATTGAATGAACGAGTAATAGTGTGAGAAGATAAAAATTTCAGCACACTACAATAAGTCTAACACTACTCAAAAGCAAGTTTAAGGTGGCAAAAATAGTGTTAGATACTTAGCTAACTAGTATCACATCCTACCCTTTTATTCCCACAAGTTTTAATTGCTTAACCTCTCATTTTCTACCCTATTTAGAACCTTTGAGCTTGCTGTCCGGAAATTGAACGATCGCTGTCCAGATTTTGCATCCAAGCTTCTAAGCCGAAATCTTCAACTTCCGAAGCTTCAAAATCTTGTAGAGGGCGGCTAACATTTCAATTTGCCAAACTCATCGGTTCCCAAAACCCAATTAATTAATAACAACTATCTTTGGAGGGAAGGAGAGGAAAGCAATTTTTAAAACTCAATTTAGAGCAAGATGAGAGGAGAAAGCTAAGATAGGTAAGGAATAAAACCTGAGAATTTACTTAAGCTTTCATAAATAATTTGATACTTTGAAATTAAGTTTTCCAAAATATCCTAAAGACGATTAAGCTTGGGTTACTACGGTCGGAATGGCTCTGATACCAACTTTGTGAGGACCCCGGTTTATTCGGCTTGTACTGTTTAACCATCCACTTGGTCCTAACAAGACAAATCAAATAAACTAAGCCTCGAGATATGTATACTTCCTGCAGTGCAGATACACACCCTTACAAAATCATGCATCAATTCCATTCATCCACATAGAGCCGAAGCAAAAGCAACAACTGAAAGAAATAGATAATATAAAGAGAGTTATTACAAAAGAGAGGCCGACCGGCCAAATAACACATAAGTAACTAATTTAAACAATGAAGCAAAATGGCCATAAATGGCGATAAACAAAAGCCAATCGGTGTGCCTTTACCCACAAGGCAACCAACCGACCACCAAGCTAATCGTCCCAAACAGCGCAGAACAACCTGACTCACAAAAGTGAGGCCCTTGGGGCTCACCTTCTTCCTCTGCAACAATTAATATTAAGCAAAGCGGATGAGTACAAAACTTGTTTTGTACTGCAAGACCGACGTGTGAGATAACAGAACTATAATTAACTATATGCAAGCTTTATTTAAGTGGATGAGGCTCGGACTTATTTTCAAAGATAAAGCAAGTTTTCATTTACAATAAGGTAATAAATTCAAAGCAAGTTTGCAATTAACTTTTATTGTTCAAATAAAAGAGAGACAGTAATAACAATAGATAGAGAACAACACCAACCTAGAAGTGACTAACCCATAGTCACCACAACAATAGCATGAAGTACCCCTTCATACCACCCATGTCAAGTTTAAGTTTTTAAAAGGTTGTAGTCTAGTTCTTGCACGACCTTACCAAGCATGTCCATAACCTAGGACGAGGCTATTCGAATAGTTTTAACCCTGCAGGGGTGTACCAATGTACCCACACGATAGACCGCCTTTCCACCAGCCACGGTTAGCACACTTCCTTTGGTATGCAGGCATGGCTAAGTCTAACAAGACGCTTTCCAATGGACGATGCTAATTAAGAGCCGCAACCCACGGGAGAAGGACATATTAGACAGCCTAACCGGTCTGCTAATGCTCCCCTCCAACACCACACACACACACAAGAACACACCCACCGACCAGCTCATAATTAACACCCCCCAAAGTACTTAGTCAAGAGAGGTTCCATATCCCCCTCGTGTGGTTAGCACGCAATAAGCGCTGGCTTAGTGACACAAGTAACTCGGTCCTTGGGGACTTAGGCACCATTCCAACACACCCAACAGATCACATCAACATACCATTGTGCCCAAGTCAAGATATAGTTTTGTTTTCAGTTTTTGATTTGTAAATCAATAAAACACAAGGGTTGGACATAATGGAGTAGTATAAGTATTTGTGTGATCAAGATCATCGACTAAGTCGATGATCGCCTAATACTACCGATAACTAGGCATGGCTAAGCAATATTCATTCGTAATCTACTAAGTGATAAGAGTTCATCCATCGAACTCTAACCACAGCAAATAATCTAGGCTCAGGTAGTAGAGGATAACCATTTACCTACAGATTATGCAACTAGAGGTCTAACTAATCAATTTAACAACAAAATAGAAATGCATACATAGAAGTTAAACAAAATATTAGACTTTAAAAGTAATGGGATCAATGGGAAATGATCAAACTGCTTGCCTGCTTGCTGTTGCTCAAATTGTTGCGGAGGGTCGTTCTCGGGGTTACCGCATATGTCGAAGCCTAAGCGAAAGGGCGAAAACAACCAATAAGACGAGCAACACTTAAACGAAAGAGCAAGCAAAAATTATCCAAATGCGACGAAATTTATACACAAGGTAAAATACTAATATACCTAGTCATAGAAACTGGAAAAACTTAATTTGGATTTGTGGTGCAAAAGATATTCCCTAAAAACCTATTTTCGGCCATAATTAGGTACTGTAGTAAAAATATTTTCTAGAAAGATTTTGAAGCTGAAACTTTTATGGTAGCTTCCTACTGGTATAGTGATAATCCATATAAATTTTCAGGTCATTTGGAGTTATAACGAATTAGTTATGATTTTTCTAAGTTCTAAAACTAGGACATCATTTATATCAGTAGCAAAGACCACTAGCAAACTGGTCCTTTACTAAAGTTCATCCCTAAAGGAAATTAACAAAATTTAGTTCGCTCTATTTGGACTTACAGGGAACAAGTTATGGATTTTCTAAGTTTTATAACATTTTTTTTGGAATATTTAATAAAGGCTGAAAGGGCTAAAATCGATTCCCAACATTTCTGGTTCTTAACAGGGCCTGGAAATATTTCTAGATTAATCACTAGCCTAAAAGAAAATTAATATTGCTGAAATCACCCAAAAAGGATCTACAATGAAAAAGATATGAATTTCTAAAGTTTTAACAACATTTTCAGTGGAAAGATAAAGCTTACCGAGGAAATTATATCCCTCAACCGAAAAGAAAAGACGTGGCTCAACGTGGGTCGCCGATTAGAGATCCGACGCCCACGCATGCGCCGATTCAACATGCGCCGCGCGACCGTTGATTTGATTCCAACGATCCAGATCATTGTGACCTTCGGACCCGCCGAATGCTCGCACAACCTAGACCGTTGATCAAGCGATGAAGGGCTGGGATTGAGGGAGCCTTCGGACAGTCCAATTGCTCCCACGATCCCGGCCACGAATCCAAGATCGAACGGCTGAGGTGGATTGGGCCGTTTACGATTTGAACAGGGGCTACTGACAATAGGGGCCCACTGGTCAGTGACGCTAAGTGTGAGGACCCCGGTTTATTCGGCTTGTACTGTTTAACCATCCACTTGGTCCTAACAGTACAAATCAAATAAACCAAGCCTCGAGATATGTATACTTCCTGAAAATGCAAGATACACACCGTTACAAAATCATGCATCAATTCCATTCATACACATAGAGCCAAGCAAAAGCAACAATCGAAAGACATAGATAATATAAAGAGGTTATTACAAAAGAGAGGCCGATCAAGCTAAAAGTCATACAAATAAGTAAATACACAGCTGAAGCAAAATGGCCATAAGATGGCGATAAACAAAAGCCAATCGGTGTGCCTTTACCCACAAGGCAACCAACCGGACCGCCAAGCTAATCGTCCCAAACAACGCAAGAACACACTCACAAAAGTGAGGCCCTTGGGGCTCACCTTCTTCCTCTGCAACAATTAATATTAAGCAAAGCGGATGAGTACAAAACTTGTTTTTGTACTGCAAGACCGACGTGTGAGATAACAGAACTATAATTAACTACATGCAAGCTTTATGTAAGTGGATGAGGCTCGACTTATTTTCAGATAAAGCAAGTTTTCATTTGCAATAAGGTAATAGATTCAAAGCAAGTTTGCAATTATCTTTTATTGTTCAAATAAAGAGAGACAATAATAACAATAGATAGATGACAACACCAACCTCAAGTGACTAACCCATAGTCACCACAACAATAGCATGAAGTACCCCTTCATACCACCCATGTCAAGTTTAAGTTTTTAAAGGTTGTAGTCTAGTTCTTGCGGAAATAACCAAGCGTGTCCATAACCTAGGACGAGGCTATTCGAATAGTTTTAACCTGCGCAGGGAGTACCAATGTACCCACACGATAGACCGCCTTTCCACCACCACGGTTAGCACACTTCCTTTGGTATGCGGGCATGGCTAAGTCTAACAAGACGCTTTCCAATGGACGATGCTAATTAAGAGCCGCAACCCACGGAGAAAGACACATTAGACAGCCTAACCGCCCGCTAATGCTCCTCCAACACCACAAACACACACACAGAACACACCCACCGACCAGCTCATAATTAACACCTCCCAAAGTACTTAGTCAAGAGAGGTTCCATATCCCCCTCGTGTGGTTAGCACGCAACAATTGCTTGGATCAATGGCACAAGTAACTCGGTCCTTAGGGACTTAGGCACCATTCCAATCACACCCAACAGATCACCCAACATACCATTGTGCCCAAGCCAAGATATAATTTTTGTTTTCAGTTTTCGATTTGCAAAATGGTAAAACACAAGGGTTGGACTTAATGGAATAATATAAGTATTTGTGTGATCAAGACCATCGACTAAGTCGATGATCGCCCAATACTACCGATACTAGGCATGGCTAAGCAATATTTATTCGAAAATCTACTAAGTGACAAGAGGTCATCCAACGAACTCTAATCACAAAGAAATAACCTAGGCTCGTAGTAGAGGATAATCATTTACCTACAGATTATGCAACTAGAGGTCTAACTAATCAATTTAACAACAAAATAGCAATGCATACATAGAAGTTAAACAAAATATTAGACTTTAAAAGTAATGGGATCAATGGGAAATGATCAAACTGCTTGCCTTCTTGCTGTTGCTCAAATTGTTGCGGAGGGTCGTTCTCGGGGTTACCGCAAATATCGAATCCTAAGCGAAAGAGCGAAAACAACCAATAAGACGAGCAACACTTAAACAAAAGAGCAAGCAAAAATTATCCAAATGCGACGAAATTTATACATAAGGTAAAATACGAATATACCTAGACATAAGAACTGGAAAAACCTAATTTGGATTTGTGGTGCAAAAGATATTCTCTAAAAACCTATTTTCGGCCATAATTAGCACTGTAGCAAAAACATTTTCTAGAAAGATTTGGAAGCTGAAATTTTTATGGTGGCTACCTACTGGTGTGGTGATAACCCATATAAAATTTCAGGTCATTTGAAGTTACAACGAATTAGTTATGATTTTTCTAAGTTCTAAAATTAGGACATCATTTATATCAGTAGCAAAGACCACTAGCAAACTGGTCCTTCACTAAAGTTCATCCCTAAAGGAAATTAACAAAATTTAGTTCGCTCTATTTGGATTTACAGAGAACAAGTTATGGATCTTCTAAGTTTTTATAGCATTTTTGGAATATTTAATAAAGGCTGAAAAGGCTAAAATCGATTCCCAACATTTACGGTTCTTAACGGGCACTGAAACATTTCTAGATTAATCTCTAGCCTAAAAGAAAATTAACACTACTGAAATCACCCAAAAAGGATCTATAATGAAAAAGATATGAATTTCTAAAGTTTTAACAACATTTTTCAGTAGAAAGATAAAGCTCACCGAGGAATTTTATATCCCTCAACCGAAAAGAAAAGGCGTGGCTCAACGTGGGCCGCTGATTAAAGATCCGACGGCCCACGCGCACGGCCGACTCAACATGCGCACGCGCGCGCACCGTTGGATTTGATTCCAACGGTCCAGATCATTGTGACCTTCGGACAGTCCAATTGCTCGCACAACCTGGACCGTTGATCAAGCGATGAAGGGCTGGGATTGAGGGAGCCTTCGGACAGTCCAATTGCTCCCACGATCCCGGCCACAGATCCAATATCGAACGGCTGAGGTTGATTGGGCCGTTTATGATTTGAACAGAGCTCGGACAATAGGGGCCAGCCGTCGGCGACGCAAGTCACATGCGGGTTTAAACGCACGCCACATGTGGAGAGGGTTTGAAATGACGGGCCCACGTGTCGGCGATCAGGCCACGCACGTGGTTTAGCGCGCGGGCGATTAAAATGTGCGGGCCCACATGCAAGCGACTGAGGAGGTGGGTTTAGGACAGCTAATGATTACTAACCCATGATTAACAATGATTATCATTAATGAACGCCATTACTGTGTCCGAACGATATTACGGCACCGCCGTTTTCGTCCGACAACCAAACCGAGGGCACCCTCCGCTTGTCGCCGCGACCCAAGGCACGCGGCGGAGCTAATGCCAAATGGAACCGCAATAGCATTGCGCACCCATCGACCACCCACACCATCGGCGGTGTCCCGAACGCGGCTAGCCGACGATGAGCGGCGACCAAAACGGCCGAAATGCATAATGACCAAAAGCTCCGCAATAAACCATTCGAGCGGGTGCCCAAGCTTCTAGGGGCTACTAGAAGGGTACCTGAGGGTAGGGGAGGTCCAGGGATGGACGGAGTTGCTCCGGCGACGAAGAAGGTTGCCGGACTTGGAGAAGACAACTCGGAGAGGGTGCTCGAGCAAAGATAACACGACACGTCATCGGGTTAGCTCCAATCAAGCTCAAAGAAGTTCCCAGAGTAAAGAATTGAAGAATAGAGCTTCTTACGGTGATGAGGAAGAAAGGGCTCACGGCTAAAAGAACAATTCCCCAAAATTGAGTCTGCTCTGTGAAAAGCAACTACAATTGTTAGGGTTTTGTTCCGGAGGTGAGAGGCACACACTGCTGAAACAAAAGAGAGGAAGAAACGCCATCGAGCACGGTTGCACCGAGGAGCTCCTACTCAACAATGGCGGTCCTAGGTGCTTTTGGTGTTTTGAGCTCACAAAGCACCAAGGATGCTCTGCAAGACCACTTTGGGTTTTGAAAGGGAACCGAGGGGAGCCAGGGAGCTACTTATAGCTCAAGGAGCTCAAGCTAGGTTAAGCCCAAGCTCTGGGTGGACTGGGTTCATGCCTCGCCATGGGCATCGTGAGTGACGGAGCGGTAGGAGACGACTTTGGGGAGGAGGAGCGGTGTGCATTTAATGCATGGCAACATTTAGCCGCTTAAAGGGCTCAAGGAGGTGACAAGTCACCTCCTCTCTCGCCATGGCGCATGCGCGGCATGCGCTCGGTGGGAGGAGGAAGATGACCAGCGACGCGAGCGGGCCCACCAGTCAGCGGCACAAAGCGGCTCGAGTCTAAAGTGTTTTAGTGGGTTGAGCCCAACCTCATTAGATGCTGGCCGCCGGATGACATTTGAACGCCCCGTCGCGATCGCTAATCGTAAAGACCGGCGAAGTGAGCAGACGCGGCCGCGACGGTTGGATCAGGATCCAACGGCTGAGAATCAGATGGCAGCCGGAGTTGTCCGAATGCTTACACGAATGAGAGCCGCTCGATGGAAATCCAACGGCTGATAACGCGCGCACGGTTGAACTGGCGCGGCGCGCGTTAGTTGGCTGTCGAGTCAAGTGACTCGAGCCCGAGCCCGACTCGAGTCAATGAACAGTACAAACCGTTAGGGTTTGATTTTTAAACTCGAACTTTGGGGATTTAATTGAGGCATCAATTCAACTCCAAAATTTATGAAATTTTAATCGAGCTTCTCGACTTAAGGATTAACCTTCCTAAAATTTCCAGAGGTTTTGTGCACCGGAATTTTCTCAACAGTTTCGAGAAGGTTAAGACAGAGGTTTGACTGGTTTGACTTGCCTCTAAAATATTTCAAATAATTTCCAAAAATTATGAAATAATTCAGAGGTGTTACCAAGCCACCCTAGAACCAGGGAAAATTATTTCCAAGGGTTTGACCAAAGATTTGACCAAGGAGGTTGTTGACTTGATAAATGAGGCTTTTGATTTTTAATTTTCCAAAATTCTTTTACAAGAATTTCAGAAAAGTTTCAAAAGTAAAAGGATGAAGGAAAAGTTTTAATTTACCCTCATTTTATTACATTTGAAACACAAGCCAAAATAGGGATGTTACAAACCTCCCCCCCTTACAAAAATCTCGTCCCGAGATTTGGTTCACTCGGAAAAGAAAGAGGGGTAGTCTGCACGAAGACGATCTTCTCGCTCCCAAGTAGCCTCGTCCTCGGAATGGTTTGACCACTGAACTTTAAGGAACTTGATGGTCTTGTTCCTTGTTCTTCGCCCAGCCTCCTCGAGTATGCGAACAGGGTGCTCGCGATAGGTCAAATCCCCCTGAACATCAAGGGTTTCCAACGGAGCTTCCTCAGTTGGAACACGGAGGCACTTCTTTAGCTGGGACACATGGAACACATCATGTACCCCCGCAAGTGCAGCAGGCAACTCCAACTTGTAGGCAACAACTCCCTTCTTCTCGATAACACGGTATGGACCGACATATCGAGGAGCCAATTTGCCCTTGACACCAAAACGCTGGTGACCCTTCAGAGGAGAAACCTTGAGATAAACGAAGTCATTGGGCTCAAAGCTCAACTCACGACGACGGCGATCCGCATAGCTCTTTTGCCTGGATTGAGCCGTGCGTAAGCGGTCACGAATGAGCTGGACTTGACCCTCGGCCTCATTAATCGAGTCCGGGCCAAAGAAAGGTCTCTCACCGGTCTCAGACCAGTTCAACGGGGTCCTGCACTTTCTCCCGTATAAGGCCTCGAATGGTGCCATGCCGAGACTAGCTTGGAAACTGTTGTTGTAAGAAAACTCGGCGAATGACAAGCACTTCTCCCGATGCTTCCCATAGGAAAGGACACAAGCTCGGAGCATGTCCTCTAATACTTGGTTGACCCTCTCGGTCGACCATCCGCTTGGGGTGATATCTTTGTCTTTGAAGAAAGACGAGTTCCCATAGCTTCTTGCAAGCTATGCCAGAACTGGGAAGTGAAGATGGAACCACGATCGGAAACGATCGTCTTCGGTACCCCATGCAAGCTCACGATCCTGGCGATATAGAGCTCCGCAAGGTGACCGTGCGAATCTTGGTCTTGATCGGAAGGAAATGCGCCACTTCACAACCGATCAATGATAACCCAAATGGCATCATTGCCCTCGTGACTGGGTAGGCCGATGATAAAATCCATCCCGACCGAATCCCACTTCCATACGGAATAGGCAAGGGTGGCGATCTGCCGGACGATGCTCGCCTTGACACGACGACATACATCGCGTTCGACAACGAACCTTGCGATCTCCTCTTCATTCGGTCCACCAAAATCTCGCGAAGATCCCGGTACATCTTCGTGGCCCCGGATGAATAGATAACGGAGAAACGTGGGCTTCGCGGAGGATCAAATCCCACAACTCCATGTCCTTTGGAACCACGAGGCGTTGCCCGAACCTCAAGACACCAAGCTCATCTACGGAGAAGCACTTGGCTGTTCCATTCTTGACATTTTCCTTGATGCGGTTTACTCCAACATCCGATCACGAGCGCACTGATCCGATCCACCAAGGTTGGCTGTACAACCAAGGCAGCGAGGGAACCATGCTCAACCAAACCCAAGTTGAGACGCTGAAACTCCTCTAGAAGAGGGGGCTGAGGCTCTTGGAGTAACAATGCATTGCAATGCGCTTTGCGACTAAGCGCATCTGCAACGACATTGGCCTTGCCCGGATGGTAGTGAATACCCATATCATAGTCCTTGATCAGCTCCAACCATCTCCTTTGCATGACGTTCAGATCTGGTTGGGTGAACAAATACTTTAAGCTTTTGTGATCCGAATACACTTCACAACGATTACCGATTAGGTAATGTCGCTGCACCTTAAGTGCATGAATCACAGCGGCCAACTCCAAGTCATGGGTAGGATAGTTGAGTTCATGAGGTCTCAATTGCCTTGATGCATAGGCCACTACCTTGCCTTCTTGCATAAGTACACAACCGAGGCCTCGACGAGAAGCGTCGCAAAAGATATCAAAGCTTCGACGGACATCGGGGAGAACAAGAACGGGAGCGGTGGTCAATCGCTTCTTAAGTTCTTGGAAACTTTCCTCGCAATCAGCGGACCACGAGAACTTCTTGTCCTTCTTGAGCAACTCCGTCATCGGCTTCGCTATCTTGGAAAAGTTCTCGATAAAGCGACGATAGTATCCCGCTAAACCAAGAAAACTCCGAACTTCGGTGACCGAAGTGGGCTGACTCCAGGAAAGCACGTCGCTGATCTTGCTAGGATCCACACTCGCCTCCCGCCGAAAGAATATGGCCTAAAAGGCTACTTCCTTCAACCGTAACGCGCACTTGCCGAACTTCGATACACCGGTGCTCGCGAAGCTTGCCCAACACAAGCCTCAAATGCTCGGTGTGTTCCTCATCGCTCTTGGAGTAGATAAGGATATCACCGATGAAGACCACAACGAACCTATCCAAATACTCCATGAATACCGAATTCATGAGGTTCATGAACAAGGCCGGAGCATTGGTTAAACCGAATGACATGACGGTATACTCGTACAAGCCATAACGAGTAGAAAAAGCCGTCTTTGGAATATCCTCAGGTCGAACCCGAACCGGTGATATCCCACTCGATCAATCTTGGAGAAAACTCGAGCTCGGCTTAATTGATCAAGAGATCGTCGATACGGGCAAAGGGTACTTGTTCTTTACTGTTACTTCATTAAGTGGACGGTAATCAACGCATCATGCGCAGCGCCTTGTCCTTTTGGGACAAAGATTGCTGACCATCCCGGGAGATGAGCTAGGCGGATGAAACCCTTCTCTTGAAGCTCACCACCGCTTCTTCAACTCCACCAACTCAATTGGGTCCATCCGGTAAGGCCTCTTTGAAATCGGGCGATGCGGAACCAACTCAATGACAAACTCTAGGTCTCGAATCGGTGGCATCCTAGAAGGTCGCTGGGAAGACATCAACGAAGTCACATACCACCGGGACTTCACTAATATCTAGAGCTGGCTTCGCTTCGAGCGCCAAGAGATGCGGATCCCGAGCTTCGCGGCGAACCTCGCCGCTGTAAGGATCGGTGAGGTAGATGAGCCTCCTAGCGCAATCAATTTGTCCCATGTGCTGAGACAACCAATCCATGCCTAGGATTACATCTAAGCTCGCCGATCGAAGGAGGATAAGGTTTGCCAAGAATCCTACCCCTTCTATCTCAACAGGGAATCCCTACACTCAGACTCAACTCTCAACTCCGAACCGGGAGAGCGAATGAGCAGCGGGACCAACAATGGAGTAAAAGAAGACCCCCCACAAAGCAGCAAAAGACTCGAAAACAAACGAATGAGATGCGCTGAATCAAACAAAACTGTGGCAGGGAAAGAGTTAACCGAAAGGGTACCCAACACGACGTCGGGTGCCTCCTGTGCCTCCTCGGCGGAGATGAGGTTGACGCAGCCACTACCCACGCCTTGGGTAGCGGGGACAACCTTCTGATCCTGGGGAGGACCACCTCCCTGCCCGCGTCCTCCATTAGGACGAGGGGCCGCTCCAGTCCTGTTAGGGCAACTATTGGCATAATGCCCCTTCTGGTTGCATGAAAAGCAAGTGACCCGGCACTGGATTGCGGGGCCACTCGCTGGTTCGCAGCGCACGTGATCGGGGCACGGCCATGGAGGAGAGGAGCCGTGCTGGCGGTCTCGGTGGTAGCGGCCACGTAACGGGCCCTCGGTAGGCCCGACACGGGGCGAGAGGCCGCTGTGCATGGCACATGGGCCTCCCACTTGCGCTGCGGACTCGCCAGCGCCGCCTTGTGCTCAGCGACAATGGCCTTGTCCACTAAGGCACGAAGTCAGCAAAGTCCACAATGGAGAGCTTGTCTTGCAGCTCCTCAGACAAGCCCTCCGGAACTTCTCCTGCTTGGCCTCATCGGTGGCCACCTCAGATGGAGCATAACGAGCCAAGTGGTTGAACTCGTACAGATACTCCATCACTGACTTACGCCCTTGCTTGAGCGCGAGAAACTCCTTCTTCTTCAGCTTCATCAAGCCGGCAGGGATGTGAGCTCGACGGAATGCCGTCCGGAACTCATCCCAAGAGACAGTGTGGCCGGCGGGCTGCATGGCCAAGAAGTTCTCCCACCGTGAGAGTGCCCCGAAGCCGATGGGAGGCAAAGAGTGCCCTGTCTGGTCCAGCATCGAGCAACGTCGAGCTTACGCTCAACTCGACGCAGCTACCATCTCGCGTCCAAAGGGTCCTCGATCCGAGAACGTGGGGGCCGAAAGCGAGAAACTCGGCCAAACCCCACGAGATCGATGTCCGCTCCCGCCGGATCCCGAGGCACCGGTCGTATGAGGTGTTGCGCGCAATAACATCCAGCAGACCTCCTGCCCTCCGAACAGTTGCGCTCGATCGCGAAGGACCTCAGCCATGGTCGGAGGAGGCGGAAGCTCCTCGTCCAAACCAGGCTGCTGACCGCGACCGCTACGAGTACCTCCAGCCATCCTGGTTCAAGAAATTTAGGTTAGCAACCAAAACACTAAGACTAGAAGTTGATGAAAGCGAAAAGCTAACGATCAGGGGAATGAGATATCACCCTAACCGAAGCCAAAAACAGCAAGCAACAACTTTAAATGTTTCCAAAGAAGCTCTAAAATAGCAAAGGAATCATTAAACCAAGCTCAACTTCTCAATGCCATTAACCCGTATTGAATGAACGAGTAATAGTGTGAGAAGGTAAAAATTTCAGCACCTTACAACAAATCTAACACTACTCAAGAGCAAAGTTACGGCGGCAAAACTAGCGTTAGGTACTTAGCTAACTAGTATCACATCCTACCCTTTTATTCCCACAAGTTTTAGTTGATTATCCTCTCATTCTCTACCCTAGTTAGAACCTCTGAGCTTGCTGTCCGGAAATTGAATGATCGCTGTCCAGATTTTGCATCCAAGCTTCTAAGCCGAAATCTTCAACTTCCGAAGCTTCAAAATCTTGTAGAGGGCGGCTAACATTTCAATTTGCCAAACTCATCGGTTCCCAAAACCCAATTAATTAATAACAACTATCTTTGGAGGGAAGGAGAGGAAAGCAATTTTTAAAACTCAATTTAGAGCAAGATGAGAGGAGAAAGCTAAGATAGGTAAGGAATAAAATATGAGAATTTACTTAAGCTTTCACAACTCATTTGACTCTTTAAAAATAAGGTTTTCAAAATATCCTAAGGACGACCAAGCTTGGGTTACTACGGTCGGAATGGCTCTGATACCAACTTTGTGAGGACCCCGGTTTATTCGGCTTGTACTATTTAACCATCCACTTGGTCCTAACAGTACAAATCAAATAAACCAAGCCTCGAGATATGTATACTTCCGAGAAATGCAGTATACACACCCCGTTACAAAATCATGCATCAATTCCATTCATACACATAGAGCCGAAGCAAAAGCAACAACTGAAAGACATAGATAATATAAAGAGGGTTATTACAAAATATAAAGAGGGTTATTACAAAAGAGAGGCCGACCGGCTAAAAGTCATACAAATAAGTAAATACACAGCGGAAGCAAAATGGCCATAAGATGGCGATAAACAAAAGCCAATCGGTGTGCCTTTACCCACAAGGCAACCAACCGGACCGCCAAGCTAATCGTCCCAAATCTGCGCCAAGAACACAACTCACAAAAGTGAGGCCCTTGGGGCTCACCTTCTTCCTCTGCAACAATTAATATTAAGCAAAGCGGATGAGTACAAAACTTGTTTTGTACTCGCAAGACTGACGTGTGAGATAACAGAACTATAATTAACTACATGCAAGCTTTATGTAAGTGGATGAGGCTCTGGACTTATTTTCAGCATAAAACAAGTTTTCATTTGCAATAAGGTAATAGATTCAAAGCAAGTTTGCAATTAACTTTTATTGTTCAAATAAAAGAGAGACAATAATAACAATAGATAGATGACAACACCAACCTAGAAGTGACTAACCCATAGTCACCACAACAATAGCATGAAGTACCCCTTCATACCACCCATGTCAAGTTTAAGTTTTTAAAAGGTTGTAGTCTAGTTCTTGCGGGAAATAACCAAGCGTGTCCATAACCTAGGACGAGGCTATTCGAATAGTTTTAACCCTGCAGGGGAGTACTAATGTACCCACACGATAGACCGCCTTTCCACCAGCCACGGTTAGCACACTTCCTTTGGTATGCAGGCATGGCTAAGTCTAACAAGACGCTTTCCAATGGACGATGCTAATTAAGAGCCGCAACCCACTGGAGAAAGACACATTAAACAGCCTAATCGGCCTGCTAATGCTCCCCTCCAACACCACAAACACACACACACAGGAACACACCCACCGACCAGCTCATAATTAACACCTCCCAAAGTACTTAGTCAAGAGAGGTTCCATATCCCCCTCGTGTGGTTAGCACGCAACAATTGCTTGGATCAATGGCACAAGTAACTCGGTCCTTAGGGACTTAGGCACCATTCCAATCACACCCAACAGATCACCCAACATACCATTGTGCCCAAGCCAAGATATAATTTTTGTTTTCAGTTTTTGATTTGCAAAATGGTAAAACACAAGGGTTGGACTTAATGGAATAATATAAGTATTTGTGTGATCAAGACCATCGACTAAGTCGATGATCGCCCAATACTACCGATACTAGGCATGGCTAAGCAATATTTATTCGAAAATCTACTAAGTGACAAGAGCTCATCCAACGAACTCTAATCACAGCAAATAACCTAGGCTCAGGTAGTAGAGGATAATCATTTACCTACAGATTATGCAACTAGAGGTTTAACTAATCAATTTAACAACAAAATAGCAATGCATACATAGAAGTTAAACAAAATATTAGACTTTAAAAGTAATGGGATCAATGGGAAATGATCAAACTGCTTGCCTTCTTGCTGTTGCTCAAATTGTTGCGGAGGGTCGTTCTCGGGGTTACCGCAAATATCGAATCCTAAGCGAAAGAGCGAAAACAACCAATAAGACGAGCAACACTTAAACAAAAGAGCAAGCAAAAATTATCCAAATGCGACGAAATTTATACATAAGGTAAAATACGAATATACCTAGACATAGGAACTGGAAAAACCTAATTTGGATTTGTGGTGCAAAAGATATTCTCTAAAAACCTATTTTCGGCCATAATTAGCACTGTAGCAAAAACATTTTCTAGAAAGATTTGGAAGCTGAAATTTTTATGGTGGCTACCTCTTGGTGTCTTGATAACCCATATAAAATTTCAGGTCATTTGAAGTTACAACGAATTAGTTATGATTTTCTAAGTTCTAAAATTAGGACATCATTTATATCAGTAGCAAAGACCACTAGCAAACTCGTCCTTCACTAAAGTTCATCCCTAAAGGAAATTAACAAAATTTAGTTCGCTCTATTTGGATTTAGAGAGAACAAGTTATGGATCTTCTAAGTTTTTATAGCATTTTTGGAATATTTAATAAAGGTGAAAAGGCTAAAATCGATTCCCAACATTTCTCGGTTCTTAACGGGCACTGAAACATTTCTAGATTAATCTCTAGCCTAAAAGAAAATTAACACTACTGAAATCACCCAAAAAGGATCTATAATTAAAAAGATATGAATTTCTAAAGTTTTAACAACATTTTTCAGTAGAAAGATAAAGCTCACCGAGGAATTTTATATCCCTCAACCGAAAAGAAAAGGCGTGGCTCAGCGTGGGCCGCGATTAAAGATCCGACGCCCACGCAAGACGGCCGACTCAACATGCGCACGCGCCGCACGTTGGATTTGATTCCAACGGTCGGATCATGTGACCTTGGACGGTCAATTGCTCGCACAACCCGGACCGTTGATCAAGCGATGAAGGGTGGGATTGAGGGCCTTGGACGATCAATTGATCCCACGATCCCGACCACAGATCCAATATCGAACGGCTGAGGTTGATTGGGCCGTTTATGATTTGAACAGGGCTCGTGACAATAGGGGCCCACTGGTCAGCGACGCAAGTCACATGCCGGGTTTAAACGCACGCGCGAGGGGAGGGTTTGAAATGGCGGGCCTGGTCGCGGCCGTGGGCCACGCACACGTGGTTTAGCGCGCGGGCGATTAAAATGTGCGCCCATGCAGCGGCGAGGAGGTGGGTTTAGGACAGCTAATGATTACTAACCCATGATTAACAATGATTATCATTAATGAACGCCATTATCGTGTCCGAACGATATTACGGCACCGCCGTTTCGTCCGACAACAAAACCGAGGCACCCTCGGCTTGTCGCCGGCGACCCAAGGCACTGCGGCGGGAGCTAAGTGCCAAATGGAACGCAATAGCATTGCGCACCCATCGGACCACCCACACCATCGCGTGTCCCGAGCGCGGCTAGCCGGCGATGGCGGCGGCGACCAAAGCGGCGAAATGCATAATGACCAAAAGCTCGCAATAAACCATTCCAGCGGTGCCCAAGCTTCTAGGGGCTACTAGAAGGGTACACGAGGGTAGGAGGTCGAGGATGGGCGGAGTTGCTCGGCGACGAAGAAGGTTGCGGACTTGGAGAAGACAACTTCGGAGAGGGTGCTGCGAGCAAAGATAACACGACCGCGTCATCGGGTTAGCTCAATCAAGCTCAAAGAAGTTCCCGAGTAAAGAATTGAAGAATAGAGCTTCTTACGGTGATGAGGAAGAAAGGGGTGCTCACGGCCGAAAGAACAATTCCCCAAAATTGAGCTGCTCTGTGAAAAGCAACTACAATTAAGTTAGGGTTTTGTTCGGGAGGTGAGAGGCACACTGTGAAACAAAAGAGAGGAAGAAGCGCCATGCTGGAGCACGGTTGCAGGAGCTCCCGCTCAACAATGGCGGTCCTAGGTGCTTTTGGTGTTTTGAGCTCACAAAGCACCAAGGATGCTCGGCAAGACCACCGGGTTTTGAAAGGGAACCGAGGGGAGCCAGGAGCTACTTATAGCTCAAGGAGCTCAAGCTAGGTTAAGCCCAAGCTCTCGGGTGGGTGGGTTCATGCCCGCCATGGGCATCGTGAGTGACGGGAGCGGTAGGAGACGACTTTGGGAGGAGGAGCCGGTGTGCATTTAATGCATGGCAGCATTTAGCCGTTTAAAGGGCTCAAGGAGGTGACAAGTCACCTCCTCTCTCGCCATGGCGCCTGGGCGGGCATGCGCTCGGTGGGAGGAGGAAGATGACCCGACACGCGGCGGGCCCACCATCACGCGGCAAAGCGGCTCGAGTCTAAAGTGTTTTAGTGGGTTGAGCCCAACCTCATTAGATCTTGCCGCCGGATGACATTTGAACGGCCCGTCGATCGCTAAGCGTAAAGACGAAGTGAACCTCTGCGGCCCGCGACGGTTGGATCGAGATCAACGGTGAGAATCGGATGGCGGCCGAGTTGTCAGAATGCTTACGAATGAGAGCCGCTCGATGGAAATCCAACGGTGATAAGCGCGCGCGACGGTTGAGCTGGCGCGGGCGCGGTTAGTTGGCTCGGTCGAGTCAAGTGACTCGAGCGAGCCCGACTCGAGTCAATGAGCAGTACAAACCGGTTAGGGTTTGATTTTTAAACACGGAACTTTGGGGATTTAATTGAGGCATCAATTCAACTCCAAAATTTATGAAATTTTAACTGGAGCTTCTGACTTAAGGATTAACCTTCCTAAAATTTCCAGAGGTTTTGTGCACTAGAATTTTCTCAACAGTTTCGAAGGTTAAGGCAGAGGTTTGACCAAGGTTTGACTTGCCTCTAAAATATTTCAAATAATTTCCAAAAATTATGAAATAATTCAGAGGTGTTACCAAGCCACCCTAGAACCAGGGAAAATTATTTCCAAGGGTTTGACAAAAGATTTGACCAAGGAGGTTGTTGACTTGATAAATCAGGCTTTTGATTTTTAATTTTCCAAAATTCTTTTACAAGAATTTCAGAAAAGTTTCAAAAGTAAAAGGATGAAGGAAAAGTTTTAATTTACCCTCATTTTATTACATTTGAAACACAAGCCAAAATTGGGATGTTACACTAAGTCACATGCCGGGTTTAAACACACGCGCACAGGGGGGGTTTGAAGATGGCGGGCCCACAGTCGTGGCCGTGGGCCACGCACGTGGAGTTAGCGCGCGGGTGATTAAAGCGTGCGGGCCCACATGCGCGCGAGGAGGTGGGTTTAGGACGCTAATGATTACTAACCTATGATTAACAATGATTAGCAATGATTAGCACTAAATGACTTGAACACGAGCTCGGAAGAGGCTAAAGAAGGTGGGCCGCTTGTCGGCGACGAAAGGCGGCTAAGACACATTAATTACCGCAATGATTAGGCATTAATGAGCGTCATTCACGTGTCGAGCGAAATTACGACACCGCCGTTTTAGTCGAGACAACAAAACCGAGGCACCCTCGGCTGCGCGGCGACCCAAGGCGGCGGCGGGGCCTAAGTGCCAAAATGGAACGCAATAGCATTACGCACCCATCGGGACCACCCACACCGTCGGCGGTGTCCCGAGCAGCGGCTGGCCGACGATGGCGGCGGCGACCAAAGCGGCGAAATGCATAATGACCAAAGCTCATAGCGAACTATTCCGGCGAGTGCCAAAGCTTCTAGGGGCTACTAGAAGGATACACGAGGGTAGGGAGGTCGAGGATGGGCGGGTTGCTCGGCGGCGAAGAAGGTTGCGGACTTGGAGAAGACAACTTCGGAGAAGGTGCTCGAGCAAAGATAACACGACCAGCGTCATCGGGTTAGCTCGAACCAAGCTCAAAGAAGCCCCAGAGTAAAGAATTGAAGAATAGAGCTTCTTACGGTGATGAGGAAGAAGGGGTGCTCACGGCCGAAAGAACAATTCCCCAAAATTGAGTGCTCACTGTGAAAAGCAACTACAATTAAGTTAGGGTTTTGTTCCGTGAGGTGAGAGGCACACACTGAAACGAAAGAGAGGAAGAAACGCCATCGAGCACGGTTGCAGAGGAGCTCCCGACTCAACAATGGCGGTTTAGGTGCTTTTGGTGTTTTGAGCTCACAAAGCACCAAAGATGCTCGGCAAGACCACTTGGGTTTTGAAAGGGAACCGAGGAGAGCCGGGAGCTACTTATAGCTCAAGGAGCTCAAGCTAGGTTGAGCCCAAGCTCTCGGGTGGGTGGGTTCATGCCTGCCATGGTCATCGTGAGTGGCGGGAGCGGTGAAGGCGACTTTGGGGAGGAGGGGCTGGTGTGCATTTAATGCGAGGCGGCATTTAGCCGTTTAAAGGGCTCAAGGAGGTGACAAGTCACCTCCTCTCTGCCATGGCGCCTGGCGGGCATGCGCGCGGTGGGAGGAGGAAGATGACCAGGCGACGCGCGGGCCACCGATCGTGGCTTTCGCGGCTCGAGCCCAAAGCGTTTTAGTGGGTTGAGCCCAACCTCAGCAGATCTTTGGCGCGGATAAGATTTGAGCGGCCACGATCGATCGCCAATTGGAAAGATCGAAACGAACGATGCGGTCCGCGGCGGTTGGATCGAAATCCAACGGTGAGAATCGGATGGCAACCGAGTTGTCCGAACGCTTACGAATGAGAGCCGTTCGATGGAGATCAACGGTGATAGCGCGTGCGCGCGTTGAACCGCACGGGGCGCGGTTAGTTGGCTCGGTCGAGTCAAGTGACTCGAGCGAGCGACTTCGAGTCTAATGAGCAGTACAAACCGATTAGGGTTTGATTTTTAAACCTGAAACTTTGGGGATTTAATTGAGGCATCAAATCGACTCCAAAATTTATGAAATTTTAACTGGAGCTTCCTGACTTAAGGATTAACCTTCCATAAAATTTTCAGAGATTTTTGTGCACTGAAATTTTCTCAAGAAATTCCAGAAGTTGATTTCAGAGGTTTGACCAAGGTTTGACTTGCCTCTAAAATATTTCAAATAATTTTCAAAAATTATGAAATAATTCAGAGGTGTTACCAAGCAACCCTAGAACCCAGGAAAATTTATTACCAAGGTTTGACATAAGATTTCACCCAGAAGGTTTTGACTTGAGGTAAATGAGGATTTTGATTTTGAATTTCCCAAAATTCCTTTACAAGAATTTCAGAAAAGTTTCAAGAGCAAAAGGATGAAGGAAAAGTTTTAATTTACCCTCATTTTATTACATTTGAAACACAAGCCAAAATGGGGATGTTACAGTACTTCTGGAAGTCGATAAAGGGTTGGTGCAGCAGCAGCGGGGGAGATCTCGTTGTCACCATAAAGTACGTTACGTGGAACGCGATTCATGTTGACTCCATGTCTCAGGTATTCCTGGGCCTCGTTAAGACGATGCCGAGTTTCCCACAACTCCCGCACCAGGCAGCGATGGATTTGGTCCATGATGCGGACCATCCTCGCCAATCGTCGCTTTGAGGTCTTCCCCAAACTGTATCTCATCAAACATGCTCACTTCTGCTCTAGGACCTTGATTCGGGAAGTGATCATAGGGTGGTTGAGACAACTCCCGTCAAATCATGACGAAGGAGGCTCATCATCCTACTAGCAGCTTCCTGAACCGCCATAGACTCAGAAGTGGCAAGTGCTTGGACACTGATGAGGAACAACGCACGCTACTACGCCTAGCGATGATGTTGATGAAGGCACGGTACTCCTCCATCCCTGGGCCTCGATCGCGTTGATAGATGGCGTACTCCGGCTGGTAGGTGAAATTGGCTCGCCACATCATGTCCCGCAGCAAAGCCAGAAATCCATTCACCTCTTCGGCTCGGGTCTCCTTGACCAAGTACCACCAGCTCATCTATAGACAAAAGGGCAAGGTAAGAACACAACTCATTTTGTAAAAACCAACAGAAAGTTGGGACAAGAATTGATGCTAAGGAGGATAAGAAATAAAAGATGTCATACTTAAACTTTCGAAATTATATTAATAATTGAAAATAACTTTCTCAGAAAACTTTCTACTTACTTCGGCCATGCTATTTCTAACCTACAGGCAACGTATGCTCTGATACCAACGCTGTGAGGACCCCCGGAATATTGGAAATGTAATTAATTAAATTTATACTGTAGCATAATTCTTACTTAAGGAACAGTGCTGCTCCTTTGGTAAGGATCATACTAAAAGCATGAGTTTAATAAGTGACAGATCCAATATTCAGGCTTCCCGGATATATGTCTCACAATGGTTCCCAGGATCAACGACCATTGCACATATATCCTTCAACAACATTGCATCATACACATACAAGTCATACATTTACATAATTAAACATAAGTTTACAACTTTATTTCGATTACATTATTAATTGACTTGGTCACTTCAAAAGTCTAACAGCGGAAGCAAAGTAAAAGGTCAAAATCCACCAATGGCCCCATCCACCCGCAGGCGATTGCGTGGAGGAAAGAAATAGCTTTACTCGTTAGCGTCACCTGATCGGCTTCGGGCACTTCATAAAGGTAACCATCCTCACCTGCAACAATAGGTTATAGCACCTTGAGTACGGAAGGTACTCAGCAAGTCTTACACAAACTAATAAAAGAAAGTGTTTATTAGAACCTATGCAAAGGAGTAGAATTTATACGTGCATAAGGTTGCAACAGGAAGGTATAATGGTTAAATTTTGCATAAAGCAGTACATCTTAACCTACAAATGCTAGATTTTGACAAAGCCATTTAATAAATCAAAGTTGGACTAGAACAGTAAGTAAATGAAATAATTAAAAATAGTACATTGCATGAATTCCCTCATGCTAAACCAGAAACCGAAACAAGATTTTTAAATCAAAACTCTATACAGGTGACATCAACTCAAGTTATCGTCCATGACCGTGGACACGGCTATTCGAACAGTTTAATACCCTGCAGGGGTGTACATCTTTACCCACGACTTAGTCGACTGTTGCCTTGGATGCCTCCGAATGATGACATACTTCCTTTGGTATGCCGGGGAAACTAAGATTTGGCATTTTCAACAAGTTAACACTATTGAGTTGGATACCCATGTGTGGCCAGATCTCGCTAAACAACGTCGATAGCATCCGTCTAACAGGGCACACATGTTGCGTCGAGAATGCCGATCCAACCATAAGAAGTAATCTGTTGGGTTCGCTACCCATAGTAGATTGCAATCGGCACCTTTAAGGTGCGTACATGCGGCGGAGCACATATCGCCCTCACCCTTCTAAGAACATCGTCTTGACATACAAGCTCACATGGCATAAAAGCGATCATAAGACCAAAGCATCTATGCCATACAAGATCAATACACATATCCTTACTCTCTGTTTCCAACCCAATGGACTTAACCCTTTACTTAACCAAGCAGGCGCCCATACGCATGTGGAAATGCGTGGGGAACTTGAATTGAACAATCGAGTTCGGTCCTTAATTAATCGAGACAAGTCGGCTACAATTCCCAATCTAGTGCACAAAGCACCAGCACTAGCATCCTCTTGTCGAGATCAATTAAAATTTAAAAATTTAAATCTGAACTAAAGAAACTGGACAAAGAGTAAAGTTACTGAAATTGTTTTGCTGTTTCCAGGTTTGACAAGTTAATCTTGTCAAACTTTAAATTTATCTAGACTGCATGTCTAAGCCAACTCTAGAAATAAACCTTATAGTATACAGTACTATTCTAGAGTTGAGTGTATGGTCATAATTAAGGTAATCCCCAATGTCAGGTCATAACTAACTAATACAGTTCAAATTTGTATTTTCAGAAAAGTAGCATGCAACAGTTATCACTAGATTTGTAAAATCTATTGTAGAAAGTTTGGGATCAATATGGTGCAAAGAGGATGCTTGCCTTGATAATAATACACTTCTATTGCAGGCTTAGGTTGCTCAGAAAGAGATTCAAATGCTTCAGCAGAACCTGATTCTAAAAGAGGCAATAAAATCCAATAAATACCAAAATCGACATTAAGTACAGTTTGAAAGCAAGATGTATGATCAATATGGAAATGCATGTTTAACAGCATGCTTAAGTTATACATACCCCAATAAAGATATTAACCCATATTACCACCTACTGATTTCAAATGCCAGAAACTAGGGTTTCGTTCAAAGTTTCAGTTTTTCAGATTTTGAAAAGAACAGAAACAGAACAGATTACAGAGTTTGGGAAAAAGGAAAATAGAACAAGTAAAGGTTCTAAAATAAAGCTTAGCCTGATCTGTTAGGGTAGTTAATACCTCAAACTAACCCTAACCTAACCCTAATCGGTTAGATTACAGAAACTAAAGAAAAACATATGTTGTCGGTTGAGCCGACAATAAAGGACAGAGATAAATCCCTGCTACAAGGTTAGGTAGATGATAAGAAATATCAAAAGAATAACTTATTATGCTACTAGGGTTTGGTTGAGACCTACCTAGGACAATAAGTTGACAGGAGAAACCCTAGTTCTTGAAAACGATAGGAAAGACCGAAAAGTTATGAAAACTACTTTTCAGCTTAAAGCAAGTTGAAGCTACTGATATTCAAGATGATGATTCATGTGAGTTGCTAAGGTCCTTAAGATGCTCAAGATAGCAAAACTCACAGTTGTAGCTTACCAGGCTAAGGAAAACACTGAAGGTTCCTAAAACCGAGTTGGATCATGAGAGAAATAAACTGCGGTTTAACCTACAAAGAGGCGGATCTTTATCACAAGGCGATACAGGGGTTTAGAATGGATGAGCAATTGGAGAAGCAAGAAACTCCTTTGGGCGACAATGGAAGATGAAAAGCTCTAGTGGTCAACAATGGCAGCAGCTCAAAAAGCTAGGGTTATATATAGGGGTGGAGCTACAGGGCAGAAGAGGAAAGGTCTAGAGTTGATGAGGTGTCCATTTAGGGCTAAATATCCCAAAAATTAGTTGCATAAGCTTTGGATAATTCCTCTCCTCTGTTTACGAGGAATGGCGGCCTTACGGATGCAAAGAGAAAGAGAGGCAACATCGACATGTGGGTCCCAATGTCGGCCGCATGTCATGCATGCGTCTCCTAAAACTCAGAGAATATCGACCGTCCGATTAGAAATGGGCGGCTACGATGCCTCTAGGGTTTTAAAAGAGTTCAACTGATACAATTAATATGGGCCGTGCGATCTCAATCGATCGATCGAGATTTAAACGGAGCCCAAAGGAATTTCGGGGTTCTCCTTCAACGAGGGCGTTGGTTGAAATCAACGATCAATTAAAGGATACACATCACCCTTTAAAGGAGATGACGCGCACCGTCAGTTGAATTTCGACCACGATTGGCGGGAGATCGGGTGGTCGAATGCACTCCGCGACATGGGCCCTCGATTAAAATCCAGCGGCCCAAAAAAGCAGGCCACGACGGCATGCGGTAAAGGGACACGTAGGATTTAGATCAACGGCCCACAAGAAAGCGCGCTTTAAGTTCAAATCAAAAAGCGCGCGCGGTTGGATTGAGGATGGGCGGTGGAGATCAAAGAGGATTGGTGGTCGATTGCATACATTGACCTCGATCGCTCGATCAAGATCAACGGTGGAGATTGTGGCACATCGTGGAAAGCCCACGTAACGTCGCGACCTCGCCGTTCATTGAAATCAACGGCTCTGTCTGCGATGGATTTTGGCTCGCGCGGCGTGTTGGCGGACCAAGATGATCGGGTTGGACCCAACCTCATGGGTTCGAGTCGCTACAGTGCTAGGGTTTGGGTTTAGACCTGATTAGTTGACCAAGCCCTATTCAAATGCTCAAAAGTTTGACTGGGCTTTTAAAATAGCAAATAAATTTGTAAAATCATGAAATTTTGCCAAGACTCTACTGGGATGATATATTTCCCAAATAAAATTTAAAATCCATTGTTTTACTTTTAAAATTTCATAAATACTTCACTTAACCCAAACAGGTTTATTTAAAGTCAAATATTTTTCTCCAAGTTAAGATGATTTCTAAAAATTCAACAAAAATCATTTTTAACCGAAATAATTTATCTAGGATTTAATGAAAACACTTCCCAGTCATATTACAAGTTTTATCTTGTATTTCTTTTGAGACTTCAAATGGGTTTTTTTTTGGATTTTGGCTAGAAAAGGAAAGTTTTAATTGGTAACAGCAATTCCAAATGGTTAATTATGAACAGTAATGTTATGAACAGTATCCCATTACTGTTCATAAAGCATATTGTTACTGTTTATAAAATTGGGGCTGTTACAAGTAGCTTCCTGGAAAACTTTCATGATTTTACAAATTTATTTGTTATTTTTAAAAGCCCAGTCAAACTTTTGAGCATTTGAATAGAGCTTGGTCAACTAATCTGGTCTAAGCCCAAACCCTAGCACTGTAGCGACTCAAACCCATGCGGTTGGGTCCAACCCGATCATCTTGGTCCGGCTCAGTCACGCTCGGGCGCGAGCCCAAACTCTTCGCGTGCTGTGAGCCGTTGATCTTCCATCGAACGGGCGAGGCTGCGACGTTACGTGGGCTTTCCACGTATGCGCCACAATCTCCACCGTTGGATCTTGATCGAGCGATCGAGGTCGATGTATGCAATCGGACCAGCCGAATCCTCTTTTGATCTCCACCGTCCATCCCCAATCCAACCGCGCCGCTCTTTTTGATTTGAACTTAAAGGCGCGCTTTCCTTGTGGGCCGTCGGATCCAAATCCTACGGTGTCCCTTTACCGCATGCGTCGGCTGTTTTCTTTGGGCGTTGGATTTTAATCGTAGGGCCCATGTCGTGAGTGCATTCGGACCAGCCGGATCTCCCGTCAATCGTGGCCGTAGAAATTCAATCTGACGGTGCCGCGTCATCTCATCTAAAGGGGTGACGTGTATCCCTTTTAATTGATCGTTGGATTTCAATCCAACGTCCCTCGTTGAAAGAGAACCCCGAAATTCCTTTGGGCTCCGTTTAAATCTCGATCGATCGATTGAGATCGCACGGCCCATATTAATTGTATCGGTTGAACTCTTTTAAAACCCTGGGGGCATCGTAGCTGCCCATTTCTAATCGGACGGTCGATATTCTTTTGAGTTTTAGGAGACGCGTGCGACTGCGGCTGACATTGGGACCCACATGTCAGATGTTGCCTCTCTTTCTCTTTGCATCTGTGCGTCGCCACCATTTCTGTAAACAGAGGAGAGGAATTATCCAAAGCTTATGCAACTAATTTTTGGGATATTTAGCCCTAAATGGACACCTCATCAACTCTAGACCCTTCATCTTTTGACCTGTAGCTCAACCCCTATATATAACCCTAGCTTTTTGAGCTGCTGCCATTGTTGACCACTGGAGCTTCTCATCTTCCATTGCTGTCCAGTGGAGTTTCTTGCTTCTCCAATTCGTTCATCCATTCTAAACCATGGTATCAGCTAGTGATAAAGATCTGGCCTCTTTTGTAGGTTAAACCAGAGTTTATTTTTCTGTTGATCCAACTCAGTTTTCGGAACCTTCAGTGTTTTCCTTAGCCTGGTAAGCTACAACTGTGAGTTTTGCTAAAACCAAAATGCTCCAAATGCTTTGAAAATTTTACAGCACCAAGAGCATGATTTATAACAAATTTAGAAACAAGAACCAACTGATTTGGACTCTTAATGCAAAAGTTATGATCAAAACAAATTTGCTCAGCTGGAAAAATGCAATTAAATGAGGTTACTGTTCATAAATAATTTTCTAGAGATTTTTTGAATGTGAAAAATTTATGATAGATGGCTACTGACATTTTAAGGCTAACACAAGTGGTCTCACTTCATTTAGAGTGAAAATGATTTAGTTATGATTTTTCAAGTCATGGAAATGAACAAAACTAGGTTGCATATGAAATCTTGTTGAAAACAGCAACATGCCTAAAGTCAATTTTAACAGCAAGTTTATTATTAGAGAAGCCAACAGCATTGGATTCACTCAAAAGGATTCTGAGAGAATTAGTTATGTATTTTACAAATTTCGGTGAAGTCTAGACCACCTTTTGGTTGAAACAAGTTAACACAGTTTATATAATTTTCTACTACTGAGCGAGTCTAAAATCATACTCAAATTAAAGTTCATGCTACTCTGAGCTAACACAATTCAATTTCTCAAAAAGGTGTTAAAATGAAATAGTTATGCACCTTTGAAAACTAGAACATTTAAATACTTTGAAAAAGAGGAGCTCTCGGGTGATCTAACTATACTGATGAAAAAGGAGGAGGTCCGTGTGAGGACCCGGTTTATTAAACTTATCTTTGTTTAACCATCCACTTGGTCCTAACAGTACAAATCAAATAAACCAAGCCTCGAGATATGTATACTTCCAAATGCACGATATACACACCCACTACAAAATCATGCATCAATTCCATTCATACACATAGAGCGAAGCAAAAGCAACAAGCGAAAGACATAGATAATATAAAGAGAGTTATTACAAAAGAGAGGCCGACCGGCCAAAATTCATAAAGATAAGTAAATACACAGCGGAAGCAAAATGGCCATAAGATGGCGATAAACAAAAGCCAATCGGTGTGCCTTTACCCACAAGGCAACCAACCGGACCGCCAAGCTAATCGTCCCAAACAGCGCAACCACACTCACAAAGTGAGGCCCTTGGGGCTCACCTTCTTCCTCTGCAACAATTAATATTAAGCAAGCGGATGAGTACAAAACTTGTTTTTGTACTCGCAAAAAATGACGTGTGAGATAACGAACTATAATTAACTACATGCAAGCTTTATTTACGTGGATGAGGCTTTGGACTTATTTTGACATAAAGCAAGTTTTCATTTGCAATAAGGTAATAGATTCAAAGCAAGTTTGCAATTAACTTTTATTGTTCAAATAAAGAGAGACAATAATAACATAGATGAGAACAACACCAACCTAGAAGTGACTAACCCATAGTCACCACAACAATAACATGAAGTACCCCTTCATACCACCCATGTCAAGTTTAAGTTTTTAAAGGTTGTAGTCTAGTTCTT
The DNA here is from genome assembly GCA_036346255.1 of Ampelocalamus luodianensis. Lineage (NCBI taxonomy): Eukaryota > Viridiplantae > Streptophyta > Magnoliopsida > Poales > Poaceae > Ampelocalamus > Ampelocalamus luodianensis. The sequence continues at coordinate 47,772,638 of CM070625.1, read as the reverse complement.
GCGGAAATAACCAAGCGTGTCCATAACCTAGGGCGAGGTTATTCGAATAGTTTTAACCTGCGCGGTGTACCAATGTACCCACACGATAGACCGCCTTTCCACCACCACGGTTAGCACACTTCCTTTGGTATGCAGGCATGGCTAAGTCTAACAAGGCGCTTTCCAATGGGCGATGCTAATTAAGAGCCGCAACCCACGGGAGAAAGACACATTAAACAGCCTAACCGGTGCGCTAATGCTCCTCAACACCACAAACACACACACACGGAACACACCCACCGACCAGCTCATAATTAACACCTCCCAAAGTACTTAGTCAAGAGAGGTTCCATATCCCCTCGTGTGGTTGTACGCAACAATTGCTTGGATCAATGGCACAAGTAACTCGGTCCTTAGGGACTTAGGCACCATTCCATTCACACCAACAGATCACCCAACATACCATTGTGCCCAAGCCAAGATATAATTTTTGTTTTTAGTTTTTGATTTGCAAAATGGTAAAACACAAGGGTTGGACATAATGGAATAATATAAGTGTTTGTGTGATCAAGACCATCGACTAAGTCGATGATGCCCAATACTACCGATACTAGGCATGGCTAAGCAATATTTATTAAAAAATCTACTAAGTGACAGAGCTCATCCAACGAACTCTAATCACGACAAATAACCTAGGCTCGGGTAGTAGAGGATACTTATTTACCTCTGATTATGCAACTAGAGGATTAGCTAATCAATTTAACAACAAATTAGCAATGCATACATAGAAGTTAAACAAAATATTAGACTTTAAGAGTAATGGGATCAAATGGGAAATGATCAAGCTTGCACCTTGCTTGTTGCTCAACTTGTTGCGGAGGGTCGTTCTCGGGATTACATGCAAATATCGAATCCTAAGCGGAAGAGCGAAAACAACCAATAAGGCGAGCAACACTTAAACAAAAGAGCAAGCAAAAATTATCCAAATGTGTGAAATTTATACACAAGGTAAAATACGAACATACCTAGACATAGAAACTGGAAAAACTTAATTTGGATTTGTGGTGCAAAAGATATTCTCTAAAAACCTAATTTCGGCCATAATTAGCACTGTAGCAAAAATATTTTCTAGAAAGATTTTGAAGCTGAAATTTTATGGTAGCTACCCACTGGTATAGTGGTAACCCATATAAAATTTCAGGTCATTTGGAGTTAAAATGATTTAGTTATGATTTTCTAAGTTTTAAATCTAAGACATGATTAATTTCAGTATTAAAATTACTTGCAAAACCTATACTAAGCTAAAGTACTTTAACGGATGCATTTATCGAACTTTAGTTTGTTAAATTTGGAGCTCTGAGAGAAAAGTTACGCAATTTTGAAGTTTAAAACAATTAATATGTGCAAATAAAAGCTTTTGGACTAAATCGGAAAACCCATAAAGCGGGGAGGTCGTGGGCGTTGATCAAAGATCGCACGGCTCACGATCTCGAATGCTAAAACCCGCACGAGCACACAGGCGCAAAGACCTCATCGCGCCAAGGAGGTCTTGGCGGTTAGATCTAGACTTGATGGTGCAGATCTAGCGAGGAGGTCCTAGGCGGCAAGATCTAGCGAGGAGGTCTAGCCGTAGATCTTGAATCCAATGGCTCACGACCGGTGCACGCGCTGCGCGCGCAAAGGAGGTCCTCGCGCTAACGAGAGGTCATGGCCGTCGGATCAAGATCTGGCGGTCCGGAGCACTGGGGAGGTCTAAGGTCAGCGATTGATCGAGCGAGATCTTAACGGCTCGGATCTCCCATAGGAGGTCTGGGCGGTTGAGATCTGCAGGAAGGTCTGGCCCGTTAGATCTAAATCTAACGGTCCGGAGCTGGCGAGGAGGTCCTAGGCGGTCACGATCTCGGTGGGAGGTCTGAGCGGCTAAGATGAAGCGAGGAGGTCGGGGCGGCTGGGATTTCACCGAGGAGGTCATGGATGGCCATGATCTTGGCGGGAGGTCCTACGCGACAGTGTTCAACGAGAGAGAGTGCGGGCGGTTCGGATCTCCGTGGGAGGTCATGAGCGGTCCAGATCGAGCGGAGGAGGTCCTCGACTTCTTCACAAAGGGCGGAGGTGGTCTTTTTGCAAAGAGGACCCTAAGCGTAGTTTTGAAGGTTCTCTTTACAAATGACCGAGGTGGTCTTTGCACAAGAAGGACCTTGGTGGGGTGGCTCGGGGTGGTTTTGAAGCGACTAAGGAAGGACTTTTTGCAAAGAGGACCCCAAGGAGGAGGTGATCCTAGCGGTGGGATTTAACCTACGGAGGTCTTTAACGGCCGAGATTTGGCGGGGAGGTCTGGAGTGGTTTTAATGGCGCGGGACCTCGGACAACGACAAAGCGGCGGTTAAGACAAATTAAATGCTCGGATGATTGACAATAAATGAAACTAAAGGGACACTTAATGATTTCCAAACTTTAATTCTAAACCCATGGCCCACACGTCGGTGACTCCACGGCACAAATTAGGACACAATTAATGCACCAATGATGAGCAATGATTTGAGCATTAAAGTGGTCCTAAGAATATAACAACAGGAGGTTTTGAATTGACAAAACCAGGCGTGCCACGGCTTGCCGCGCGATGTGGACCTCGTCGGCGAAACCAAAGGCACGAATGAGCTCCAAATAGGACGGAGGACCTAAGGGTGCCAAAACTACACCAACGGCACCACCAGCCGCTAGCAGGAGATAACGCGGGGACCAGTCTGCCGGCGAAAACCGAAGAGGTCTAAAGAATAGGGATTTCGATCTTGAAATCTTGACCGGGGAATGGAGGAGCTAGAGGTGGCGCAAGAGCTCGGTGAAGGTGGAGGTCGCGGAGGTGAAGAAGACGCACGCTCGGCCACGAACCACACGCTCCTACTTTATCAACCTCTGTGAAGGTCAAACAAAGCAAGTCGAGAGGCTCGAGGTGACCAAGAGAACAAAAGGATTAGCCAAGATTGCAATAATGAACCACTTTGGAGCTCAAGGGTGCGGAGAGCTCCAAGGTCGAGCAATGGTGACAGAGGCTTTGGGTGACTTGAGCTCAAGAGCGGAGGAAGAAACTAGGGGTGCAAGAATGGATCCAAAGAAACTTAAGGGAGAAGCCGGGATCCATATATAGCCGGCGCCAAAAATGAAAACAAGGTCACACCCACTCGGGTGCAGTGAGCTAGGGCATCAACGACATGATGGGAGCGGTGTCGGGGTGACTTTTGAGCAAAGGTCTTTGCGGACATTTAATGTTGGCAGCACATAGCCGTTGTCGACCCTAGAGTTGACAAGGCCTTGCTCCTCTTGCCACGCACAAAATTGATAATGCCAGGCCCACGACGGTGAGAGAAATAGGGAAGGCGGTCAAATGAACTCAACGGCTAAATCGGTCTTGAGCTCCACCGGGGAGGTCGTGAGTGTTGGATTGAAATCAAGGGCCCATTTTTTGGGCTAAGTATTAGAGGTCCTAACACTTAGGGAGGTCGAGCCACGGATCTCAAGATGGGCGGCTCAAGATCACCCAGCGCTAGGGGTGGTCGTGGAGTGAGAGGTCGCCCGGGTGGTCTTTGCAAAGGTGCAAGGAGGTCTGAGGGAGGCCCCAGGTTGTCTTTGTAAAAGAATCGAGGAGGTCGTGCGGGTGGGAGGTCCTTTACAAAGACCCGAGGAGGTCTTTGAGGTTGGATTGAGATCCAAGGCGGCGAAGTGGCGAGGTTGCACGGGCTCGGTGGTCTTTATTAGTTGGTTTGGCCAGAGCAGTTGGCACGAGCAGGACACAGCGCGGACCGAGAACAGGAATCAAACTTGACTTTGAAATTAAAAGTGAGACTTGGGGATTTATTTGAGGTAGCAATCTAACTCCAAATTTGATGAAATTTTGTGATAGCTTGCTAACCTTGAAATGGACATGGTGTAAAATTTCTAGAGGTTTTGTCTGAGCATTTTCTCCAGAAATTATACAATGTTTTGAGCTAGGGTTTGACTATGAGTCAAGCAAGTTTGACTGACCCATAAAACTATCAATCAATTTTTGAAAATTGTGAAATTTTTGGAGGGTCACATATCAACCCAAGAACTTAGGAAAAGATTTCCTAGGAGATGATCAACAGACTTGTGACTTTGTATTTCCATACTCTTGTACAATAATTGTTTAGTGCACACAGGAAATACATGATGTAAGAAAAAGTTTTAATTTCTACCCATTTTCTTACATTTGAAACACAAGTTGAAAATGGGGATGTTACAAACCTCCCCCCCTTACAAAAATCTCGTCCCGAGATTTGGTTCACTCGGAAAAGAAAGAGGGTAGTGCACGCGAGGCGATCTTCTCGCTCCCAAGTATCTCACTCACGGAGCAGGTTGACCATTGAACTTTCACGAATTCGAAGTGCGATTCGTTGCTCTTCGTTAAACCTGCAAAGACACAACCTTTCTTTATGATTCTTTATCTATTTTAGAATATTTTTGTTGTACTTGGATCTATTGTTTTATTGCATTGTTTCTCGTTAGGTCACGATTCGACCCAACATACGAGCTGGAGATGCAAAGGTTAAAGATCGACCGGCACAAATGCAGGTTTAGACCGGCCAAAGCGTGCCACTTTTAGTCGACACGGGGAAAACTTACTAGGTCGGATACAACAAGGATTGACAGGAGAGCTCTTTCACGATACTATGGGTGGTGGTGCGGTAGTGGTTAGTTGGTGGAGCGATTTGTGCAGTTAACTCCACTAACAATGGAATCTCGGCTGCTAACTAGCTACGGAGTCATCCCTCCGCGACTAGCTATCTTAGAGGACTATGGTTATCCTTAGTTGGTGAAGCAAATTGTCCGCAGTTACTCCACTAACAAGCGAGACCATAGTCGGTCAACTAGCTATCTGAGTCATCCCTCATGACCGACCTCTTAGATGGACTATGGCCATTTAGGCCACGAGTAAACTTAACTTGTGATGACAACGATCCGCATAGCCCTTACATGCGGTTGAGTGCGCGAAATCGATCTCGACTTAATCGAAGGTGGTTGTTCCGATCTTGACATTTTACTTGATTTGGTTCACTCCGACATCCGATCACGAGCAAACTTGATCTAATCCACTAAGGTTGGTTGCACAACCAAGCGACAATAGACCGTGCTCAACCACACAGAGTTGAGACAATAAAAGTCTTCAAGGAGGGTAGGCTGCAGTTCTGGAGCATCAATGCATTGCAAAACACCTTTTGACTAATTGTATCGGCGATAACATTAGTCTTGCCGGATGGTAATGAATTCCCATGTCGTAGTCATAACGGTCAAGATTGATCCACAAGGTGCAGATGGCTCGGATTAAATCAAGGAGGTCTCATATGGTATAAAGAGGTCCAAACACTGGTCTTTGCGAGTTTGCGGGACTCGGTACCATCACACCTTCTGTAATACCGTGGCTACACGCGTGAGGGATTCCCGAACCTATGTTCTTAAGAGTTTGTTTCTCTCATGAGCGGTGTGACCAGAGTTGAGCGGAGGTAATACCGCATAAGCGGTAATACCTAGTTGGCGCGTATGGATATTCGGAGAAAGGGTGCGAAGAGAGTTCTTAGAGAAGACAGAACCGAAAAGGGAGGCTGGGTAGTTTTAGAACCCACTCAACACAACGAACTTCCAAGTTTGGTGCATTGAAATTTGTTTTAGTCATTTAGGACTCTTTGGAAACTTAGGTTAAGTCTTGAACTCTCATCAAAACCAAATGGTTCTATTTTATTTTAAATGCCTTGAAAAGGTTTAGAGAACAAGGGTGTTACTAATAACTTTGGTTAGCAACACAGCCCAAAACTTGAAGTTGATGAAAGCGAAAAGTTAACGACTAGGGGAAATGAGATATCACCCTAGACAAAAACCAAAAACAGCAAGTAAACAAACTTTAAATGCTTCCAAAAAGGCTCCAAATCAGCAAGGAAACTCCAAACCAAGCTCAACTTCTCAATGCCATTAACCCGTATTGAATGAACGAGTAATAGTGTGAGAAGATAAAAATTTCAGCACACTACAACCAGCCTAACTCTACTCAAGAACTAGGTTAAGGCGATAAAAATAACGTTAGGTACTTAGCTAACTAGTATCACATCTTACCCTTTTATTCCCACAAGTTTTAGTTGATTATCCTCTCCTTTTCTACCCTATTTAGAACCTTTGAGCTTGCTGTCAGGAACTGAATGATCGCTGTCAGTTTCGCATCCAAGCCTCCTAATTGAAATCTTCAACCGGAGCTTCAAAACCTTGTAGAGGCGGCTAACATTTCAATTTGCCAAGCTCATTGGTCCCAAAACCCAGTGTCGATAATGACTATCTTTTGAGAGAAGGAAAGGGAAAATACTTTTAAAACTCAATTTAGAGCAAGGCGAGAAGAAAGCTAAGATAGGTAAGGAATAAAATCAGAGAACTTACTTAAGCTTCCACAAGTCATTTGACCCTTTGAAAATAAGGTTTTCAAAATATCCTAAGGACGACCAAGCTTGGGTTACTACGGTCGGAATGGCTCGATACCAACTTTGTGAGGACCCGGTTTATTAAACATCTTTGTTTAACCATCCACTTGGTCCTAACAGTACAAATCAAATAAACCAAGCCTCGAGATATGTATACTTCCCAGAAATGCAGTATACACACCCCGCTACAAAATCATGCATCAATTCCATTCATACACATAGAGCCGAAGCAAAAGCAACAACTGAAAGACATAGATAATATAAAGAGAGTTATTACAAAAGAGAGGCCGACCGGCCAAAATTCATAAAGATAAGTAAATACACAGCGGAAGCAAAATGGCCATAAGATGGCGATAAACAAAAGCCAATCGGTGTGCCTTTACCCACAAGGCAACCAACCGGACCGCCAAGCTAATCGTCCCAAACAGCGCAAGAACATGACTCACAAAAGTGAGGCCCTTGGGGCTCACCTTCTTCCTCTGCAACAATTAATATTAAGCAAGCGGATGAGTACAAAACTTGTTTTTGTACTCGCAAAACTGACGTGTGAGATAACGAACTATAATTAACTACATGCAAGCTTTATTTACGTGGATGAGGCTTTGGACTTATTTTCAAGATAAAGCAAGTTTTCATTTGCAATAAGGTAATAGATTCAAAGCAAGTTTGCAATTAACTTTTATTGTTCAAATAAAGAGAGACAATAATAACATAGATGAGAACAACACCAACCTAGAAGTGACTAACCCATAGTCACCACAACAATAGCATGAAGTACCCTTCATACCACCCATGTCAAGTTTAAGTTTTTAAAAGGTTGTAGTCTAGTTCTTGCGGAAATAACCAGCGTGTCCATAACCTAGGGCGAGGCTATTCGAATAGTTTTAACCTGCGGGTGTACCAATGTACCCACACGATAGACCGCCTTTCCACGACCACGGTTAGCACACTTCCTTTGGTATGCGAGCATGGCTAAGTCTAACAAGGCGCTTTCCAATGGGCGATGCTAATTAAGAGCCGCAACCCACGGGAGAAAGACACATTAAACAGCCTAACCGGTGCGCTAATGCTCCCCTCCAACACCACAAACACACACACACAGAACACACCCACCACCAGCTCATAATTAACACCTCCCAAAGTACTTAGTCAAGAGAGGTTCCATATCCCCTCGTGTGGTTGTACGCAACAATTGCTTGGATCAATGGCACAAGTAACTCGGTCCTTAGGGACTTAGGCACCATTCCATTCACACCCAACAGATCACCCAACATACCATTGTGCCCAAGCCAAGATATAATTTTTGTTTTTAGTTTTTGATTTGCAAAATGGTAAAACACAAGGGTTGGACATAATGGAATAATATAAGTGTTTGTGTGATCAAGACCATCGACTAAGTCGATGATCGCCCAATACTACCGATACTAGGCATGGCTAAGCAATATTTATTCGAAAATCTACTAAGTGACAAGAGCTCATCCAACGAACTCTAATCACGACAAATAACCTAGGCTCGGTAGTAGAGGATACTTATTTACCTACAGATTATGCAACTAGAGGATTAGCTAATCAATTTAACAACAAATTAGCAATGCATACATAGAAGTTAAACAAAATATTAGACTTTAAGAGTAATGGGATCAAATGGGAAATGATCAAGCTTGCTTTGCTTGTGTTGCTCAACTTGTTGCGGAGGGTCGTTCTGGGATTACAGCAAATATCGAATCCTAAGCGGAAGAGCGAAAACAACCAATAAGGCGAGCAACACTTAAACAAAAGAGCAAGCAAAATTATCCAAATGTGACGAAATTTATACACAAGGTAAAATACGAACATACCTAGACATAGAAACTGGAAAAACTTAATTTGGATTTGTGGTGCAAAAGATATTCTCTAAAAACCTAATTTAAACCATAATTAGCACTGTAGCAAAATATTTTCTAGAAAGATTTTGAAGCTGAAATTTTTATGGTAGCTACCCACTGGTATAGTGGTAACCCATATAAAATTTCAGGTCATTTGGAGTTAAAATGATTTAGTTATGATTTTCTAAGTTTTAAATCTAAGACATGATTAATTTCAGTATTAAAAATTACTGCAAAACCTATACTAAGCTAAAGTACTTTAACAGATGCATTTATCGAACTTTAGTTTGTTAAATTTGGAGCTACAGAGAAAAAAGTTACGCAATTTTGAAGTTTAAAACAATTAATATGTGCAAATAAAAGCTTTTGGACTAAATCTGGAAAACCCATAAAGCGGGAGGTCGTGGGCGTTGATCAAAGATCGCACGGCTCACGATCTCGAATGCTAAAACCCGCACGAGCACACAGGCGCAAAGACCTCATCGCGCCAAGGAGGTCTTAGCCGTTAGATCTAGACTTGATGGTGCAGATCTAACGAGGAGGTCCTAGACGGCAAGATCTAGCGAGGAGGTCTAAGCGTAGATCTTGAATCCAATGGCTACGACCGGTGCACGCACGGCGCACGCAAAGGAGGTCCTCGCGCCTGCAGAGGTCATGACCGTCGAGATCAAGATCCGGCGGTCCCGAGCACTAGGGAGGTCTAAAGGTCAACGATTGATCGAGCGAGATCTTAACGGCTCGGATCTCCCATAGGAGGTCTGGGCGGTTGAGATCTACAGGAGGTCTGCCCGTTAGATCTAAATCTAACGGTCCAGAGTCGGGCGAGGAGGTCCTAGACGGTCACGATCTCGGTGGGAGGTCTGAGCGGCTAAGATGAAGCGAGGAGGTCGGGGCGGCTAGGATTTCACCGAGGAGGTCATGGATGGCCATGATCTTGGCGGGGAGGTCCTACGCGACAGTGTTCAACGAGAGAGGTGCGGGCGGTTCGGATCTCCGTGGGGAGGTCATGAGCGGTCGGATCTGCGGAGGAGGTCCTCGACTTCTTCACAAAGGGCGGGTGGTCTTTTTGCAAAGAGGACCCTAAGCGTAGTTTTGAAGGTTCTCTTTACAAATGACCAGGGGTGGTCTTTTGCACAAGAGGACCTTGGTGGGGTGGCTCAGGGGTGGTTTTTCGAAAACGACTAAGGAAGGACTTTTTGCAAAGAGGACCCCAAGGAGGAGGGTGATCCTAGCGGTGGGATTTAACCTCGGAGGTCTTTAACGGCGAGGATTTGTGGGGAGGTCACAGAGTGGTTTTAATGGCGCGAGACCTCGGACAACGACAAAGCGGCGGTTAAGACAAATTAAATGCTCGGATGATTGACAATAAATGAAACTAAAAGGACACTTAATGATTTCCAAACTTTAATTCTAAACCCATGGCCCACACGTCGGTGACTCCACGGCACAAATTAGGACACAATTAATGCACCAATGATGAGCAATGATTTGAGCATTAAAGTGGTCCTAAGAATATGATTTAGCGGGAGGTTTTGAATTGACAAAACCGGCGTGCACACGGCTTGCCGCGCGATGTGGACCTCGTCGGCGGAAACCAAAGGCACGAATGAGCTCCAAATAGGACGGAGGACCTAAGGGTGCCAAAACTACACCAACAAAGACACCACCCGCGCGGCTAACCGGAGATAACCGCGGGGACCAATTCTGACGGCGAAAACCGAAGAGGTCTAAAGAATAGGGATTTCCGATCTTGAAATCGACCGGGAATGGAGGAGCTAGAGGTGGCGCAAGAGCTCGGTGAAGGTGGAGGTCGCGGAGGTGAAGAAGACGACGCTCGACCACGAACCACACGCTCCTACTTTATCAACCTCTGTGAAGGTCAAACAAAGCAAGTCGAGAGAGCTCGAGGTGACCAAGAGAACAAAAGGATTAGCCAAGATTGCAATAATGAACCACTTGGAGCTCAAGGGTCGCGGAGAGCTCCAAGGTCGAGCAATGGTGACAGAGGCTTTGGGTGACTTGAGCTCAAGAGCGAGAGGAAGAAACTAGGGTGCAAGAATGGATCCAAAGAAACTTAAGGGAGAAGCCCGGGATCCATATATAGCCGAGCGCCAAAAATGAAAACAAGGTCACACCCACTCGGGTGCACTGAGCTAGGGCATCAACGACATGATGGGAGCGGTGTCGGGGTGACTTTTGAGCAAAGGTGCCGCGGACATTTAATGTTGGCAGCACATAGCCGCTTGTCGACCCTAGAGTTGACAAGGCATCGCTCCCTCGCCACGCACAAAAATTGATAATGCCTGTGCCCACCCGACAGCTGAGAGAAATAGGAAGACTGGTCAAATGAACTCAACGGCTAAATCGTGTGAGCTCCACCAGGGAGGTCGTGGTGTTGGATTGAAATCAAGGGCCCAGTTTTGGGCTAAGTATTAGAGGTCCTAACACTTAGGGAGGTCCGAGCCACAGATCTCAAGATGGGCGGCTCAAGATCACCCAAGCGCTAGGGGTGGTCGTGGAGGGTGAGGAGGTCGCCAGGTGGTCTTTGCAAAGGTGCAAAGGAGGTCTGGGGAGGCCCCGAGGGTTGTCTTTGTAAAAGAATGCGAGGAGGTCGTGCGGGTGGGAGGTCCTTTACAAAGACAGGGGACGTCTTTGAGGTTGGATTGAGATCCAAGCGGCGGGGCTGGCGAGGTTGCACTGGGCTCGGGCCGGTGTTTGTTAGTTGGTTTGACTGAGCTGGTTGGCACGAGCAGCACTGGCGCGGACCCGAGGAACAGAATCAAACTTGACTTTGAAATTAAAAGTGAGACTTGGGGATTTATTTGAGGTAGCAATCTAACTCCAAATTTGATGAAATTTTGTGATAGCTTGCTAACCTTGAGTTGGACATGGTGTAAAATTTCTAGAGGTTTTGTCTTTGAGCATTTTTCTCCGAAATTATACAATGTTTTGAGCTAGGGTTTGACTATGAGTCAAGCAAGTTTGACTGACCCATAAAACTATGCAATCAATTTAAAAATTGTGAAATTTTTCGAGGGTCACATATCAACCCAAGAACTTAGGAAAAGATTTCAGAGATGATCAACGGACTTGTGACTTTGTATTTCCATACTCTTGTACAATAATTGTTTAGTGCACACAGGAAATACATGATGTAAGAAAAAGTTTTAATTTCTACCCATTTTCTTACATTTGAAACACAAGTTGAAAATGGGGATGTTACAGTCCGAACCGTTAAGATTAGATCTAACGGCCCCGACCACCGGATGCACAGCACGTGCAAAGGATCTCCTTGCGCACTGAGGAGGTCATGACCGTCAGATCTGGATCTGGCGGTCCAGAGCTCCATGAGGAGGTCCTAGGGTAACAGGTCTAACAGAGGTCTCGACGGCTAAGATCTCACGGGGGAGGTCTTCAGTGGTCAAGATTTAAGCGGAGGGAGGTCTGGACGGCTAGGATCTCACCGGGGAGGTCCTAACGGTCAAGATCTCCACGGGGAGGTCCTACAAGGCAAGTGTTTAACAGAGAGAGGTCTGGACGGTTCAGATCTCCCTGGGGGAGGTACTGAACGGTCCAGATCTAGGCGGGGAGGTCCTGGGTTGTAAGTTAGCAGAGAGACACGTGGATGGCTCAAGGGTGGTTTTTATAAAACGACCAAGGGAGGTCTTTTTTTGCAAAGAGGACCCCAAGGAGGTCCAAGAGGGTGGTTTTGATAACACGACCAGGGGTGGTCTTTTTGCAAAGAGGACCCCAAGGAGGTCTTTTGCAAAGAGGACCCCGAGGTGGAGGGTGATCCTAACGGCTGGGATTTAACCTACGGAGGTCTTTAACGACCAGGATTTCAGTTAGAGGGAGGTCCTGGCAGCTAGAGACTTATACTAGGAGATCTAACGGTCGAGATCTGGTTCGGGGTGGTCCTAAACGGTCAAGATGGGTTCTAGGAGGTCCAGGCGACCCGGGTTTCCCAAGAAAGATCTGACTGCCGGAGCTAATCCTACAGAGGTCATGGACGGCCATGATTAACTCGGGAGGTCCAGTGACTAAGGCATTAGCGGAGGAAAACCCTACGGTGAGGATCTAACACAAGGTGCTCCTAAACGACCACGATTGAAACTAAGAGGTCGGGGACTTAACGACACCCACACCTTGCCGACAAGAACAGCATTAAACACTAATGATTGGGCCCTAGGACAACTTAAATGCTAATCATTAGGCCACAGAACTTGTCCGAATAAGGCACGGCAAAAACACCAGTTTGGACTTTAGCTCACCGCCGGCGACAGGGACCACGCCAGCGAGAACCAAAGGCACGGTTGAGTTCTAAATGGTGAGGGGAACCTAAAGGTGCCAAAAGCTACACCAAAAACACCTCCTACCGGCGGCTAGCCGGAGATGGCCGCCGAAGGCAAAATACGGCCAAAACGAAAAACTAACCAGATCTAAAAGAACCGGGTTTCCAATACTAAGGTACTCACCAGGGAACGAAAGAGGGCTAGGGGTGGCCGCAAGAGCTCCGGTGATGATGGTGCTCGCCGGAGATGAGGAAGACGATACTCCTGGCCACAAAAAGCAATCTCCCAAATTGTCAACTTCTGTGAAGGTTAAACAAAATAAGTTAGGGAGGCTTGAGGTGACCAAGAGAACAAAAGGACAGTCACTATTGCAATATTGAACCACTGGAGCCCGAAGGTCGCCTGGGAGCTCCAGGGTCCAGCAATGGTGGCAGAGACTTTCGGGTGTTTTGAGAACAAGAGTAGTGAAAGAAGCTAGAGGTGCAAGAATGGATCCAAAGAAGCTTAAGGGAGAAGCTTGGGTTTCCTTTATAGCCGAACGCTAAAAAGAACCAGGGCCAAGCCTATGAGTGCACTGAGCTAGGGCACCCTCGAAATGATGGGAGTATGTGTCAGAGAGACTTTTGAGCAAAAGGACTGCCACACAATTAATGTTGGCAGCACATAGCCGTTTGTCAGCCCTAGAGTTGACAAGGCACTGCTCTCTACTGCCATCACAAAATTTTATAATGACCAGGCCCCACCAGTCAGTTAGAGAACCAGGGAGGACTGGTCAACAAGTGTAACGGCTGAAATCCGCACTGGGCTCCCACTAGGGAGGTCTGAACGGTTGGATGAGAATCTAAGGGCTCAGATTTTAAATAAGGATTAGAGGTCCTAACACTTAGGGGAGGTCTGAGCCCCAGATCCAAGGATGAATGGCCCACGATCACCCAAGTGCTAGGGGTGGTCGGAGAGGTCTAAGAAGGGTTCCCTAGGGTGGTCTTTGTAAAAGATGCAAAAGAGGTCCTAGGGGAGGTCCTCGAGGGTTGTCTTTGCAAAAAGGACCTGAGGTGGTCGTGTGGGTGGGAGGTCTTTTACAAAGACCAGAGGAGGTCTTTTGGGAGCTCCCGAAGATCTAAACCGTAGGACAAGAATCCAACGGTTGGGATGGTTTGCACCAAAATGACAGAGCTTGAGGTGGTCTAGGCGGTTGGTTTGAGATCCAAGGGTTGCGGGGGCTGGCGAGGTTGCACGGGCTCGGGCTGGTGCTTTTAGTTGGTTTGACCGAGCCAGTTGGCACAAGCCAGACTCTGGTGCGCACCCGAGGAACAGTGAAACCCAGTTTGAGTTTGAAATTAAAAGCTGAGACTTGGGGATTTATTTGAGGTAGCAAACTAACTCCAAAAATTCTGAAATTTTTATAGGAGCTTGCTAACTTAGATATTGACCTTGCATAAAAGTTTCAGAGGTTTTTGTGCTGTACATTTCCCTCTAAAAATTATACAATGTGCTGAGCTAGGGTTTGACTGCAGGTCAAACAAGTTTGACTGACCCTTAAAAATATTCCAATAATTTCTAAAAATTGTGAAATTTTTCAGGGGGGTCCCACATCAACCCTAGGACTTAGGAAAAATATTTGCAGAGAAAGATCACAAGATTGGACAAGAGGGTTTTTGGAAAGGCAAAGTTTAAGGTCAAAATGACTCGTGGCTTGTATTTCCATAATTCTTATTACAAGAATTTTCCAAAACATACTGGAATTACAAGATGTAAGAAAAGTTTTAATTTATACTCATTTTCTTACATTTGAAACACAAGTTGAAAATGGGGATGTTACAAACCTACCCCCCTTACAGAAATCTCGTCCCGAGATTTGGTTCACTCGAAAAAGAAAGAGGGGTAGTCCGCACGGAGACGATCTTCTTGCTCCCAGGCAGCTTCATCCTCGGAATGGTTTGACCATTGAACTTTAAGAATCTTGAGGACACGATTCCTGGTTCTTCATTCAGCCTCCTCGAGTATGCGAACGGGGTGCTCGCGATAGGTCAAATCTTTCTGGACATCGAGAGTTTCCAACGGAGTTTCCTCGGTTGGAACACGGAGGCACTTCTTTAGCTGGGACACATGGAACACATCATGTAACATCCCCATTTTGGCTTGTGTTTCAAATGTAATAAAATGAGGGTAAATTAAAACTTTTCCTTCATCCTTTTACTCTTGAAACTTTTCTGAAATTCTTGTAAAGGAATTTTGGGAAATTCAAAATCAAAAGCCTCATTTATCAAGACGACAACCTCCTTGGTCAAATCTTTTGTTAAACCCTTGGAAATAATTTTCCTTGGTTCTAAGGTTGCTTGGTAGCGCCCCTAAATTATTTCATGCTTTTTAGAAATTATTTGAATAATTTTGGGTGTAGGTCAAACCAACAATTCAATTGGTCAAACCCCAGTTTATCACTTCTGGAATTTCTAACATAAAATATAATGCATACAAATTTCTGAAAGTTTTAGGGGAGTTCAATCATCTATCTACTTAGCTCGATTAAAATTTCATCAAATTTGGAGTTCATTTGGCCCTCAATTAAATCCTCAAATATTCAGCACAAAATTCAAATTAAAACAGGTCTAGTCTTGTTCACCCGACCGAAGCTCGAACTCGAGTCCGACTCGCCGAGTTGGCTCGACCATCGCAGCTGCGTCCCACCGACCGCACCCGGCTGGCTCGCGCTGTGCGTGACACTGTGGGCCCGGTGTCGTCGCTGGTCATCTTCTTCCTCCGCGCCCACGTGCGATCGGCCAGCGGTGAAGTCGGCGGGAGAAGCGCCTAGTCACCTCCCCATCCGCTCCTCACCGCATGCATTTATTATGCTCGAGCACGCCACGAGTCTCCTTCTACTGCTCCCGTCGCTCGGCTCCCATGACTGAGCCGACCTCCCGTGCGAGAGAGCCGTTGCGGACCAAGCTCCCCTCTTCTACTTAAGCATCCAGCTCTCCTTCTTTGTCCTCCTTTCACCCTTCCGCAGCCCCAGTTGGCACCCTCTTTTCTTGCTTGAGCTCAATCGCCAAGATCACCCTGACCGCCATTGCCGGGCTTGAGCTCTGAGTGCGGCCGGTGCTCCAGTGGCTCTTTCCTTCAAACTTTTGCTCGGCTCCTTCCTCTGGTCCTGGAGTGTTGACACTAACCTCGCTTTGGTTTGTGTCTTGAGCCTCTTCAGTCAGGATCCCCTTTTTGGTGAAAATCGCCGCTTTCGTCCTCCTCCCCGGTAAGGTGGCTCCTCCCTTCAATTTGTGTTCCAGGTCCTTCTGGTGGACCTCCTGAAGTTATCATCACCGCTCTTTGGTCCTCTATTGCTCAGGATTGCTTGCCCCGCGTTGTCTTCCTCGGCTCCGGTGGCGGTCGTCGTCGCTGGAACTCCCTCGACCTCCCTTGGACCTCCTCTGGGCCCAGGTGAGTTCACAATGACCTCCTGTAGCTTAAGCACTCGATAGTCTAGGTCGCGGCGAAGTCCTTCTCGGTTTTCACTTTTCCCCGTACTTGATCTCCGCCTCGTTCCGGCTCGCCGGCGATATGGGTCGGGTCCGGCGACATTTGTGCCCTCAAAATGTTCGCAATGGTATTGCGAACGTTTTTGCCCCGTCGGACCGCGCCGCCGTGGTCGTGGTCGCCGGCGACGAGCCAGTGACCAAAGCCGGTGTCCTTGGCTGTTGTCGCGTTTTTGTCAAGTCATTGGACCTCCTCGGGTTCATCGTGACCCTCCAGGACCTCCCCGTGTTAGATTCGCACCGTGGGATCTTGTCGGCAAAAACTCTAGCTCCCAAGACCTCTTCGGTTTAATCCTAGCCCTTAATGACCTCTTCCCGTTTAGATCCACCCGTAGATCCTTTGTTCCGTATTAGCTAAGTCCTAGGACCTCTCGGTTGTGGTCTTAGCCGTTCATGACCTCTTCAGTGTTGATATGGACCGCTAGATCTCCTAGTCTAAGTCCTTAGCCGCCAGGACCTCCCACCATTTGGAATCTGGCGTTAAAGACCTCCGTAGGTTAAATCCCAGCCGCTAGGATCACCCTCCTCCTTGGGGTCCTCTTTGCAAAGGACCTCCTTGAGGTCCTCTGTGCGAAGGGGTCACCCCGGTCATTTTTGTCAAAACCGCCCTCTCGGACCTCCTTGGGGTCCTCCTTGCAAAAGGTCCTTCCTTAGTCGTTTTCTAAAAACCACCCTGAGCCACCCCACCAAGGTCCTCTTTTGCAAAAGACCACCCCTGGTCTTTTGTAAAGAAAACCTTCAAAACCACCCCAGGGTCCTCTTTACAAAAGACCACCCCTTGGTCTCTTTGTAAAGAGAACCTCAGGACCTCCTCGTGCTGGTCTTAACCATGAGGACCTCCCCGCCTAGATCTGGACCACTCAGGACCTCTCCCATGGAGATCTGAGCCATCCAGATCTCTCTCTGTATAGCACTGTGTTGGAGGACCTCCCCGAGGGACATCTCGACCGTTAGGACCTCCTCGGTGAGATCCTAGCCGTCAAGACCTCCCGCTGTTAAGCTCACCGCTTAGATCCTCTCCTCCGACGGATCTAGACCGTTAAGACCTTCCCTCGGAAACCTTAACCGTCGGACCTTCCCCTTAGCGAGTTAGCCGTGGACCTCCTCGTGGAGCTCGGGGCGCCAGATCCGGATCGGCGTCCACGACCTCCCTAGTCGCGAGGACCTCCTTCGCGGTCTTTGTGCATCCGATGGTCTGAGCCGTTGGATTCAATATCAACGGCTAAGACCTCTCCTAAGCGCGGCAAGGTCTTTGCGCCCGAGGAGCTCGTGCGGGTTTTAGCATTCGAGATCGTGAGCCGTGCGATCTTTGATCAACGGCCCACGACCTCCCGAGCTTTATGGGTTTTCAGATTTAGTCAAGAAGCTTTTATTTGCACATATTAATTGTTTTAAACTTCAAAATTGCATAACTTTTTCTCTGTAGCTCCAAATTTAACAAACTAAAGTTCTATAAATGCATCATTAAAGTACTTTAGCTTAGTATAGGTTTTGCAGTAGTCTTTAATACTGAAATTAATCATGTCTTAGATTTAAAACTTAGAAAAATCATAACTAAATCATTTTAACTCCAAATGATGTGAAATTTTATATGGGTTACCACTATACCAGTAGGTAGCTACCATAAAAGTTTCAGCTTCAAAATCTTTCTAAAAATATTTTTGCTACAGTGCTAATTATGGCGAAATTAGGTTTTTAGAGAATATCTTTTGCACCACAAATCCAAATTAAGTTTTTCCAGTTTCTATGTCTAGGTATGTTCGTATTTTACCTTGTGTATAAATTTCGTCACATTTGGATAATTTTTGCTTGCTCTTTTGTTTAAGTGTTGCTCGTCTTATTGGTTGTTTTCGCTCTTTCGCTTAGGATTCGATATTTACGGTAATCCCGAGAACGACCCTCCGCAACAAATTGAGCAACGACAAGCGAACAAGCGATTTGATCATTTCCCCTTAATCCCATTACTTTTAAAGTCTAATATTTTGTTTAACTTCTATGTATGCATTGCTATTTTGTTGTTAAATTGATTAGTTAGACCTATAGTTGCATAATCTGTAGGTAAATAATTATTCTCTACTACCTGAGCCTAGGTTATTTGCTGTGGTTAGAGTTCGATGGATGAACTCTTATCACTTAGTAGATTACGAATGAATATTGCTTAGCCATGCCTAGTTATCGGTAGTATTGGGCGATCATCGACTTAGTCGGTGATCTTGATCACACAACTACTTATACTATTCCATTATGTCCAACCCTTGTGTTTTATTGATTTACAAATCAAAAACTGAAAACAAAACTATATCTTGACTTGGGCACAATGGTATGTTGATGTGATCGGTTGGGTGTGTGGAATGGTGCCTAAGTCCCTAAGGACCGAGTTACTTGTGCCATTGATCCAAGCAATTGTGCGTGCTAACCACACGAGGGGATATGGAACCTCTCTTGACTAAGTACTTTGGGAGGTGTTAATTATGAGCTGGTCGGTGGGTGTGTTCTGTGTGTGTGTTTGTGGTGTTGGAGGAGCATTAGCGGACCGGTTAGGTCATTTAATGTGTCTTTCTCCCGTGGGTTGCGGCTCTTAATTAGCATCGTCCATTGGAAAGCGTCTTGTTAGACTTAGCCATGCCCGCATACCAAAGGAAGTGTGCTAACAGTGGTGGTGGAAAGGCGGTCTATCGTGTGGGTACATTGGTACACCCTTGCGGGTTAAATCTATTCGAATAGCCTCGTCCTAGGTTATGGACACGCTTGGTTATTTCCCACAAGAACTAGACTACAACCTTTTAAAAACTTAAACTTGACATGGGTGGTATGAAGGGTACTTCATGCTATTGTTGTGGTGACTATGGGTTAGTCACTTCTAGGTTGGTGTTGTTCTCTATCTATGTTATTATTGTCTCTCTTTATTTGAACAATAAAAGTTAATTGCAAACTTGCTTTGAATCTATTACCTTATTGTAAATGAAAACTTGCTTTATCTTGAAAATAAGTCCAAAGCCTCATCCACTTAAATAAAGCTTGCATGTAGTTAATTATAGTTCTGTTATCTCACACGTCAGTCTTGCAGTACAAAAACAAGTTTTGTACTCATCCGCTTTGCTTAATATTAATTGTTGCAGAGGAAGAAGGTGAGCCCCAAGGGCCTCACTTTTGTGAGTCGTGTTGCTTGTGCTTGGGACGATTAGCTTGGCGGTCCGGTTGGTTGCCTTGTGGTAAAGGCACACCGATTGGCTTTTGTTTATCGCCATCTTATGGCCATTTTGCTTCATTGTGTATTTACTTATCTTTATGAATTTTGGCAGGTCGGCCTCTCTTTTGTAATAACTCTCTTTATATTATCTATGTCTTTCGCTTGTTGCTTTTGCTTCGCTCTATGTGTATGAATGGAATTGATGCATGATTTTGTAGCGGGTGTGTATACTGCATTTAGGAAGTATACATATCTCGAGGCTTGGTTTATTTGATTTGTCTTGTTAGGGCCAAGTGGATGGTTAAACAAGACAAGCCGAATAAACCGGGTCCTCACAAAGTTGGTATCGAGCCATTCGACCGTAGTAACCCAAGCTTGGTCGTCCTTAGGATATTTTGAAAACCTTATTTTCAAAGGGTCAAATGATTTGTGAAAGCTTAAGTAAGTTCTCGGATTTTATTCCTTACCTATATTAGCTTTCTCTCTGCGTCTTGCTCTAATTTGAGTTTTAAAAGTGTTTTCCCCTTTCCTTCTCTCAAAAGATAGTCATTATCGATTAATTGGGTTTTGGGACCAATGAGCTTGGCAAATTGAAATGTTAGCCGCCCTCTACAAGGTTTTGAAGCTTCCGGTTGAAGATTTCAATTAGGAGGCTTGGATGCGAAATCTGGACAGCGATCATTCAATTTCCTGGACAGCAGGCTCAAAGGTTCTAACCTGGTAGAAAATAAGAGATTAACCAAGTAAAACTTGTGGGAATAAAAGGGTAAGATGTGATACTAGTTAGCTAAGTATCTAACGTTATTTTTATCGCCTTAACCTTGTTCTTGAGTAGTGTTAGGCTGGTTGTGGTGTGCTGAAATTTTTATCTTCTCACACTATTACTCGTTCATTCAATACGGGTTAATGGCATTGAGAAGTTGAGCTTGGTTTGGAGTTTCCTTGCTGTTTTGGAGCTTCTTTGGAAACATTTAAAGTTGTTACTTGCTGTTTTGGCTTTCGGTTAGGGTGATGTCTCATTCCCTAATCGTTAGCTTTCGCTTTCATCAACTTCTAATGTTAGTGCTTTGGTTTCTAACCTAAGTTTCTTAAAGCGAGATGGTCGGAGGTACTCGTGAGCGCCGTGGTCGCAGCACTGGTTTGGATGAGGAGCTCGCCTCCTCCGACCATGGCCGAGGTCCTTCTCGGATCGAGCGCAACCGCTCGGAGGGCGGAGGGTCTGCTGATGTTAATGCGCGCAACACCTCCGCCCTTTCCGGTGCCTCGTGATCCGGCAGGGGTGGACATCGATCCGTGGGGGCCTTGCGAAGTTTCTTCGCACTCGGCCCCACGTTCTCCGTGTCCGAGGACCCATTGGGCGAAGATGATGGCTGCGTCGAGTTGAGCGTAAGCTCGATGTTGCTCGGCTGCGACCAAGACAGGCACTCTTTGCCTCCCATCGCCTTCGGGCAGCACTCTCCCGGTGGGAGAACTTCTTAGCCATGCAGCCGCCGCCACACTCGCCTCTTGGGATGAGTTCCGACGGCGTTCGCCGAGCTCACATCCTGCCGCTTGATGAAGTCAAGAAGAAGGAGTTTCTCGCGCTCAAGCAAGGGCGTAAGTCGGTGATGGAGTACATGCGAGTTCAACCACTTAGCTCGTTATGCTCCATCCGAGGTGGCCACCGATGAGGCCAAGCAGAGAAGTTCATGGAGGGTTTGTCTCGAGGAGCCGCAAGACAGCTCTCCATTGTGGACTTTGTTGACTTCCGTGCCTTGGTAGACAAGGCCATTGTTGCTTGAGCACAAGACCAAGGCGCCGGGCGAGTCCCGCAGCGCAAGTGGGAGGCCCAGCTGTCCGCACAGCCGGCCTCTCGTCCTCGTGTCGGGCCTACTCCGGGCCCGTTACGCGGGCTTCCCTACCACCGAGGCCGCCACGATTCCTCGCCCTCCGCAGCCGTGCCCGATCCACGTGCGCTGCGAACCAGCGAGGTGGCCCCGCAATCCGGCCGCCGGGGTCACTTGCTTTTGCAACCGAAGGGCATTATGCCAATAGTTGCCCTAACAGATCGAGCGCCCTCGTCCTAATGGAGGACGCGGCGGGAGGTGGTTCTTCCCAGATCGAAGGTTGTCCCCGCTACCCAAGGCGTGGGTAGTGGCGCGTCAACCTCATCTCCGCGAGGAGGCACAGAGGCACCGACGTCGTGTTGGGTACCCTTTCGGTTAACTCTTTCCTGCTACTGATTTGTTTGATTCAGCGCATCTCATTCTTTTGTTTCGAGTCTTTTCTTTGCTGTGGGGGTCTCCTTTACTCCATTGTTGGTCCCATTGCTCATTCGCTCTCCCGGTTCGGAGTTGAGAGCCGAGTCCGAGTGTAGGGATGTCCTGTTGAGATAGAAGGGGTAGGATTCTTGGCAAACCTTATCCTCCTTCGATCGGCGAGCTTAGATGTAATCCTAGGCGTGGATTGGTTGTCTCAAAGACATGGGACAAATTGATTGCGCTAGGAGGCTCATCTACCTCACGATCCTACGGCGGCGAGTTAAGCTTTTACTGAAGTCTGCAGATCCGCATCTCTTCGCGCTTGAAGTGAAGCGACTCTAGATATTAGTGCGGTCCAAAGGTGCGTGACTTTGTTGATGTCTTCCCGGCGACCTTCCAGGGATGCCACGATTCGAGACCTCGAGTTTGTCATTGAGTTGGTTCCTGCATCGCCCGATTTCAAAGAGGCCTTACGGATGGACCCAATTGAGTTGGCGGAGTTGAAGAAGCAAATGGGTGAGCTTCAAGAGAAGGGTTTCATCCGCCCTAGCTCGTCTCCACGGGATGCTCGGCAATCTTTGTCCCGAAAAAGGACAAGACGCTGCGCGTGTGCGTTGATTACCGCCCACTTAATGAAGTAACGGTAAAGAACAAGTACCCTTTGCCCGTGTCGATGACCTCTTCGATCAATTAACCGGAGCTCGAGTCTTCTCCAAGATTGATTTGAGAGTGGGATATCATCAAGTTCGGATTCGACCTGAGGATATCCCAAAGACGGCTTTTTCTACTCGTTATGGCTTGTACGAGTATACCGTCATGTCATTCGGCTTAACCAATGCTCCGGCCTTGTTCATGAACCTCATGAATTCGGTGTTCATGGAGTATTTGGATAGGTTCGTTGTGGTCTTCATCGATGATATCCTTATCTACTCTAAGAGCGAGGAGGAACACACCGAGCATTTGAAGCTTGTGTTGGGCAAGCTCCGCGAGCACAAGCTGTATGCGAAGTTCAGCAAGTGCGCGTTCTGGTTGAAGGAAGTAGCCTTCTTAGGCCATATTCTTTCTGCAGAGGCGAGCTGTGGATCCTAGCAAGATCAGCGATGTGCTTTCTGAGTCACCTACTTGGTCACCGGTTCGGAGTTTTCTTGGTTTAGCGGGATATTATCGTCGCTTATCAAGAACTTCTCTAAGATAGCGGCCGATGACGGAGTTGCTCAAGAAGGACAAGAAGTTCTCGTGGTCCGCTGATTGCGAGAAAGTTTCAAGCGCTTAGAAGCGATTGACCACCGCTCCCGTTCTTGTTCTCCCGATGTCCGTCGGCTTCGATATCTTTTGCGGCGCTTCTCGTCGAGGCCTTGGTTGTGTCCTTATGCAAGAAGGCAAGGTAGTGGCCTATGCATCAAGGCAATTGAGACCTCACGAACTTAATTATCCTACCCATGACTTGGAGTTGGCCGTGATCCATGCACTTAAGATTTGGCGACATTACCTAATCGTGTCGTTGTGAAGTGTATTCGGATCACAAAAGCTTGAAGTATTTGTTCACCCAACCGCACCTGAACCTCGGGCAAAGGAGATGGTTGGAGTTGATCAAGGACTATGACATGGGTATTCACTACCATCCGGCAAGGCCAATGTCGCTTGCGGATGCGCTTAGTCGCAGCGCATTGCAATGCATTGTTGCTTCAGAGCATCACCCCTCTTCTAGAGGAGTTTCGCGTCTCAACCGGGTTTGGTTGAGCATGGTTCCTCGCCGCCTTGGTTGTACAAACCAACCTTGGTGGATCGGATCAGTGCGCCAGCGGCGATCGGATGTTGGGGTAAACCGCATCAAGGAAAATGTCAAGAACGGAGCAGCCAAGTGCTTCTCCGTAGATGAGCTTGGTGTCTTGAGGTTCGGCAACGCCGTGGTTCCAAAGGACATAGAGTTGCGGAATTTGATCCTCCGCGAAGCCCACGATTCCTCGTTATCCATTCATCCGGGCCACGAAGATGTACCGGGATCTTCGCGGAGATTTTGGTGGACCCGAATGAAGAGGAGATCGCGAGGTTCGTTGTCGAGCGCGACGCGTGTCGTCGTGTCAAGGCCGAGCATCGGCCCACCGTGGATTGCTTGCCCTTGCCCATTCGGAGTGGAAGTGGGATTCGGTTGGGATGGATTTTATCACCGCCTACCCAGTCACCGAGGGGCAATGATGCCATTTGGGTTATCATTGACCGGTTGACAAAAGTGGCGCACTTTCTTCGGGCAAGACCAAGATTCGTGCGGTCACCTTGCGGAGCTCTATCTCGCCAGATAGTGAGCACGCATGGGGTGCGAAGACGATCATTTCGATCGTGGTTCCATCTTCACTTCCTAGCTCGGCATAGCTTGCAAGAAGCTATGGGAACTCGTCTTTCTTCGGCCGACAAGATATCACCCCAAAGCAGATGGTCGACCGAGAGGGTCAGCCAAGTTTTGGAGGACATGCTGCGAGCTTGTGTTCTTTCCTATGGGAAGCATCGGGAGAAGTGCTTGCCATTCGCGAAGTTTTCTTACAACAACGGTTTCAAGCCGTCTCGGCATGGCACCATTCGAGGCCTTATACGGAGAAAGTGTAGAACCCGTTGAACTGGTCTGCGAGACCGGTGAAAGACCTTTCTTTGGCCCGACTCAATTAATGAGGCCGAGGTCAAGTCCACTCATTCGTGATCGCTGCGCACGGCTCAATCCAGCGAGAAGAGCTATGCGGATCGTCGTCGTCGTGAGTTGAGCTTTGAGCCCAATGACTTCGTTTATCTCAAGGTTTCTCCTCCGAAAGGTCACCAGCGTTTTGGTGTCAAGGAAAGTTAGCTCCTCGATATGTCGGCCCCTAGTATTATCGAGAAGAAGGAGCCGTTGCCTACAAGTTGGAGTTACTGCTTTGCACTTGCGGGGTACATGATGTGTTCCATGTGTCCCAAATAAAGAAGTGCCTCCGTGTTCCAACAGAGAAGCTCGTTGGAAACTCTTGATGTCGGGAAGATTTGACCTACCGCGGCGTCTGTTCGCATACTCGAGGAAGTCGAACGAAGAGCGAGGAATAAGACCATCAAGTTCCTTAAGGTTCAGTGGTCAAACCATTCCGAGGATGAAGCTACTTGGGAGCGAGAAGATCGTCTCGTCTGCACTACCCTCTTTCTTTTCCGAGTGAACCAAATCTCGGGACGAGATTTTTGTAAGGGGGGGAGGTTTGTAACATCCCCATTTTGGCTTGTGTTTCAAATGTAATAAAATGAGGGTAAATTAAAACTTTTCCTTCATCCTTTTACTCTTGAAACTTTTCTGAAATTCTTGTAAAGGAATTTTGGGAAATTCAAAATCAAAAGCCTCATTTATCAAGACGACAACCTCCTTGGTCAAATCTTTTGTTAAACCCTTGGAAATAATTTTCCTTGGTTCTAAGGTTGCTTGGTAGCGCCCCTAAATTATTTCATGCTTTTTAGAAATTATTTGAATAATTTTGGGTGTAGGTCAAACCAACAATTCAATTGGTCAAACCCCAGTTTATCACTTCTGGAATTTCTAACATAAAATATAATGCATACAAATTTCTGAAAGTTTTAGGGGAGTTCAATCATCTATCTACTTAGCTCCAGTTAAAATTTCATCAAATTTGGAGTTCATTTGGCCCTCCAATTAAATCCTCAAATATTCAGCACAAAATTCAAATTAAAACAGGTCTAGTACTGTTCACCCGACCGAGCTCGAACTCGAGTCCGACTCGGCCGAGTTGGCTCGACCGCGCTGCGTCCCACCGACCGCACCCCAGCCTGGCTCGCGCCCTGTGCCGCTGACCTGTGGGCCCGGTGTCGTCGCTGGTCATCTTCTTCCTCCGCGCGCCCACGTGCGACTGAGCGGCGGTGAAGTCAGCGGGGAGAGCAGCGCCTAGTCACCTCCCCCATCTGCTCCTCACTGGCATGCATTTATTATGCTCGAGCCTGCCACAGGAGTCTCCTTCTACTCGCTCCCGCCGCCGGCTCCCATGACTGGAGCCGGACCTCCGTCGAGAGCCGCGTTGCGGACCAAGCTCCTCTTCTACTTAAGCATCCAGCTCTCCTTCTTTGTCCTCCTTTCACCCTTCCGCGACCCAGCTTGGCACCCTCTTTTCTTGCTTGAGCTCAATCGCCAAGATCACCACGACCGCCATTGCTTTGAAGCTTGAGCTCTGGTGCGGCCGGTGCTCCATGGCTCTTTCCTTCAAACTTTTGCTCCGGCTCCTTCCTCTGGTCCTCAGAGTGTTGACACTAACCTGTTTGGTTTGTGTCTTGAGCCTCTTCCGGTCAGGATCCCCTTTTCGATTGAAAATCGCCGCTTCGTCCTCCTCCCCGTAAGGTGGCTCCTCCCTTCAATTTGTGTTCCAGTCCTTCGGTGGACCTCCCGGTTATCATCACCGCTCTTTGGTCCTCTATTGCTCGGGATTGCTTGCCCGCGTTGTCTTCCTCGGCTCGGTGGCGGTCGTCGTCATTGGAACTCCTCGACCTCCCTTGGACCTCCTCCGGGCCCACGTGAGTTCACAATGACCTCCCGTAGCTTAAGCACTCGATAGTCTAGGTCGCGCGAAGTCCTTCTCGGTTTTCACTTTTCCCGTGCTTGATCTCGCCTCGTTCGGCTCGCGGCGATATGGGTCGGTCGGCGACATTTGTGCCCTCAAAATGTTCGCAATGGTATTGCGAACGTTTTGCCCCGTCGGACCGCGCGCCGTGGGTCGTGGTCGCCGGCGACGAGCCGATGACCAAAGCCGGTGTCCTTGGTCGTTGTCGCGTTTTGTCAAGTCATTGGACCTCCTCGGGTTCATCGTGACCCTCCAGGACCTCCCCGTGTTAGATTCGCACCGTGGGATCTTGTCGGCAAAAACTCTAGCTCCCAAGACCTCTTCGGTTTAATCCTAGCCCTTAATGACCTCTTCCCGTTTAGATCCACCCGTAGATCCTTTGTTCCGTATTAGCTAAGTCCTAGGACCTCTCGGTTGTGGTCTTAGCCGTTCATGACCTCTTCAGTGTTGATCTGGACCGCTAGATCTCCTAGTCTAAGTCCTTAGCCGCCAGGACCTCCCACCATTTGGAATCCTGGCCGTTAAAGACCTCCGTAGGTTAAATCCCAGCCGCTAGGATCACCCTCCTCCTTGGGGTCCTCTTTGCAAAGGACCTCCTTGAGGTCCTCTGTGCGAAGGGGTCACCCCGGTCATTTTTGTCAAAACCACCCTCTCGGAGCTCCTTGGGGTCCTCCTTGCAAAAGGTCCATCCTTAGTCGTTTTCTAAAAACCACCCTGAGCCACCCCACCAAGGTCCTCTTTTGCAAAAGACCACCCCGGTCTTTTGTAAAGAAACCTTCAAAACCACCCGGGTCCTCTTTACAAAGACCACCCCTTGGTCTCTTTGTAAAGAGAACCTCAGACCTCCTCGTCTTGGTCTTAACCATGAGGACCTCCCGCCTAGATCCGGACCACTCAGACCTCTCCCATGGAGATCCGAGCCATCCGCATCTCTCTCTGATAGCACCGTGTTGGAGGACCTCCCGAGGGACATCTCGACCGTTAGGACCTCCTCGGTGAGATCCTAGCCGTCAAGACCTCCCGCCGTTAAGCTCACCGCTTAGGTCCTCTCCTCCGATCGGATCTAGACCGTTAAGACCTTCCCTCTGAAACCTTAACCGTCGGACCTTCCCCAGCGAGTTAGCCGTAGGACCTCCTCGTGGAGCTCGGGCCGCCGAGATCCGATCGGCGTCCACGACCTCCCTAGTCGCGAGGACCTCCTTCGCGGTGCTTTGTGCATCCAGTGGTCTGAGCCGTTGGATTCAATATCAACGGCTAAGACCTCTCCTAAGCGCGGCAAGGTCTTTGCGCCCGAGAGCTCGTATGGGTTTTAGCATCGAGATCGTGAGCCGTGCGATCTTTGATCAACGACCCACGACCTCCCGATTTTATGGGTTTTCAGTTTAGTCCAAGAAGCTTTTATTTGCACATATTAATTGTTTTAAACTTCAAAATTGCATAACTTTTTCTCTGTAGCTCCAAATTTAACAAACTAAAGTTCTATAAATGCATCTGTTAAAGTACTTTAGCTTAGTATAGGTTTTGCAAGAGTCTTTAATACTGAAATTAATCATGTCTTAGATTTAAAACTTAGAAAATCATAACTAAATCATTTTAACTCCAAATGACGTGAAATTTTATATGGGTTACCACTATACCAGTGGTAGCTACCATAAAAGTTTCAGCTTCAAAATCTTTCTAAAAATATTTTTGCTACATTGCTAATTATGGCGAAATTAGGTTTTAGAGAATATCTTTTACACCACAAATCCAAATTAAGTTTTCCAGTTTCTATGTCTAGGTATGTTCGTATTTTACCTTGTGTATAAATTTCGTCACATTTGGATAATTTTTGCTTGCTCTTTTGTTTAAGTGTTGCTCGTCTTATTGGTTGTTTTCGCTCTTTCGCTTAGGATTCGATATTTACTGGTAATCCCGAGAACGACCCTCCATAACAAATTGAGCAACACAAGCGAACAAGCGCTTGATCATTTCCCTTAATCCCATTACTTTTAAAGTCTAATATTTTGTTTAACTTCTATGTATGCATTGCTATTTTGTTGTTAAATTGATTAGTTAGACCTATAGTTGCATAATCTGTAGGTAAATAATTATTCTCTACTACCGAGCCTAGGTTATTTCTTTGTGGTTAGAGTTCGATGGATGAACTCTTATCACTTAGTAGATTACTGAATGAATATTGCTTAGCCATGCCTAGTTATCGGTAGTATTGGGCGATCATCGACTTAGTCGGTGATCTTGATCACACAACTACTTATACTATTCCATTATGTCCAACCCTTGTGTTTTATTGATTTACAAATCAAAAACTCAAAACAAAACTATATCTTGACTTGGGCACAATGGTATGTTGATGTGATCGGTTGGGTGTGTGGAATGGTGCCTAAGTCCCTAAGGACCGAGTTACTTGTGCCATTGATCCAAGCAATTATTGCGTGCTAACCACGAGGGGATATGGAACCTCTCTTGACTAAGTACTTTGGGAGGTGTTAATTATGAGCTGGTCGGTGGGTGTGTTCTGTGTGTGTGTGTTTGTGGTGTTGGAGGGGAGCATTAGCGCACCGGTTAGGCTGTTTAATGTGTCTTTCTCCGTGGGTTGCGGCTCTTAATTAGCATCGTCCATTGGAAAGCGTCTTGTTAGACTTAGCCATGCACGCATACCAAAGGAAGTGTGCTAACCGTGGTGGTGGAAAGGCGGTCTATCGTGTGGGTACATTGGTACACCTGCGAGGTTAAATCTATTCGAATAGCCTCGTCTAGGTTATGGACACGCTTGGTTATTTCCCACAAGAACTAGACTACAACCTTTTAAAACTTAAACTTGACATGGGTGGTATGAAGGGTACTTCATGCTATTGTTGTGGTGACTATGGGTTAGTCACTTCTAGGTTGGTGTTGTTCTCTATCTATGTTATTATTGTCTCTCTTTTATTTGAACAATAAAAGTTAATTGCAAACTTGCTTTGAATCTATTACCTTATTGTAAATGAAAACTTGCTTTATGCTGAAAATAAGTCCAAAGCCTCATCCACTTAAATAAAGCTTGCATGTAGTTAATTATAGTTACATTATCTCACACGTCGGTCTTGCAGTACAAAAACAAGTTTTGTACTCATCCGCTTTGCTTAATATTAATTGTTGCAGAGGAAGAAGGTGAGCCCCAAGGGCCTCACTTTTGTGAGTCTGTTCTTGCGCTGTTTGGGACGATTAGCTTGGCGGTCCGGTTGGTTGCCTTGTGGGTAAAGGCACACCGATTGGCTTTTGTTTATCGCCATCTTATGGCCATTTTGCTTCAGCTGTGTATTTACTTATCTTTATGAATTTTGGCCATCGGCCTCTCTTTTGTAATAACTCTCTTTATATTATCTATGTCTTTCGCTTGTTGCTTTTGCTTCGCTCTATGTGTATGAATGGAATTGATGCATGATTTTGTAGCGGGTGTATATCTTGATTTAGGAAGTATACATATCTCGAGGCTTGGTTTATTTGATTTGTACTGTTAGGGCCAAGTGGATGGTTAAACAGTACAAGCCGAATAAACCGGGGTCCTCACACATCATGTACCCCCTCAAGTGCAACAGGCAACTCCAACTTGTAGGCAACAATTCCCTTCTTCTCGATGACACGGTATGGACCGACATATCGAGGAGCTAACTTGCCTTAGACATCGAAACGTTGATGGCCCTTTCGGTCTGACCATCAGGTGGAGGATGGTAAGCTGAATGGAAGGAATGATGAGTTTTCATAGCCTCTTGTAGGCTATGCCAAATAGAGAAGGGAACAGAGAAATGATCAAACACGATCGTTGCCAGCACATCATGCAAACTTACGATCCTTGAGACATAAAGTTTAGCAAAGTGACCGGTACCAATTTTGGTCTTGCCCAGCAGAAAATGCGCCACTTTAGCCGACACAGGGAAAACTTACCAGGTCTAGACATAACAAGGATTGACAGACTGAGAGATTCTTCTTGATTCTATGGGTGGTGGTGCAAGATCGTTGTTAGCTGGTGGAGCGATCTGTCTCGTCAGTTCTGCCAACAACGGGATCTCAGTCTGCTAACTAGCTATGCGGAGTCATCCCTCCACAGCTAGCTATCTTAGAGGGGCCATGGCCATTCTTAGTTGGTGGAGCAATTTGTCTGGTTACTCCACTAACGAATGAAACCTCGGCCGGTTAACTAGCTATACGGAGTCATCCCTCCGTAGCTAGCTTCATAGATGAACTATGGGCATTTAGGCCACAGAAGTAAGGCTTAATTTGCGATGACAACGATCCGCATAGCTCTTCTGTCTGGTTGAGCTACACACAATCGATCTCAAAGTAACTGAACTTGACTTTCGGCCTGGACATTTTGCTTGATTCGGTTCACTCCAGCATCCGACTGCTGAGCAAACTTGATCTGATGCACCAAGGTTGGCTGCACAACCAAGGCCGTAGGAGATCCGTGCTCAACCACACCCAAGTTGAGACGTTGAAATTCTTCAAGAAGGGCGGGCTGCAGTTCATGCATTGCAATACACTTTTTTTGACTAATTGCATCTGCAACAATATTAGTCTTGTCCGAATGGTAATGAATTCCCAGGTCATAGTCTTTGACGGCCAAGATCAAATCAAAAATGGGTCTACACGGCTCGGATAAAATCCAGGAGGTCTCATAAGGTATAAAGAGGTTCAAACACTGGTCTTTGCGAGTTCTCAGGAATCGGTACCACCACACTTCTGGTAGCACCGTTGCTACACGGCGGTAAGGGATTCCCAGAACCCATGTTCCTAAGAGTTGGTTTCTCTCATGAAGCAGTGTGACCGCGAATTAAACGGAGGTAACACCGCATAGCGATAATATCGAGTTGATGCGGTATGGATATTCCAGAGGAAGGGGTATCGAAAGAGAGTTCTAGAGAAGACAAAACTGAAGGGAGGCCTGGGTGGTTTTAGAACCCACTCAACACAAGGAAATTCCAGCTTCGATTTGTCGAAATTTGTTTTAGTCATTTAGGATTCTTTAGAAAACTTAGGTTAAGTTTTGAACTCTCATCAAAACCAAATGGCTCCAAAGCAGCAAGGAATCATATGATTAAAAGCCAACTTCCGGACATAACTAACCCGTATTGAATGAACGAGTAGTCGGTCAAGAAGACAAAATTTCAGAACACTACTCTAAGTCTAACACTACTCAAGAGCAAGGTTAAATCAGCGAAATAAGCGTTAGATACTTAGCTAACTAGTATCACATCTTACCCTTTTATTCCCACAAGTTTTAGTTGATTAACCTCTCATTTTCTACCCTATTTAGAACCTTTGAGCTTGCTGTCCAGAAATTGAATGATCGCTGTCCAGATTTTGCATCCAAGCATCCTAGCCGAAATCTTCAACTTCGAAAGCTTCAAAACCATGAAAAGGGCGGCTAACACTTCAATTTGCCAAACTCATTGGTTCCCAAAACCCAATTTAAACGATAATGACTATCTTTTTAGAAGAAGGAAAGGGAAACAGTTGTAACATCCCAATTTTAGGCTTGTGTTTCAAATGTAAGAAAATGTGGGGAAATTAAAACTTTTTCTTACATCCTGTACTTCCTATTGTACCAAGCAAGTATTGTACAAGAAGCTATGGAAATACGAAGTCACAAGTCTTTTGATCCAACTCTTGAACTCTCAAAAACAATCTTGTCAAACCTTGGACCAGTGCCTTGTTGAATTTTGGAGGAAAATCCACAGCCCCAAAGCCTCTGAAAATTTTATGCTAGGTCCTCGTTTGAGCTAGCAAGCTCCTGTAAAAATTTCGTAATTTTTGGAGTCGGTTTGCTGCCTCAAACAATCCTCCAAGGAGCAGCTCCTTCCAAAACCAGAAAAACGAAATCTGGTTGAGTCAGACTCGGGCTCGGACCCGAGCCCAACTCAACCGACTTGGTTGGACCATGTCGCCACGCGCACTCGAGCTCGATCTCGCGCGCCGTTCTAGCCGTTGGATTTCCATCCACCGCCACGACCTCTCCAGCGATCCGAGCTCTTGAGCGCCTCGGCGCCGAGGTGGTCCAAGCCGCGGATGTCCATCGTGTGGCTCACGACCTCCCCACGGCTCCTAGGACCTCCCAGACCTCCTTAGCGCTGTTTCTTCCTCACGACCTCCACGAGGTGCGCTCGCATGAAATTTCGCACCTGCAATGCGTGTGTCGTGTCGAGCGGCTAGGCGGTGAGATGTCACCTTTGCCTCTTGTCAACGGCTCTTCTGGCGACATGCATTTATTGCTAGTCAGCTTTAACCTCCAAAGTCTTCACCTGCTCTGCCACTTGTCCTGTCGTGCGTGCCGTTGGCAGGGGCATGGTTCTTGCTCACAGTGGGTTGCCCTAGCCCTTGCCAAACTCCCAGGCTATACATAGCCTGAAAACTCCCTCTCCTTTTTCCTTCTTCGTTCTTGGCTGTGCTTGAGCTCCCTCAGTTGGGTGGTCCACAAACTCAAACCCCCAAGAACACCACCACCCCGAAACCTCCATTGCCACTTTTGGAGCTCCCTGCCGAAGCTCGAGCTCCAGTGGTTCCATCAACGTTCTTGCCTGTTTTTTTTTGTCATCTCGAGCACCTCGAGCATTCTCTAACTTGCTGTGGTTATCCATCGCAGAGGTGGTCAAGTTGGGGAGCTGCTTGTCGGGGTCGAGGTCGTCTTCTTCCCCTTCGCCGGCAACCACATCACCGCGGGACTTCATCGACCTCCTCCAAGTCCCTCCGTCTTCCTCTGGACCTTCCCTACACTCGGGTGAGTCCATTTTAGTCCCTTAGGGCTTAGGGTCTAGCTAGCTCACTCGTGGCGCTCGGCTTTGTCATTTCGGTTTTTGCCAAACACTTGTCCTCCGTCGTTCTCGGCCGCCGGCGTTTAAGCCGTCGCGCCGCCGAGAGTGCCTCGTTAGGTCCGCTGCGCTATTGTGAGCATGGTGTGCTCTTGGTTTCCGCCGCGTGGCCTTACGCCGGCGTGTGAGCTCGTTTAGGTGCTCGGGCGTTTTGCCGTGTCGCATTCGGGCGAGATCTCGTGATGCAATGATTGGCATTGATGTTGTTCGAGGTCGCCATTAATGCGATCTTGCCGGCATAACACGCGTGCCTTCTTAAGCCCGACCTCCTGTGTGTATTCGTAGCCGCCTAAGACCTCCCCACGTTTGATCTCGGACCCTTAGATCCTCCCGTGAAAACCCGTAAGTGTAAGACCTCCTCGTTTAATCTCGGCCGTTAGGACCACCCTCGGTTAGATGCATGCCAGTAGGTGGGTTTCGCGTAAATTTCTAAGTCCTAGGACCTCTTTGGGTCGATCTTAACTGTTAAGGACCTCCTAGGATTAGATCTCGACAGTTAGATCTTTCAGTAAAGCCCTTAGCGCACTAGGACCTCCCTGGTTAGATCCTAGCCGTTTAAGACCTCTTGGAACTCCATCCGAGCCACTAGGACCACTCTGCGCAAAAAGACCTCCTCGAGGTCATTTTTGTAAAACCACCTTCGGGACCTCCCGAGGTCCTCGTTGGGAAAGACCTCCTCGTGGTCCTCTTTGCAAAAAGAGCACCCCGGTCCTTGTTAGAAAACCTCATGACCTCCCCAACCTCGATCTTAGCCGTTCGCGACCTCCCAGGTTAGATCGAGCGTTAGATCTCTTTGTAAAACCTTTAGCGCTCGGACTCCTCGCGTTGTTACGGACCGCTCAAGACCTCCCTAGGTCTCATCTCAACCGCCCGTGTCTCCTCCCGTTGAAACACTATCGCTTAGGACCTCCCGAGAAGATCTTGGTCATCCAAGACCTCCTCAGTGTCAATCCCACCGATCAA
Source organism: Ampelocalamus luodianensis (assembly GCA_036346255.1). Lineage (NCBI taxonomy): Eukaryota > Viridiplantae > Streptophyta > Magnoliopsida > Poales > Poaceae > Ampelocalamus > Ampelocalamus luodianensis. Next base: position 47,738,687 of record CM070625.1, on the reverse strand, counting down.
GACCTCCTCCGGAGATCTTGACCGCCTAGGACCTCCTCCTTTGGATCGATGCGTTAAGACCCCTCCTGCGGTCTAAACTGTTAGATCTAGATCTAACGGGTTAGACCTCCTTCTCGTGAATTTAGCCGTAGGACCTCTCTCCGAGATCTAGACCGTTGGGACCTCCTCGTGAGATTCGGACCGTCCCGACCTCTTTCCTTGGATTTAAAGCCTTAAGACCTCCCCTAGTGTTCGGGACCGCGGATCTCGATCCGACGGTCACGACCTCTATTAGCGCGTGAGACCTCCTTGCGCGCTGCGTGCACGCACCGGTCGTGATCGTTGGATCAGATCTCGGCGATCCGCACCTCCCGGTCGGGAGGAGGTCTTGTGCGCACGTGCTTCGAGGCTCGTGAGTCGCGGACCTTGATCTAACGCCCACGACCTCCCTTGTCTTCCAGTTCGTTTGGACCTCCGAGAGCTCAAAGTTTCCTAAGTCTTTTCTTTGTTTCAAATTTCAAAAGTGCATAACTTTGTCATTTTAACTCCTTTTGAATGATTCCATTCTTTGTAGTTTTGTTATAGCATGAACTTTAATCGAGAATGAAATTAGGCCCGTGTCGTGAGAAAATGATTTAAATAGCATGAGCTTGTTTAAGTGAAAATGAGGTATAGAAATTCATGAAAAATTTGTAAACCACATAACTTCCTCTCTGTAGTTGCAAAGTGAGCAAACTCAACCTGGTACATTTGGCCTATAGACATGCTTTAAATTGATCTAGGCTTTGTCTTTATTCATGTTCCTGAGGAATGATATATGCTAGTTGTAGAACTTAGAAAAATCATAACTAAATCATCTTAACTCCAAATGACCTAAAATTTTATATGGGTTACCACTATACCAGTAGGTAGCTACCATAAAATTTCAGCTTCAAAATCTTTCTAGAAAATATTTTTGCTACAGTGCTAATTATGGTAGAAAATGAGTTTTTAAGTAATATCTTTTGCGCCACAAATCCAAATTAGGTTTTTCAGTTTCTATGTCTTGGTATATTTGTATTCTACCTTGTGTATAAAATTCGTTGTATTTGGATAATTTTTGCTTGCTCTTTTGTTTAAGTGTTGCTAGTCTTATGGGTTGTTCTTGGTTCTTTTGGCCTTTTAAGCTAGGATTCGACATTTGCGGTAACCCCGAGAACGATCCTCCGCAACATATTGAGCAACGACAAGAAGGCAAGCAGTTTGATCATGTTAATCCCAGTATTTTAAGTATTTATGTTGATTACAAATTCTATGTATGCATTGCTACTTTGTTTTAATAGTTGGCCTAGTAGATGCATTTCCTTAGCAAATGATTATCCTCTACTACCATGAGCCTAGGTTACTTGCTGTGATTTAGAGTTCGTGGATGGGCTCTTGTCACTTAGTAGTTGCGAATTAATTGCTTAGCCATGCTTAGCTTCGGTAGAAATGGCGGTTATCGATTTGTCGATAACCTTGATCACACAAAACTTATTATGATTTATGATTTCCACCTTGTGCCATGTCTACTTATGAAAACTAAAACTAAAAACAAAATGATTTAGACTTGGGCACAATGGTAAGATGGTGTGATTGTGGGGTGTGATCGAATGGTGCCCGGTCAACAAGGACCGAACATCTTGTTACACTAAACCAAGCATTTTAGCGTGCTAACCACATTAGAGGGTATGGGACCTCTCTTGACTTAGTACTTTGGCGTGTATTGGCTCCAGTCGCGGAGTCGCAGGAGGGATGGTGTTGGGAGCATTGTAGTGTCCGAAAGACTTCACCCGTGATGGGATTTGTCGTCTTTGACTTGCAATGCAAGCGTATGGTGTTTCTACCCATACGAGCGGCTCGTAGTTAATACACAAGATTGGAAATGTCTCATAGGACTTAGCCGTACAAGATACCTTCTAAGTGTGCTTTGTGGCTTAAAGCGGTCCAAGTGTGGGTACATTGGTACACCCCGCAGGTTAAAACTATTCGAATAGCCTCGTCCTAGGTTATGGACACGCTTGGCAAGGTCTTTCAAGAGTTAGACTACAACCTTTTTAAATTAAAACTCGATGGGTGGTACGAATCGGGATTCGCTATGTTGTGGTGACTATTGGGTTAGTCACTTCCAGTGATTACTTGTATGTATCTTTACTTCTTTACTTTGATAACAAAATAAATTTGCAAACTTGCTTTTAAAAGGTACTACATTATTGCAAATAAAGTTGGCTTCATGCAAAATGAGACATATGACCTCCACCTAAATAAGCTTGCATGTAGTTTATGAATAGGTCTGCTATTCCACACGTCAGTCTTGCGGGTACAAAGACAATCTTTGTACTCAGTTGCTATGCTTAATTGTTTTGTTGCAGAGGAGGAAGGTGAGCCCGAAGGGCCTCACTTTTGTGAGCTATGTTGCGGTAGCTTGCGGGGCGACTAGCTTGGCGGCCCGGTCGGTTGCCTTGTGGGTTATGTTGGCTAACCGGTCGACTTTTGTTCTAGCCATCTTATGGCGCTTTTGCTTCCGCTGTCATTCTTGTATATTGTTCTATTTGGCCGGTCGGCTCTCTTTTGTAATAACTTTACTTTATGTATGTTGTTGTTGAACTTAGTGATGTATGTTGTATGGAAATGATGTGTAATTTTGTGATGATGAGCATATGTTGCAATTCTGGGAAACATATGTCCATCGAGGCTTAGAATGTTTAATTAGTAATGCTAGAACCATTTGGAGGTTAAGTGTTACTAGTTAAATATTCCGGGTCCTCACATCTTTAAAACTCAAATTAGAGCAAGATGAGATAAGAAAGCTAAGATAGGTAAGGAATAAAATCTGAGAATTTACTTAAGCTTTCATAAATCATTTGATACTTCGAAATTAAGTTTTCCAAAATATCCTAAAGACGACCAAGCTTGGGTTACTACGGTTGAAATGGCTCTGATACCAAACTTTATGAGGACCCCGATTTATTCGGCTTGTAATGCTTAACCATCCACTTGGTCCTAACATTACAAATCAAATAAACCAAGCCTCGAGATATGTATACTTCCCAGAAATGCAGTATACACACCCCGCTACAAAATTGTGCATCAATTCCATCCATACACATAGAACCGAAGCACAACACAAGTTCAAAAGACATACATAATAATAAGTTGTTACAAAAGAGGGGCCGACAGACCAAATACCATCTGAGATAACCAAGTAAACAATGGAAGCAAAGGTGCCATAAGATGGCGATAAACAAAAGCCAATTAGTGTGCCTTTAACCCACAAGGCAACCAACCTGACCGCCAAGCTAGTCGTCAAACCAAAGACATCTCACAAAAGGGAAGCCCTTGGGGCTCACCTTCTTCCTCTGCAACAAAAATATTAAGCAAAGCGGATGAGTACAAAAATTATTTTTGTACTCAAGACTGACGTGTAAGATAACGAACTATAAATAACTACATGCAAGCTTTATTTAAGTGGAGGAGGCTCTGGACTTATTTTCAGCATAAAGCAAGTTTTATTTGCAATAATGTAATACATTTGAAAGCAAGTCTGCAATTCATTTTTATTGTTCAAATAACCGAGAGACAAATATAACAATAGATAGATGACAACAACAATCCTGGAAGTGACTAACCCAATAGTCACCACAACAATAGCATGAACTACCCGTTCATACCACCCATGTCAAGTTTTAAGTTTTGAAATGTTATAGTCTAGTTCTTGTGGGAAATAACCAAGCGCGTCCATAACCTAGGACGAGGCTATTCGAATAGTTTTAACCCTGCAGGGGTGTCCCAATGTACCCACACGATAGACCGCCTTTCCACCAGCCACGGTTAGCATACTTCCTTTGGTATGCAGGCACGGCTAAGTCTAACAAGACGCTTTCCAATGGACGATGCTAATTAAGAGCCGCAGCCCACGGGAGAAGGACACATTAGACAGCCTAACCGGTCTGCTAATGCTCCCCCTCACAACACCATATTTTTAAAACACCCACCAACCAGCTCATAATTAACACCTCCCAAGGTACTTAGTCAAGAGAGGTTCCATATCCCTCTCGTGTGGTTAGCACGCAACAATTGCTTGGATCAATGGCACAAGTAACTCGGTCCTTAGGGACTTAGGCACCATTCCATTCACACCCAACAGATCACACCACATACCATTGTGCCCAAGTCAAGATATAATTTTTGTTTTCAGTTTTTGATTTGCAAATTAGTAAAACACAAGGACTGGACATAATGGAATAATATTAACATTTGTGTGATCAAGATCACCGACTAAGTCGATGATCGCCCAATACTACCGATAACTAAGCATTGCTAAGCATCATATCGTAAAGACAAATAAAAGACCCTAAATCATTCACCGGGCTCTAATTCACCGGTGAGGATAATATTCCTAAGGTAGTGGCATAGGTGAACAATTTAAGGGAAACAATGCAATAGGATTAGCTACCTCTATTCGGCAAAATTAATCATTGACACAAAAGCATGCATACATACAAGTAAAACAAAGTATTAGATTTTAAAAGTAATGGGATGGAGTGGATATGATCAAATTGCTTGCCTGGCTGCAAATGCTCAATTTGTTGCTGAGGATCACTCTCAAGGATATCACAATCGTTGGAACCTACCGAAAGAGCGAAAAAGAACCGATAAGAACAAAGAAAACGAAAAAGACTCTAAAACCAAAATTCTCCAAATGCTCTGAAGGTTTTACAGCAGCAAGAGCATGATTTATAAAAAATTTAGAAACAAGAACCAACTGATTTGGAATCTTAATGCAAAAGTCATGATCAAAACAAGTTTGCTCAGCTGGAAAAATGCAATTAAATGAGGTTACTGTTCATAAATAATTTTCTAGAGATTTTCTGAACGTGAAACATTTATGATAGGTGGCTACTGACATTTTAAGGCTAACACAAGTGGTCTCACTTCATTTAGAGTGAAAATGATTTAGTTATGATTTTTCCAGTCATGGAAATGAACAAAACTAGGTTGCATATGAAATCTTGTTGAAAACAGTAACATGCCTAAAGTCAATTTTAACAACAAGTTTATTATTAGAGGAATCCAACAGAATTGGATTCACTCAAAAAGGATTTACAAAGAATTAGTTATGTATTTTACAAATTTCAGTGAAGTCTAGACCAACTTTTTGGTTGAACCAAGTTAACACAATTTATATAATTTTGTACTACAGAACAGAGTCTAAAATCATACTCAAATTAAAGTTCATGCTACTACAGAGCTAACACAATTCGAATTTCTCAAAAAGGAGTTAAAATGAAATAGTTATGCACCTTTGAAAACTAGAACATTTAAATACTTTGAAAAAGAGGAGCTCTCGGGTGATCTAACTGTACTGATGAAAAAGGAGGAGGTCCGAACCGTTAAGATTAGATCTAATGGCCCCGACTACCGGATGCACAGCACGTGCGAAGGATCTCCTTGCGCACTGAGGAGGTCGTGACCGTCAGATCTGGATCTGGCGGTCCAGAGCTCCACGAGGAGGTCCTAGGGTAACAGGTCTAACGGAGGTCTGGACGGCTAAGATCTCACGGGGGAGGTCTTCAGCGATCAAGATTTAAGTGGAGGGAGGTCTGGACGGCTAGGATCTCACCGGGGAGGTCCTAACGGTCAAGATCTCCACGGGGAGGTCCTACAAGGCAAGTGTTTAACAGAGGGAGGTGCGGGCAGTGCAGATCTCCTAGGGAGGTCTGAGCGGTCCCGGATCTAGGCGGGGAAGTCCTGGGCTGTAAGTTAGCAGAGAGACACGTGGATGGCTCAAGGGTGGTTTTTATAAAACGACCAAGGGAGGTCTTTTTTTTGCAAAGAGGACCCCAAGGAGGTCCGAGAGGGTGGTTTTGATAACACGACCAGGGGTGGTCTTTTTGCAAAGAGGACCCTAAGGAGGTCTTTTGCAAAGAGGACCCCGAGGTGGAGGGTGATCCTAACGGCTGGGATTTAACCTACGGAAGTCTTTAACGGCTAGGATTTCAGTTAGAGGGAGGTCCTGGCAGCTAGAGACTTATACTAGGAGATCTAACGGCCGAGATCTGGTTCGGGGTGGTCCTAAATGGTCAAGATGGGTTCTAGGAGGTCCAGGCGACCTGGGTTTCCCAAGAAAGATCTGACGGCCGAAGCTAATCCTACAGAGGTCATGGACGGCCATGATTAACTCGGGAGGTCCAGTGACTAAGGCTTTAGCGGAGGAAAACCCTACGGTGAGGATCTAACACAAGGTGCTCCTAAACGGCCACGATTGAAACTAAGAGGTCGGGGACTTAACGACACCCACGGCTTGCCGACAAGAACAGCATTAAACACTAATGATTGGGCCCTAGGACAACTTAAATGCTAATCATTAGGCCACAAAACTTGTCCGAGTAAGGCACGGCAAAAACACCAGTTTGGACTTTAGCTCACCGCCGGAGACAGGGACCACGCCAGCGAGAACCAAAGGCACGGTTGAGTTCTAAATGGTGAGGGGAACCTAAAGGTGCCAAAAGCTACACCAAAAACACCTCCTACCGGCGGCTAGCCGGAGATGGCCGCCGGAGGCAAAATACGGCCAAAACAAAAAACTAACCAGATCTAAAAGAATCGGGTTTCCAATACTAAGGTACTCACCAGGGAACGAAGGAGGGCTAGGGGTGGCCGCAAGAGCTCTAGTGACGATGGTGCTCGCCGGAGATGAGGAAGACGGCACTCCCGGCCACGAAAAGCAAGCTCCCAAATTGTCAACTTCTGTGAAGGTTAAACAAAACAAGTTAGGGAGGCTTGAGGTGACCAAGAGAACAAAAGGACAGTCACTATTGCAATATTGAACCACTGGAGCCCAAAGGTCGCCTGGGAGATCCAAGGTCCAGCAATGGTGGCAGAGACTTTCGGGTGTTTTGAGCACAAGAGTAGTGAAAGAAGTTAGAGGTGCAAGAATGGATCCAAAGAAGCTTAAGGGAGAAGCTTGGGTTTCCTTTATAGGCGAACGCTAAAAAGAACCAAGGCCAAGCTTATGAGTGCACTGAGCTAGGGCACCCTCGAAATGATGGGAGTAGGTGTCAGAGAGACTTTTGAGCAAAAGGGCTGCCACACAATTAATGTTAGAAGCACATAGCCATTTGTCAGCCCTAGAGTTCACAAGGCACTGCTCTCTACTGCCATACGCACAAAATTTTATAATGACCAGGCCCCACCAGTCAGTGAGAGAACCAGGGAGGACTGGTCAACAAGTGTAACGGGTGAAATCCGCACTGGCTCCCACTAGGGAGGTCTAAACGGTTGCATGAGAATCTAAGGGCTCAGATTTTAAATAAGGATTAGAGGTCCTAATAATTAGGGGAGGTCTGAGCCCCAGATCCAAGGATGAACGGCCCACGATCACCCAAGTGCTAGGGGTGGTCGGGGAGGTCTAAGAAGGGTTCCCTAGGGTGGTCTTTGTAAAAGATGCAAAAGAGGTCCTAGGGGAGGTCCTCGAGGGTTGTCTTTGCAAAAAGGACCTGAGGTGGTCGTGCGGGTGGGAGGTCTTTTACAAAGACCAGAGGAGGTCTTTGGGGAGCTCCCGAAGATCTAAACCGTAGGACAAGAATCCAACGGTTGGGATGGTTTGCACCAAAATGACAGAGCTTGAGGTGGTCTAGGCGGTTAGATTGAGATCCAAGGGCTGCGGGGGCTGGCGAGGTTGCACGGGCTAGGGCTGGTGCTTTTAGTTGGTTTGACCGAGCAAGTTGGCACGAGCCAGACTCTGGTGCGCACCCGAGGAACAATGAAACCCAGTTTGAGTTTGAAATTAAAAGCTGAGACTTGGGGATTTATTTGAGGTAGCAAACTAACTCCAAAAATTCTGAAATTTTTACAGGAGCTTGCTAACTTAGATATTGACCTTGTGTAAAATTTTTAGAGGTTTTTGTGCTGTAAATTTCCCTCTAAAAATTATACAATGTGCTGAGCTAGGGTTTGACTGCAGGTCAAACAAGTTTGACTGACCCTTAAAAATATTCCAACAATTTTTAAAAATTGTGAAAATTTTCATAGGGGTCCCACATCAACCCTAGGACTTAGGAAAAATGTTTGCAGAGAAAGATCACAAGATTGGACAAGAGGGTTTTTGGAAAGGCAAAGTTTAAGGTCAAAATGACTCGTGGCTTGTATTTCCATAATTCTTATTACAAGAATTTTCCAAAACATACTGGAATTACAAGATGTAAGAAAAGTTTTAATTTATACTCATTTTCTTACATTTGAAACACAAGTTGAAAATGGGGATGTTACAATATCATTTTGTAGGAGCCGACGGCCTGCAAGCTCCAAGTGAGGTTAGTTGGGTCCATTTCTATTGAGGCCGGGCGGGGGATGGTGCATCCATACCAGGAAGGCGATGCGACATGGTGTCGGTGGCGCAGGGTTACGCCAGGGTGGAGGTGGACATGGTACATGAACATTTCATGGCCGTCCCGCTAGAGATTCGCCCGAACGAAGAGATCACAACACTAGGGGATGTCGTGCACAGTTTTACCCGGTGGCCCAAGAAGGACATCGTCCTGGACCCAGCAGTGCCGCGATCTCAACACGACCATTACTCTCCAACGGGACCCTCCATGACTCCACCTCATATTTCGCCTCAGAAGGCCACCTTTTCGGTTCCCTTGGAGAAGACGCCGAAGGAACAAGAAAAGCGTGCCGCCGTATCAGGTCCCGAGTCGTCTCGCAGGAAGACGATGCCAATGCTTAAGACCAAATTGAAATCGACGAACGTTAAGGCGCCTCTCAAGTTCGGCAAGTCGGGAATATCTGGGAAGTACATCATCGAAAAACCGTTGTGCTCCCACGCAGTATTAGGGCGTGCTGGATATGCTTGTCAGGCTTTGCATGCCTGGTACTTGGATAAGGCCCAAAAGGAGGGTGCGACATCGGAATCACCGTCGGATACGAGCATAAGCATTTCTTCAGCGGACGAACCACTTCGTCGTGGGCTTCAACGACCTATATGACCTATTCAACCTCGTTGGCCTTGACGCCTCGCTTCTACGATGTTGGACACTGTAAGTGCGTACAATCAAGTTCTACATTCACGTAATACCGATAAATATCACAACTCATTTCTTATTTATAGATACATGATGAAAAATGTCCGGGAATGGAAAGAACCGGTGGGTTTCCTCGACCCACATGTGGTATCGTTGCAAACCATCCAAACAGACTTGTCCTTCGTCGAGAAATACATAACGCGAGCATTGCTTCGTCAGCAGAACATGAAGTACATCGTGGTGCCCTACAACCAGGGGTAAGTGTCACTACTTGCTCTACAAATTTTATTTGTACTTTATACGCAGCACGAACTCGGGTTTAATGACTATAGTGACATACATGAGTAGGTACCACTGGATCCTTTTAGTCATCATACCAAAGAGGAACCATGTGATATACCTTGATTCCCTAATCCGCAACGACCACAACTTCAAAGTTCTCGCAAGGAATACTCGCGGTATGCTTATTTCCTTCATACATAACTCTATTTTAGTCTTCATTCGTTTGAAATGGTCGAGGATAACTTTTTGGAATCATGTAGGTCGTTCATCGACTATGTTGCCAACAAAGGAATATACGATAGAAAGAGCGCCGAACTAACACACAGGACAAAATTTCCGGTACGCGCTACAACACGATAATCCTATATCATACTTCATAATAACGCATCTCGAATTGATATATGTAATTCTATTTTTGCAGTGCCACCAGCAAAAAAATGATGAGTTATGTGCAATCTACGTTTGCCATCATATGGAGCAAATCATTAGAGCTAGGAAGAAGGATCCTGAGGTTTGTGAATCTCGAAATAATTATTTCGTAATTATAAATTTAAATATATATGCTTAACACTTTACTCTTGCTAGCGACAGGCCTTGAATATAGAATTAGATGGACTCTTTGAGAATGAGATCAAGGACATTCGAGGGAAGCTCTGCAGCTTTATCATATCAGAGATAATTAAGGACACTGGAGAATTTCACTCCGCTGCTGTAACAGCCCCAATTTTATGAACAGTAATAAAATATTTTCTGAACAGTAATGAGGTGCTGTTCATAGCATCGCTGTTCATTTTCACACATTGGGTATTATGTTGCAAATGAAAACTTTCCTTTTCTAGCCAAAATCCAAAACCTATTCAAAGTTTCAAAGGAAATACAAGTTAGAGCTTGTATTATTACTGGGAAGTATTTTTTATTAAAGCCTAGATAAATTATCTTGCCCAAAGATAATTTTTGTTGAATTTTTAGAAATTATTTTGCCCTGGAGAAAAATATTTGACTTTAAATAAACCTATTCGGGCTAAGGAAATTATTTATGTATTTTACAAAGTGAAACTGTGGTTTTAGAAATTTATTTGGGAAATATATCATCCCAGTAGCCTCTTTGCAAAATTTCATGATTTTACAAATTTATTTACTATTTCTAAAGCCCGGTCAAACTTTTAAATATTTGAATAGGGCTTGGTCAATTCTTCCGGTCTAAACCCAGACCCTAGCACTGTAGCGACTCGAACCCCATGAGGTTGGGTCCAACCGGTGCATTTTGGTCCGGCTCAGTCACGCTCGGGCGCGAGCCCAAATCCTTCGCGAGCCGCGAGCCGTTGATCTCCAATCGAACGGGCGAGATTTGCGACGCTGCGTGGGCGGTCCACGTATGCAAAGCAATCTCCACCCTTGGATCTTGATCGAGCGACCGAGAGGCGCGATAACAATCAGACCACTCCGGATCCCCTCTTGATCTTCACCGTCGATTTTAGATCCAACCGCGCCGCCCTTTTTGTTTTGAACTTTAAGGCGCGCATTCCTCTTTGACCGTCGGATTCAAATCCTACGGCACCACTTTTTACCGCGTACGTTTAGGGCTCCGTTTTATTGAACCATTGGATTTTAATCGTAGGGTCACTATCGAGATGACATTCGGACCACTCCGGTTCTTTCTTCAATCTGGACCGTAGAAAACCAATCTGACGGTACCACGTCATCCCCTTTTTAAAGTGACGTGTATCCTTTTAGATCGATCGTTGGATTCTAATCCAACGCTCCTTTTTGAATCTAACCTCCGGACTCCCGTAGGGCTCCATTAAATCTCAATCATCCATTTGAGATCGCACGGCCCATATTAATCGATATCGATTAAATTCTTTTAACCCCTCTATTCATCGTAGCCGCCCATTCCTAATCAGACGGTCGATGTTCTTTCGCGTTTTAGGAGGCGCGCGCGACTGTGGCTGCCAGTGGGGTCCGTATGTCAGGGAGTTGTATTTCTTCCTTCTTGCCTCTGTGCGCCGTCGCCGGCTTTGCGACCGGAGTAGAGGCGTTATCCAAAGATAATGCAACTATTATTTGGATATTTAGCCCTAATTGGACACCTCATCAGCTCTAGACACTTCTCCTTTGCCCTGTAGCTCAATCTCCATATATATATATACCCTAGCTTTTTGGCTTCTACCATTGTTGACCAAAGGGGCTTATCATCTTCCAGTGTCGTTCCAGTGGAGTTTCTTGCTCCTACCCTTTGCTTATCCATCCTAGATGCTTGTTTCACTTTGTGATATGAGCTTAGCATCTTTTGTAGGTTGAAACCGGAGGTTTTTTCTCTCTGTTGATCAAAGCTGGTTTTCAGAACCTTCGGTGTTTTTCATGCCCTGGTAAGCTAAGGCCTTAGTTCTTGTCATCTTAAGTACACTAAGGACCTCTGTAGCTCACATGAATCTTTCACTTGTGCATAAGTAAATCCAACCTTCTTTAAACTGAAAAGTTGTTTTCATAACTTTTCGGTCTTTCATATCGTTTTCAAGTTCTAGGGTTTCTCCTCTCAACTTATCCTCCTGTTTAGGTCTCAACTGAACCCTAGTGGCATAATCAGTTATTCTTTTAATCCTTATTGTCATCTATTTAGCTTTGTAGCGAAGATCCAACTCTGTCATCGGTTGTCGGCCAAACCGACAATTTTTGAAATTTTGACAGTTTCTGTAACTTGACCGATTAGGGTTAGATTAAGGATGTCATGGGGTATTATTTACCCTAAAGATCAGTCTAAGCTTCAATTTAGGATCTTTTACTTAGTTTATTTTCATTCAACTCGAAATCTGCAGCCTGCCCTGTTTTCCATTCTTTCAAAATCTGAAAACTGTGATTTTGACCAAAACTCTAGTTTCTGCCATTTAAAGGCAGTAGATGATAATATGGGTTATTATCTTTATTAGGGTAAGTATGAATTAAGCATATTGTTAATTATGCATTACTTTCTTGATCATACATCTTTTGTTCATTATCACTTGCTGTCAATTTTCATATTCATTGGAGTTTATTGTTTCTTTTTAGAATCTGGTTTTTCTGAAGTGTTTGATTCTAATTCTGAGCAACCAGAGCTTGCACAAGAAGTATATTATTATCAAGGCAAGCATCCTCTTTGCACCATGTTGATCCCTGTGAGGACCCGAAATATTTAACTAGTAACACTTAACCTCCAAATGGTTCTAGCATTACTAATTAAACATTCTAAGCCTCGATGGACATATGCTTCCCAGAATTGCAGCATATGCACATCATCACAAAATCACACATCATTCCCATACAACAATTATCACTAAGTTCAACAACGACATACATAAAGTAAAGTTATTACAAAAGAGCCGACCGGCCAAATGACACAACATACAAGAATGACAGCGGAAGCAAAAGGTGTCATAAGATGGCTAGAACAAAAGTCGACTGGTTAGCCACACAACCCACAAGTAGGGGTGAAAACGGATTGGAAACAGACGGATAATAGTTTTACCATATTTGTTTTCATATTTTTCTCCGGATCCGGATACGAATACAAATACTCCGGATACGAATACGAATATGAATAGTATCGAATACGAATACGGAGCGAATACGAATCGAAACGAATACGGTCACAGATAGTTTTCGGAACATGAAAACCTCTTAAATTGTATGCCAGAAATTAACGAAAACCTATAACTAATTTATTTGATGTAAACATTCATGAATTGTTCATATTTTCAGCAACCACACATAACATTGGCACTAGCAAGTTACATTAACTAGTTCATCACAAATATAACACTTAGTTTACCATATTTAGCTCATAAGTCATCACGCATTCAAACTTAGTTCATCAGATACATAAAAATTATTTCAAACTAACATCGATTAGACTGGATGATTAATCTATACGCAAATGACTGTAATATCCCAAAGTATGTTAGCAAAAATAAAATTAATAAAGTTATTATTTTATTGGATTTTATGAGATTTAAAATAGTTTTCCTGGTTAAAAAGGAAAATAATAAGGTTAAAAAGGAAAATAATAATAAAATAAAGTCAATTATTTAGTTTTCTAGTTTTTAATGTAAAAAATAAAATTTATTGAGTTTTCTGGGATTTTATTGGATTTAAAGTGAAAAAGAAAATTTTAATTAATTTATTGAATTTTCTGGATTTTAAAAAGTTTTTCCTATTTTTAGAAATTTAAAATAATTTATATACAAAAATTAAAACCAACTTTAAGTTGGAATTAATTTTATTAAGTTAAAAATAATTCAATGAATTTTTGTGATTTTTTCTAGGATTTTTGAACTCTATTTGCTATTTTCTAAAAGACCATTTGATTTGTTGCATTTTCTGAAATTCGAAAATCAATTAAAATCCCCCTTTCTCTTTTGGGCTGAAATCCTCTTTTGGGCCGAAGTCCGGATATCCGGACTCCGTCTTATCCGGATAATCTGTATTCGTTTCCGTATCCGCCGGATAGCATGCCTACCGTATTCGTTTCGTTTAGACAAAAATCCGAATTCGTTTCCGATCCGAAAATTATCCGAGAAAAATACGATCCGAGACATTCCGAATCCGTTTTTGTCCGGATCGGTCGGAAACTATCCGATCCGTTTTCACCCCTACCCACAAGGCAACCGACCGGGCCGCCAAGCTAGTCGCCCCGCAAGCTACCACAACACAGCTCACAAAAGTGAGGCCCTTCAAGCTCACCTTCTTCCTCTGCAAAAAATACATTTAAGCAAGATAACTGAGTACACAAAGGTACTCACAAGACTGACGTGTGGAATAGCAGACCTATTCATAAACTACATGCAAGCTTATTTAGGTAGAGGTTGTATGTCTCATTTTGCATAAAACCAACTTTATTTGCAATAATGTAATACATTTGAAAGCAAGTTTGCAAATCTATTTTGTTGTCAAAATAACAGCGAAATAATGATAAATACAAGTAACCACCTGGAAGTGACTATCCCAATAGCCACCACAACATAACACGAATCCCCGATTCGTACCACCCATCAAGTTTTAGTTTTAAAATATTGTAGTCTAGTTCTCACGGGGCGTATCCGAGCGTGTCCATAACCTAGGACGAGGCTATTCGAATAGTTTTAACCCTGCAGGGGTGTACCAATGTACCCACACTTCATACCGCCTTTTTGCCAAGCTATTAAGCACACTTCCTTTGGTATGCCGGCACGGCTAAGTCCTACGAGACGCTTTCCAATATTGTGCATTAACTACGAGCCGCTCGTATGGATAGAAACCCATACGCTTACATTGCAAGCCGAAAGACAACCAGCCATCACGGGGGAAGCCTTTCGGACATTGCAATGCTCCCATCACCATCCCTCCTGCGACTCCCTGCGACCCGAAGCCAATACACGCCAAAGTACTAAGTCAAGAGAGGTCCCATACCCTCTAGTGTGGTTAGCACGCAAAAATGCCCAGTACGGTGGCGCAAGTAACTCGGTCCTTAATGACCCGGGCACCATTCCAGTCACACCCAAAAGCACACCAATCATACCATTGTGCCCAAGTCTAAATCATTTTATTTTTAGGTTTTAGTTTTCATAAGTAGATGTCGAACCCGGGAATGAAGGATCCCGAATTCTCTGTGTTTATACACTAGTCCAGGATTTCCAGTGTACACAGTCAACAAAAGTGATAGCAAAATCATATCACGCTCTTTATTAATATTATCTCAGAGTTTTATTACAACTAGGCCTGAGGCCAAATGAAAAGAAATAACACAACGGAAAAAGTAGTAGTAGGCCACACGACTTGCCACAGGCAATCGTCTGGGGACGTAGCCTATTCGTCCAGGTCCTCACCGTCCTGATAGAGGTCTTCTCCTAAATAAAGATTATTCAGCAAGAGTAAGCACAACTTCCGTGCTTGCAAGTTACACCCAATATTGAAGATTAATGCATGCATAGGGTAAACAAAGGATAATGGCAGGGTTGTTTTGCATAAACAGCATTTTCAGATTAAATACCATTAATAGTTTTCTAAGGCCAATTTTAATAACATAATTGAAATCAGTGATTAAGATGACAATGAATAGTGGATAACCTCCAATAAATGAATAGTGAAGGATACCCTCCTAACACCTGGCTAACCGCCCCATTTTACCATAGGATTATCCATCCTAAAAACAACTGTGGAAATCATTTTATAAACCAAAAACAAGTCTAACTTAGAGTGGCTTTGCTAGCATGTCCATGACCGCGGAGTTTGTACTCTGCAGAGTTTGTACAGCTTTACCCACACGAGATAATATGCTTTTAATATCGGCCAAAGCACGCTTCCGAGGGCGTGTGACTAAGCAATTATCATGAGGCCATTACAAAGCAGTATCTTAATGTATTTATGCCCGCTAAGGTTTCGCTACATTGGACTAACCATCCTCCGGAAGCCCCCTCTTGCGCCCGGTGGGACTAATGTCTAACCAACACCCACACATACAACATAGCATAAATATCACTAAGACACCACAGATTATTTAGCCAAATCTGTCCCATTCCAGACATGTGGTGGTACGGTAAGGCGTAGCAAAATACGCTCAAAGACCGGTCCTTAACTGACTTGGGCGACTTTCCATTTAAATAAACCCATGGGCCGTAATCCTAACCAGATTAGGCCCGTGCATGAACCTGCACCCACCATACATCCATCACGCCCAAGTCCAAACCCATTTTATTTTATTTAGAGTGAAAAACTCATAAAAAGCCTTCCGTGGTAAAACAATACCACCGAAACAAATTTAAAATCAAATTGTAAAGGATTTGGCTAAACCTTCCCAAATAAAAGTGGTCTAAGCATGGCTAAGCATATGACAAATTTTAATAGAACTTTGCCTAAGGGTGTCATGGTATTCATATTCAAAAATCAAACTGGCTATACAATGGAGATTGGAGTAACTATATATAAACAGGACATTTAAACAATTATATAAACATATGCATGCAATAGTAATTTAAAACAGGAATTAAATAATATAAAATACTGGGAACAATATGATCAATAGTGTAACTTGCCTTCGTTGAAGTCTTGAAATTCTAAATCGTCGGAAGGATCTAACTCTCCGGAGTCGCCGAGGTCTATCTGTAAAATCGACAAATTAACTCCAAATTCAAATAAATTCAAAAACTCAGCTCAAAATAACTCCAAATTGAAATATTTTGCTTTAGTTAGCTAGATTATGATTTTACACAAATTTTGCAACTTGAACCACACAAATTGGAGTTCATATGCAAAAGTTATGAATTTTAGAAGTTTAATACAAAATCTGGAATTTAATTGAATTCTCTGAATTATTTTTCTAAAGGAAATTCTATTTATTGCATAGTGACGTGTGAACCAGATTTCGGAATTTAATTAAAATCCTGACATGCGGGCCCCACGTGTCATAGACACGGCTCACGGTGGACTGCTTCCACCGAGCCACATGTGGGCCGGCGCGGTGGACTTGCCACGCGGGCGCTGACCTGGCGTGACACGCGGCGCCACGTAAGCGTTATCGGTGAGTGGCGCCGGATGGCGATGAGTGGCATGGCCACGCTCGCCGACGGGAGGTGGCTCCGGTGGCGAGCTCGCCGGTGTTACACACCACGGCGAGGGGAGTGGATGTGCGCAAAAGGGAGAGGGAAGCAGTGCGATCTCGGGGGTTACCAAAACGGCGGCGGAGTGTGACCGGAAGGTCGTCGGCGACGACGTTTGGCGGCGGTGGCGTGCGGTTGTCGACGAAGTGGTGGTTCCGATGATCCTCCGTGGAAGTGAGTGGCGGCAGCGGCTTCGCACGGACGCGGCGATGACGATGGTGCCGACGGCGGAGACGAAGGAGTCCTGGCGGCGTCGGAAACGGGGAAGAAGCTCCTACGGTCGCCAGCGACGAAACTTGAATTCCGAGCGCTACGACGATGGGGGCGAGTTGTGGTTGGTGGCGGTGTGTTGTGGGAGGTGTGACGGTCCCGGCGCACCTATTTATAGGGCGCGGGCGTGGCCGAGCTGCCGTGGAGCTCAAGAAGGTCCCGGCGACTCGGCGGCGGGGATTCCGGGATTTGGAGCTACGGGGATGGTAAGAAATGGCCGTGTCGGGGGCGGAGGAGATCCTAGCATAAATGCGCGCGATGATCGGGAGAGATGCGGCTAGATTGGCTCGGTTTTGGAAGGTCCAGAGTTGGCATCCATGGCGGGATCGCGGGGAGAAGAAGGAAAGTGAGGGAGGAAGAAAGGAAAGAGGAAGACGACGGTGGTGCGTCAGATTTTGGTTGGACGGCGGGGATTAAATCGGCGAAACGGTAAGTGGTAGTGGTGTGCAGCCGTCGGATTGAAATCGAGCGGCTCCGAGAGAGGGAGGTGTTTCGCGCGGGAGGAGCAGGCCGAGTGGGCTGCGTGCGCGCGAAAAAGAAGCTGGGCCGAGGCGGTTTCGGCCCAAACGCTGTTTGAGAATTTTATTTTTATTTCTGATTTAAATAATTACTGATAAATCAATTTGGCTTTAGAATATAGCAATTTAAATCCAAAAATTCTGAGAAAATTCACAGAAATTCTCTGGAGCATTTAGGACTTAAATAAAATATTTCCAGCTATTTTGTGGTAATATATTTTGCACATAAATTTGATTAGCTTTAATTGATTAAGGAAAAGCTTCTGAAAATTCCAGAAAATCCACAAAATACATAAATTTTAATTTCTTCAAAATTTGGGCTGTTACAGTAGACATGGCACAAGGTTGAAATCATAATCATAATAAGTTTTATGTGATCAAGGTTATCGACAAGTCGATAACCGCCCATTTCTACCGGAAGCTAAGCATGGCTAAGCAATTAATTCGCAAATTACTAAGTGACAAGAGCTCATCCACGAACTCTAAATCACAGCAATTACCTAGGCTCACGGTAGTAGAGGACAAATATTTGCCTAAGGAAATGCATCTACTAGGCCAACTAGCGACAATAGTTTAACACAACTAGCAATGCATACATAGAGTTTGTAAACAACATAAATACTTAAAATACAGGGATTAACATGATCAAACTGCTTGCCTTGCTGGGATTGGTCTTGCTGCAGAGGGGAGTGCTCAGGTTCAATAAATTCTTCGGAACCTAACGCGAAAAGGCGATAAAAACCGATAAGAACGAAGAACACCAAAAGGAACTCAACAGCAAAGAACATCCAAATCCCATGAAATTTCTACAGCATTTAGAGGTTGATTTTAGACAATTTTAGAAACAAGAATCACTACATTTGGACTTAGCATGAAAAAGTTATGGCTAAACTAAGTTCTCTCAGCCTGAAAAATCCTAATTAAATTAATTTCAGTTACTGTTTATGGCAAAAAATTCTAGAATGATCTGGAACCTGAAATTTTTATGGTAGGTAGTTAAGGTCATCCTAAGAACAACAAAGTTGAGTTTGCACAATTTGGAGTTGAAATGAATTAGTTATGATTTTTCTATGCTCTAAAACTAGTAGATCATTAATTTCAGTGGCAAGGATCATATGAAGACCTATTCTATATTACAGTACATTCCTAGTGGGTTTTAACAAAACTTAGTTTGCTCAGTTTGGAATTACAGAGAATAAGTTATGCATTTTACAAATTTTCAATGAATTTCTAGACAATCATTTTCATTAAACAAGACCATGTAGTTTATATCATTTTCTGCTACATAACAGAGCCTAAATTCATCCTCAGATTAAAGTTCATTCTATATAGAGCTAAAGCAATTGGAATCATTCAAAAAGGAGCTAAAATGACAAAGTTATGCACTTTTGAAATTTGAAACATTAAAAGACTTCGAAAATTTGAGCTCTCGGGAGGTCCAAATGAACTGAACGAATAGGGAGAGGTCGTGGGCCGTTGATCTTGCATCACAAGGCCACGGACCTCGAAGCACAGCGCACAAAAGACCTCTTCCCGCACTGGGGAGGTCTGGACCGTTGAGATTGGACCCAACGGCCACGACCAGTGCATGCACAGCGCACACAGAGGAGGTCCTCGCGCCTAACGGAGGTCGTGACCGTCAGATCAAGATTTGGCGGTCCCGAGCACTAGGGGAGGTCCTAATGCTAAACCTACGGAGGGAGGTCTGGACGGCTAAGATCTCACGGAGGAGGTCTTCAACGGTCTAGATCTCCAGAGGGAGGTCTTTAACGGTCACGATCAAGCGAGGGAGGTCCTGGGCGGTTGGGATTTAACCGAGGAGGTCCTATGCGATAGGGTTTTAACGGGAGGAGATCTGGACGGCTCAGATTAGGCCTAGGGAGGTCCTGAACGGTCCAGATCAACGCGGAGGGAGGTCCTGAGACTAAGGATTTTACAAAGGAGATCTAACGCTCAGATCTAAACTCGGGGAGGTCGTGAACGGCTAGGATTGAGCCTAAGAGGTCCTGAGCGGGGTTGTCTTTGTAAAAGACCAGGGGTGGCTTTTTACAAAGAGGACCCCGAGGGTGGTCTTTGCAAAATGACCAAGGGGAGGTCTTTTGCGCACAGGGAAAGATCTAAACGGCTAGGATTTAACCAGGGTGGTCCTAGACGGTTAGGATCGACTCAAGGGGAGGTCCTAGCGCGTAAGATTTTTCACAGAGCCAGATCCAACGGCTAAAAGCTAAACCATGGAGGTCTTTAACGGCGGAGATTACTCTAGGAGGTCTTGGGACTTAGAATTTACACGGAAAACCCTCTACGGTACAGATCTAACTTGGAGGTGATCTTAAGCGGCTATGATTAAACTAGAGGGAGGTCCAGAGGCTTAAGTTTTTCGGAAAGGAGCCAAAGGCTCGGATCTAAACCTTGGGAGGTCGTCTACGGCCGAGATTTACCCTAGGAGGTCCAAGGTGCTTCTAATGGTGCGGGTCCTCAGGACAGCGATGTGAGGACCCCAATTTATTTGGCTTGTAATGCTTAACCAACCACCTGGTCCTAGCATCACAAATCAAATAAACCGATCCTCGAGATATGTATACTTCCCAGAAAGCAGTATACACACCTCACCACAAAATTATGCATCAACTCCATTCCAAACATAGAGTCCAAACATCACACTACTAAGCAGAAAGTAACAACAGTAGAATATTACAGACCAGGGCCGACCGGCCAAAAGATACACAAATAACAGAAGAACGACAGCGGAAGCAAAAGGGCCATAAGATGGCTATAAACAAAGCCAATCAGCGTTCCTTCAACCCACAAGGCATCTGACCGGACCGCCAAGCCTAGTCGTCGTACACGAAGCGGCAGCAGAACTCACAGAAGTGAGGCCCTTGGGGCTCACCTTCTTCCTCTGCAACAAAAACATTAAGCAAAGCCAATGAGTACAAAGATTGTCTTTGTACTCGCAAGACTGACGTGTGAATTAGCTGACCTGTTCATATGCTACATGCAAGCTTATCTGGTGGAGGTCATATGTTTCATTTGCACAAAGCCAAATTTATTTGCAATAAAGTAATACAGTTTAAAGGCAAGTTTGCAATTCATTTTTACTGTTGAAATAACTGTAAAGGTAATAATAACAAAAGAATAAAGATAAACAACCTAGAAGTGACTACCCCAATAGTCACGACAACAATAGCACGAATCCTGGATTCGTACCACCCGTCAAATTTTTAATTAAAAGGTTGTAGTCTAACTCTTGAAAAGCTTACCCAAGCGTGTCCATCACCTAGGACGAGGCTATTCGAATAGTTTTAACCTGCGGGGTGTACCATCGTACCCACACTTGGACATCGCCTTTAAGCCAAAGCACACTTAGAAGGTATGCTCACACGACTAAGTCCTACGAGACTTTTTCCAATATTGTGTATTAACTACGAGCCGCTCGTATGGATAGAAATCCATACGCTTACATGGTAAAGCTGAAAAGACAACTACCCACTCAGGATAAAGCTTTTCGGACAACTACCATGCTCCCAACACCATCCCTCCTGCGACCTCCTGCGACCCAGAGCCAATACACGCCAAAGTACTAGGTCAAGAGAGGTCCCATATACTCTAGTGTGGTTAGCACGCAAAAATGCCTGGATAACAATTCACTCACAAGATGTTCGGTCCTTAATTGACCCGGGCACCATTCCAGTCACACCCAAGAATCACACCATCTTACCATTGTGTCCGCGTCTAAATCGTTTTTGTTTTCAGTTTTAATTTTGTAATTAACATAACATAAGCCGAAACATAAGAACAATAATAAATTTATGTGATCAAGATCATCGACTAAGTCGATGATCGCCCAATTCTACCGGTAACTAAGCATTGCTAAGCATCAGGAACTCGCAATCTACTAAGTGACAAGAGTTCATCCAATGAACTCCAATCACAGCAAATAACCTAGGCTCAGGTAGTAGAGATCAATATTTCACCTACAGGATATGCATCTACAGGATTTAACTAATCAATTTAACACAAATTAAGCAATGCATACATACAGCTGAAACAAAATATTAGACTTTAAAATACTAGGATTAATCATGATCAAACTGCTTGCCTGGCTGCTGCTGCTCAATAGGCTCAACCTGTTGCAGAGGATCACTCTCGATAGGACCAGAACCGTCGCAATCTATCGATCGAGCAAAAGCAACGAATAAGAACAAATAACACCGACAAAACTCAAACATTCAAAACCATCAAATGAGCACAACATTCATACAGCAGCTAGAGCAAGGTTTAACACAATTTTTAGAAACAGAGAACAACTCATATTAATTGGTTATGAATTTTCTAGGAATTTTCTAAGCTAACAATACACATAAAGCATCAATTAATTCTTTAACAAAAATTTATGAACAGAAACATATCTAAAACCTATCCTGATAATTAGTACACAAAAAATTGAAAATTTACAAAATTGGATTCACTGGATTTGGACAATTATTGAAAGAGATAAGAATTTTCTAATTTGGAAAATACAAAATACACCATTTAATTAATTAACAGATTTTTGCTAACAGAGACATGGTTGAAACTAATTTCTAGCAAATAGTACATCTAAAATAAAAATTAACAGCACTGGTTTCATGCGATTTGGAGAAAAATTGAATTAGTTATGCACTTTACAATTTAAGTGCAAGTTTTAGCATATTAATTAAACCTATTTCTAAACAAATTTTGAAATCCAACTACTGGAGTCGACCCACACTTCTATTCATTTTTAGATTAAATTTTAGTCAATACCAAGATTAACAAAATTTGACACAACTGAAAATGACTTAAAACAAATTAGTTAAGAATTTCTAAAGTTTAACACAATTTCTAAATGGAAAATAAACCCTCCCGGGAGATATCAAAACAATAACTTAAAGAAAAAGACGTGGCTCTATCTGGGCCGCTGATCCGACAACGGACGGCTCGCAGCGATCTAAGTACAAAACGCGCGACCGACAACAGAGCCGGACGAACTCGAGCTCGCCCGGCGTGCCGCCAGCGAGCTAGGCCCCCGCGATGCCGACGAAGTGCCAAAATGGAATCCTTATACTATTGCGCACCCGACCATGGTCGGAACTTCACCGGAGGTGGGCCACAGCGACGGGGCGACGCGGCGGAGCGGAGGGGAACCTACGGCAAAAACGGCACTAACAAAGAAGCAACGCTTAACCCGAACTAACGCGCGCTAAAGCTACACTAAGGTCCCACGAACTTACTGGGGTGATGCGGAGGAGAGGAGATTGCCGGAGACGAGCTGGCGACGATGAACCGAGGCGGTGGTCAAGGCGACACCGAGGAGGAAGCAACCTGAGCAAAGACAGGAGAAAAGAGAGATGGAGATAGCTCGGGTGAGTGCACTAGATGGTGCTAGTGCGAGCAATTGCTCAAGGGACCAACTCACCGGAGATGAGGACGAAGATCCAACTTTCGGCCGAAGAAGAGGGAAACCAAAATTCAACGGCCCCTGCGAGTGAAACTCAGAATTAGATGAGGGGAAACAATCCTGATGAGCTCGAACACAAGCTGACGCGCAAGGAAGAAGGCGAGCTTCACTGGTTGTGGCGTTGACACGCGGCGCGCGCACGGCGTGAACCGAGAACGCGCACACCCTTGGTTTGAGTTCGGCGACCAAGGAAGGTAGTGAATGGCTTTGTGATGTCAAAGAGAGGAAGAGGAAGCTTTGGGTACCCTTAAGTAGGAAAAAGGACAGAGAAACCCGAGGAGGAGCCCTCAACGCCGATGCGCTCGGAGCAGGGCGGCGAGTTGGTGAGGTAGATGATGGCGATTAATGCCTTACGGGTATGGGCTAACAGCAGACGATGCGGCCGAGGTGAAGCGCGAAAACCGAGAATGGGCGGCGAGGCGGGTGGCGCGCATGCACGCCGTCGACACTCGGCTCGGCGCGAGGTAGGTGACGACGACAAGTAGGGCCCGCCCGTCGACGGCAACAGCGAAGCGGCGCGAGCGAGTCAAGTCGCGGCGTGAGCGGTTGGTCCGACTCGATCAAGAGAATCTGGCCGTTGGATCTAAAGCGGACGGTCGAGATCCTGTATGCATTCGGACCGGTCGATTGCATGCGCGAACGTGGATCGTTCGATTTGCATCGGATGGTTGGCAACGATCGGGCGCGCGCGGTGCAGCTAGGCGGTGCGGCTGAGCCAAGCGACTCGGTCGGACTCGAGCCAGAGGTCAGGTCCGAGCCCGAGGAACAGTGATTCCAGATTTGAATTAAAAAGACAGAGAAGGTTTGAGGAATTTGTAGAGATGGCTCCATAGCTCCAAAAATTCCGAAATTTTTATGGGAGCTACCTGGGACAGAGGACAACCTTGTATAATTGTTCCAGGAATTTGCATGCACTAGATTTCTCCCAATAAAATTCACAAGCTGCTGTCCAGAGGTTTGACCAGATTTCTAAACTGGTTTGACTTGGCCATTAGAAATAGCAAACAAAATCTAAAAATTGTGAAATTTCTCAGGGAGGTAACTAGGATGGTCAAGATGATAGGAAAAATATTTGCAGAGGATGAACACAAGTTTTAGGTCAAGAATTTTGATGACAACCATTTCCATTCACAAAAATTAAATCTTAGAATTGGAAATTGTTTAGGGAAAATTTGGAAAACTTCCAAATGACTTCATGAGACATCAAAAGTTTTTATTTCTCCTCATAATTTTACATTTGGAATACAAACCCTAACTTAGGGCTGTTACAAATCTCCCCCCTTACAGGAATCTCGCCCCGAGATTCTGATCACTGGGAAAAGAAGGACGGGTAGTCTGCACGGAGTCGATCTTCCCGCTCCCAAGTGGCTTCATCCTCGGAGTGGTCCGACCACTGAACTTTAAGGAACTTGATCACACGGTTCCTCGTTCTGCGTTCAGCTTCTTCGAGGATACGAACGGGGCGCTCACGATAGGACAGATCTTCTTGCACATCGATATTTTCCAATGGTGTTTCCTCAACTGGAACACGGAGGCACTTCTTCAATTGCGATACATGGAAAACATCATGCACTCCCTCGAGTGTAGCTGGCAATTCCAGCTGGTATGCAACAGCTCCCACTTTCTTGATGATGCGATACGGCCCGACATATCGAGGAGCCAGTTTGCCCTTGACACCAAAACGACGATGACCCTTCAAAGGTGAGACTTTGAGATACACAAAGTCATTGGGCTGGAAACTCAGCTCACGACGACGTCGATCAGCATAGCTCTTTTGCCTGGATTGAGCTACGCGCAAGTGCTCACGAATCAACTACACTTGACTTTCAGCCTCATTAATTGAATCGGGCGGCCGCTCTCCCGCCGACCGGTTCAATGGGGTTCTGCATCGCCTCCCATATAAGGCCTCAAACGGTGCCATACCGAGACTAGCCTGGAAGCTGTTGTTGTAGGAGAACTCGGCAAGCGGTAGGCACTTCTCCCAATTCTTCCCATAGGAAAGAACACAAGCACGGAGCATATCTTCAAGGACTTGGTTGACTCGCTCCGTCTGACCATCCGTCTGAGGATGATAGGCTGAGCTGAAAGAAAGATGGGTCCCCATGGCCTCTTGTAAACTGTGCCAAAGCCGAGAAGTGAAAAGAGAGCCACGATCTGACACAATCGTTCGTGGCACACCATGCAAGCTCACAATGCGGGAGATATAGAGATCTGCCAATCGATGACACCGAGTGTAAATCTTGGCGGGAAGTGCGCTACCTTCGTCAATCGATCGATAACAACCCAGATAGCATCCTTCCCTGAAGAAGTACGGGGCAGACCAGTGATGAAGTCCATGCCCACAGAATCCCATTTCCACTCTGGTATAGGTAAGGGCTGAAGAAGACCCGCTGGACGCTGATGCTCGGCCTTGACACGACAACATACGTCGCATCTGGCAATGAACCTGGCAATCTCGCGCTTCATGCGAGTCCACCAGAATCTCTGACGCAGGTCTTGGTACATTTTGGTGGCCCCGAGATGGATGGACAAAGGCGAATCATGGGCCTCATGGAGAATCAAATCCCGCAACTCTAGGATCTTTGGGACCACGAGACGCTGCCCAAACCATACAACACCGTGCTCATCTTCTGTGAAACACTTGGCTGATTCATTCTTGATGTTCTGCTTGATTTTACCCACACCATCATCTGATTGCTGCGCTGACTTGATTTGGTCTACTAGGGTTGGTTGCACAACCAAGGCAGCAAGGGAACCATGCTCAACCAAACCCAAGTTGAGACGCTGAAATTCTGCAAGAAGTGCAGGCTGTTGCTCTTGGAGCATCAGAGTATTGCAATACACCTTTCGGCTAAGTGCATAAGCAACCACATTGGCCTTGCCGGGATGATACTGAATACCCATGTCATAATCTTTGATCAATTCCAACCATCTCCTCTGCCTGAGGTTCAGATCTGGCTGGGTGAACAAATATTTTAAGCTCTTGTGATCAGAATACACTTCACAGCGGTTACCGATCAGATAATGCCGCCAAATCTTGAGTGCATGAACTACCGCAGCAAGCTCTAAATCATGGGTGGGATAATTGAGCTCGTGAGGTCTCAACTGCCTGGATGCATAGGCAACTGCCTTGCCTTCTTGCATAAGAACACACCCGAGTCCCTGACGAGAGGCATCGCAATAGATATCGAAGCTCTTGTGGACATCGGGAAGAGTAAGGACTGGGGCTGAAGTCAATCGCTGTTTGAGCTCCTGAAAGCTCTCATCACAAGCAGAGGACCACACGAACTTCTTGTCCTTCTTGAGCAATTCAGTCATTGGCTTTGCGATCTTGGAGAAGTTCTCGATAAAGCGGCGGTAGTAGCCCGCTAAACCGAGAAAACTCCGCACATCAGTGACTGACTTGGGCTAACCCCAAGATAGAACATCGACCTTCTTTGGGATCCACACTCGCCTCCAAATTGAAAGAACATGGCCCAAGAATGCCACTTCCTTCAACCAGAACTCGCATTTGCTGAACTTCGCATATAGCTGGTGTTCCCGCAACTTGCCCAAAACAATCTTCAGATGCTCATCATGCTCTTCTTCAGTCTTGGAATAGATAAGAATATCATCAATAAACACCACCACGAACTTATCCAAATATTCCATGAATACCGAGTTCATGAGGTTCATGAAATAAGCTGGAGCATTGGTTAAGCCGAAAGACATGACGGTATACTCGTAAAGACCATAACGAGTAGTGAAAGCCGTCTTTGGAATATCTTCAGCCCTGATCCGGACTTGATGATATCCCAATCTCAGATCAATCTTGGAGAACACCTGAGCTCCAGACAACTGGTCGAAAAGATCATCAATGCGGGGCAGAGGATATTTGTTCTTCACCGTCACCTCATTGAGCGGACGGTAATCAACACACATGTGCAAAGTCTTGTCCTTCTTCTTCACAAAGATCACCGGACAACCCCATGGAGATGAACTGGGACGGATGAAACCCTTTGCTTGGAGCTCACCAAGCTGCTTCTTCAATTCTTCTAGCTCATTGGGAGGCATCCAATACGGCGCCTTCGAGATAGGGGCAGTACCGGGCAGTAACTCAATGACAAACTCAAGGTCTCGCACCGGAGGCATCCCAGGCAAGTCATCCGGAAAAACATCCTCAAATTCACAAACGGTGGGAACCTCCTGAATCTTCAAAGCTGGCTTTGCTACAAGTGCACAAAGGTGTGACCCTTGCAGCTGCGGTGTGAGACCCCGGTTTATTAAACTTGTAATACTTAACCTTCCTCTGGTTCTAGTATCACAAATAGAATAATCCGCGTCTCGATGAATATGTGCCTCCCAGAACAAGCAGCACACATACATCATATCCAAGCATGCATCAATTCCATACAACAGATTATAACAAGTCTACCAAAAGACATACATAATATAAGTTATTACAACACAGTAACCGCCAAATGACATAAGTAGCAAATAAGTAACAGTGAAGCAAAGTTGCCATAAGATGGCTTGAACCAAAAGACGACCGGTTAGCCACATAACACCACGGGGCAACCTACGGGCCGCTAAGCTAAACGCCCAGATATCGCCACAAAGGCACAACTCACAAAAGTGAGGTCCATCGGACTCACTATCATCCTCTGCACAACACAAGCAATGCAGGTGAGTACAAAAATGTACTCGCAAGACTTACGAGTAGCAAGCCTATACATAGTTACATGAAAGTTGTATTCAAAGGGATGTGGTTATATGGTTCTTTGGACGCATAAAGCAAGTTTCATTTGCAATATTGTAATAAGTTGAACAGCAGTTTGTAAAATATGTTTTTTAAGCATTTAAATAACAGCGAGTAAGCATAAGTAACAAGTATCCACCTAGAAGTGACTTTCCCAAAAGTCACTACAACATAGCATGAATCCCTGATTCATACCACCCAACAAGTTTTAAATTTTAAAAAGGTTGTAGTCTAACTCTTGAAAAGCTTATCCAAGCGTGTCCATAACCTAGGACGAGGCTATTCGAATAGTTTTAATCCCTGCAGGGGTGTACCAATGTACCCACACTTCAGACCGCCTTTTTGCCAAGCTATTAAGCACACTTCCTTTGGTATGCCAAGCGGCTAAGTCCTCTGAACCCTTTCCAATGGAATATGCTAATCAAGAGGCGCACGTATGGGGTTAATCCTTAGTGATCTGCCGACGAAATATGGATCACAAGGACCCATACGTGGAGCAAGATACACCGCCTCGGCGGGTGTTCTCCTCCTACAACGTGTCCATGTTGCATATAATCAAATATGCAACCCACCACGCGACTCATTAATTAACACACCCAAAGTACTCGGCTAAGAGAGGTCCCATATCCCTCTAGTGTGGTTAGCACGCACGAATGCTCGGATATGAGATACTCACAAGTAGTTCGGTCCTTAATTGACCGGGCACCATTCCAATCACACCCAAAAGATCACACCATCTTACCATTGTGCCCAAGTCTAAATTGTTTTCATTTTCAGTTTTAGTTTTGCAATTTAGACAAAGCACAAGGCTGAAATGTACACATAGTAATAGTTTGTGTGATCAAGGTTATCGACAAGTCGATAACCGCCCATTTCTACCGATAGCTAAGCATGGCTAAGCATAATGACACGTAAACTACTAAGTGACAAGGGTCCATCCAATAACCCAAAATCACACAAGTAACCTAGGCTTCGTAGTAGAGGAATGAACATTTCCTACTGATAATGCATCTAGTAGGCCAACTACCGACAATAGTTTAAAACAACATAGCAATGCATACATAGAATTTGCAAACAATATAATAGAATTTGAAAATAGTAGGAACAATATGATCAAATGAATGCTACATCTGCTTGCCTGGCTGAAGTGCAGGATCTGATGGCTGTTGTGGCTCAATATCAAGATTAATAATATTATCTTCGGAACCTAACGCGAAAAGGCGATAAGCGAATAAGAACGAAGAACACCAAATAAACTCCAACAGCAAAACACATCCAAATCTAATAAAATTCACACTACAGCTAGGGAATGATCTAAGACAATGATAGGAACAAGAATCATGCAATTTGGACTTAACATGCAAAAGATATGGACAGAAAACTCTTTCTCAGCCCAATATCAACCTAATTAATAATTAATACTGTTCATGGCGAAATTTTCCAGAATGATCTAAGGTCTGAAATTTTTATAGCAGGTAGATTATGACATCCTAATAACAGCAAAGTTGGATTTACTAAATTTGGAGTTATACACATTTACTTATGATTTTTCTAAGTTGTAAATCTAATACAAATCATTTTACAGAATTATGAACGTGCTCAAATCCTATTTTATAAGAAAGTATACTAACAGACGAATTTAACAAAATTGGTTTTGCACAATTTGGATTTATACAGAAAAAGATATGCATTTTTCAAGATTAAAACTATTTCTGGAATATTCAAAATGACAGAAATTGAGTTATTCCTAGTTACACAATTTTCTGCTACTGCAACATGCTTAATTCCATTTTTATAATAAACTAAAGTGACAACATAATTTATTACCGTTGGAATTATCTAAAAAGCAGTTAAAATGAATTAGTTATGAGTTTCTAAAGTTTTTACATCATTTTCAGTTGATAAACAAATACTTACGAAATACAGAACAACCCAAATAAAAGAAAACGACGTGGACAATTCCCAACGCTTGATCTAAAATCCTACGGCTCACACGCGCCGAAAACAGCGCACGCGCGCCAACTCGAAACGGAGCCCACCGTTGGATCACGATCCAATGGCGCACACGAGTGTATGCATTCGGACGGTGCGGTTGCACACACGATCTCAGCCGTTGATCGAAAGATCGACGGTCGAGAACGATCAAGGCATCCGGAGGGTCCGAACGCACTCACGATCAGGGCCGCAGATCTAAAAACGAACGGCGGATATTGATCGCAGTTCAAAGGAAGATGCTGACACGTGGGACCGCATGTCAGTGACTTCGAGTGTAACATCCCCATTTTTAACTTGTGTTTTAAATGTAAGAAAATGAGTAGAAATTAAAACTTTTTCTTACATCATGTGTTTCTATCAGATTAAACCATTATTGCACGGTATGGAAATACAAAGTCACAAGTCTGTTGATCATCTCCTGGGAAATATTTTTTCTAAGTTCTTGGGTTGATGTGTGACCCCTCTGAAAAATTTCACAATTTTCAGAAATTGTTTGAATAGTTTTATGGGTCAGTCAAACTTGCTTGACTTGTAGTCAAACCTAGCTCAAAGCATTGTATAATTTCGGAGAAAATGCTCAAAGACAAAACCTCTAAAAATTTTATACAAGGTCCAACTCAAGGTTAGCAAGCTAACGTCAAAACTTCATAGAATTTGGAGCTAGTTTGCTAGCTCTAAAAGTCCCTTCAAGATCCCGGTTCAAAATTAAACCCTAAGCCCCGTCCGAGTCGACTTGGACTCGGACCTCCAGTCTTGGTCACACCGAGCCGCTTAGCCGTGTCGGGCTCGGTCAAAGTTGGGCACAGTGGTCCGGGCATTGGATTTTAAATCCAACGCTCAAAGACCTCCTCGGGTCTTTGTAAAGGACCTCCCACACGCACGACCTCCTCGGGTTCTTTACGAAGACAACCTCGAGGGCCTCCCGGGACCTCCTTTGCACCTTTGCAACGACCACCTGGCGACCTCTCGGCCCTCCACGACCACCCCTAGCGCTGGGTGATCGTGGGCCATCTCTTTGAGATCTGTGGCTCGCACCTTCCCTAAGTGTTAGGACCTCTAATACTTGGCTCAAGATCCGAGCCCTTGATTTCAATCCAACGACTCACGACCTCCCTAGTGGGAGCTCAGTGCTGATTTTAGCCGTTGGGCTCTTTTGACTGGTCCTCTCACCGTCGGGTGGGCACAGGCATTATCAATTTTGTGCGTGGCAAGAGGGGAGCGGTGCCTTGTCAACTCTAGGGTGACAAGCGGCTATGTGCTTGCCAACATTAAATGTCCGCAGCCCTTTTGCTCAAAAGTCTCTCGACAACCTACTCCCATCACCTCATGTGTACTATAGCTCGGTGCACCTACGACTTTGCCATCCTTCCGCCGGCTATATTTGAAGCTCAAGCTTCCTCTCTTAGTTCTTTTAGTCACTCTCTTGCACCCCTAGTTCTTTCTCTCGCTCTTGTGCTCAAACACCCGAAAGCCATTGCCACCATTGTCGGACATTGGAGCTCTCCGCGACCTCTGAGCTTCAGTGGTTCAACATTGCAATAGTGGCGATCATCTTGTTCCTTGGTCACCTCGAGCCTCCCTAACTTGCTTTGTTCGACCTTCACAAAGGTTGACAAGGTGGAGCTTGTTTGTCGTGGCGGGAGCTTCGTCTTCTTCATCTCGGCGACCTCCACCGTCACCGGAGCTACCGCCACCACTCGATTCTCCTTCAATCCCGGTGAGTACTTCAGTTCAAAACCCGATCCCATTAGACCTCTTCGGTTTCGTTTTGGCGCATTTGGTCTCCGGCGGTTATCTCGGCTAGCCGCGGTTGGTGGTGCTTTGGTGTAGCTTTGGCACCCTTAGGTTCTCCGTCCTATTTGGAGCTCATCCGTGCCTTTGGTTTCCGCCGTGGAGATCCACGTCGCGTGATAAGCGTCAGCCTTCGGGTTTTGTCGGTTCAAAACCTCCGTTTTAAATCATCTTCTTAGGACCACTTTAATGCTCAAATCATTGTTCATCATTGGTGCATTAATTGTGTCCTAATTTGTGTCGTGGAGTCACTGACGTGTAGGCCATGGCCTTAGTCATTAAGTGTTCCTTTTAGATTCATTTATTGTCAATCATTAGATACATTAAATTGTCTTAGCCACACCGTGCTGGAGGTCCCGCACCATTAAAACCACTCTAGGACCTCCTCGGGTTAATCTTAGCTGTTCACGACCTCTCCAAGTTTAGATCTGGGCCTTAGGATCTTTTCCGAAAAATCCTAAGTCTCTAGACCTCCCCTTGGTGGTGATCCTAGCCGTATAGGACCACCCCTGTTAAATCTTAGCCGTATAAGACCACCTTGTGTTTCCGCAAAAGACCTTCCCCGAGGTCCTCTTTGTAAAACACCTCCCGATGGTCTTTTGTAGAAAAGCCACCCCGAACTAGATCTTGACCGTTAGATCTCCTTGTTTGAGTCTCTAGCTGCCAGGACCTCCCCCTAATCGTATCCCGGCCGTTAAAGACCTCCGTAGGCTAGATCTCAGCCGATAGGATCACCCTCCACCTTGGGGTCCTCTTTGCAAAAGACCTCCTTGAGGTCCTCTGTGCGAAAAGACCACCCTTGGTCGTGTTATCAAGACCACCCTCTCGGACCACCCCCACCGAGGTCCTCTTTGCAAAGACCACCCACGGTATTTTGTAAAGAGAACCTTCAAAACTACCTTTGGGGTCCTCTTTGCAAAAGACCACCTCGGGTCCTTATCAAGAAACCGCAGACCTTCCTCGCTTCATCATAGCCGTCTAGGACCTCCTCGCCTCTCGAACCGTTAGATTTAGATCTAACGGGCTGACCTCGTCGATCCTATTTGCAACTCTACCGCTTTGGTTCTCTCTTTATCGCTCGTCTTTAGATCTACGGCTCGGATCCGAGAACATTCGGACCCTCGGATGCAATCTTGATCTAGGCCGTCCATCTTAAGATCCAAGGCCCAGACTCGTTGAGGCGCTCGGATGGCCCGAACATCCCATCTCACATGGGCCATTGGATCTAAATCCATCGGTGGAGTCCTTGGTAGTTAAGACCTCCTCAGGAGATCTTAGCCGTCAAAGACCTCCCTCCTTCCGATCTCACCGCCCAGACCTCCTTCCGTAGATTTAACCCTAGGACCTCCTAAGGAGGTCAGGACCGTCAGATTTTGATCTAACGATCCCGACCACCTTTAGGCGCGAGGACCTCCTCCGTGTACGCTGTGCGTGCACTGGTCATAGCCGTTGGACTTAAGATCTACAGCTTAGACCTCCTCGCTAGATCTTGCCGTC
Source organism: Ampelocalamus luodianensis (assembly GCA_036346255.1). Taxonomy (NCBI): domain Eukaryota; kingdom Viridiplantae; phylum Streptophyta; class Magnoliopsida; order Poales; family Poaceae; genus Ampelocalamus; species Ampelocalamus luodianensis. The sequence goes on along the minus strand of CM070625.1, from coordinate 47,705,487 downwards.
TAGGACCTCCTCGTTAGATCCAGACCGTCAAGTCTAGATCTAACGGCTAAGACCTCTCCTAGGCGCGGCAAGGTCTTTTCGCCCATGTAACATCCCAAATTCTGTACTTGTGTTTCAAATGTAAGAAAATGAGTAGAAATTAAAACTTTTTCTTACATCATGTATTTTCTGTGTGTACTAAACAATTATTGTACAAGAGTATGGGAATACAAAGTCACAAGTCTTTTAATCCAAATCTTGATCCTCCAAAAACAATCTTGTCGAATATTTTGATCATCCCCTGAAATATTTTTCCTAAGTTCTTGGGATGGTATGTGGCCCTCTGAAAATTTCACAATTTTTAGAAATTGTTTGAGTATTTTAGAGGCAGTCAAACCTAAACAGAACATTGTATAATTTTGGGGAAAATGTACAGCACGAAAACCTCTGAAAATTTTATGCAAGGTCAATATCTAAGTTAGCAAGCTCCTTTTAAAATTTCAGAAATTTTGGAGTTGATTTGATGATTTAATTAATTCCCTAAAGTCCAGCTCCCAATTTGAAACCACGTGCGAGTCGCTTGACTCGCACTCGAGTCCGACTCTAGGTCGTGGTCGCACCAAGCCACCTAGTGGCGCGGGCTCGAGTGCGGTCGATTGAGTTCGTGCGGGCCGTTGGATCGGATCCCACGACCACCCTACCTCCTCCTCGTTCTTCTTCTTCCTCGATCACGGGGAGATGGCGTGCGCCGAGAATTGCACAAATGGCTTGTCCCATCGTCTCCATCCTCGCCAACGGCTCTTTCGCCTTCTTCTTAAATGCTCGTCAAGACCTTTCCTCCAAAGTCTTCCCGCTACCAACTCCTGTCATTTCCTCGAGCGCCGCGGTGCTTGAGCTCCATTTCCGTAGAGCTGCTCGGATTTCCTCCCGTTGCTCACTAGCTTTATATGGTCCCCGAGCTCCCCTTGGCTTCCTTTATGCACCTTTGCAGTCCTTAGCTCTCCTCTGTGAACCAAATCGCATAGTGCTGGAATCACTTGCCGCCATTGTCGACCACCGAGCCCCTCGTCACCATCAGAGCTCCAGTGGTCCCCTGGCCCCTCCCTTAGCGTCGCAGCATTTCTTTCGACCTCCCGGTCCTGTCCACTAACTTGATTCGGCTTGTTTTCTCGTGAGCACTGGGTTGGGTTTTCGCCTTCGGATTTGGCGTCGCGCCTCCATCTTTAGCTCCGGTGAGCATGTCTCCCTCCTCCGCTTGCCGCTCTTGCTCTATCTCGCGGGTCCTCCCGAGCTAATCGCAATTTTCTTGATTCTCATATCGCTCAGAGTTTTTCCCCGTGTCATCTTCCTCCACTCCGGCGGCAGTCGTCGTCGCCAGGGCTCCACCGACCTCCCTTGGACCTCCTCTGGGCCCCGGTGAGTTCCCAATGACCTCCTGTAGCTTAAGCACTCGATAGTTTAGGTCGCGGCGAAGTCTTTCTCGCCACTTTTCCGCATTTGATCTCCGCCTCGTTCGGCTCGCCGCGATATGGGTCGTGTCCGCGACGTTTGTGCCCTCAAAGGTTCGCAATAGTATTGCGAACATTTTTGCCCGTTGGACCGCGCCGCCGTGGTCGTGGTCGCCGGCGACGAGCCGATGACCAAAGCCGTGTCCCGGTGCGTTGTCGCGCTTTTTGTCAAGTCATTGGACCTCCTCGGGTTCATCGTGACCTCCGTGACCTCTCCGTGTTAGATTCGCACCGTGGGATCTTGTCGGCAAAAACTCTAGCTCCCAAGACCTCTTCGATTTAATCCTAGCCCTTAATGACCTCTTCCTGCTTAGATCCACCCGTAGATCCTTGTTCCGTATTAGCTAAGTCCTAGGACCTCTCGGTTGTGGTCTTAGCCGTTCATGACCTCTTCAGTGTTGATCTGGACCGCTAGATCTCCTAGTCTAAGTCCTTAGCCGCCAGGACCTCCCACCATATAGAATCCTGGCCGTTAAAGACCTCCGTAGGTTAAATCCCAGCCGCTAGGATCACCCTCCTCCTTGGGGTCCTCTTTGCAAAAGACCTCCTTGAGGTCCTCTGTGCGAAGAGGTCACCCGGCCGCTTTTGTCAAAATCGCCTCTCTGACCTCCTTGGGGTCCTCCTTGCAAAAGGTCCTTCCTTAGTCGCTTTCTAAAAACCACCCCGAGCCACCCCACCAAGGTCCTCTTTGCAAAAGACCACCCCGGTCTTTTGTAAAGAAAACCTTCAAAACCACCCTGTGGTCCTCTTTACAAAAGACCACCCTTGGTCTCTTTGTAAAGAGAACCTCAGACCTCCTCGTCTTTGGTCTTAACCATGAGGACCTCCCGCCTAGATCCGACCACTCAGACCTCTCCCATGGAGATCCGAGCCATCCAGATCTCTCTCTCAGATAGCACCGTGTTGGAGGACCTCCCGAGGACATCTCGACCGTTAGGACCTCCTCGGTGAGATCCTAGCCGTCAAGACCTCCCGCCGTTAAGCTCACCGCTTAGATCCTCTCCTCCGACGGATCTAGACCGTTAAGACCTCCCCTGGGAAATCTTAACCGTCCGCACCTTCCCTTAGCGAGTTAGCCGTAGGACCTCCTCGTGAGCTCGGGCCGCCAGATCCAGATCCGACGTCCCACGACCTCCCTAGTGCGCGAGGACCTCCTTCGCGGTGTTTGTGCATCCAGTGGTCTGAGCCGTTGGATTCAATATCAACGGCTAAGACCTCTCTAGGCGCGGCAAGGTCTTTGCGCCCAGAGCTCGTGCGGGTTTTAGCATTCGAGATCGTGAGCCGTGCGATCTTTGATCAACGCCCACGACCTCCCCGCTTTTATGGGTTTTCCGATTTAGTCCGAGAAGCTTTTATTTGCACATATTAATTGTTTTAAACTTCAAAATTGCATAACTTTTTCTCTGAGCTCCAAATTTAACAAACTAAAGTTCTATAAATGCATCTCATAAAGTACTTTAGCTTAGTATAGGTTTTGCAAAGAGTCTTTAATACTGAAATTAATCATGTCTTAGATTTAAAACTTAGAAAAATCATAACTAAATCATTTTAACTCCAAATGACCTGAAATTTTATATGGGTTACCACTATACCAGTAGGTAGCTACCATAAAAGTTTCAGCTTCAAAATCTTTCTAGAAAATATTTTTGCTACTGTGCTAATTATGGCCAAAATTAGGTTTTTAGAGAATATCTTTTGCACCACAAATCCAAATTAAGTTTTTCCAGTTTCTATGTCTAGGTATGTTCGTATTTTACCTTGTGTATAAATTTCGTCACATTTGGATAATTTTTGCTTGCTCTTTGTTTAAGTGTTGCTCGTCTTATTGGTTGTTTTCGCTCTTTCGCTTAGGATTCGATATTTGCGGTAATCCCAGAACGACCCTCGCAACAAATTGAGCAACAAAGCAAGCGTGCAAGCGCTTTGATCATTTCCCATTAATCCCATTACTTTTAAAGTCTAATATTTTGTTTAACTTCTATGTATGCATTGCTATTTTGTTGTTAAATTGATTAGTTAGACCTCTAGTTGCATAATCTGTAGGTAAATAATTATCCTCTACTACCGAGCCTAGGTTATTTGTCGTGATTAGAGTTCGTTGGATGAGCTCTTGTCACTTAGTAGATTCGAATAAATATTGCTTAGCCATGCCTAGCATCGGTAGTATTGGGCTATCATCGACTTAGTCGGTGATCTTGATCACACAAATACTTATATTATTCCATTATGTCCAACCCTTGTGTTTTACCATTTTGCAAATCAAAACTGAAAACAAAAGTTATATCTTGGCTTGGGCACAATGGTATGTTGGGTGATCTGTTGGGTGTGACTGAATGGTGCCTAAGTCCCTAAGGACCGAGTTACTTGTGCCATTGATCCAAGCAATTATTGCGTACAACCACACGAGGGGATATGGAACCTCTCTTGACTAAGTACTTTGGGAGGTGTTAATTATGAGCTGGTTGGTGGGTGTGTTCTTGGTGTGGTGTTTGAGGGGAGCATTAGCGGCACCGGTTAGGCCGCCTAATGTGTCTTTCTCCGTGGGTTGCGGCTCTTAATTAGCATCGCCCATTGGAAAGCGCCTTGTTAGGCTTAGCCATGCCCGCATACCAAAGGAAGTGTGCTAACCGTGGTGGTGGAAAGGCGGTCTATCGTGTGGGTACATTGGTACACCCCGCAGGTTAAATCTATTCGAATAGCCTCGCCCTAGGTTATGGACACGCTTGGTTATTTCCACAAGAACTAGACTACAACCTTTTAAAACTTAAACTTGACATGGGTGGTATGAAGGGTACTTCATGCTATTGTTGTGGTGACTATGGGTTAGTCACTTCTAGGTTGGTGTTGTTCTCTATCTATGTTATTATTGTCTCTCTTTATTTGAACAATAAAAGTTAATTGCAAACTTGCTTTGAATCTATTACCTTATTGTAAATGAAAACTTGCTTTATGTCAAAATAAGTCCAAAGCCTCATCCACTTAAATAAAGCTTGCATGTAGTTAATTATAGTTCTGTTATCTCACACGTCAGTCTTGCGAGTACAAAAACAAGTTTTGTACTCATCTGCTTTGCTTAATATTAATTGTTGCAGAGGAAGAAGGTGAGCCCCAAGGGCCTCACTTTTGTGAGTTGTGTTGCGGCGCTGTTTGGGACGATTAGCTTGGCGGTCCGGTTGGTTGCCTTGTGGTAAAGGCACACCGATTGGCTTTTGTTTATCGCCATCTTATGGCCATTTTGCTTCCGCTGTGTATTTACTTATCTTTATGAATTTTGGCCTGTCGGCCTCTCTTTGTAATAAGTGAGGACCCCTGTTATTGGAATATGTTACTAATTAAATTCATATCAGAGCACAATTATTAATGAAGGAACAAGGTTTTGAAGCTGCCCTTTATTAATACCAAAGCCCCTGTAAAGATATAAATTTAACACAATTATTAATGAAGACAAATCCAAAAAGAATAAATTTAACAGATTCCTGATATATATGATTCTCAATGGTTCCTGTGATCAATGACCATTGCATATATATCCTTCATCAACATTGCATCAAACACATACAAGTCATACATTGATATAATTAAACATAAGGTTACATCATTCTGTTGATACTACAATATTAAGTGACTTGGTCACTTTAACAAAGATACAATGAAGCAAAATAAACGGAAAATATCCACCAATGGCCCCATCCACCCGCAGCAATTGCGTGGAGGAAAGAAGTAGCGCACTCGTTAGCGCCACCGATCGGCGCTAACGGGTACTTCATACGTAAAACCGCCCTCACCGCAACAATAGGTGGTAGCACCTGAGTACGGAAGGTACTCAAAGAAGTCTTACTCAAACTAGTAAAATAAAGTGGTGATTAGAGCCTAACCAAAGGAGTAGAGTTTTTACATGCATAAGGTTACAACAGAAGGTATAAAGGTTCAAATTTGCATAAAGCGATACATCTTAACCTACAAAGGCTAAATTTTGATAAAGCGATTTAATAAATCAAAGTTTGCTTAAAACAGAAGTAAATGGCTTAAAGGTAACAAGATGCTGGCATGATTCCTCATGCCACCAAAATAAACCAAAACCAGATTTTTGAACATCAAAGCTTCTATACAAATGACATCAATTCAAGTTATCGCCCATGACCGTGGACACGCTATTCGAATGCTTTATACCCCGCAGGTGTACATCTTTACCCACATGACTTAGTTAGCTCGCTGCCTTCTGGATGCCTCCGAATGATGACACACTTCCTTTGGTATGCCGACCGGGAAACTAAGATTTGGTATTTTTCAACAAGTTAACACTATTGAGTTGGACCCCATGTGTGAACTAATCCCATAGTGTAGGCTACACCACCTACTAACCACAGTGGCACACATGTTGTGTCAAGAATGCCGATCCAAACAATTTAAAACGAATTGGGCTCACCACCCATAATAGAATGCTATCGGCACTATTAAGGTATCGATATGCGACGAGGCACATATACGCCTCACCCTCCTAAGAACATCCGACATCGACATACAAAGCTCACATGGCATAAGACACGCCCTCGCACCTAAGCATCTATGCCATGCAAGGCCAATACACATATCCTTACTCTCCTGCTTCCAACTCAATAGTCTCAACATTTTACTTAACCAAACAAATACCATACACTGCATGTGGAAGTACGTGGGGACTTGAATTGAATAATCGAGTTCGGTCCTTAATTAACCCTGACAAGTCCACCACAAAACCCAATCTCGTGCACGAAAGCACCATCACTAGCTTCCTCTTGTCCGCATCAATTTAAATTTCAAATATAAGACTGATTTAAAGGAACTGACAAAGAGTTTGAAAATGACAACAGCTCAGCTTAGATTCCCATGTTTGACAAGATATGCTTGTCAAACTCTAAAATCTCTAGATCGCATATCTAAGCCAAATCGAGAATAGACCATATATTATACAAGATTACACTAGAGTTGAGTGTATGGTCATAATCAAGGTAATCCACTGTGTCAGTCATAGCTAGCTATTACAAGTCATATTTTGTATTTTCAAACAAATAGCATGCTCAGATATCACCGGATTTGTAAAGACTATTGTACAAAATCTGGGTTCAATATGGTGCAAAGAGGATGCTTGCCTTGGTAATAATAGACTTCATTGTGCCTCGATTGCTCGTAAAAGATTCGATGGCTTCAACAGAACTGCATTCTAAAGAAACAATAAGATCCAATAAATACCAAAACGATAATAAGTCCAACATGGAAGAAATATGCATGATCAATCTAGAAATGCATGATTACAAGATGCTTAAGCCATAACTACCCATAATAATGATAAGATCCCATTATATAGCTCACTGCTTTCAAAAGACAGAATTAGAGTTTATTGCAAAGTTCCAGCTTTTCAGATTTGAAAAGAGTCAAAACAGACAGATTGCAATTTTTGGAAAGAGGTATAGATCATGCAAAAGTTCATAAATGAATCTTAGCATGATCTTTTAGGTAATTAATATCCCAAACCAACTTTAGTCTAACCCTAACTAGTTAGATTACAAAAGCTAAAGCAAAACTCATTTTGCCTGCTGAGCCGACAAAAGATCGTAGACAGATTTCAGCTAAGAGTCAAAATAGATGACGACAAGAATTGAAAGATCAACTTGTCATGTCGCTAGGTTTAGTCAAAACCTAAATAAGATGATAAGTTGACAGAAGAACCCTAGGTCTTGAAATGACATGAAAACCGAAAGGTATAATATCAACTTTTCGCTTAAAGCCGCTGAAGCTACCGATGCTTAAAAGAAGGATTCACAGCAGCTTTTAAGGTTCCTAGGATGCTCAAGATGTCGAAACTAGGGTTTTGGCTTACCAAGATGGAAAGATACCAAGAACCTCAAAATTTGAGGTTGATCGACAGAGAGATCAAATCTGATTTAACTCGCAAAGGATACCAAATCTTTAATGCAGATAACATCGCTGCTTAAGGATAGATAAGCAAATGATAGGAGCAAAATCCCACTGGCCGCAAGGAAGAAAATGAGCTCCAGTGGTCAACAATGGTCGCAGCCCCAAAAGCTAGGGTTTATATATGTGGGAGTTTAGCTACAGGCAAGAAGGAAAGATCTAGAGTTGATGAGGTGTCCATTTAGCTAAACATCCAAAAATTAGTGTATAATCTTTGATAAATCCTCTCCTCTCGCTCACAAAAATGGTCACACAGAGATAAGGAAGAAGAGAGGCAAAATATGACATGTGGGTCCCACTGGCACACACACGCGCCACACACACGATCAAAAGAATCTCACTGCTCGATTGGGAATGGGTGGTCGTGATAAATAGAGGGATTAAATGATTTGAATCGGTACCAATTAATATGGACCGCACGATCTAGATCTATCGACCAGATTAAAACGGAGTTCAAAGGAATCTTGAGATCCCTTTAAACCGGACGTTAGATTGAAATCCAACGCCGCCTAAAAGAATACACGCCACCTCCTATAGATGCAATGGCGCAACACCGTTGGATTTGATTCCTACGGCCGAGATTGAAAATTGAACCGATGGTCCGATTGCATACACCGCCTCGCCACCCGATCGAAATCCAACGATCCACCGATTTTGGGCTTTAAAGGCCCACGGCCAAAAGGTGTGCCGAGGATTGAAATCCAAAGACTCACATTAACGCGCTACGGTTTCAAATAGAAATAAGCGATACCGCCGATCAAGAATGGACGGCCACGACAGCGGGATCCGAGTCGTCCGAATGCATACACAAATCGGGCCACACGATGAAGATCCAATGGTCCGCAGGAGTGCGAGCTTTATAACACGAGGGAAAAGGGAAAAGCCGAGGATTTGAATCTAACGGCCGAGATAAAAGCGCGCTTTAGGTTTAAAACGGAAAGGGCGCCACGCTGGATTAGAAACGAACGGTGGTGATTGAATAGGGATCCGAGTTGTCCGCTGCATACATCGATCACGCCGTTGGATTAAGATCCAACGGCAGAGACGGCGGACACGTGGACACCATGGGCGTTATTGCTTCGCCTGCTCGATGGAAGATCGACGGCCATGTCGGGCCGTGGAGTTCGCTCGCGCCGAACGTGACCGAGCCGCATAAATTTGATTGGTTGGACCGAGACACATGAGGTCGGGTCGCCATAAAGGCAAGGGTCGGTTTGGACCGGTTGGTTGACCAAACCTTATTCATATATTTAAAAGGTTTGACTGACTTTAAAAATAGCAAATAAATTTATAAAATCATGAAATTTTTATCGTAAGCTACCGATGATATATTTCCAGATAAATTTCATAAACCACATTTTCACTTTATAAAATACATAAATATCTATTTCAGCCGAAAATGTTTATTTAAAGACCATAAATTTTCTTTAAGTCCAAATAATTTCTAAAATGCAACGAAATATTTTTAGCCAAGATAATTTATCTAGGCTTTAATAAAAATACTTCCTACCATAATACAAGTGTTACCTTGTATTCCTTTAAATATTCTAAGTAGGTTTTTGACTTTGGCAAAAGGAAGGTTTTATTTGGTAACAAAGAACGCCTAATCGAGATTAAGAATAAGAATGATATGAACAAAGAGTCTATTACTGCTCATAATACGATTATTATCATGTTGATAAGATTGGGGTCATATAAACCTACTTCTTAAGAAAAATCTCGCCCCTAGATTTGGAACAAGTTGAGATCAAGAAGGAGTGAAATGGAAATGAATTATGAGGAAACTCAACATCCGTTGTTTTGGTTTCTTCAAGGATAACAAAGAAGATTCTTACATAACAACATAGTGTTATTATTACATCTTTGTTTACATAGCTTTGTTTAAACTTTCCTTTCTTGATTCAAAGAAAAGTTCTAAACAACAAAAGATGGGGTGCTCAACTGCATCGATCTTCAAGCCCCAAGTGGCTTCATCCTCTAATGATTAGCCCATTGAATTTTCAAGAACCCGACAAGACGATTTCTTGTCCTGCGCTCCATTGTGTCGAGGATACGCATCGTTGCTCTTGATATGAAAGATCGTGTTGAGATTAAGATGCTCATAAGCGCTGCCTCAATAGGAACACGAAGGCACTTCTTTAATTGAGACACATGAAAAGTATCATGTATCACGAGAGTGATTCTGTAATTCCAATTGGTAAGCTACACCTCGCTTGGCAATGATTCGAAGGGTCCGATATAGCGAGGTGCGAGCTTTCCTTTACTCAAAACGATGAGTACCTTTCATGGGTGACACTTTAAGATAGACATGGTCATCCACCTCAAAGCTCAACTCCCGACGGCGATGATCAAGATAGCTCTTCCGACGAGACTGCAGCTTTCAAACAATCTCGAATCACTCGAACTTGCTCTTCTCGCTTCCTTTACTAAGTTCGACCATAGAATGATCTTTCACCGCACTCGCACTCAATTCAATGGAGTCTCACAAGCTCTCCCATACAAGGCTTCAAAAGGTGACATTTGAATACTTGCTTGGTAGCTATTATTGTAGGAAAATTCCACATATGGCAAAGATTTCTCCCACCCTGCCATAAGATAGCACATAGGCTCAAGAAGATCTTCCATTACTTGGTTCACTCTTTCAGCTTGACCACTGTTTGAGGATGGTAAGCAAGATCGAAGAGAGTTCACCCCATAGCCCGATGAAGGCTATTCCAAAATGGGAAGTAAACCGAGACCACTACGTAAACAATGACTTTAGGAACACCATGAAGACAAACAATTCTAGCAATATAAAGCTCGCTAATTGCTTGCCATTGAAATCGGTCCCGACCGAATAAAATGAGCCACTTTAGTTAAACGATCAATGATCACCCAAATGGCATCGATCCCTGGAAGTCTTGGGAAGACCAAGAACAAAATCCATACCGATCTCTTCCCACTTCCACCGTGGAATAGGCAAAGGTCAAGGGTACCACCGGCTTTAGATGTTCAACTTTAACCCTTTGGCAAATATCACATTCAAAGAACATACCGAGCAATTTGCCTCTTCATTTGGCTCCACCAAAATATTTTCTTCAAATCTCGTACATTTTGGTACTCCTGTGATGCAAAGAAAACTTGGAATTATGAGCTTCTCTAAGAATTAGACTCTTCAATTCGTAATCAGCAGTACTACCAAACGATGGCGATATCGAATTATACCGCGATCATCTTCGTAAAATTCGCTGGCTTTACTCGCTTGCATGTTTTCCTCGATTTCGCTACCTCGGCATCAATTTTCGGGCCTCCGTAACTGGGATTCTAAGGTCGGCTCCACATGTAATGCAATGAGGAATCCTTGTTCCACAAATTAAGACTTAGGCGCCAAAATCAGCACACGTGTCTCTTTCTACAGTAAAGAGGATATGTAGTTGCATTGTGACTTTCTCGCTTAAAGCGCCCGCCACAACATTGGCTTTACCAGATGATAATGAATACCCATATCGTAGTCCTTGATCGCCAAGCCATCTTCGTTGTCTCATATTCAAATCGATTGAGTGAATATGTACTTCGTGCTTTTATGATCGCAGTAGATCTCACAACGATTACCTAGAAGGTAATGCCGCCAAATCTTCAATGCATGGACCACGGCAACCAATTCCAAATCATGAGTAGGATAATTAACTTCATGAGGGCGCAATCGCCGGATGCATATGCCACAACTTGGCCTTCTTGCATAAGCACACAACCAAGTCCATGGCGAGATGCATCGCAATAAATGTCGGCTCTTAAGAACATCCTAAGAATGAGAATCGAGCTTTGGTCAAGAGAGTTCTCAAAAGTCAAAACTCTCTTCACACTTAGTCGACCATTCAAATTTCTTCCTTTCGCAAGAGCCGAGTCAAAGGTCTAGCAATCTTGGAGAAATTTTCAATGAACCTCCTGTAATAACCCGCAAGTCCAAGAAAACTCCGAATCTCGGGACACTCTTGGGAGGCTTCCAATTTAGCACATCTTGTACCTTGCTTGGATCGACAAATGATACCTCCTTCAGATAACACGTGCCCCGTAAAGGCAACTTCTCCGAGCCGTAAAGCACACTTGCTAAACTTGGCATACAATTGATGCCGACGGTGTTTCAAAGACAAGTCGCAAATGTTGTTCATGATCCTTATCGACTTGAATAAATAAGGATGTCGCCAATAAACACGACAACAAACTTATCCAAGAATTCCATGAACACCGAATTCATAAGGTTCATGAAATATGCCGGAGCATTGGTCAAACCAAAGGACATAACCGTATACTCGTATAAACCATAACGAGTAGAGAAAGTCGTCTTAGGAATGTCCTCACTCTAACCTTGATTTGATGATAGCCCGACCGCAAATCAATCTTTGAAAAGACGCGGCACCAACCAACCGATCAAAAAGATCATCAATTCGAGGTAGAGGATATTTATTCTTGATAGTGACCTCATTTAACTGACGGTAATCCACACACATCCGTAAAGTATTGTCTTTCTTCTTGACAAAGATTGCCGCATCCCCAAGGTGAGGAACTCGGGTCGAATGAAACCCTTGTCAAGCAATTCTCCGAGTTGCTTCTTCAATTCAACCACTCGCTGACAGCATTCGATAAGGACTCCGGATATCTGAGCGCCCAGAACGAGTTCAATAACAAACTCCACTTCCGATCCGTGGTAAACCGAAGGTCTTCGTGAAAGACATCAACATACTCACGCACAATTGGTACCGACTCCAAAGAAGGAGTGGTATCAACTTGGTGAGCACAAAGATGAGAGCCAATTGTTTTGGAATGGTAAACAACTTGAATGCCGCTCGCATTGGTCATAGAAATAGACCGTTGGGAACAATTGATTTGACCTCGGTTCTTGGACACCAATCCATACCCAAAATGACGCCCAACTTTTAGAGTCAATGACAATTAGATTTGCTAAAAACTTCACCCCAAGGATTGCTATGTTGACCCCATTAACAAACTGATCGGTTTTAAAGACCACCTGTGATTGAATAATAAAAGGTGGTTGGAGGGTATGCATATCTAATCGGTGTTGAACAAAGAAAATGATTGCTAATAAAAGAATGAGATGCTCCAGAGTCAAATAAAACAAAGAGTGGACTCAAATTAACTAGGAGCATACCCATAACAACTTGTGTATCGCCGCTTCTTCAAAGCAGTTGATTTGTTCACATGCCCTGACCGAGCCGATCAACTTTAATAGGTGGCCTCTCGAAGGGGCTGGTCGCATTGCACCGGATATGGTCGAACAGAGGCAATCCTTGCCGCTTGCCACACACTTGTTGGCATAATGCCCTGACGACCACAATGATAACAAATAACCCCGGGTTAACGCTGTTAACAGACGGGCTGATTTCCACTTGGTCCCGATCGACCGTGGGAGGAGATGGACGAGGGGCAAATACCGCCTTGGTGAAAATGGAGTTGGTGCTCGTGGTGGCCTAGACAACCACATACGAGGCCTCGTGAGCTACTACTAGAACAAATCGAGAAGTCCGCCGCCGCCATGCGACTCATCCAATGCCTTGCTCTTGCTCTCGCCACAATTGCTTTGTTGACCAAATGAGAGAAGTTCCTAAGTCATGCAAAGCTACACCATCCGCAGCTTCTTCGATAGCCCATTCAAGAACCGGTTTCGACGACGAGGTCACCGAAACATCATCGTGGCATATCCGCCGTGAAGTTGAACTCATGCGATATTCACCACCGATTTTCGCTTTGCTTCGTGAGCGAAACTCTTGTCGCTTGATCATCATGACCCTTCAGAATGTGAGCTTCGCGAAAGGCTTCTACGAACTCATCCTAAGTAGGGACATGTCCAAAGCAGTCAATGGCAAGAAGATTATCCCACCATATGTTGGCCGCCCATCGAGCCGATAATCGCAAAGAGAACCTTTTCCTTTCGAGCATTGAGTAATCGTAAGCTTCTTCTCAATGGTTCGCCAATCCTCGCCTTCCATAGGGTCCTCGAAATCGAGAACGCCGCGGTTAGTCCGCCAAAGTCGCAAGATCGCCTCGCACATGGTGGCCTCTCGCTCGATCGCCGATGCAACAGAGTAGAAGTATTGCGCGCAACTGCTCCAAGATGCGCTGCTCGATCCATCCGGTTGCGCCAATTTGCATGAGCACATCGCCATAGAAGGTGGTGGAGGAAGCTCTCTTCCCGAGGACCACCTTGCGGACCCCGAGAACTGAAGGTTCACCGGCCCTCCCGAGAATGGGGAACCAAGATGAAATACTTTTCCTTGTTGCGCTTAAGACGAGTAGTAGGTCCTGCCATCCTGCACCACAACATGGTTAACAACACAACAAGGACATACTCGCAAACACAAACAAGTTTACAATTAGAAAGGAAGCAAATATCGTATATATAATGCATCATGTTATGTTATGCATTCAAGTTAACACCAAACCGTAAACTTCATATATATATACAAAGAAAATTTCGTTCCAGCTTTACATTATAGTCGCCATAATGTCGACACAAACCGAAAGTTAAACTTTCATACTCAGACAAAATATCGCTGCCCTATTACATACAATTTATTTAAGGGCAACTACTAGACTAAAAGACACTCAACCACGGGATTCATCGTCGAGGTGCTAGCGTAAAGATCCCGATTAAAGTTCACCTGAAACTCATTCGTAAGGTGAGCTCCAGGGAACCTCGTGTCAACCGGATCCAAAGGACTAATGAGGCGCCTGAGAACCCAACAATGGCCGATGACCTCCGTGAGGGGCAGTCCGCAGAGTGCGAGGAAACCTCGCAATATCCGGCTTGGCGACTTGTCCATAAACAGTACGCACCCGCCACTCGAAGGCGGTAAAGAGGTGGTGCAAAGAAGAAGCAGGAGGTCTCGTTGTCACCATAAAGCACGCTATGCAGGAACGCGTTCATGTTGACTCCAAGAAGCGTACTGGCCTCATTAAGGCGATGCCTAGTTTCCCATAGCTCCTCACAAGACAAATGATGGACTTGGTCCATGATACGGACCATCCTCGCTAACCGCCGCACTGAGGGTCTTCACCAAACCGTATCTCAAATGAACGTGCTCACTTCGGAGGTAGGACCTTGATTCGGAAGTGGTCATAGGGTGGTTGAGACAATTCCACAAATCATGACGAAGAAGACTCATCATCCTACTTGCCGCTTCCTCGAACCGCCATCGCCTGAGGTGGCAAGCGCTGGACACGAAGGGACACCGCCGCCACATGCCTAGCGATGACGCTGATGAAGGCGCGTATTCTCCATCCCCGGTCCTCGATCCCGCCGATAAATGGCATACTCCTACCGGTAGGTGAAATTGAGCGCCACATCATATCCCGCAAAGAAAGCCGAAACCCATCAACATCCTCGCTCTAGTCTCCTTGACCAAGTACCAACCGCCATCTATAAGCAAAGAGGCAAGATAAGAAACAATTCACTTTAATTAAACCAATGTAAAGTTGGGCAAGAAGTGACATTAAGAAGGATAAGGAATAAAAGATGCCATGCTCCGATTTCAAAATACTTTACTGCTCAAAATAATTTTATCGAGGACTCTCTAATAACTTCGCCATGCTACTTAACCTACAGCAACGATGCTCGATACCAACGCTGTGAGGACCCCTGTTATTGGAATGTTACTAATTAAATTCATATCAGAGCACAATTATTAATGAAGGAACAAGGTCGCCCTTTATTAATACCAAAGCTAAAGATATAAATTTAACTAAAGGACAAATCCAAGAAACAGATTCCTGATATATATGATTCTCAATGGTTCCTGTGATCAATGACCATTGCATATATATCCTTCATCAACATTGCATCAAACACATACAAGTCATACATTGATATAATTAAACATAAGGTTACATCATTCGTTGATACTACAATATTAAGTGACTTGGTCACTTTAATAAAGATACAATGGAAGCAAAATAAACGGAAAATATCCACCAATGGCCCCATCCACCCGCAGTAATTGCGTGGAGGAAAGAAGTAGCGCACTCGTTAGCGCCACCGATCGGCGCTAACGGGTACTTCATACGTAAAACCGCCCTCACCGCAACAATAGGTGGTAGCACCTGAGTACGGAAGGTACTCAAAGAAGTCTTACTCAAACTAGTAAAATAAAGTGGTGATTAGAGCCTAACCAAAGGAGTAGAGTTTTTACATGCATAAGGTTACAACAGAAGGTATAAAGGTTCAAATTTGCATAAAGCGATACATCTTAACCTACAAAGGCTAAATTTTGATAAAGCGATTTAATAAATCAAAGTTTGCTTAAAACAGAAGTAAATGGCTTAAAGGTAAACAAGATAAAGGCATGATTCCTCATGCCACCAAAATAAACCAAAACCAGATTTTTGAACATCAAAGCTTCTATACAAATGACATCAATTCAAGTTATCGCCCATGACCGTGGACACGCTATTCGAATGCTTTATACCCCGCAGGGTGTACATCTTTACCCACATGACTTAGTTAGTTCGCTGCCTTCTGGATGCCTCCGAATGATGACACACTTCCTTTGGTATGCCGACCGGGAAACTAAGATTTGGTATTTTTCAACAAGTTAACACTATTGAGTTGGACCCCATGTGTGAACTAATCCCATAGTGTAGGCTACACCACCTACTAACCACAGTGGCACACATGTTGTGTCAAGAATGCCGATCCAAACAATTTAAAAACGAATTGGGCTCACCACCCATAATAGAATGCTATCGGCACTATTAAGGTATCGATATGCGACGAGGCACATATACGCCTCACCCTCCTAAGAACATCCGACATCGACATACAAAGCTCACATGGCATAAGACACACCCTCGCACCTAAGCATCTATGCCATGCAAGGCCAATACACATATCCTTACTCTCCTGTTTCCAACTCAATAGTCTCAACATTTTACTTAACCAAACAAATACCATACACTGCATGTGGAAGTACGTGGGGACTTGAATTGAATAATCGAGTTCGGTCCTTAATTAACCCTGACAAGTCCACCACAAAACCCAATCTCGCACGAAAGCACCATCACTAGCTTCCTCTTGTCCGATCAATTTAAATTTCAAATATAAGACTGATTTAAAGGAACTGACAAAGAGTTTGAAAATGACAACAGCTCAGCTTAGATTCCCATGTTTGACAAGATATGCTTGTCAAACTCTAAAATCTCTAGACCGCATATCTAAGCCAAATCGAGAATAGACCATATATTATACAAGATTACACTAGAGTTGAGTGTATGGTCATAATCAAGGTAATCCACTGTGTCAGTCATAGCTAGCTATTACAAGTCATATTTTGTATTTTCAAACAAATAGCATGCTCAGATATCACCGGATTTGTAAAGACTATTGTACAAAATCTGGGTTCAATATGGTGCAAAGAGGATGCTTGCCTTGGTAATAATAGACTTCACAGGTGTGCCTGATTGCTCGTAAAAGATTCGATGGCTTCAACAGTAACTGCATTCTAAAGAAACAATAAGATCCAATAAATACCAAAATCGATAATAAGTCCAACATGGAAGAAATATGCATGATCAATCTAGAAATGCATGATTACAAATGCTTAAGCCATAACTACCCATAATAATGATAAGATCCCATTATATAGCTCACTGCTTTCAAAAGACAGAATTAGAGTTTATTGAAAGTTCCAGCTTTCGATTTGAAAAGAGTCAAAACAGATGATTGCAATTTTTGGAAAAAGAGGTATAGATCATGCAAAAGTTCATAAATGAATCTTAGCATGATCTTTTAGGTAATTAATATCCCAAACCAACTTTAGTCTAACCCTAACTAGTTAGATTACAAAAGCTAAAGCAAAACTATTTTGCCTGCTGAGCCGACAAAAGATCGTAGACAGATTTCAGCTAAGAGTCAAAATAGATGACGACAAGAATTGAAAGATCAACTTGTCATGCCGCTAGGTTTAGTCAAAACCTAAATAAGATGATAAGTTGACAGAAGAACCCTAGGTCTTGAAAATGACATGAAAACCGAAAAGGTATAATATCAACTTTTCGCTTAAAGCCGCTGGAAGCTACCGATGCTTAAAAGAAGGATTCACAAAGCAGCTTTTAAGGTTCCTAGGATGCTCAAGATGTCGAAACTAGGGTTTTGGCTTACCAAGATGGAAAGATACCAAGAACCTCGAAAATTTGAGGTTGATCGACAGAGAGATCAAATCTGATTTAACTCGCAAAGGATACCAAATCTTTAATGCAGATAACATCGTGCTTAAGGATAGATAAGCAAATGATAGGAGCAAAATCCCACTGGTCCGTAAGGAAGAAAATGAGCTCCAGTGGTCAACAATGGTCAGCAGCCCAAAAGCTAGGGTTTATATATGTGGGAGTTTAGCTACAGGCAAGAAGGAAAGATCTAGAGTTGATGAGGTGTCCATTTAGCTAAACATCCAAAAATTAGTGTATAATCTTTGGATAAATCCTCTCTCTCGCTCACAAAAATGGTCAAGCAGAGATAAGGAAGAAGAGAGGCAAAATATGACATGTGGGTCCCACTGGCAATCACACTGCGCCACACACGATCAAAAGAATCTCACCGCTCGATTGGGAATGGGTGGTGTGATAAATAGAGGGATTAAATGATTTGAATCGGTACCAATTAATATGGACCGCACGATCTAGATCTATCGACCAGATTAAAACGGAGTTCAAAGGAATCTTGAGATCCCTTTAAACCGGACGTTAGATTGAAATCCAACGCCACCTAAAAGAATACACGCCACCTCCTATAGATGCAATGGCGCAACACCGTTGGATTTGATTCCTACGGCCGAGATTGAAAATTGAACCGATGGTCCGATTGCATACACCGCTCGCCACCCGATCGAAATCCAACGATCCACCGATTTTGGGCTTTAAAGGCCCACGGTCAAAAAGGTGTGCCGAGGATTGAAATCCAAAGACTCACATTAACGCGCTCGGGTTTCAAATAGAAATAAGCGATACCGCCGATCAAGAATGGACGGCCACGACAGCGGGATCCGAGTCGTCCGAATGCATACACAAATCGGGCCACACGATGAAGATCCAATGGTCCGCAGGAGTGCGAGCTTTATAACACGAGGAAAAGGGAAAAGCCGAGGATTTGAATCTAACGGCCGAGATAAAAGCGCGCTTTAGGTTTAAAACGGTAAGGGCGCCACGGTTGGATTAGAAACGAACGGTGGTGATTGAATAGGGATCCGAGTTGTCCGCTGCATACATCGATCACGCCGTTGGATTAAGATCCAACGGCAGATTTGGCGGACACGTGGACAGCCGCGGCGTTATTGCTTCGCCTGCTCGATGGAAGATCGACGCTCATGTCGGGCCGTGGAGTTCGCTCGCGCGAACGTGACCGAGCCGCATAAATTTGATTGCTGGACCGAGACACATGAGGTCGGGTCGCTATAAAGGCAAGGGTCGGGTTTGGACCGGTTGGTTGACCAAACCTTATTCATATATTTAAAAGGTTTGACGGGACTTTAAAATAGCAAATAAATTTATAAAATCATGAAATTTTTATCGTAAGCTACCGATGATATATTTCCCGATAAATTTCATAAACCACATTTTCACTTTATAAAATACATAAATATCTATTTCAGGCCGAAAATGTTTATTTAAAGACCATAAATTTTCTTTAAGTCCAAATAATTTCTAAAATGCAACGAAATATTTTTAGCCAAGATAATTTATCTAGGCTTTAATAAAAATATTTCCTACCATAATACAAGTGTTACCTTGTATTCCTTTAAATATTCTAAGTAGGTTTTTGGACTTTGGCAAAAGGAAGGTTTTATTTGGTAACAAAGAACGCCTAATCGAGATTAAGAATAAGAATGATATGAACAAGAGTCTATTACTGCTCATAATACGATTATTATCGTGATAAGATTGGGGCTGTTACACAAAGGTTCTAACCAGGTAGAAAATATCGCATCGAGCGCAACCGCCGGAGGACGGGAGGGTCCCGCTGGATGTTATTGCGCGCAACACCTCCGCCTCTTCCGGTGCCTCGGGATCCGGCAGGGGTGGACATCGATCCCCGTGGGGCCTTGCCGAGTTTCTTCGCACTCACCCCACGCTCTCCGTGTCCGAGGACCCATTGGGCGCAGATGACCGGCTGCGTCGAAAGTTGAGCGTAAGCTCGACGTTGCTCGATGCTGGACCAGACAGGCACTCTTTGCCTCCCATCGCCTTCAGGGGCAGCACTCTCTGGTGGGAGAACTTCTTGCCATGCACCCGCCGCCACACTGCTCTCTCTTGGGATGAGTTCCGACGGCGTTCGCCGAGCTCACATCCTGCCCGCTTGATGAAGTCAAGAAGAAGGAGTTTCGCGCTCAAGCAAGGCGTAAGTCGCTGATGGAGTACCTGCACGAGTTCAACCACTTGGCTCGTTATGCTCCATCCGAGGTGGCCACCGATGAGGCCAAGCAGAGAAGTTCATGGAGGGTTTGTCCGAGGAGCCGCAAGACAGCTCTCCATTGTGGACTTTGTCGACTTCGTGCCTTGGTAGACAAGGCTATTGTTGCTTGAGCACAAGGCCAAGGCGCGGCGAGTCCCGCAAGCGCAAGTGGGAGGCCCAGCCGCCCGCACAGCCGCCTCTCTCGTCTCGTGTCGGGCCTACCCAGGGGCCCGCTCGTAGCTTCCTACCACCGAGGCCGCCAAAGACCAGCTCCTCGCCCTCAGCCGTGCCCTGCCACGTGCGCCGCGAACCAGCCAGGTGGCCCCGCAATCCGGCCGCCGGGTCACTTGCTTTTCGTGCAACCGAGAAGGGCATTATGCCAATAGTTGCCCTAATAGGATCGAGCGCCCTCGCCCTAATGGAGGACGCGGCAGGGAGGTGGTTCTTCCCAGATCGTAAGGTTGTCCCGCTACCCAAGGCGTGGGTAGTGGCGCGTCAACCTCATCTCCGCGGAGGAGGCACAGAGGCACCCGACGTCGTGTTGGGTACCCTTTCGGTTAACTCTTTCCCTGCTACGCTTTTGTTTGATTCAAAGCGCATCTCATTCTTTTGTTTCGAGTCTTTTCTCTGTGGGAGGTCTTCTTTTACTCCATTGTTGGTCCCATTGCTCATTCGCCTCCCGGTTCGGAGTTGAGAGCCGAGTCCGAGTGTAGGGATGTCCTCATTGAGATAGAAGGGTAGGATTCTTGGCAAACCTTATCCTCCTTCGATCGGCGAGCTTAGATGTAATCCTAGGCATGGATTGGTTGTCTCAAAGACATGGGACAAATTGATTGCGCTAGGAGGCTCATCTACCTCACCAGCCTTACGCGGCGAGGTTAGTTCGCCACCGGCCGCAGGTCCGCATCTCTTCGCGCTCGGCGAAGCCGACTCTAGATATTAGTGAAGTCCCAGTGGTATGTGACTTTGTTGATGTCTTCCCGATGACCTTCCGTGGATGCCACCAGATTCGAGACCTCGAGTTTGTCATTGAGTTGGTTCCTGCATCGCCCGATTTCAAAGAGGCCTTACCGGATGGACCCAATTGAGTTGGTGGAGTTGAAGAAGCACCGGGTGAGCTTCAAGAGAAGGGTTTCATCCGCCTAGCTCGTCTCCTCGGGATGCTCGGCAATCTTTGTCCCAAAAAGGACAAGACGCACGCATGTGCGTTGATTACCGTCCACTTAATGAAGTAACGGTAAAGAACAAGTACCCTTTGCCCCGTATCGATGACCTCTTCGATCAATTAACTGGAGCTCGAGTCTTCTCCAAGATTGATTTGAGAGTGGGATATCATCAAGTTCGGATTCGACCTGAGGATATCCCAAAGACGGCTTTTTCTACTCGTTATGGCTTGTACGAGTATACCGTCATGTCATTCGGCTTAACCAATGCTCCGGCCTTGTTCATGAACCTCATGAATTCGGTGTTCATGGAGTATTTGGATAGGTTCGTTGTGGTCTTCATCGATGATATCCTTATCTACTCTAAGAGCGAGGAGGAACACACCGAGCATTTGAAGCTTGTGTTGGGCAAGCTCCGCGAGCACAAGCTGTATGCGAAGTTCAGCAAGTGCGCGTTCTGGTTGAAGGAAGTAGCCTTCTTAGGCCATATTCTTTCGGCAGGAGGCGTAGCTGTGGATCCTAGCAAGATCAGCGATGTGCTTTCCTGGAGTCAGCCTACTTCGGTCACCGAAGTTCGGAGTTTTCTTGGTTTAGCGGGATATTATCGTCGCTTTATCGAGAACTTCTCCAAGATAGCGAAGCCGATGACGGAGTTGCTCAAGAAGGACAAGAAGTTCTCGTGGTCCGCTGATTGCGAGGAAAGTTTCCAAGCGCTTAAGAAGCGATTGACCACCGCTCCCGTTCTTGTTCTCCCCGATGTCCGTCGAAGCTTCGATATCTTTTGCGACGCTTCTCGTCGAGGCCTCGGTTGTGTCCTTGTGCAAGAAGGCAAGGTAGTGGCCTATGCATCAAGGCAATTGAGACCTCATGAACTTAACTATCCTACCCATGACTTGGAGTTGGCCGCTGTGATCCATGCACTTAAGATTTGGCGACATTACCTAATCGGTAATCGTTGTGAAGTGTATTCGGATCACAAAAGCTTGAAGTATTTGTTCACCCAACCAGACCTGAACCTTAGGCAAAGGAGATGGTTGGAGTTGATCAAGGACTATGACATGGGTATTCACTACCATCCGGGCAAGGCCAATGTCGTTGCGGATGCGCTTAGTCGCAAAGCGCATTGCAATGCATTGTTGCTTCAGGAGCATCAGCCCCCTCTTCTAGAGGAGTTTCAGCGTCTCAACTTGGGTTTGGTTGAGCATGGTTCCCTCGCTGCCTTGGTTGTACAGCCAACCTTGGTGGATCGGATCAGTCCGCTTTCAGAATCGGATGTTGGGGTAAACCGCATCAAGGAAAATGTCAAGAACGGAACACCAAGTGCTTCTCCGTAGATGAGCTTGGTGTCTTGAGGTTCGGCAACGCCGTGGTTCCAAAGGACATAGAGTTGCGGAATTTGATCCTCCGCGAAGCCCACGATTCCCGTTATCCATTCATCCGGGGCCACGAAGATGTACCAGATCTTCGCGGAGATTTTGGTGGACCCGAATGAAGAGGGAGATCGCGAGGTTCGTTGCCGAGTGCGACATGTCTCATCGTGTCAAGGCCGAGCATCGCCCACCGTGGATTGCTTCACCCTTGCCCATTCCGGAGTGGAAGTGGATTCGGTCGGATGGATTTTATCACCGCCTACCCAGTCACCGCGGGCAATGATGCCATTTGGGTTATCATTGACCGGTTGACAAAAGTGATGCACTTTCTTCCATCAAGACCAAGATTCGCATCGGTCACCTTGCGGAGCTCTATCTCGCCAGATAGTGAGCTTGCATGGGGTGCGAAGACGATCATTTCGATCGTGGTTCCATCTTCACTTCCTAGCTTCGCATAGCTTGCAAGAAGCTATGGGAACTCGTCTTTCTTCAAAGACAAACATATCACCCCAAAATGATGGTCGACCGAGAGGGTCAACCAAGTTTTCGAGGACATGTCGCGAGCTTGTGTTCTTTCCTATGGGAAGCACTGGGAGAAGTGCTTGCCATTCGCCAAGTTTTCTTACAACAACGGTTTCAAGCCGCCTCGGCATGGCACCATTCGAGGCCTTATACGGGAGAAAGTGTAGAACCCGTTGAACTGGTGCGAGACCGGTGAAAGACCTTTCTTTGGCCCGGACTCAATTAATGAGGCCGAGGGTCAAGTCCAGCTCATTCGTGACCGCTTGCGCACAGCTCAATCCAGGCAGAAGAGCTATGCGGATCGTCGTCGTCGTGAGTTGAGCTTTGAGCCCAATGACTTCGTTTACCTCAAGGTTTCTCCTCTGAAAGGTCACCAGCGTTTTGGTGTCAAGGGAAAGTTAGCTCCTCGATATGTCGGTCCATACCGTGTTATCGAGAAGAAGGGAGCTGTTGCCTACAAGTTGGAGTTACCTGCTGCACTGGCGGGGGTACATGATGTGTTCCATGTGTCCCAGCTAAAGAAGTGCCTCCGTGTTCCGACAGAGGAAGCTCCGTTGGAAACCTTGGATGTTCAGGGAGATTTGACCTATCGCGAGCACCCTGTTCGCATACTCAAGGAGGCTGAGCGAAGAACAAGGAACAAGACCATCAAGTTCTTTAAAGTTCAGTGGTCAAACCATTCCGAGGACGAGGCTACTTGGGAGCGAGAAGATCGCCTCCGTGCAGACCACCCCTCTTTCTTTTCCGAGTAAAACAAATCTCGGGACGAGATTTTTGTAAGGGGGGGAGGTTTTGTAACATCCCAAATTCTGTACTTGTGTTTCAAATGTAAGAAAATGAGTAGAAATTAAAACTTTTTCTTACATCATGTATTTTCTGTGTGTACTAAACAATTATTGTACAAGAGTATGGGAATACAAAGTCACAAGTCTTTTAATCCAAATCTTGATCCTCCAAAAACAATCTTGTCGAATATTTTGATCATCCCCTGGAAATATTTTTCCTAAGTTCTTGGGATGGTATGTGGCCCCTCTGGAAAATTTCACAATTTTTAGAAATTGTTTGAGTATTTTAGAGGGCAACAAACCTTAAACTGAACATTGTATAATTTTGGGGAAAATGTACAAGACGAAAACCTCTGAAAATTTTATGCAAGGTCAATATCTAAGTTAGCAAGCTCCTTTTAAAATTTCAGAAATTTTGGAGTTGATTTGATGCTTTAATTAATTCCCTAAAGTCCAGCTCCCAATTTGAAACCACAGTCCGAGTCGCTTGACTCGCACTGAGTCCGACTTCTAGGTCGTGGTCGCACTAAGCCACCTAGTGGCGCTGGGCTCGAGTGCGATCGATTGAGTTCTGGTGCGGCCGTTGGATCGGGATCCCACGACCACCCTACCTCCTCCTCGTTCTTCTTCTTCCTCGATCCACGGGGAGATGGCGTGCGCTGAGAATTGCACAGTGGCTTGTCCCATCGTTTCCATCCTCGTCAACGGCTCTTTCCTGCCCTTCTTAAATGCTCGTCAGCACCTTTCCTCCAAAGTCTTCCCGCTACCAACTCCTGTCATTTCCTCGGAGCGCTGGCAGTGCTTGAGCTCCATTTCCCCGTAGAGCTGCTCGGATTTCCTCCCGTTGCTCACTAGCTTTATATGGTCCCCGAGCTCCCCTTGGCTTCCTTTATGCACCTTTGCGAGTCCTTAGCTCTCCTCTCGTGAACCAAATCGCATAGTGCTGGAATCACTTGTCGCCATTGTCGACCACCGAGCCCTCGTCACCATCGAGCTCCAGTGGTCCCTCGCCCTCCCTTAGCGTCGCGGCATTTCTTTCGACCTCCCGGTCCCGTCCACTAACTTGATTCGCTTGTTTTCTCGTGAAGCACCAAATGGGTTTTCGCCTTCTCGGATTTGGCGTCGCGCCTCCATCTTTAGCTCCGGTGAGCATGTCTCCCTCCCTCCGCTTGACGCTCTTGCTCTATCTGCGGGTCCTCCCGAGCTAATCGCAGCTTTTCTTGCCTCATATCGCCAGAGTTTTTCCGTGTCATCTTCCTCCACTCGCGGCAGCGTGCCGTCGCTGTGGCTCCACCGACCTCCTTGGACCTCCTCTCGCCCGTGAGTTCCCAATGACCTCCTCGTAGCTTAAGCACTCGATAGTTTAGGTCGCGCGAAGTCTTTCTCGCCACTTTTCCGCATTTGATCTCCGCCTCGTTCGGCCGCGGCGATATGGGTCGTGTCCGGCGACGTTTGTGCCCTCAAAAGGTTCGCAATAGTATTGCGAACATTTTTGCCCCGTTGGACCGCGCCGCCGTGGTCGTGGTCGCCGGCGACGAGCCAGTGACCAAAGCCGGTGTCCTGGTCTGTTGTCGCGTTTTTGTCAAGTCATTGGACCTCCTCGGGTTCATCGTGACCTCCGTGACCTCTCGTGTTAGATTCGCACCGTGGGATCTTGTCGGCAAAAACTCTAGCTCCCAAGACCTCTTCGATTTAATCCTAGCCCTTAATGACCTCTTCCTGCTTAGATCCACCCGTAGATCCTTGTTCCGTATTAGCTAAGTCCTAGGACCTCTCGGTTGTGGTCTTAGCCGTTCATGACCTCTTCAGTGTTGATCTGGACCGCTAGATCTCCTAGTCTAAGTCCTTAGCCGCCAGACCTCCCACCATATAGAATCTCGGCCGTTAAAGACCTCCGTAGGTTAAATCCCACCGCTAGGATCACCCTCCTCCTTGGGGTCCTCTTTGCAAAAGACCTCCTTGAGGTCCTCTCGTGCGAAGAGGTCACCCGGCCGTTTTGTCAAAACCGCCTCTCGGACCTCCTTGGGGTCCTCCTTGCAAAAGGTCCTTCCTTAGTCGTTTTCTAAAAACCACCTCGAGCCACCCCACCAAGGTCCTCTTTTGCAAAAGACCACCCCGGTCTTTTGTAAAGAAAACCTTCAAAACCACCCTGGTCCTCTTTACAAAAGACCACCCCTTGGTCTCTTTGTAAAGAGAACCTCGAGACCTCCTCGTCTTTGGTCTTAACCATGAGGACCTCCCGCCTAGATCTGGACCACTCAGACCTCTCCCATGGAGATCCGAGCCATCCGATCTCTCTCTCAGATAGCACCGTGTTGGAGGACCTCCCGAGGACATCTCGACCGTTAGGACCTCCTCGGTGAGATCCTGGCCGCCAAGACCTCCCGCCGTTAAGCTCACCGCTTAGATCCTCTCCTCCGATCGGATCTAGACCGTTAAGACCTCCTCGGAAATCTTAACCGCCCGCACCTTCCCTTAGCGAGTTAGCCGTAGGACCTCCTCGTGAGCTCGGGCCGCGAGATCCAGATCGACGCCCACGACCTCCCTAGTGCGCGAGGACCTCCTTCGCGGGTGCTGTGCATCCAGTGGTCGGAGCCGTTGGATTCAATATCAACGGCTAAGACCTCTCCTAGGCGCGGCAAGGTCTTTGCGCCCGTGAGCTCGTATGGGTTTTAGCATCGAGATCGTGAGCCGTGCGATCTTTGATCAACGGCCCACGACCTCCCGCTTTTATGGGTTTTCAGTTTAGTCCGAGAAGCTTTTATTTGCACATATTAATTTTTTAAACTTCAAAATTGCATAACTTTTCTCTGTAGCTCAAATTTAACAAACTAAAGTTCTATAAATGCATCTGTTAAAGTACTTTAGCTTAGTATAGGTTTTGCAGTAGTCTTTAATACTGAAATTAATCATGTCTTAGATTTAAAACTTAGAAAAATCATAACTAAATCATTTTAACTCCAAATGACCTGAAATTTTATATGGGTTACCACTATACCAGTAGGTAGCTACCATAAAAGTTTCAGCTTCAAAATCTTTCTAGAAAATATTTTTGCTACAGTGCTAATTATGGCCGAAATTAGGTATTTAGAGAATATCTTTTGCACCACAAATCCAAATTAAGTTTTTCCAGTTTCTATGTCTAGGTATGTTCGTATTTTACCTTGTGTATAAATTTCGTCACATTTGGATAATTTTTGCTTGCTCTTTTGTTTAAGTGTTGCTCGTCTTATTGGTTGTTTTCGCTCTTTCGCTTAGGATTCGATATTTGCGGTAATCCGAGAACGACCCTCCGCAACAAATTGAGCAACAACAAGCAGGGCAAGCAGTTTGATCATTTCCCATTAATCCCATTACTTTTAAAGTCTAATATTTTGTTTAACTTCTATGTATGCATTGCTATTTTGTTGTTAAATTGATTAGTTAGACCTCTAGTTGCATAATCTGTAGGTAAATAATTATCCTCTACTACCTGAGCCTAGGTTATTTGTTTGTGATTAGAGTTCGTTGGATGAGCTCTTGTCACTTAGTAGATTCGAATAAATATTGCTTAGCCATGCCTAGCATCGGTAGTATTGGGCGATCATCGACTTATTCGGTGATCTTGATCACACAAATACTTATATTATTCCATTATGTCCAACCCTTGTGTTTTACCATTTTGCAAATCAAAACGAAAACAAAAGTTATATCTTGGCTTGGGCACAATGGTATGTTGGGTGATCTGTTGGGTGTGATCGAATGGTGCCTAAGTCCCTAAGGACCGAGTTACTTGTGCCATTGATCCAAGCAATTATTGCGTGCTAACCACACGAGGGGGATATGGAACCTCTCTTGACTAAGTACTTTGGGAGGTGTTAATTATGAGCTGGTTGGTGGGTGTGTTCTTGGTGTGGTGTTTGGAGGAGCATTGGCGGACCGGTTAGGTCGCCTAATGTGTCTTTCTCCGTGGGTTGCGGCTCTTAATTAGCATCGTCCATTGGAAAGCGTCTTGTTAGGCTTAGCCATGCCTGCATACCAAAGGAAGTGTGCTAACCGTGGCTGGTGGAAAGGCGGTCTATCGTGTGGGTACATTGGTACACCCCTGCAGGGTTAAATCTATTCGAATAGCCTCGTCCTAGGTTATGGACACGATTGGTTATTTCCCACAAGAACTAGACTACAACCTTTTAAAAAAAACTTAAACTTGACATGGGTGGTATGAAGGGGTACTTCATGCTATTGTTGTGGTGACTATGGGTTAGTCACTTCTAGGTTGGTGTTGTTCTCTATCTATGTTATTATTGTCTCTCTTTTATTTGAACAATAAAAGTTAATTGCAAACTTGCTTTGAATCTATTACCTTATTGTAAATGAAAACTTGCTTTATGTGAAAATAAGTCCAAAGCCTCATCCACTTAAATAAAGCTTGCATGTAGTTAATTATAGTTCATGTTATCTCACACGTCGAGTCTTGCGAGTACAAAACAAGTTTTGTACTCATCCGCTTGCTTAATATTAATTGTTGCAGAGGAAGAAGGTGAGCCCCAAGGGCCTCACTTTTGTGAGTTGTGTTCGCGCTGTTTGGGATGATTAGCTTGGCGGTCCGGTTGGTTGCCTTGTGGGTAAAGGCACACCGATTGGCTTTTGTTTATCGCCATCTTATGGCCATTTTGCTTCATTGTGTATTTACTTATCTTTATGAATTTTGGCCTTCGGCCTCTCTTTGTAATAACTCTCGTTATATTATCTATGTCTTTCGCTTGTTGCTTTTGCTTGGCTCTATGTGTATGAATGGAATTGATGCATGATTTTGTAGCGGGTGTGTATCTGCATTTACGGGAAGTATACATATCTCGAGGCTTGGTTTATTTGATTTGTAATGTTAGGACCAAGTGGATGGTTAAACAAGTACAAGCCGAATAAACCGGGTCCTCACAGCCAGTGCTCGTATGGGTTTTGGCATTCGAGATCGCGAGCCGTGCGATCTTTGATCAACGACCCACGACCTCCCAGTCTTTATTGGTTTTCAGTTTAGTTCCGAGAGCTTTTATTTGCACATATTAATTGTTTTAAACTTCAAAATTGCATATCTTTTCTCTGTAGCTCCAAATTCAACAAACTAAAGTTCTATAAATGCATCTGTTAAAGTACTTTAGCTTACTATAGGTTTTGCAGTAGTCTTTAATACTGAAATTAATCATGTCTTAGATTCATAACTTAGAAAAATCATAACTAAATCATTTTAACTCCAAATGACCTGAAATTTTATATGGGTTACCACTATACCAGTAGGTAGCTACCATAAAAATTTCAGCTTCAAAATCTTTCTAGAAAATGTTTTTGCTACAGTGCTAATTATGGCCGAAAATAGGTTTTTAGAGAATATCTTTTGCACCACAAATCCAAATTAGGTTTTTCCAGTTCCTATGCCTAGGTATATTCCTATTTTGCCTTGTGTATAAATTTTGTCGCAATTGGATAATTTTTGCTTGCTCTTTTGTTTAAGTGTTGCTCGTCTTATTGGTTGTTTTCGCTCTTTCGCTTAGGATTCGATATTTGCGGTAACCCCGAGAACGACCCTCCGCAACAAATTGAGCAACAACAACCGAGCAAGCAGCTTTGATCATTTCCCATTGATCCCATTACTTTCAAAGTCTAATATTTTGTTTAACTTCTATGTATGCATTGCTACTTTGTTGTTAAATTGATTAGTTAGACCTCTAGTTGCATAATCTGTAGGTAAATGGTTATCCTCTACTACCTGAGTGTAACATCCCCAATTTCAACTTGTGTTGTAAGTGTAAGAAAATGAGTAGAAATTAAAACTTTTTCTTACATCATGTGTTTCCTGTGTGTACTAAACAATTATTTCACCAGAGTATGGGAATACTAAGTCACAAGTCTGTTGATCATCTCCTAGGAAATATTTTTCCTAAGTTCTTGGGTTGATATGTGACCCTCCAAAAATTTCACACTTTTGAAATTGATTGAATAGTTTTATGGGTCAGTCAAACTTGCTTGACTCATAGTCAAACCCTAGCTCAAAGCATTGTATAATTTACGGAGAAAAATGCTCACACAAAACTCCTAAAAATTTTATACAAGGTCCAACTCGAGGTTAGCAAGCTCTTGTCAAGATTTCATAGAATTTGGAGCTAGTTTGCTAGCTCTAAAAGTCCCTTCAAGATCCCGTTCCAATTTAAACCTAAACCCAGTCGGACCTCCGTGTCTTGGTCGCACCGGCCGCTTGAGCCGTGTCGGGCTCGGGCATTTGGACCGCAGGTGGTGCGGGCGTTGGATTTAAATCCGACGCTCAAAGACCTCCTCGGGTCTTTGTAAAGGACCTCCCACCCCACGACTTCCTCCTGTTCGTTTACAAAGACAAACCTCGAGGACCTCCCCCAGGACCTCCTTTGCACCTTTTGCAAAGACCACCCTGGGCGACCTCCTCGGACCTCCACGACCACCCCTAGCGCTTGGGTGATCGTGGGCCATCTCTCTTGAGATCTGTGGCTCAGACCTCCCCTAAGTG
Organism: Ampelocalamus luodianensis; assembly: GCA_036346255.1. Classification (NCBI taxonomy): domain Eukaryota; kingdom Viridiplantae; phylum Streptophyta; class Magnoliopsida; order Poales; family Poaceae; genus Ampelocalamus; species Ampelocalamus luodianensis. The sequence continues at coordinate 47,675,258 of CM070625.1, read as the reverse complement.
TTAGGACCTCTAATACTTGGCTCAAGATCCGAGCCCTTGGATTTCAACCCAACAGCTCACGACCTCCCTAGTGGGGCTCGGTGCGGATTTTAGCCGTTGAGCTCCTTGACCTGGTCCTCTCACTGTCGGGTGGGCACAGGCGTTATCAAATTTGTGCATGGCGAGAGAGCAGTGCCTTGTCAACTTTAGGGCTGACAAACGGCTATGTGCTGCCAACATTAAATGTCTGGCAGCACCTTTTGCTCAAAAGTCTCCCTGACAACCTACTCCCATCAGTTTCGTGTACTTGGTCTCAGTGCACCGGCTGACTTTGCCACCCTTCCCACCGGCTATATTTGAAGCTCATGCTTCCTCTCTTAGTTCTTTTAGTCACTCTCTTGCACCCCTAGTTCTTTCTCTGCTCTTGTGCTCAAGTCACCCGAAAATCTTTGCCACCATTGCCGGACCTTGGAGCTCTCCGTCGGCCTCCGAGCTCCAGTGGTTCATTATTGTAGTTGTTGGCAGTCATCTTGTTCCCTTGGTCACCTCAAGCCTCCCGACTTGCTTTGTTTGACCTTCACGAGGTTGACAAGGAGGAGCTTGCTTGTTCGTGGCCGGAGCCGTCTTCTTCATCTCCGCGACCTCCACCACACCGGAGCTACCGACACCACTCGGTTCTCCTTCAATCCCGGTGAGTACTTCAGTTCCAAAACCCGATCCCATTAGACCTCTTCGGTTTTCGTTTTTAGCGCATTGGTCCCGGCGGTTATCTCCGTTAGCCGGTTGGTGGTGCTTTGTAGCTTTTGGCACCCTTAGGTTCTCCGTCCTATTTGGAGCTCATTCGTGCCTTTGGTTTCCGCCGACGAGGTCCACATCGCCGCGGCAAGCAAGCCGTGCTGCCTTCGGTTTTGTCGGTTCAAAACCTCCCATTTTCGTCATCTTCTTAGGACCACTTTAATGCTCAAATCATTGCTCATCATTGGTGCATTAATTGTGTCCTAATTTGTGCCGTGGAGTCAGCATCGTGTAGGCGGGGCCTTAGTCATTAAGTGTTCCGTTAGATTCATTTATGGTCAATCATTAGATGCATTAAGTGTCTTAGCCGCCATCGCTCAGAGATCCTGCACCATTAAAACCACTCTAGGACCTCCTCGGGCTAATCTTAGCCGTCCCGACCTCTCAAGTTCAGATCCGGGCCTTAGGATCTTTTAGAAAAATCCTAAGTCTCTGGACCTCCACCATATAGAATCTCGGCCGTTAAAGACCTCAGTAGGTTAAATCCCACCGCTAGGATCACCCTCCTCCTTGGGGTCCTCTTTGCAAAAGACCTCCTTGAGGTCCTCTCAGTGCGAAGAGGTCACCCGTCTGTTTTGTCAAACCGCCTCTCGGACCTCCTTGGGGTCCTCTTTGCAAAAGTCCTTCCTTAGTCGTTTTCTAAAAACCACCTGAGCCACCCCACCAAGGTCCTCTTTGCAAAAGACCACCCCGGTCCTTGGTAAAGAAAACCTTCAAAACCACCCTGGGTCCTCTTTACAAAGACCACCCTTGGTCTCTTCGTAAAGAGAACCTCAGACCTCCTCGTCTTGGTCTTAACCATGAGGACCTCCCCGCCTAGATCTGGACCACTCAGGACCTCTCCCATGGAGATCTGAGCCATCCAGATCTCTCTCTGTATAGCACTGTGTTGGAGGACCTCCCCGAGGGACATCTCGACCGTTAGGACCTCCTCGGTGAGATCCTAGCCGTCAAGACCTCTCGCTGTTAAGCACCGTTTAGGTCCTCTCTCCGCTCAGATCTAGACCGTTAAGACCTCCCCTCGGGAAATCTTAACCGTCCAGACCTTCCCCTTAGCGAGTTAGCTGTAGGACCTCCTCGTGGAGCTCGAGGCCACCAGATCCAGATCTGACGTCCACGACCTCCCTAGTGCGCGAGGACCTCCTTCGCGGGTGCTGTGCATCCAGTGGTCGGAGCCGTTGGATTCAATATCAATGGCTAAGACCTCTCCTAGGCGCGGCAAGGTCTTCGCGCCCAGGAGCTCGTGCGGGTTTTAGCATCTGAGATCGTGAGCCGTGCGATCTTTGATCAACGGCCCGCGACCTCCCCAGTTTTTATGGGTTTTCTAGATTTAATCCAAGAAGCTTTTATTTGCACATATTAATTGTTTTAAACTTCAAAATTGCATAACTTTTTCTCTGTAGCTCCAAATTTAACAAACTAAAGTTCTATAAATGCATCTGTTAAAGTACTTTAGCTTAGTATAGGTTTTGCAGAAGTCTTTAATACTGAAATTAATCATGTCTTAGATTTAAAACTTAGAAAAATCATAACTAAATCATTTTAACTCCAAATGACCTGAAATTTTATATGGGTTACAACTATACCAGTAGGTAGCTACCATAAAAGTTTCAGCTTCAAAATCTTTCTAGAAAATATTTTTGCTACAGTGCTAATTATGGCCGAAATTAGGTTTTTAGAGAATATCTTTTGCACCACAAATCCAAATTAAGTTTTCCAGTTTCTATGTCTAGGTATGTTCGTATTTTACCTTGTGTATAAATTTCGTCACATTTGGATAATTTTGCTTGCTCTTTTGTTTAAGTGTTGCTCGTCTTATTGGTTGTTTTCGCTCTTTCGCTTAGGATTCGATATTTGCGGTAATCCCAGAACGACCCTCCGCAACAAATTGAGCAACGACAAGCGAACAAGCGCTTGATCATTTCCCATTGATCCCATTACTTTAAAGTCTAATATTTTGTTTAACTTCTATGTATGCATTGCTATTTTGTTGTTAAATTGATTAGTTAATCCTCTAGTTGCATAATCTGTAGGTAAATAATTATCCTCTACTACAGAGCCTAGGTTATTTCTTTGTGGTTAGAGTTCGATGGATGAACTCTTATCACTTAGTAGATTACTGAATGAATATTGCTTAGCCATGCCTAGTTATCGGTAGTATTGTGCGATCATCGACTTAGTCGGTGATCTTGATCACACAACTACTTATACTACTCCATTATGTCCAACCCTTGTGTTTTATTGATTTACAAATCAAAAGCGAAAACAAAACTATATCTTGACTTGGGCACAATGGTATGTTGATGTGATCTGTTGGGTGTGTGGAATGGTGCCTAAGTCCCTAAGGACCGAGTTACTTGTGCCATTGATCCAAGCAATTGTTGCGTGCTAACCACACGAGGGGGATATGGAACCTCTCTTGACTAAGTACTTTGGGAGGTGTTAATTATGAGCTGGTCGGTGGGTGTGTTCCTGTGTGTGTGTGTTTGTGGTGTTGGAGGGGAGCATTAGCAGACCGGTTAGGCTGTTTAATGTGTCTTTCTCCCGTGGGTTGCGGCTCTTAATTAGCATCGTCCATTGGAAAGCGTCTTGTTAGACTTAGCCATGCCTGCATACCAAAGGAAGTGTGCTAACCGTGGCTGGTGGAAAGGCGGTCTATCGTGTGGGTACATTGGTACACCCCTGCAGGGTTAAAACTATTCGAATAGCCTTGTCCTAGGTTATGGACACGCTTGGTTATTTCCCACAAGAACTAGACTACAACCTTTAAAAAAAAACTTAAACTTGACATGGGTGGTATGAAGGGGTACTTCATGCTATTGTTGTGGTGACTATGGGTTAGTCACTTCTAGGTTGGTGTTGTTCTCTATCTATGTTATTATTGTCTCTCTTTTATTTGAACAATAAAAGTTAATTGCAAACTTGCTTTGAATCTATTACCTTATTGTAAATGAAAACTTGCTTTATGCTGAAAATAAGTCCAAAGCCTCATCCACTTAAATAAAGCTTGCATGTAGTTAATTATAGTTCTGTTATCTCACACGTCAGTCTTGCGAGTACAAAAACAAGTTTTGTACTCATCCGCTTTGCTTAATATTAATTGTTGCAGAGGAAGAAGGTGAGCCCCAAGGGCCTCACTTTTGTGAGTTGTGTTCTTGTGCTTGTTTGGGACGATTAGCTTGGCGGTCCGGTTGGTTGCCTTGTGGGTAAAGGCACACCGATTGGCTTTCTGCTATTGCCATCTTATGGCCATTTTGCTTCCATTGTGTATTTATCTATTTGTATGTCTTTTGGCCGGTCGGCCTCTCTTTGTAATAACTCTATTTAAAGTATCTATGTCTTTCGATTGTTGCTTTTTGCTTGACTCTATGTGTATGAATGGAATTGATGCATGATTTTGTAACGGGTGTGTATCTTGCATTTAGGGAAGTATACATATCTCGAGGCTTAGTTTATTTGGTTGATCTTGTTAGGACCAAGTGGTGAGTTAAGCAATGACGAGCCGAATAAGCCGGGTCCTCACAAAGTTGGTATCGAGCCATTCCGACCGTAATAACCCAAGCTTGGTCGTCCTTAGGATATTTTGAAAACCTTATTTTCAAAGGGTCAAATGATTTGTGAAAGCTTAAGTAAGTTCTCGGATTTTATTCCTTACCTATCTTAGCTTTCTTCTCTCGTCTTGCTCTAATTTGAGTTTTAAAAGTGTTTTCCCTTTCCTTCTCTCAAAAGATAGTCATTATCGATTAATTGGGTTTTGGGACCAATGAGCTTGGCAAATTGAAATGTTAGCCGCCCTCTACAAGGTTTTGAAGCTTCCGAAGTTGAAGATTTCAATTAGGAGGCTTGGATGCAAAATCTGGACAGCGATCATTCAGTTTCCGGACAGCAAGCTCAGAGGTTCTAACCAAGGTAGAAAATAAGAGATTAACCAAGTAAAACTTGTGGGAATAAAAGGGTAAGATGTGATACTAGTTAGCTAAGTATCTAACGTTATTTTTATCGCCTTAACCTTGTTCTTGAGTAGTGTTAGGCTGGTTGTAGTGTGCTGAAATTTTTATCTTCTCACACTATTACTCGTTCATTCAATACGGGTTAATGGCATTGAGAAGTTGAGCTTGGTTTGGAGTTTCCTTGCTGTTTTGGAGCTTCTTTGGAAACATTTAAAGTTGTTACTTGCTGTTTTTGGCTTTCGGTTAGGGTGATGTCTCATTCCCTAATCGTTAGCTTTCGCTTTCATCAACTTCTAATGTTAGTGCTTTGGTTTCTAACCTAAGTTTCTTAAGCGAGGATGGTGGAGGTACTCGTGCGGCCGTGGTCGCGACTTTGGTTTGGATGAGGAGCTTCGCCTCCTCAGACCATGGTGAGGTCCTTCTCGGATCGGCGCAACCGCTCGGAGGGCGGGAGGTCTGCTGGATGTTATTGCGCGCAACACCTCCGCCCTTTCCGGTGCCTCGGGATCGGGCGGGGTGGACATCGATCCGTGGGGGCCTTCTTGCTGAGTTTCTTCGCACTCAACCCCACGTTCTCCGTGTCGAGACCCATTGGGCGCGAATGGTGCTGCGTCGGGTTGGCGTAAGCTCGGCGTTGCTCGATGCTGGACCGGGGCAGGCACTCTTTGCCTCCCATCGGCTTGAGGGGCACTCTCTGGTGGGAGAACTTCTGGCCATGCAGCCCGCCGGCCACACCGTCTCTTGGGATGAGTTCGGACGGCGTTCGTCGAGCTCACATCCTGCGCGGCTTGATGAAGTGAAGAAGAAGGAGTTTCTCGCGCTCAAGCAGGCGTAAGTCGGTGATGGAGTACATGCACGAGTTCAACCACTTGGCTCGTTATGCTCCATCTGAGGTGGCCACGGATGAGGCCAAGAAGGAGAAGTTCATGGAGGGTTTGTCTGAGGAGCTGCAAGACAGGCTCTCCATTGTGGACTTTGCGACTTCCAGCCTTGGTAGACAAGGCCATTGTTCTTGAGCACAAGGCCAAGCGCTGGCGAGTCCCGCAGCGCAAGTGGGAGGCCCAGATGCCGCACAGCCGGCCTCTCTCGTCCTCATGTCGGGCCTACTCCAGGGGCCCGTTCTGTGGCTTCCCTACCACCGAGGCCGCCAGCACGAGTTCCTCGCCCTCCGCAGGCCGTGCCCCAGTCACGTGCGCCTGCGAACCAGCAGGTGGCCCCGCACCGTGGTGCCGGTCACTTGCTTTTCGTGCAACGAGAAGGGCATTATGCCAATAGTTGCCCTAACAGGGGTGGAGCGGCCTCGTCCTAATGGAGGGCGCGGGCGGGGAGGTGGTTCTTCTCGGGATCGAGAAGATCGTCCCGCTACCCAAGGCGTGGGTAGTGGCGCGTCAACCTCATCTCCGCGGAGGAGGCACGAGAGGCACCGGCGTCGTGTTGGGTACCATTTGGTTAACTCTTTCCTGCTTTCTGATTTTATTTGATTCAGCGCATACCATTCGTTTGTTTCCAGTCTTTTCTTCTTTGTGGGAGGTCTTCTTTTACTCCATTGTTGGTCCATTGCTCATTCGCTCTCCGGTTGGAGTTGAGAGTCGAGTGCGAGTGTAGGGATGTCCTGTTGAGATAAAGGGGTAGGATTCTTGGCAAACCTTATCCTCCTTCGATCGGCGAGCTTAGATGTAATCCTAGGCATGGATTGGTTGTCTCAGCACATGGGACAAATTGATTGCGCTAGGAGGCTCATCTACCTCACGATCCTACGGCGGCGAGGTTCGCTTTCGCAGAAGGCTGCGGGATCCGCATCTCTTCGCGCTTGAAGCGAAGCCAGCTCTAGATATTAGCGAAGTCCCAGTGGTGTGTGACTTTGTTGATGTCTTCCCCGACGACCTTCCAGGGATGCCACGGTTCGAGACCTCGAGTTTGTCATTGAGTTGGTTCCGTGCATCGCCCGATTTCAAAGAGGCCTTCTTGAATGGACCCAGCTTGAGTTGGTGGAGTTCAAGAAGCAACTAGGTGAGCTTCAAGAGAAGGGTTTCATCCGCCCTAGCTCATCTCCTTGGGGATGCTCGGCAATCTTTGTCCCGAAAAAGGACAAGGCAGCTGCGCATGTCGTTGATTACCGTCCACTTAATGAAGTAACGGTGAAGAACAAGTACCCTTTGCCCCAGATAGATGACCTCTTCGATCAATTAACTGGGCTCGAGTTTTCTCCAAGATTGATCCGAGTGGGGTATCATCGAGTTCGGATTCGACCGGAGGATATTCCAAAGCGCCTTTTTCTACTCGTTATGGCTTGCGAGTATACCGTCATGTCTTTCGCTTAACCAATGCTCGGCCTTGTTCATGAACCTCATGAATTCGGTGTTCATGGAGTATTTGGATAGGTTCGTTGTGGTCTTCATCGATGATATTCTTATCTACTCCAAGAGCGATGAGAACACAGAGCATTTGAAGCTTGTGTTGGGCAAGCTTCGCGAGCACAAGTTATATCGAGTTCGGCAAGTGCGCGTTACGGTTGAAGGAAGTAGCCTTCTTAGGCCATATTCTTTCGGCGGGAGGCGTGGTCGTGGATCTAACAAGATCGGCGATGTGCTTTCTGAGTCGACCACTTGGTCACCGGTTCGGAGTTTTCTTGGGTTAGCGGGATATTATCGTCGCTTTATCGAGAACTTCTCCAAGATAGCAAAGCCGATGTGGAGTTGCTCAAGAAGGACAAGAAGTTCTCGTGGTCGCTGATTGCGAGGGCGGTTTCAAGCACTTAGAAGCGATTGACCACGCTCTGTTCTTGTTCTCCCGATGTCCGTGAAGCTTCGATATCTTTTGTGGCGCTTCTCGTCGAGGCCTCGGTTGTGTCCTTATGCAAGAAGGCAAGGTAGTTGCCTATGCATCAAGGCAATTGAGACCTCATGAACTCAACTATCCTACCCATGACTTGGAGTTAGCTGCATGATCCATGCACTTAAGATTTGGCGACATTACCTAATCGGTGTCGTTGTGAAGTGTATTCGGATCACAAAAGCTTAAAGTATTTGTTCACCCAACGATTTGAACCTCGGCAAAGGAGATGGTTGGAGTTGATCAGGACTATGACATGGGTATTCACTACCATCGGGCAAGGCCAATGTCGTTGCGGATGCGCTTAGTCGCATAAGCGCATTGCAATGCATTGTTGCTTCAGAGCATCACCACCTCTTCTAGAGGAGTTTCAGTCTCAACACAGGGTTTGGTTGAGCATGGTTCCTCATTGCCTTGGTTGTCTGACCAACCTTGGTGGATCGGATCAGTCTGCTTTCGATCGGATGTTGGGGTAAACCACATCAAGGAAAATGTCAAGAATGGGACGACCAAGTGCTTCTCCGTAGATGAGCTTGGTGTCTTGAGGTTCGAACAGCGCCTCGTGGTTCCAAAGGACATAGAGTTGCGGAATTTGATCCTCAGCGAAGCCCACGATTCCCGTTATCCATTCATCCGGGGCCACGAAGATGTACGGGATCTTCGCGAAGATTTTGGTGGGCCCGAATGAAGAGGAGATCGCGAGGTTCGTTGCCGAGTGCGGCGTGTGTCGTCGTGTCAAGGCCGAGCATCGGCGTCGGTGGATTGCTTGACCCTTGCCCATTCCGGAGTGGAAGTGGGATTGGTCGGGATGGATTTTATCACCGGCCTACCAGTCACCGCGGGGCAATGATGCCATTTGGGTTATCATTGACCGGTTGACAAAAGTGGCGCACTTTCTTCCGGTCAAGACCAAGATTCGCACTGCGTTCACCTTGCGGAGCTCTATCTCGCCGGGATAGTGAGCTTGCATGGGGTGCGAAGACGATCATTTACGATCGTGGTTCCATCTTCACTTCGATTACGGCATAGCTTGCAAGAAGCTATGGGAACTCGTCTTTCTTCGGCCAAACATATCACCCCAAGCGGATGGTCGGACGAGAGGGTCAACCAAGTTTTGGTGGACATCTTTGCGAGCTTGTGTTCTTTCTGTGGGAAGCAGGAGAAGTGCTTGCCATTCGCCGAGTTTTCTTACAACAACGGTTTCAAGCCGGTCTCGGCATGGCACCATTCGAGGCCTTATACGGGAGAAAGTGTAGAACCCGTTGAATCGTGCGAGACCGGTGAAAGACCTTTCTTTGGCCCGGCTCGATTAATGAGGCCGAGGGTCAAGTCGGCTCATTCGTGATCGCTTGCGCGCGGCTCAATCGAGCGAGAAGAGCTATGCGGATCGTCGTCGTCGTGAGTTGAGCTTTGAGCCCAATGACTTCGTTTATCTCAAGGTTTCTCCTCGAAAGGTCACGGCGTTTTGGTGTCAAGGAAAGTTAGCTCCTCGATATGTCGCCCCTACCGTATTATCGAGAAGAAGGAGCTATTGCCTACAAGTTGGAGTTACTGCTTTGCACTTGCGGGAGTACATGATGTGTTCCATGTGTCCCGGCTAAAGAAGTGCCTCCGTGTTCCAACAGAGGAAGCTCCGTTGGAAACTCTTGATGTCGGGAAGATTTGACCTACCATGGCGTCTGTTCGCATACTCGAGGAAGCTGAGCGAAGAGCGAGAATAAGACCATCAAGTTCCTTAAGGTTCGGTGGTCGAATCATTAGAGGATGAGGCTACTTGGGAGCGAGAAGATCGTCTCCGTGAGACTACCCTCTTTCTTTTAAGTGAACCAAATCTCGGGACGAGATTTTTGTAAGAGGAGGTTTGTAACATCCCCAATTTCAACTTGTGTTGTAAGTGTAAGAAAATGAGTAGAAATTAAAACTTTTTCTTACATCATGTGTTTCTGTGTACTAAACAATTATTTCACGAGTATGGGAATACTAAGTCACAAGTCTGTTGATCATCTCTAGGAAATATTTTTCCTAAGTTCTTGGGTTGATATGTGACCCCTCCAAAAATTTCACACTTTTGAGAAATTGATTGAATAGTTTTATGGGTCATCAAACTTGCTTGACTCATAGTCAAACCCTAGCTCAAAGCATTGTATAATTTACGGAGAAAATGCTCAAAGCACAAAACTCCTAAAAATTTTATACAAGGTCCAACTCGAGGTTAGCAAGCTCTTGTCAAGATTTCAGAGAATTTGGAGCTAGTTTGCTAGCTCTAAAAGTCCCTTCAAGATCCAGGTTCCAATTTAAACCCTAAACCAGTCGACCTCCGGTCTTGGTCGCAGGGCCGCTTGAGCCGTGTCGGGCTCGGGCATTTGGACACAGTGGTCCGGGCGTTGGATTTTAAATCCGGCGCTCAAAGACCTCCTCGGGTCTTTGTAAAGGACCTCCCACCCCACGACTTCCTCCTGTTCGTTTACAAAGACAAACCTCGAGGACCTCCCCCAGGACCTCCTTTGCACCTTTTGCAAAGACCACCCTGGGCGACCTCCTCGGACCTCCACGACCACCCCTAGCGCTTGGGTGATCGTGTGCCATCTCTCTTGAGATCTGTGGCTCAGACCTCCCCTAAGTGTTAGGACCTCTAATACTTGGCTCAAGATCCGAGCCCTTGGATTTCAATCCAACAGCTCACGACCTCCCTAGTGGGGCTCGGTGCGGATTTTAGCCGTTGAGCTCCTTGACCTGGTCCTCTCACTGTCGGGTGGGCCTGGGCGTTATCAAATTTTGTGCATGGCAGTAGAGAGCAGTGCCTTGTCAACTTTGTTGGAGATATGCCCTAGAGGCAATCATATTGATGATGATATTTCATTGTATCCATGATTTAATAAATGTTCCTTGAATATTGCCTTTGTGTTGATTAACAAGTATGTGACTTGTTTGTGAAACTCTTTACTTGTATGGTTATTCTAAAGTTGTCCCTAGTCGGAGTTCATGTGAGGACACACGTGAATGATGGATTAGCACATGTATCGGTTGATGACCATGTTTCACAGGTCATAGACATGGAGATGTCAAACCAATAATGTGGACACATGTTTAGAACATGGGGTTGGACCGACCCAACATGAGACATAGTAATTATTCTTATGGTTCTCTCTACACAATGTGTACGCCTTGTCCTTAGACACGAGATTGTCGCATGTACTTGAGATGTGAATCGACCTACTTAGGGGCTATCAAACGCTACTCATGTGAATCGGGTAGTTATAAAGGTAGCTTTCGGGTTTGTCATGAAGCATCTTTGCGAGGCATGGTCGATCGAGATGGGATTTGCCCCTCTCTACCGAGAGATATCTCTCGGGCCTCGGTGATCGGATCCAGAAATGCATGGCCATGCTACTTAAGGTTAAGAGTTAACCTAGTAAGGGATTCCGATCACGGGATCGAAAAGAGTGGTCACTTGGAGCTCGACCGAATATCGTGAGGCAAAGGGATTGGCATGTACATAACGTTGTGATGGTTCGTCCGATATGATCTTTACGTATGTTTAGGAGTTGGCACGTCTTGCTAGAGGCCGCTACCAACTATTGACCAAGTATGTGTACTCGCGTCATGTCTAAACATATGTGAACCATAGGTCACACACTTATGGGTGAAGCCTAATCGGATTGGATCCGAATTAGAATGGGCATTGAGTCCTAATGGACCTCTATTCGTAGAAGCCCATTATAAGGACGCGTCTATAAAAGGAGGGCGGGGCGCTGGTTGAGGTTGAGTTTTTCGTGACATCCTCAAACCCCGCCGCCACCCTCCCACGCCCTAGTCGCTCGCGCGGATCTAGTAGTCCGCGCGCGCCGCTTCCCGCACGCGTGTGGATACCTTTGGGCGCCGCATCGTGGCGTTGGGACGAACCGCAAGAAAGGAGCAGACGTGGGGCGCCGCGACGAGGACGAGGAAGTAGTACGACTACTCGCCTTGACGTCTTCGCATCAATCGAGTACGACTACACCGCCGCGACGTCTTGCATCAACTTCCGCACTGCGCGTCTAGTGGTAAGACCGTGATCTATAATCTGCGGTGATCTTGGTTTACGGGTAGAATTTTTTAATTTGCGCTAGTGTAGCCTACCCGTTTCCCAACGGTGGTATCGAGCGATTCTTTGTCATGTTATAGGTTCGTGATTTGCATATGGCGATATGTAAATCGGTATGATCGATGTGATCGATTGTATAGTTACGTAATGGATTGGTCCGGTTTCGTGATCATGCTTTGCTAAGGTCGTGAAACAACGTACCCCTACCGGTCGGATTCGCCATCGGGGTAGACAGTGACACGTAAAACCGGTTGCGGCATGCGAAGATCAATATGATTGATCGAATCGGAACCTAGATTAATAATCGATGTACCGTGATCATACTGCTAAGGTCGTGAAACAACATACCCCTACCGGTCGGATTCGCCATCGGGGTAGACGGTGACACGTAAACCGGTTGCGGCATGCGAAGATCGATACAAATTGGTCGAATCGGAACGAAGAGTCGATTTGTGGTAAATATGATTTGCCGATCAAAATCCTATGTAAAAATTGCATAGATTGGATCTCTGTTTTTACTGGTCCGACCCGCGAGAAACCCCTCGACCCCTATCCCAGATTGCGATTCTATGCATAAACTTGTTTTTGCGGGATGTATGTGACCAGTATGGCCTAATGTGTATGTGATGCATGTTTGTAATATTTGCATGACTGCGTGTCGTGGATGCGGCAACACGGTGAGCCATTGTGTTGTCAAAGTATTGTATTAACGGCTGCGTGCCGACTTGTGATGATTCCTAGTATCCATGTATTTTATTACTAGCTGTTATGAGTAATAGCTTATAGTAGTACTCGGAGGACACATCACTTGGAGGATGGCACACATGAACCATGGAGATGGAGATCATCATGGTGGATGATTCTATGGCGATGGAGATCACCATGAGAAAATGGGCCATCTTGAGTCACAAGCGTGTGAATGCTATTCTGTTGTTTTACTCCTATGCATGTTTGAATGGTAGAAGTATAGCGATCCTCACAAAATGTTAACTTAAACATATGCCCTCCCAATTAAACTTTGCACCATCCCATGTCTTGTAAATTGATGGTGGGTCTATAAAATTAGGGCACCATCAACTTTCCTTGACTAGATGGGTTTTGTATCGGATACTTACATGCATAAGGATTGGTGAACTTAACAAGGTTATCATAAAGGTTATGGGCCTTGGGGCATAAAGGTTGGGCGTCGGGGCATAGAGATGTCACCCAACAACAAGAGTCATATAGAGATATGATTAGCAAGGTGTTGCTTACGAATTACCTTGTCTCCTAGCGGTGATGCAAAAGCTCACTAGTAGACTCGTTAATTGCGGATCTTGAATCGCTAAGAATCAACAGAGGATGTTGATTTTAGTGGGAGTACATTCTATTAAATTTGTTTAATACAGTTTACTCTATCATGGTTTTATTTGTCTTAGTATTTTGCATTTCCTATTGTAGATCAATGGCATCTAGCAACCACGCACACCCTTTTGCTTTGCGATCGATTCTTGAGAAAGAGAAATTAAATGGAACAAACTATTCGGATTGGTCCGTAACTCGAAATTGTTCTCGGGCGGATAAAAGGAAAACGTTCGGATACCCCAATCCCGTAAGAACACGCTAACAATGCGTCTGCTGCTGTTAAAAATGCCTACAAGAAAGCATGTGATGACTCTCTTGAGATTAGTTGTCTTATGCTTGCATGCATGGAACCTGACCTTCAAAAGCAGTTTGAGGATCAGGAAGCGTATGATATGATCATAGCGCTTAAGGACATGTTCGGACACAAGCCGGACTGAGCGGTTCAATGTATCTAAGGCTTTTACGGAATGCAAGTTAACAGTAAGGTGCACCGTAGGCCCACATGTGATCAAAATGGTTGGTTCTGATCGGACTTTGGATAAACTTGGTTTTCCAATTGGCCAAGAGTTGGCAATCGATTTCATTTAGCGTCTCTTCCACCTAGCTATGGGCATTTCATTTCGAACTACCATATGCATGGGGCGGATAAGGGCCTTAATGAGCTTTGTGGGATGCTCAAAACAGCAGAGAGTGACATTAAGAAGTGTGCAGGGCCTAGCCATGTGATTGCTTGTGTAAACAAGTCTAGCTTCAAGAAAAAGGGTAAGCCATGGCCAAAGAATAAGGGCAAGGTTAAGGATATGATCTCGGCCAACGCCTAAGCCTAATCTTTGGACTCGAGTGAGACAGTATGCTTCTATTGTAAAGAAACGCCACCGAAGAGAAACGCGCAAGAAGTACATGGATTCCGATGAATGCAAGAAGAAGGTGGAAGTAAGACTTCCACCCATGGTACACTTGTCATAAATGTTTTAGACATTTTTCTCGCAGATTCTCCTATTAACTCTTGGGTATTTGATACCGGATCAGTTGCTCACATTTGCAACTCGATGCGAGGGCTAATAAGAAGTAGAGGAGTCGCAAGAGGTGAAGTTGATTTTCGCGTCGAATAAAGCAAGGGTTGCTGCGTTGACCGTCGGCACCATGCAACTTCAGCTTCCTTCAAGATTTATTATGGAATTGAATAATTGTTATTATGTTCCTAGTATGAGTCAAACATTTTATCCCCTCATGTTTGATGAGAGATGGTTATTCATTTGCAAGTAAAGACAATGGTTGTTTGATCTCTAAAAATGGAATGTTTATGGCTTTGGCGCCCATTGTGAATGGGTTATTTATTTTAAATCTTGATGATGCGCCTATCTTTAACATAAATGCTAAAAGACTTCGACCTAATGATTTGAATCCCACCTATGTTTGGCATTGTCGTTTGGGTCACATAAGTGAAAAGCGCATGAAGAAGCTCCATGTTGATGGTCTTCTAACTTCGTTTGATTTTGAATCATACGAGACATGTGAAGCTTGTTTGCTTGGTAAGATGACCAAATCACCTTTCAAAGGTTCTTTTGAGAGGCGTCGACTTGTTGGAAATCATACATACCGATGTATGTGGACCAATGAGCACGATCGCTAGAGGTGGATTTCATTACTTCATAACTTTCATCGATGATTTTAGTAGATATGGCTATGTCTACTTAATGAAGCATAAGTCTGAAACTTTTGAAAAGTTCAAAGAGTTCCAGAATGAGGTTGAAAATCAACGTGCCAAGAAAATCAAGGCTCTGCGATCTGATCGTGGTGGCGAGTATTTGAGTCATGAATTTAGCAATCATCCAAGAGTTGCGAATTGTTCCACACTAACACCGCCTAAACGCCTCAAAGAAACGGGGTATCCGAGCGGCGTGTCGGACCTTGTTGGACATGGTTCGATCGATGATGAGCCACCAGATTTACCATTATCCTTTTGGGTTACGCTCTAGAAACGGCAGCTTTCACACTTAATAAGGTGCCGTCTAAATCCGTAGTTAAGACACCATATGAGATATGGACCGGAAGAGTCACGGTTTGTCTTTTCTAAAGATTTGGGGATGTGAGGCGTTTGTCAGCGACTCTGATCGAACAAGCTCACACCCAAGTCGGATAAATGCATTTTCGTGGGATATCCGAAGGAAACCTTTGGATATTACTTCTACAACCGACTAGAGGGCAAAGTGTTTGTCGCTCAAGTGGTGTTTTCCTAGAGAAAGAGTTTCTCAACAGGAGACAAGTGGAAGAACAGTGCGGCTTGAAGAAGTTCAAGATGAACCAATCGGGAAGACTCGACGAATGATGCCCATGTGGCGTAACAAGTTGAGGAACCCATGGCAAAGGAAGCACCACCACCACGAAGGTCGGAAGGCTCGCAATGCGCGAGATATGTTATTGTTAGATAATGATGAGCCTACGACCTATGCGGAAGCAATGATGGACCAGACTACGAGAAATGGCATAGTGCCATGAGATCCGAGATAGCATCCATGGGAGACAATCAAGTTTGGAATTTGGTTGACCTACCGATGGTGTTAAAACCATAGAGTGCAAATGGATCTATAAAAGGAAGATTGATATGGATGGAAATGTTCATATCCATAAAGCTCGACTTGTCGCAAAGGTTTCGGCAAGTTCAAGGAGTTGACTACGATGAGACTTTCTCACCTGTAGCGATGCTTAAATCAATACGGATCATTCTAGCTATTGCTGCATATTTCGATTATGAGATATGGCAGATGGATGTCAAAACGGCTTTCCTTAATGGAAATTTAACCGAGGACGTGTATATGATACAGCCCGAGGGTTTTGTCGATCTAAACAATGCTAGAAAAGTATGCAAACTTCAAAAATCCATTTATGGATTGAAGCAAGCATCTCGGAGTTGGAACATTCGTTTTGATGAAGTGGTCAAAGGGTTTGACTTCATAAAAAACGAAGAAGAATCTTGTGTTTACAAGAAGACAAGTGGGAGCTCACTCGTATTTCTAATCTTATATGTAGATGACATATTACTGATTGGAAATGATATTCCTATGCTCGAGTCCGTTAAGACCTCACTGAAAAATAGTTTTTCAATGAAGGACTTAGGGGAAGCGACATATATTTTGGGTATTAAGATCTATAGAGATAGATCAAAAAGGCTAATAGGATTAAGCCAGAGTACTTACATTGACAAAGTGTTGAAACGGTTCAACATGGAGGAGGCAAAGAAAGGGTTCTTGCCCATGTCTCATGGCATAAATCTTGGCAAGACTCAGTGTCCTTCGACAAGCGATGAGCGAGATCGCATGAGTAAGATTCCATATGCTTCGCCATTGGATCTATCATGTATGCTATGATGTGTACTCGCCAGATGTTTCCTATGCTCTAAGTGTTACGGCAGATACTGGTGATCGGTGAGAGTCACTGGACAGCGGTTAAAAACATCCTCAAGTATTTGAGAAGAACTAAGGATGTGTTCCTAGTCTACGGAGGTGAGGAAGAGCTCGTTGTAAATGGTTACACCGATGCAAGCTTCCAAACCGACAAAGATGATTACAAATCGCAATCGGGTTTTGTGTTCCTTTTGAGCGGTGGTGCGGTAAGTTGGAAGAGTTCCAAACAGAGATCATGTGCGACTCTACAACGGAGGTAGAGTACATTGCGGCTTACAAGGCGGCAAAGAAGGTGTTTGGATAAGGAAGTTCATAAGCGAACTAGGTGTGGTTCCTAGTGCGTGCGGTCCTCTGGATCTTTCTTGTGATAACAAGTGGGGCCATTGCGCAGCCAAGGGAGCCGAGGAATCACCAAAAGAACAAACACATACTGCGGCGGTTTCATCTCATTCGAGAGATCCTTAATCGAGGAGATTTAAAGATATGCAAAATACACACGGATTTGAATGTTTCAGATCCTTTGACGAAGCCTCTCCCACACCTAAGCATGAGGCGCACACAAGAGCTATGGGTATTAGATATCTTCTAGATTGACTCTAGTGCAAGTGGGAGATCGTTGGAGATATGCCTAGAGGCAATCATATTGATGATGATATTTCATTGTATCCATGATTTAATAAATGTTCCTTGAATATTGCCTTTGTGTTGATTAACAAGTATGTGACTTGTTTGTGAAACTCTTTACTTGTATGGTTATTCTAAAGTTGTCCCTAGTCGGAGTTCATGTGAGGACACACGTGAATGATGGATTAGCACATGTATCGGTTGATGACCATGTTTCATGTGTCATAGACATGGAGATGTCAAACCAATAATGTGGACACATGTTTAGAACATGGGGTTGGACCGACCCAACATGAGACATAGTAATTATTCTTATGGTTCTCTCTACACAATGTGTACGCCTTGTCCTTAGACACGAGATTGTCGCATGTACTTGAGATGTGAATCGACCTACTTAGGGGCTATCAAACGCTACTCGTGAATCGGGTAGTTATAAAGGTAGCTTTCGGGTTTGTCATGAAGCATGCTTTGCGAGGCATGGTCGGTCGAGATGGGATTTGCCCCTCTCTACCGAGAGAGATATCTCTCGCCTCGAGTGATCGGATCCGAAATGCATGGCCATGCTACTTAAGGTTAAGAGTTAACCTAGTAAGGGATTAAGGATCACAGGATCGAGAAAGAGTGGTCGCTTGGAGCTCGACCGAATATCGTGAGGCAAAGGGATTGGCATGTACATAACGTTGTGATGGTTCGCTCGATATGATCTTTACGTATGTTTAGGAGTTGGCACGTCTTGCTAGAGGCCGCTACCAACTATTGACCAAGTATGTGTACTCGCGTCATGTCTAAACATATGTGAACCATAAGGTCACACACTTATAAGTGAAGCCTAATTCGATTGGATCCGACTAGATGGGCATTGAGTCCTAATGGACCTCTATTCGTAGAAGCCCATTATAAGGACGTCTATAAAAGGAGGGCAGGGGCGCTACGGTTGAGGTTGAGTTTTTCGTGACATCCTCAAACCACGGCCGCCACCCTCCCACGCCCTAGTCGCCGCGCGGATCTAGTAGTCCGGCGTGCGTCGCTTCCTCCGTGCGTGTGGATACCTTTGAGGCGCCATCCGTGGTGTTGGGACGAACCGCAAGAAAGGAGCATGCGTGGGGCGCCGCGACGAGGACGAGGAAGTAGTACGACTACTCGCCCGACGTCTTCGCATCAATCGAGTACGACTACACCGCCGACGTCTTTGCATCAACTTCCGCACTGCGTCTAGTGGTAAGACCGTGATCTATAATCTGCAGTGATCTTGGTTTACGGGTAGAATTTTTAATTTGCGCTAGTGTAGCCTACTGTTTCCTACAAACTTTAGGGTGACAAACGGCTATGTGTCGCCAACATTAAATGTCCGCAGCACCTTTGCTCAAAAGTCTCACGACAACCTACTCCCATCGGTTTCGTGTACTTGGTCTCGGTGCCTACTGACTTTGCCACCCTTCCCACCGGCTATATTTGAAGCTCATGCTTCCTCTCTTAGTTCTTTTAGTCACTCTCTTGCACCCCTAGTTCTTTCTCCGCTCTTGTGCTCAAGTCACCCAAAATCTTTGCCACCATTGCGGACCTTGGAGCTCTCAGTCGGCCTCAGAGCTCCAGTGGTTCATTATTGTAGTTGTTGGCGGTCATCTTGTTCCCTTGGTCACCTCAAGCCTCCCCGACTTGCTTTGTTTGACCTTCACGAGAGGTTGACAAGGAGGAGCTTGTTTGTTCGTGGCGGGAGCCGTCTTCTTCATCTCCGGCGACCTCCACCGTCACCGAGCTACACGACCACTCCGGTTCTCCTTCAATCCGGGTGAGTACTTGATTCCAAAACCCGATCCCATTAGACCTCTTCGGTTTCGTTTTTGGCGCATTGGTCCCCGGCGGTTATCTCGGTTAGCCGCCCGGTTGGTGGTGCTTCGGTGTAGCTTTGGCACCCTTAGGTTCTCCGTCCTATTTGGAGCTCATTCGTGCCTTTGGTTTCGCCGACGAGGTCCACATCGCCGGCGGCAAGCCGCTGTGCACGCTCGGGTTTTGTCAGTTCAAAACCTCCCATTTTCGTCATCTTCTTAGGACCACTTTAATGCTCAAATCATTGCTCATCATTGGTGCATTAATTGTGTCCTAATTTGTGCCGTGGAGTCATTGTCGTGTAGGCGAGGGCCTTAGTCATTAAGTGTTCCGTTAGATTCATTTATGGTCAATCATTAGATGCATTAAGTGTCTTAGCCGCCACTGTCTAGAGATCCTGCACCATTAAAACCACTCTAGGACCTCCTCGCGCTAATCTTAGCCGTCCCCGACCTCTCCAAGTTCAGATCTGGGCCTTAGGATCTTTTCCAAAAATCCTAAGTCTCTGGACCTCCCACCATATAGAATCTCGGCGTTAAAGACCTCAGTAGGTTAAATCCCAGCCGCTAGGATCACCCTCCTCCTTGGGGTCCTCTTTGCAAAAGACCTCCTTGAGGTCCTCTCGTGCGAAGAGGTCACCCGATCGTTTTGTCAAACCGCCTCTCGAACCTCCTTGGGGTCCTCTTTGCAAAAATCCTTCCTTAGTCGTTTTCTAAAACCACCTGAGCCACCCCACCAAGGTCCTCTTTTGCAAAAGACCACCCCGGTCCTTGGTAAAGAAAACCTTCAAAACCACCCGGGGTCCTCTTTACAAAGACCACCCCTTGGTCTCTTTGTAAAGAGAACCTCGAGACCTCCTCGTCTTTGGTCTTAACCATGAGGACCTCCCGCCTAGATCTGGACCACTCAGGACCTCTCCCATGGAGATCCGAGCCATCCGGATCTCTCTCAGATAGCTTGTGTTGGAGGACCTCCCGAGGGACATCTCGACCGTTAGGACCTCCTCGGTGAGATCCTGGCCGTCAAGACCTCTCGCCTGCTAAGCACCGTTTAGGTCCTCTCTCGCTCAGATCTAGACCGTTAAGACCTCCCCTGAAATCTTAACCGTCCGACCTTCCCCTTAGCGAGTTAGTTGTAGGACCTCCTCGTGGAGCTCGGGGCCGCGGATCCAGATCCGCGTCCACGACCTCCCTAGCTTGCGAGACCTCCTTCGCGGTGTCTTGTGCATCCGATGGTGAGCCGTTGGATTCAATATCAACGGCTAAGACCTCTCTAAGCGCGACAAGGTTTTCGCGCCGAGAGCTCGTGCGGGTTTTAGCATCGAGATCGTGAGCCGTGCGATCTTTGATCAACGACCCGCGACCTCCCGAGTTTATGGGTTTTCAGTTTAATCCAAGAAGCTTTTATTTGCACATATTAATTGTTTTAAACTTCAAAATTGAATAACTTTTTCTCTGTAGCTCCAAATTTAACAAACTAAAGTTCTATAAATGCATCTCATTAAAGTACTTTAGCTTAGTATAGGTTTTGCAGTAGTCTTTAATACTGAAATTAATCATGTCTTAGATTCATAACTTAGAAAAATCATAACTAAATCATTTTAACTCCAAATGACCTGAAATTTTATATGGGTTACCACTATACCAGTAGGTAGCTACCATAAAAATTTCAGCTTCAAAATCTTTATAGAAAATGTTTTGCTACAGTGCTAATTATGGTAGAAAATAGGTTTTTAGAGAATATCTTTTGCACCACAAATCCAAATTAGGTTTTCAGTTCCTATGCCTAGGTATATTCCTATTTTGCACGGTGTATAAATTTACGTCGCAATTGGATAATTTTGCTTGCTCTTTTGTTTAAGTGTTGCTCGTCTTATTGGTTGTTTTCGCTCTTTAGCTTAGGATTCGATATTTGCGGTAACCCCGAGAACGACCCTCATAACAAATTGAGCAACAACAAGCGAGCAAGCGATTTGATCATTTCCCATTGATCCCATTACTTTCAAAGTCTAATATTTTGTTTAACTTCTATGTATGCATTGCTACTTTGTTGTTAAATTGATTAGTTAGACCTCTAGTTGCATAATCTGTAGGTAAATGGTTATCCTCTACTACCGAGCCTAGGTTATTTCTTTGTGGTTAGAGTTCGATGGATGAACTCTTATCACTTAGTAGATTACGTATGAATATTGCTTAGCCATGCCTAGCTATCGGTAGTATTGGGCGATCATCGACTTAGTCGGTGATCTTGATCACACAACTACTTATACTACTCCATTATGTCCAACCCTTGTGTTTTATTGATTTACAAATCAAAAACTGAAAACAAAACTATATCTTGACTTGGGCACAATGGTATGTTGATGTGATCTGTTGGGTGTGTGGAATGGTGCCTAAGTCCCTAAGGACCGAGTTACTTGTGCCATTGATCCAAGCAATTGTTGCGTGCTAACCACACGAGGGGGATATGGAACCTCTCTTGACTAAGTACTTTGGGAGGTGTTAATTATGAGCTGGTCGGTGGGTGTGTTCCTGTGTGTGTGTGTTTGTGGTGTTGGAGGGGAGCATTAGCAGACCGGTTAGGCTGTTTAATGTGTCTTTCTCCCGTGGGTTGCGGCTCTTAATTAGCATCGTCCATTGGAAAGCGTCTTGTTAGACTTAGCCATGCCTGCATACCAAAGGAAGTGTGCTAACCGTGGCTGGTGGAAAGGCGGTCTATCGTGTGGGTACATTGGTACACCCCTGCAGGGTTAAAACTATTCGAATAGCCTCGTCCTAGGTTATGGACACGCTTGGTTATTTCCCACAAGAACTAGACTACAACCTTTTAAAAAAAACTTAAACTTGACATGGGTGGTATGAAGGGGTACTTTGATCAACGGCCCACGACCTCCCCAGTCTTTATTGGTTTTCCAGATTTAGTTCCGAGAGCTTTTATTTGCACATATTAATTGTTTTAAACTTCAAAATTGCATATCTTTTTCTCTGTAGCTCCAAATTCAACAAACTAAAGTTCTATAAATGCATCTGTTAAAGTACTTTAGCTTAGTATAGGTTTTGCAGTAGTCTTTAATACTGAAATTAATCATGTCTTAGATTCATAACTTAGAAAAATCATAACTAAATCATTTTAACTCCAAATGACCTGAAATTTTATATGGGTTACCACTATACCAGTAGGTAGCTACCATAAAAATTTCAGCTTCAAAATCTTTCTAGAAAATGTTTTGCTACAGTGCTAATTATGGTAGAAAATAGGTTTTTAGAGAATATCTTTTGCACCACAAATCCAAATTAGGTTTTCCAGTTCCTATGCCTAGGTATATTCCTATTTTGCCTTGTGTATAAATTTAAATCGCAATTGGATAATTTTTGCTTGCTCTTTTGTTTAAGTGTTGCTCGTCTTATTGGTTGTTTTCGCTCTTTCGCTTAGGATTCGATATTTGCGGTAACCAGAGAACGACCCTCCGCAACAAATTGAGCAACGACAAGCGAGCAAGCGGTTTGATCATTTCCCATTGATCCCATTACTTTCAAAGTCTAATATTTTGTTTAACTTCTATGTATGCATTGCTACTTTGTTGTTAAATTGATTAGTTAGACCTCTAGTTGCATAATCTGTAGGTAAATGGTTATCCTCTACTACCGAGCCTAGGTTATTTCTTGTGGTTAGAGTTCGATGGATGAACTCTTATCACTTAGTAGATTACGTATGAATATTGCTTAGCCATGCCTAGCTATCGGTAGTATTGGCGATCATCGACTTAGTCGGTGATCTTGATCACACAACTACTTATACTACTCCATTATGTCCAACCCTTGTGTCTTATTGATTTACAAATCAAAACTGAAAACAAAACTATATCTTGACTTGGGCACAATGGTATGTTGATGTGATCTGTTGGGTGTGTGGAATGGTGCCTAAGTCCCCAAGGACCGAGTTACTTGTGTCACTAAGCCAGCGCTTATTGCGTGCTAACCACACGAGGGGATATGGAACCTCTCTTGACTCGATGCTTTGGGAGGTGTTAATTATGAGCTGGTCGGTGGGTGTGTTCTTGTGTGTGTGTGTTTTGGAGGAGCATTAGCGGACCGGTTAGGGCATCTAATGTGTCTTTCTCCGTGGGTTGCGGCTCTTAATTAGCATCGTCCATTGGAAAGCGTCTTGTTAGACTTAGCCATGCACGCATACCAAAGGAAGTGTGCTAACCGTGGTGGTGGAAAGGCGGTCTATCGTGTGGGTACATTGGTACACCTGCAGGTTAAAACTATTGAATAGCCTCGTCCTAGGTTATGGACATGCTTGGTAGGTCGTGCAAGAACTAGACTACAACCTTTTGAAACTTAAACTTGACATGGGTGGTATGAAGGGTACTTCATGCTATTGTTGTGGTGACTATGGGTTAGTCACTTCTAGGTTGGTGTTGTTCCTATCTATTGTTGTTATTGTCTCTTTTATTTGAACAATAAAAGTTAATTGCAAACCTGCTTTGAATCTATTACCTTATTGCAAATGAAAACTTGCTTTATCTTTGAAAATAAGTCGAGCCTCATCCACTTAAATAAAGCTTGCATGTAGTTAATTATAGTTCTGTTATCTCACACGTCAGTCTTGCAGTACAAAAACAAGTTTTGTACTCATCCGCTGCTTAATATTAATTGTTGCAGAGGAAGAAGGTGAGCCCCAAGGGCCTCACTTTTGTGAGTTGTGTTGCGCGCCGTGCGGGGCGATTAGCTTGGCGGTCCGGTTGGTTGCCTTGTGGGTAAAGGCACACCGATTGGCTTTTGCTATTGCCATCTTATGGCCATTTTGCTTCATTGTGTATTTATCTATTTGTATGCCTTTTGGCCAGTCGGCCTCTCTTTTGTAATAACTCTATTTAAAGTATATATGTCTTTCGATTGTTGCTTTTTGCTTGGCTCTATGTGTATGAATGGAATTGATGCATGATTTTATAACGAGTGTGTATCTGCATTTAGGAAGTATACATATCTCGAGGCTTAGTTTATTTGATTGGTACTGTTAGGACCAAGTGGTCAGTTAAACATGCAGGCGAATAAACCGGGGTCCTCACAAAGTTGTTATCAGAGCCATTCCGACCGTAGTAACCCAAGCTTGATCGTCTTTAGGATATTTTGGAAAAACTTAATTTCAAAGTATCAAATGATTTATGAAAGCTTAAGTAAGTTCTCAGATTTTATTCCTTACCTATCTTAGCTTTCTATCTCATCTTGCTCTAATTTGAGTTTTAAAAGTTGTCCTCCTTTCCTTCTCTCAAAGATAGTCATTATCGTTTAAATGGGGTTTGGGAACCAGTGAGTTTGGCAAATTGAAGTGTTAGCCGCCTCTACAAGATTTTGAAGCTTCGAGTTGAAGATTTGGCTAGGAGGCTTGGATGCGAAATCTGGACAGCGAGCATTCAATTTCCGGACAGCAGACTCAAAGGTTCTAAATAGGGTAGAAAATGAGAGGTTAATCAACTAAAACTTGTGGGAATAAAAGGGTAGGATGTGATACTAGTTAGCTAAGTACCTAACGCTATTTTTGTCGCCTTAACTTTGCTCTTGAGTAGTGTTAGATTTGTTGTAAGGCGCTGAAATTTTTACCTTCTCACACTATTACTCGTTCATTCAATACGGGTTAATGGCATTGAAAAGTTGAGCTTGGTTTAATGTTTCCTTGCTGTTTTGGAGCTTCTTTGGAAACATTTAAAGTTTGTATGCTTGCTGTTTTTGGCTTTCGGTTAGGGTGATATCTCATTTCCCCTAGTCGTTAACTTTTCATTTTCATCAACTTCCAGTTTCAGGCGGTGTTGCTAACCAAAGTTATTAGTAACGCCCTTGTTTTCTAAACCTTTTCAAGGCATTTAAAATAAAATAGAACCATTTGGTTTTGATGAGAGTTCAAAACTTAACCTAAGTTTCCGAAAGAGTCCTAAATGACTAAAACAAACTTCAATGATCAAATTTGTAATTTCTTTGTGTTGAGTGGGTTCTGAACTACCAGGCCTCCCATACATTTTGTCTTCTCTAGAACTCTCTTCGATGGCCCTTTCTCTCGGAATATCCATACGCGTCAACTAGGTATTACCACTATGCGGTATTACCTTCGATCAATTCGTGGTCACACCGCTTCATGAGAGAAACAAACTCTTAGAACATAGGTTACGGGAATCCCTTACCGCCATGTAACACGGTGCTACGGAGGTGTGATGGTACCGAGTCCCGCAAACTCGCAAAGACCAGCGTTTGAACCTCTTTATACCATATGAGACCTCCTTGATCTAATCCGAGCCATTCAGACCTCTTGTTGGATCAATCTTGACCGTCAAAGACTACGACATGGGGATTCATTACCATCAGAGCAAGACTAATGTTGCTGCAGGTGCAATTAGTCGAGAGGTGTTTTGCAATGCATTGTTGCTCCAGAACTGCAGCCTACCCTCCTTGAAGACTTTTATTGTCTCAACTCGGGTGTGGTTGAGCACGGGTCTATTGCGCCTTGGTTGTGCAACCAACCTCGTGCATCGAGATCAAGTTTGCTCGTGATCGGATCTTTGGAGTGAACCAAATCAAGCAAAATGTTAAGATCGGAACAACCAACTTCGCTAAGTCGAGATCGATTTCGCGACTCAACCGACGTAAGGGCTCGCGGATCGTTGTCGTTACAACTTAAGTTTACTACGTGGCCTAAATGGCCATAGTCCATCTAAGAAGTCGGGTGCGCGAGGGATGACTCTGTATAGCTAGTTATCAAGCCGAGGTCTCGTTCGTTAGTGGAGTAACCAGACAAATTGCTCCACCAACTGAGAATGGCCTTGGTTCCTTTAAAAAGCTAGTTGCGGAGGGATGACTCTGCATAGCTAGTTAGCAAGCTGAGAGCCCGTTGTTGGCGGAATTGACCAGACAAATCGCTCCACCAGCTAACAACAACCTTGCTCCATCAACCTTAGGATCTAGAAAGACCTCTCAGTCTGCCAATCCTTATTTTATCTGGACTTGGTAAGTTTCTCTGTGTCAACTAAAGTGGCACATTTTCTACCAGGTCAGAACCAAGATTCGTCCAATCACCTAGCGGAGCTCTATGTCACCAGGATCGTGAGCTTGCATGGGGTGTCGAAGACGATCGTTTACGATTGTGGCTCCATCTTCACTTCCCGATTCGGCATAGCTTGCAAGAGGCTATGGGAACTTCGTCTTTCTTCGGCCTGACATATCACCCCAAACAGATGGTCGGGCAGAGAGGGTCAACTAAGTATTAGAGGACATGTCGAGCTTGTGTCCTTTCTTATGGGAAGCACCGGGAGAAGTGCTTGCCATTTGTCGAGTTTTCTTATAACAACAGCTTCCAAGCCAGTCTCGGCATGGCACCATTTGAGGCCTTATACGGGAGAAAGTGTAGGACCCCGTTGAACTGGTGCGAGACCGGTGAGAGACCTTTCTTTGGCGGACTCGATTAATGAGGCCGAGGTCAAGTCCGCTCATTCGTGATCGCTACGCACACTCAATCCGAGCAAAAGAGCTATGCGGATCGCCGTCGGCGTGAGTTGAGCTTTGAGCCCAATGACTTCGTTTATCTCAAGGTTTCTCCTCCAAGGGTCACCGGTGTTTTGGTGTCAAGGGCAAGTTAGCTCCTCGATATGTCGGTCCCTACCGTATTATCGAGAAGAAAGGAGTCGCCTACAAGTTGGAATTGCTCGCTGCACTTGCGGGGTACATGATGTTTTCCATGTGTCCCAATAAAGAAGTGCCTCGGGTTCCAACGGAGGAAGCTCCGTTGGAAACTCTTGAGGTTCGGGAGGATTTCACCTATCGCGAGCACCTGCTCGCATCTTTGGAGGCGAGCGAAGAACAAGGAACAAGACCATCAAGTTCCTTAAAGTTCGGTGGTCAAACCATTCCGAGAACGAGGCTACTTGGGAGCGAGAAGATCGTCTCGTCAGTGCACTACCCCTCTTTCTTTTCAGTGAGACAAATCTCGGGACGAGATTTTTGTAAGGGGGGGAGGTTTGTAACATCCCCATTTTTAACTTGTGTTTTAAATGTAAGAAAATGAGTAGAAATTAAAACTTTTTCTTACATCATGTGTTTCCTGTGTGTATTAAACCATTATTGCACGGTATGGAAATACAAAGTCACAAGTCTGTTGATCATCTCCTGGGAAATATTTTTCCTAAGTTCTTGGGTTGATGTGTGACCCCTCTGAAAAATTTCACAATTTTCAGAAATTGTTTGAATAGTTTTATGGGTCACTCAAACTTGCTTGACTTGTAGTCAAACCCTAGCTCAAAGCATTGTATAATTTACGGAGAAAATGCTCAAAGACAAAAACCTCTAAAAATTTTATACAAGGTCCAACTCAAGGTTAGCAAGCTAACGTCAAAACTTCATAGAATTTGGAGCTAGTTTGCTAGCTCTAAAAGTCCCTTCAAGATCCTGATTCAAAATTAAACCTAAGCCTGGTCCGAGTGGACTTGGACTCAGACCTCCAGGTCTTGGTCACACCGAGCCGCTTAGCCGTGTCGGGCTCGGTCAGGTTGGGCACAGGTGGTCTGGGCTGTTGGATTTTAAATCCAACGCTCAAAGACCTCCTCGGGTCTTTGTAAAGGACCTCCCACCCGCACGACCTCCTCAGGTTCTTTTACGAAGACAACCCTCGAGGGCCTCCCCCAGGACCTCCTTTGCACCTTTTTGCAACGACCACCCTGGGCGACCTCCTCGGCCCTCCACGACCACCCCTAGCGCTTGGGTGATCGTGGGCCATCTCTTTTGAGATCTGTGGCTCAGACCTTCCCTAAGTGTTAGGACCTCTAATACTTGGCTCAAGATCCGAGCCCTTGGTTTTCAATCCATCGACTCACGACCTCCCTAGTGGGAGCTCAGTGCTGATTTTAGCCATTGGGCTCTTTTGACTGGTCCTCTCACCGCCGGGTGGGCTGGGCATTATCAATTTCTGTGCGTGGCGAGGGAGCAAGGCCTTGTCAACTCTAGGGTGACAACGCGGCTATGTCTTTGCCAACATTAAATGTCCGCAGCCCTTTGCTCAAAAGTCTCTCGACAACCTACTCCCATCACCTCATGTGTACTATAGCTCGAGTGCCTACTGACTTTGCCATCCTTCCATGGCTATATTTGAAGCTCAAGCTTCCTCTCTTAGTTCTTTTAGTCACTCTCTTGCACCCCTAGTTCTTTCTCTCGCTCTTGTGCTCAAACACCGAAAGCCATTGCCACCATTCTGGACATTGGAGCTCTCGGCGACCTCCGAGCTTCAGTGGTTCAACATTGCAATAGTGGCGTCATCTTGTTCCCTTGGTCACCTCGAGCCTCCCTAACTTGCTTTGTTCGACCTTCACGAGAGGTTGACAAGGTGGGGCTTCTTTGCTCGTGGCCGGGAGCTTCGTCTTCTTCATCTCGGCGACCTCCACGTCACCGGAGCTACCGCGACCACCCTCGGTTCTCCTTCAATCCGGGTGAGTACTTGGTTCCAAAACCCGATCCCATTAGACCTCTTCGGTTTTTTTTGGCGCATTTGGTCTCGGCGGTTATCTCGGCTAGCCGCGGTTGGTGGTGCTTTGGTGTAGCTTTTGGCACCCTTAGGTTCTCCGTCCTATTTGGAGCTCATCCGGTGTTTTGGTTTCCGCCGTGGAGATCCACGTCGCGTGATAAGTCAGTGCGCCTTCGGGTTTTGTCGATTCAAAACCTCCGTTTTAAATCATCTTCTTAGGACCACTTTAATGCTCAAATCATTGCTCATCATTGGTGCATTAATTGTGTCCTAATTTGTGCCGTGGAGTCAGCGACGTGTAGGCCATGGCCTTAGTCATTAAGTGTTCCTTTTAGATTCATTTATTGTCAATCATTAGATACATTAAATTGTCTTAGCCATCATGTCTGGAGGTCTGCACCATTAAAACCACTCTAGGACCTCCTCGGGTTAATCTTAGTCTGCTCACGACCTCTCCAAGTTTAGATCTGGGCCTTAGGATCTTTTCAAAAATCCTAAGTCTCTAGACCTCCCTTGGTGGTGATCCTAGCCGTATAGGACCACCTGTTAAATCTTAGCCGTATAAGACCACCTTGTGTTTCGCAAAGACCTTCCCGAGGTCCTCTTTGCAAAACACCTCCGATGGTCTTTTGTAGAAAAGCCACCCGAACCAGATCTCCTTGTTTGAGTCTCTAGCTGCCAGACCTCCCCTAATCGTATCCCCGCCGTTAAAGACCTCCGTAGGCTAGATCTCACCGATAGGATCACCCTCCACCTTGGGGTCCTCTTTGCAAAAGACCTCCTTGAGGTCCTCTCAGGCGAAAAGACCACCCTTGGTCGTGTTATCAAGACCACCCTCTCGGACCACCCCACCGAGGTCCTCTTTGCAAAAGACCACCCCTGGTATTTTGTAAAGAGAACCTTCAAAACTACCTTTGGGGTCCTCTTTGCAAAAAGACCACCTCGGGTCCTTATCAAGAAACCGCAGGACCTTCCTCGCTTCATCATAGCCGTCTAGGACCTCCTGCGCGACTCTGAACCGTTAGATTTAGATCTAACTGCCAGACTCGTCGATCTATTTGCAACTCTACCGCTTTGGTTCTCTCTTTATCGTTCGTCTTTAGATCTACGGCTCGGATCTGGAGAACATTCGGACCCCTCCGGATGCAATCTTGATCTAGGCCGTCCATCTTAAGATCCAAGGCCCAGACTCGTTGAGGCGCTCGGATGGCCCGAACATCCCATCTCACATGGGCCATTGGATCTAAATCCATCGGTGGAGTCCTTGGTAGTTAAGACCTCCTCAGGAGATCTTAGCCGTCAAAGACCTCCCTCCTTCCGATCTCACCGCCCAGACCTCCTTCCGTAGATTTAACCCTAGGACCTCCTAAGGAGGTCAGGACCGTCAGATTTTGATCTAACGATCCCGACCACCTTTAGGCGCGAGGACCTCCTCCGTGTACGCTGTGCGTGCACTGGTCATAGCCGTTGGACTTAAGATCTACAGCTTAGACCTCCTCGCTAGATCTTGCCGTCTAGGACCTCCTCGTTAGATCCAGACCGTCAAGTCTAGATCTAACGGCTAAGACCTCTCCTAGGCGCGGCAAGGTCGTTGCGCCCAGGTGCTCGTGCGGGTTTTGGCATCTGAGATCGCGAGCCGTGCGATCTTTGATCAACGGCCCACGACCTCCCCACTTTATTGGTTTTCCGATTTAGTTCGAGAGCTTTTATTTGCACATATTAATTGTTTTAAACTTCAAAATTGCATATCTTTTCTCTGTAGCTCAAATTCAACAAACTAAAGTTCTATAAATGCATCTGTTAAAGTACTTTAGCTTAGTATAGGTTTTGCAAAGAGTCTTTAATCTGAAATTAATCATGTCTTAGATTCATAACTTAGAAAAATCATAACTAAATCATTTTAACTCCAAATGACCTGAAATTTTATATGGGTTACCACTATACCAGTAGGTAGCTACCATAAAAATTTCAGCTTCAAAATCTTTCTAGAAAATGTTTTTGCTACAGTGCTAATTATGGCCGAAAATAGGTTTTTAGAGAATATCTTTTGCACCACAAATCCAAATTAGGTTTTTCCAGTTCCTATGCCTAGGTATATTCCTATTTTGCCTTGTGTATAAATTTAAATCGCAATTGGATAATTTTTGCTTGCTCTTTTGTTTAAGTGTTGCTCGTCTTATTGGTTGTTTTCGCTCTTTCGCTTAGGATTCGATATTTGCGGTAACCCCGAGAACGACCCTCCGCAACAAATTGAGCAACGACAAGCGAGCAAGCGCTTTGATCATTTCCCATTGATCCCATTACTTTCAAAGTCTAATATTTTGTTTAACTTCTATGTATGCATTGCTACTTTGTTGTTAAATTGATTAGTTAGACCTCTAGTTGCATAATCTGTAGGTAAATGGTTATCCTCTACTACACGAGCCTAGGTTATTTCTCGTGGTTAGAGTTCGATGGATGAACTCTTATCACTTAGTAGATTACGTATGAATATTGCTTAGCCATGCCTAGCTATCGGTAGTATTGGGCGATCATCGACTTAGTCGGTGATCTTGATCACACAACTACTTATACTACTCCATTATGTCCAACCCTTGTGTCTTATTGATTTACAAATCAAAAACTGAAAACAAAACTATATCTTGACTTGGGCACAATGGTATGTTGATGTGATCTGTTGGGTGTGTGGAATGGTGCCTAAGTCCCCAAGGACCGAGTTACTTGTGTCACTAAGCCAAGCGCTTATTGCGTGCTAACCACACGAGGGGATATGGAACCTCTCTTGACTCGATACTTTGGGAGGTGTTAATTATGAGCTGGTCGGTGGGTGTGTTCTTGTGTGTGTGTGTTTTGGAGGGGAGCATTAGCAGACCGGTTAGGCTGTCTAATGTGTCTTTCTCCCGTGGGTTGCGGCTCTTAATTAGCATCGTCCATTGGAAAGCGTCTTGTTAGACTTAGCCATGCCTGCATACCAAAGGAAGTGTGCTAACCGTGGTGGTGGAAAGGCGGTCTATCGTGTGGGTACATTGGTACACCCTGCAGGTTAAAACTATTCGAATAGCCTCGTCCTAGGTTATGGACATGCTTGGTAAGGTCGTGCAAGAACTAGACTACAACCTTTTAAAACTTAAACTTGACATGGGTGGTATGAAGGGTACTTCATGCTATTGTTGTGGTGACTATGGGTTAGTCACTTCTAGGTTGGTGTTGTTCCTATCTATTGTTGTTATTGTCTCTTTTATTTGAACAATAAAAGTTAATTGCAAACCTGCTTTGAATCTATTACCTTATTGCAAATGAAAACTTGCTTTATCTTGAAAATAAGTCGAGCCTCATCCACTTAAATAAAGCTTGCATGTAGTTAATTATAGTTCGTTATCTCACACGTCGGTCTTGCAGTACAAAAACAAGTTTTGTACTCATCCGCTTGCTTAATATTAATTGTTGCAGAGGAAGAAGGTGAGCCCCAAGGGCCTCACTTTGTGAGTTGTGTTGCGCGCTGTCTGGGACGATTAGCTTGGCGGTCCGGTTGGTTGCCTTGTGGGTAAAGGCACACCGATTGGCTTTTGCTATTGCCATCTTATGGCCATTTTGCTTCATTGTGTATTTATCTATTTGTATGTCTTTTGGCAGTCGGCCTCTCTTTGTAATAACTCTATTTAAAGTATCTATGTCTTTCGATTGTTGCTTTTTGCTTGACTCTATGTGTATGAATGGAATTGATGCATGATTTTGTAACGGGGTGTGTATACTGCATTTCTGGGAAGTATACATATCTCGAGGCTTGGTTTATTTGATTGGTACTGTTAGGACCAAGTGGCTGGTTAAACAGTACGAGCCGAATAAACCGGGGTCCTCACATCGAGTCACCCACGCGCTGGTTTAACCCACGTGCACAAAGGCATCGCCCACTTGTCGGCCGAGAGTGGCGGTTAGGACAGGATTAACGCTTCTAATGATTATCATTAACTAGGCACTAATGACTCCTGAGATTTGATTCTAACCCCTCGGGCCCACAAGTCAGCGACCCAGAGGTAAATTCCGACAGCGATTAAATGCCGACACATTAATTAACCAGTGATTAACATTAATGATGTCGGAACAGCGCGGGATTGAACCAGAGAATGATTTAAGGATGTTGGGCCCACTGGTCAGTGGCTCAACGACAATGATTACGACATAATTAATAACTAATGATTAGCAATTAATGTGTCCTAATTAAGTGACGGAAACGGGAGCTCTGTGCCGGCAAAACCCGAGTGATTTCAACGGCAAATCGCCGGCGACACTGGCCGCGGCGGCGCCGAACAAGAGCCAAAATGGATTCGCAATAGCACAACGAATCTAATGGTAGCATCCTCGCCGGCGGCGAAGGACTAGAACGCCGGCTAGCCGGAAAACGAAAATGGGAGCTTACTGCTAAACACGAAAATCGCGATGAGCTCCACTGCAAGCCTAGGATGCGGTGCCAAAGCTTCTAAGGACTAATAAGAAGCTACCTTAAAGGAGAGGAGCTTCGAAGATGGCCGGAGGTGCTTGATCACGGTGAAAGCTCGCCGGACTTGGAGAAGAAAACCCGAGATTGGTACCCTGAGCCAAATGAGTGATTCCAAAGCATCAAAATAGCTTCATTATGATTCACAGAAGCTACATGAGCAAGTAATTGGAAAATGGAGCACTCACCTGAGCTGAGGAAGAAAATGACCAATTTCGGCCGAATTTGAACAAACCCCAAATTGGACAATTCCTGAGAATCAAATCCAAAATTAAGTGAGGGGAAATGTTCAAGGAAGTAAATAGATAAGGTTAGGGCAAAGAAACGTGAAGGAGGACCACTGGAACACCAAGAACACCAATGGAGCTCCACGGGTCAACAATGGCGGTTTGCCATTTTTGAGGTGTTAAGCTCCAATATTGAGAATGAAGCTTGATGGTGGTCTAAAGAAATACCAGGAAGCATTGAGAGTGCTTATAAAGCCATGAAAGCATTAGGGTTTGCACCACACATCTCTCGGGCGGCAAAACACAAAGCACAATGCGCGGTCGACAAGGAAAAAGAGGTGTAGACGTGCATTAGGGCATGGCCTGGCTCAGTGTACCTCCCATACCCCTAAACGTCGGCTAGGGTGGCTTTAGGGAGCAAGAAGTGACACTGCCATTACTCCCCCTACAGTGCTCGCACGGCCGGAGGTTGAAGACGACCCGCGAAAAGGCTCGACGATTTTCAGCCGTTGGATGAGACACGGACGGCTGAGATACAACCACGCCTCCCAGGTTTAAAACACAACGGGGAGGCTGCGAGCCCTACGATTAGAAACGAACGGCTCAGATTGCCCCACGTCGCAAACGTGGTTTGCAACGAAAGGACACGCGAACGTTGGATCTTAATCCAACGGCTCAGATTCAAGAATGCAACCGGAGGGTCCGAAAGTTTCGGAGAATCTCAACGGTTGGATGGAGATCTAACGGTTGACATTCGCGCAAGCAACCGGAAGGTCCGAAGGGTTACACGCGCGGGCGTGCGATTTAGATCCAACGGTGGAGATCCAACGCGCGTTTTAAAGGGTGGCTCGGTGCAGTTAGTTGACTGGACCGAAACAATTGGCTCGAGCCCGAGTCTGACTCGGACCCAAGTAACAGTAAAACCACGTTTGACTTTGAAATAAGAACAGAGACTTTGAACGATTTATTTGAGGTAGCAAATTAACTCCAAAAATTATGAAATTTTTACAGGAGCTTGCTAACTCAGATATTAACCTTGTGTAAAATTTTCAGAGGTTTTTATGCTGTGAATAAATCTCCAAAAATTCTGCAAGGCTCTGTTTTAATGTTTGACTAAGAGTCAAACAGGTTTGACTGCCTCTAAAAATATTCAAACAATTTCTAAAAATTGTGAAATTTTTCAGAGGGGTCACATACCATCACAGAGACTTAGGAAAAATATTTCCAGAGGATGATCATAAGATTTGACAAGATTGTTTTTGCAATGCCAAGATTTGGATCAACTAGACTTGTGACAATGTATTTCCATAATTCCTTGTACAAGAATTGATTGGCACAAAAGGAAATACATGATGTAAGAAAAAGTTTTAATTTCTACTGATTTTCTTACATTTGAAACACAAGCCCAAGATTGGGATGTTACAAAACCTCCCCCCTTACAAGAATCTTGCCCCGAGATTCTGTTTACTCGGAGAAGAAGGATGGGTAATCGGCACGAAGACGATCCTCGCGCTCCCAAGTTGCCTCATCTTCAGAATGGTTTGACCACTGAACCTTAAGGAACTTGATGACACGGTTCCTTGTCCTTCGTTCAGATTCTTCGAGAATACGAACAGGATGCTCATGATAGGTCAAATTTTCTTGCACATCGAGATTTTCCAACGGAGTTTCCTCAACTGGAACACGGAGGCACTTCTTCAAGTGTGACACATGGAACACGTCGTGCACACTCTCAAGTGAAGCTAGCAACTCCAATCTGTATGCAACGGCTCCAATCCTCTCGATGATGCGATAAGGTCCAACATATCGAGGAGCTAACTTGCCCTTGACGCCAAAACGTTGATGGCCTCTCAAGGGTGAGACCTTGAGATACACAAAGTCATTGGGCTCAAAGCTCAACTCCCGACGATGACGATCCGCATAGCTCTTTTGCCTGGACTGGGCCACGCGCAAATGCTCACGAATCAGCTGAACCTGACTTTCGGCCTCATTGATGGAATCTGGCCCGAAGAACTGACGCTCACCAGTTTCCGACCAGTTCAATGGGGTTCTACACTTCCTCCCATACAAAGCTTCAAACGGTGCCATGCCAAGACTAGCTTGAAAACTGTTGTTGTAGGAGAACTCTGCAAACGGCAAGCACTTCTCCCACTTCTTTCCATAGGAAAGAACACAGGCACGGAGCATATCTTCCAACACTTGGTTGACTCTCTCCGTCTGACCACCAGTTTGAGGATGATAAGTCAATCAAAGAAAGACGTGTACCCATCGCCTTTTGCAGATTATGCCAAAAGCGAGAGGTGAAAAGAGAACCACGATCTGACACAATCGTTCGTGGCACGCCATGCAAACATACAATGCGAGACACATAGAGGTCCGCCCGCTGACTAACACTGAGATTGGTACGCACTGGCAGAAAATGTGCTACCTTTGTCAATCGATCAATGACAACCCAGATAGCATCCTTCCCAGAAGAAGTACGGGGCAGACCGGTGATGAAGTCCATACCAACGGAATCCCACTTCCATTCTGCATGCGGCAAGGTGAAGAAGGCTGCATTGGGCGATGTTCAGCCTTGACACGACAACATACGTCGCACTCGGCCACGAACCTGGCGATCTCGCGCTTCATGCGAGTCCACCAGAATCTCTGTCGAAGATCTTGATACATCTTGGTAGCTCCAGGATGGATAGACAAAGGGGAGTCATGGGCCTCGCGGAGAATCAAATCCCACAATTCCATGACCTTCGGAACCACCAAGCGCTGTCCAAACCACACAACACCGTGTTCATCCTCAGAAAAGCACTTAGCTGACCCATTCTTGATGTTCTGCTTGATTAGGATCACACCATCATCTGTCTGCTGGGCAGCCTTGATTTGTTCCACCAAAGTCGGTTGCACAACCAAGGTAGCAAGAGAACCATGCTCAATCAATCCCAAATTAAGCCGCTGAAATTCTTCGAGAAGGGTAGGTTGTTGCTCTTGAAGTGACAAGGTATTGCAATACACCTTGCGACTGAGTGCATCAGCAACAACATTAGCCTTGCCCGGGTGATACTGAATACACATATCATAATCTTTGATCAATTCCAACCATCTCCTCTGCCTGAGGTTCAGATCTGGCTGGGTGAACAAATATTTCAAGCTCTTGTGATCAGAATACACCTCACAACGGTTACCAATGAGGTAATGCCACCAAATCTTGAGTGCATGAACCACTGCAGCTAACTCCAAATCATGGGTAGGATAATTGAGTTCATGAGGCCTCAACTGCCTCGATGCATAGGCCACTACCTTGCCTTCTTGCATAAGAACGCAACCGAGTCCTTGACGAGAGGCATCACAATAAATGTCAAAGCTCTTATGCACATCAGGGAGAACAAGCACTGGTGCTGACGTCAATCGCCTTTTGAGTTCTTGAAAACTCAAATCACAAGCAGATGACCACACGAACTTCTTTTCTTTCTTGAGCAATTCGGTCATGGGCTTAGCAATTTTGGAGAAGTTCTCGATAAAGCGGCGGTAGTAGCCCGCTAAACCAAGGAAACTCCTCACATCGGTGGTGACTTGGCTGCCCCAAGATAGAACATCGCTGACCTTGCTAGGATCCACTGCTACACCACCTGCTGAAAGAACATGGCCCAAGAAT
This sequence comes from Ampelocalamus luodianensis, assembly GCA_036346255.1. Taxonomy (NCBI): domain Eukaryota; kingdom Viridiplantae; phylum Streptophyta; class Magnoliopsida; order Poales; family Poaceae; genus Ampelocalamus; species Ampelocalamus luodianensis. Next base: position 47,638,544 of record CM070625.1, on the reverse strand, counting down.
GCCACTTCCTTCAACCAGAACTCGCACTTGCTGAACTTAGCATACAGCTGATGCTCACGCAGCTTTCCCAATACAATCTGCAGATGCTCAGCATGCTCTTCTTCACTCTTGGAGTAGATAAGAATGTCATCAATGAAAACCACAACAAAATTATCCAAATACTCCATGAACACCGAGTTCATAAGATTCATGAACAAAGCTGGAGCATTGGTCAAACCGAAAGACATGACGGTGTACTCGTAAAGGCCATAACGAGTAGTGAACGCCGTCTTTGGAATATCCTCACTACGATTCGGACTTGATGGTACCCCAATCTCAAGTCAATCTTGGAGAACACACAAGCTCCAGTCAAGCGGTGAAGAGATCATCAATACGAGGCAAAGGATATTTGTTTTTCACCGTCACTTCATTAAGCGGACGGTAATCCACACACATCTGCAGGTCTTGTCCTTCTTCTTCACAAAATAACCTGGACAACCCCAAGGAGATGAGCTAGGACGGATGAAGCCTTTGCTTGAAGTTCACCCAAGCGCTTCTTGACTCCTCCAACTCATTAGGAGGCATTCGATGCAGCGCTTTGAAATTGGAGCGGTGCCGTGCAAGTCAATCACAAACTCCAAGTCTCGAATCGAGGCATACGAGCAAATCTTCGGGAAGACATCCACAAAGTCACTGCATCAGGCACATCACCCGAATCTCCATGGTCGGCTTAGCTTCAAGGGCACAAAGGTGTGGCCCTGCAAATGCGGTGAAATCCCAACTTGCTCGCTGAGGACTAGTGAGGAAAACCATCTTCCGGCACAATCGATTTGCCCCAAGTGTTGGGACAACCAATCCATACCAAGAATCACATCCAGGCTACCGAGTCAAGTAAGATGAGATTCGCCAAGAATTCCACTCCTTCAATATTAATGGGAACGCCCGACATTCTTGATCGACTCTCATTTCCGCCAGAGAGCGAATAAGCAAGGGAATCCCAAAGGAACAAAGTGAAGGTCACAATCAGCAAGAAAAGATCTCGAAATAAAGGAATGTGAAGCTCGAGTCAAACAAGACTACAGCAGGGCGATAACTAACAAGGCACGTGCCCAACACAACGTCGGGTGCCTCCCGAGCCTCCTCGGCCGAGATGTGGTTGACTCGACCACTCCCGACACCGAGCCTTCGGATCACCTTCGGTCGTGTGTGACCATTCCCGTCCTCCATTAGGGCGAGGGCTGCTCCAATCCTCACGAGGGCAGCCGCTAGCATAGTGGCCCTTCTTGTTGCAAAGTAAACGAGTAACATCGGCGGTGGGTTGCGGGCGCAACTTTGTTCTTTGGGTCGCAGGTGCACGTGGATGAAACACGGCCTGCGGGGGACGAGCGACTGGCGCAGACGGCCTCGGCGGTGGTGAAGCCAAAGCACGAGCCCCTGGTGCGGCCCAACACGGGGACGAGTGAGGCCGGCCTGTGCAGACCGATGGGCCTCCCACTTGCGCTTGCGGGACTCACCCAGCGCCTTCGCCTTGTGCTCGGCGACGATGGCCTTGTCAACCAAGGCCTGGAAGTCAGCAAAGTCCACAATAGATAGCTTGTCCTGCAGCTCCTCGGACAAACCATCCATGAACTTCTCCTGTTTAGCCTCATCAGAGGCCACCTCTCCCGGAGCATAACGAGCCAAGTGGTTAAACTCGTAAAGATACTCGAGACAGTCTTGCGCCCTGTTTAGCGCAAGAAACTCCTTCTTCTTGAGCTTCATCAGCCATCGGTATGTGGGCCCGACGGAAGCGGATCGAAACTCATCCCACGAGACAACGTGGCTGCGGGCTGCATGGCGAAAGTTCTCCCACCAAGAGAGTGCACACCTCAAGGCGATGGGATGCAAAGAGTGCCCGCTCACGCTCCCGGCATCGGCGATATTGAGCTTCCGCTCAACAAGACGCAGCCAATCATCCGCGTCGAGTGGATCCTCGGATCGAGAGAAAGTAGGCGGCTGCGTACGGAGAAACTCCGCAAGCCCACCACGAGACTGGTGGCCACCACCTCCAGATCCTGAAGCAGCAGCGGGAGCGGAGGTGTTCCTCGCAATGACCTCCAAGATTGGTCGGTCCATGCGATTCCGCTCGTCGAGCGAGAACCTCGGCCATGGTCGGGAGGAGGAAGCTCCTCATCGGAACGGTACGGTGATTATTGCGAGTGGTTCTTGTCATCCTGTTCCACAAAAATAGGTTAAACACAACTCCGGAACAGGAGACAAAGAAAACAACTAACCCTAAACAAACTCCAAAAGCTCAAGTGACCACATAAAATTACAGCAAGATCATAAAGATAACAACCATCTTCCTATTATGACTAACTCGTATGGGAAAACGAGTAATCAATTTTTCAGGAAGAAAAATTTCAGAAACTCCACTGCTGTTCGAAACAGCTAGGAACAGGGTGGTAAATTCACTAAAGAGAGGTTAGACACTAAGCTAACTCATATCACTTCTTACCCTTTTATCCCCACAAATTTTAGTGGAATTAACCTCTCATTTTCAGCACTTTTACTACCTAAATGCTAGCTGTCCAGAAATTGTCTTGCTTGCTGTCCAGATTTTCCCATTCAACTTTTGGCCGAAATTTGTAGCTCCCAGCAGCTCCTAATCTTCTCAAAACAGCCAACTCTTTCATTTTATAACTCTCATGGTGTACCCAAAACCAATCTACTCGGCTACTATCTTTTGAAGAAAGATGAGAGGAAAATCCAGCTCTCAAAGTCAGTTTAGAATAAGGTGAGATGAGCATACTAAGATAGATGAGGAGTAAAATCTGAGAACTTACTTAAGATTTTCAGGAAAGCACTGATATCTGGAAAGTAAGTTTTCAAAATATACTAGGGACGACCAAGCTAAGGGTTTCTACGGTCAGTATGGCTCTGATACCAAGCTCTGTGAGACCCCGGTTTATTAAACTTGTAATACTTAACCTTCCTCTGGTTCTAGTATCACAAATAGAATAATCCGCGTCTCGATGAATATGTGCCTCCCGAACAAGCAAAGACACATACATCATATCCAAGCATGCATCAATTCCATACAACAGATTATAACAAGTCTACCAAAAGACATACATAATATAAGTTATTACAACACAAATGACCGGCCAAATGACATAAGTAGCAAATAAGTAACAATGAAGCAAAAGTTGCCATAAGATGGCTTGAACCAAAAGACGACCGGTTAGCCACATAACACCACAGGGCAACCGATCGGCCGCCAAGCTAAACGCCAGTATATCGCCACAAAGCACAACTCACAAAAGTGAGGTCCATCGGACTCACTATCATCCTCTGCACAACACAAGCAATGCGGTGAGTACAAAAATGTACTCGCAAGACTTACGAGTAGCAAGCCTATACATAGTTACATGAAAGCTGTATTCAAAGGGATGTGGTTATATGGTTCTTTGGACGCATAAAGCAAGTTTCATTTGCAATATTGTAATAAGTTGAACAATGAGTTTGTAAAATCTGTTTTTAAGCATTTAAATAACAAATGAGTAAGCATAAGTAACAAGTACCCACCTAGAAGTGACTTTCCCAAAAGTCACCACAACATAGCATGAATCCCTGATTCATACCACCCAACAAGTTTTAAATTTTAAAAGGTTGTAGTCTAACTCTTGAAAAGCTTATCCAAGCGTGTCCATAACCTAGGACGAGGCTATTCGAATAGTTTTAATCCCTGCAGGGGTGTACCAATGTACCCACACTTCAGACCGCCTTTTTGCCAAGCTATTAAGCACACTTCCTTTGGTATGCCGGCACGGCTAAGTCCTATGAACCCTTTCCAATGGAATATGCTAATCAAGAGACGCACGTATGGGGGTTAATCCTTAGTGATCTGCCGACGAAATATGGATCACAAGGACCCATACGTGGAGCAAGATACACCGGCCTCGGCGGGTGTTCTCCTCCCTACAAACGTGTCCATGTTGCATATAATCAAATATGCAACCCACCACGCGACTCATTAATTAACACAGCCCAAAGTACTCAGCTAAGAGAGGTCCCATATCCCTCTAGTGTGGTTAGCACGCACGAGAATGCTCGGATAACAGATATTCACAAGTAGTTCGGTCCTTAATTGACCGGGCACCATTCAATCACACCCAAAGATCACACCATCTTACCATTGTGCCCAAGTCTAAATTGTTTTCATTTTCAGTTTTAGTTTTGCAATTTAGACAAAGCACAAGGCTGAAATGTACACATAGTAATAGTTTGTGTGATCAAGGTTATCGACAAGTCGATAACCGCCCATTTCTACCGATAGCTAAGCATGGCTAAGCATAATGACACGTAAACTACTAAGTGACAAGGGTCCATCCAGCGAACCCAAAATCACAGCAAGTAACCTAGGCTTCAGTAGTAGAGGAATGAACATTTCCTACTGATAATGCATCTAGTAGGCCAACTACCGACAATAGTTTAAAACAACATAGCAATGCATACATAGAATTTGCAAACAATATAATAGAATTTGAAAATAGTAGGAACAATATGATCAAATGAATGCTACATCTGCTAGCCTGGCTGAAGTGCAGGATCTGATGGCTGTTGTGGCTCAATATCAAGATTAATAATATTATCTTCGGAACCTAACGCGAAAAGGCGATAAGCGAATAAGAACGAAGAACACCAAATAAACTCCAACAGCAAAACACATCCAAATCTAATAAAATTCACACTACAGCTAGGGAATGATCTAAGACAATGATAGGAACAAGAATCATGCAATTTGGACTTAACATGCAAAAGATATGAATGAAAAACTCTTTCTCATTAATATCAACTTTGATTAATAATTAATATTGTTCATGGCGAAATTTTCCAGAATGATCTAAGGTCTGAAATTTTTATAGCAAGTAGATTATGACATCCTAATAACAGCAAAGTTGGATTTACTAAATTTGGAGTTATACACATTTACTTATGATTTTTCTAAGTTGTAAATCTAATACAAATCATTTTACAGAATTATGAACGTGCTCAAATCCTATTTTATAAGAAAGTATACTAACAGACGAATTTAACAAAATTGGTTTTGCACAATTTGGATTTATCTGAGAAAAGATATGCATTTTCAAGATTAAAACTATTTCGAATATTCAAAATGACGAAATTGAGTTATTCCTAGTTACACAATTTTACGCTCTTTAACATGCTTAATTCCATTTTATAATAAACTAAAGTGACAACATAATTTATTACCGTTGGAATTATCTAAGCGATTAAAATGAATTAGTTATGAGTTTCTAAAGTTTTTACATCATTTTGATTGATAAACAAATACTTACGAAATACGAACAACCCAAATAAAAGAAAACAGCGTGGACAATTCTCAACCCTTGATCTAAAATCCTCGGCTCACACGCGCAAAACAGCAGCGCACGCGCCAACTCAGCAGGCCCACCGTTGGATCACGATCAACGGCGCACACGCAGTGTATGCATTCGGACGATGCGGTTGCACACACGATCTCGGCCGTTGATCGAAAGATCGGCGGTCGAAAACGATCAAGGCATCCGAGGGTCGAACGCACTCACGATCGGGCGCGAGATCTAAAAACGAGCGGCGGATATTGATCATTTGTTCAAAGGAAGATCTTGACACGTGGGACCGCATGTCGGTGACTTGAGTCACCCACGCTACCGGTTTAACCCACGTGCACGGTGCTCGGGCCCACTTCGTCGGCCGAGAGTGGCGGTTAGGGCGGGATGCGCTTCTAATGATTATCATTAACTAGGCACTAATGACTCCTGAGATTTGATTCTAACCCCTCGGGCCCACAAGTCAGCGACCCAGAGGTAAATTCAGACAGCGATTAAATGCCGACACATTAATTAACCAATGATTAACATTAATGATGTCGAACGGCGAGATTGAACGAAGAATGATTTAAGGATGTTGGGCCCAGTGGTCAGTGGCTCAACGACAATGATTAAGACATAATTAATAACTAATGATTAGCAATTAATGTGTCCTAATTAAGTGACGGAAACGGGAGCTCTGTGCCGGCAAAACCCGAGTGATTTCAACGGCAAATCGCGGCGACAACGGCATGCGCGCGCCGAACAAGAGCCAAAATGGATTCGCAATAGCACAACGAATCTAATGGTAGCATCCTCGCCGGCGGCGAAGGACTAGAACGCCGGCTAGCCGGAAAACAAAAATGGGAGCTTACTGCTAAACACGAAAATCGCGATGAGCTCCACTGCAAGCCTAGGATGCGGTGCCAAAGCTTCTAAGGACTAATAAGAAGCTACCTTAAAGGAGAGGAGCTTTGAAGATGGCCGGAGGTGCTTGATCACGGTGGCTTCATGGGACTTGGAGAAGAAAACCCGAGATAGGTACCCTGAGCCAAATGAGTGATTCCAAAGCATCAAAATAGCTTCATTATGATTCACAGAAGCTACATGAGCAAGTAATTGGAAAATGGAGCACTCACCTGAGCTGAGGAAGAAAATGACCAATTTCGGCCGAATTTGAACAAACCCCAAATTGGACAATTCCTGAGAATGAAATCCAAAATTAAGTGAGGGGAAATGTTCAAGGAAGTAAATAGATAAGGTTAGGGCAAAGAAACGTGAAGGAGGACCACTGGAACACCAAGAACACCAATGGAGCTCCACGGGTCAACAATGGCGGTTTGCCATTTTTGAGGTGTTAAGCTCCAATATTGAGAATGAAGCTTGATGGTGGTCTAAAGAAATACCAGGAAGCATTGAGAGTGTTTATAAAGCCATGAAAGCATTAGGGTTTGCACCACACATCTCTCGGGCGGCAAAACACAAAGCACAATGCGCGGCCGACAAGGAAAAAGAGGTGTAGACGTGCATTAGGGCATGGCTGGCTCGGTGTACCTCCCATACCCCTAAGCGTCGGCTAGGGTGGCTTTAGGGCAGCAAGTGACAATGCCATTACTCCCCTACGATTGCTCGCCGGTAGGAGGTTGAAGGCGACCAGCGAAAGGCTCGGCGATTTTCACCGTTGGATGAGACACGGACGGCCGAGATAGAGCCACGCCTCGTGTTTAAAACACAGCGGGAGGCTGCGAGCCCTCGATTAAAGCGAGCGGCTCGAGATAGCCCCACGTCGCAAACGGTTTACAGCGAAGGACACGCGGCGTTGGATCTTAATCCAACGGCTCAGTTCAAAATGCAGCGGAGGGTCAGAAAGTTTGGAGAATCTCAGCGGTTGGATGGAGATCTAACGGTTGACATTCGCGCAAGCAACGGAAGGTCCAAAGGGTTACAGCGCGGGCGTGCGATTTAGATCAACGGTGGAGATCCAGCGCGCTTTAAAGGGTGGCTCGGTGCGATTAGTTGGTGGACCGAAACAATTGGCTCGAGCCCGAGTCTGACTCGGACCCAAGTAACAGTAAAACCACGTTTGACTTTGAAATAAGAACAGAGACTTTGAACGATTTATTTGAGGTAGCAAATTAACTCCAAAAATTATGAAATTTTTACAGGAGCTTGCTAACTCAGATATTAACCTTGTGTAAAATTTTCAGAGGTTTTTATGCTGTGAATAAATCTCCAAAAATTCTGCAAGGCTCTGTTTTAATGTTTGACTAAGAGTCAAACAGGTTTGACTGCCTCTAAAAATATTCAAACAATTTCTAAAAATTGTGAAATTTTTCAGAGGGGTCACATACCATCACAGAGATTTAGGAAAAATATTTCCAGAGGATGATCATAAGATTTGACAAGATTGTTTTTGCAATGCCAAGATTTGGATCAACTAGACTTGTGACAATGTATTTCCATAATTCCTTGTACAAGAATTGATTGGCACAAAAGGAAATACATGATGTAAGAAAAAGTTTTAATTTCTACTGATTTTCTTACATTTGAAACACAAGCCCAAGATTGGGATGTTACATGCGGGGAAAAGCCAACCTGTTCGCCAGAAAGGTTGGTGAGGAAAACCATCTTCTTGGCACAATCAATCTGTCCCATGTGTTGGGACAACCAATCCATGCTAAGAATTACATCCAGGCTCGCTGAGTTGAGCAGGATGAGATTTGCCAAGAATCCCACTCCTTTGACTTCGATAGGAACATCCCGACATTCTAAATCAGCTCTCATTTCCGAACCGGGAGAACGAATAAGCAAAGGTACTCCCAAAGGAACACAGTGAAGACCACTAGCAGCAGCAAATGATCTTGAAATAAAAGAATGCGATGCTCCAGAATCAAATAATACTGCAGCAGGACGATAATTGACAAGAAGTGTACCCATCACAACATCTGGCGCCTCCTGAGCCTCCTCAGCTGAAAGATGGTTGACTCGACCGCTGCTCGCACCCTGGGCCTTCTGGATGATCTTCTGGTCAGGTGGGTGACCACTCCCCTGCCCGCGTCCTCCATTAGGACGAGGGGCTGCTCCAGCACTCTGAGGGCAAGTGTTGGCATAGTGGCCCTTGTTGTGGCAGCGAAAACAAGTAACCTCGGCCGCCGGATTGCGGAGGCCACCTGCTCTTTGGATCGCGGCGCACGTGGTGGCTCACGGCTGCGGTGGGCGAGGAGTGTGCTGATGGCCTCGGGCTGGTGGAGCCAAAGACGGACCCTAGTCTTGCCCGGCCAGAGGCGAGTGAGGCCGGCTTTGTGCGGTCGATGGGCCTCCCATTTGCGCTTGCGGGACTCACCCAGCGCCTTTTCCTAGTGCTCAGCAACAATGGCCTTATCAACCAAAGCCTGAAAGTCGGGGAAGTCCACAATAGACAGCCTGTCCTGCAGCTCCTCGGACAAACCATCCATAAACTTCTCCTGCTTAGCCTCATCAGAGGCCACCTCCCCCGGAGCATAACGAGTCAAATGATTAAACTCGTACAGGTACTCCGTCACAGACTTGCGCCCCTGTTTGAGCGCGAGAAACTCCTTCTTCTTCAGCTTCATCAGGCCATCAGGGATGTGGGCCCGACGAAAAGCTGACCTGAACTCCTCCCACGAGACCATATGGCCCGCGGGCTGCATGGCGAGGTAGTTCTCCCACCATGAGAGTCTGCGCGCCACGGTGGTGGGGCGCGAAGAGTGCCTTATCACGTGCACGGCATCGAGCTATGTTGAGCTTTCGCTCAACCATGCGCAGCCAATCATCCGCATCGAGAGGGTCCTCAGAGCGGGAGAAAGTCGGCGGCTGCGTACGGAGGAACTCGGCAAGTCCCCCGCGAGTCTGGTTCCGCCACCTCCAGATCCGGAAGCACCGGAAGGAGTGGAGGTATTCCTAGCAATAACCTCCAAAATACGCGTCTGGTCCATGCGGTTTCGCTCGATCTGAGCGAGAACCTCAGCCATGGTCGGAGGAGGGGGAAGCTCCTCATCATGACCAGCCTGCTGACTGCCACGCGTCCTCCCAGCCATCATGTTTCACTAGGATAGGTTAGCAATAGCCGGAAAACATGAAGTCGATAACTCACTGCAAATAACTCACTAACCGCACAAAATAAGCACAAGACTTTTAAGTTACAAAACCAACTGACAAAAATTAGACACTTAGCAAACTCACAACATATCTTACCCTTATGTTCCCACAAATTTTAATTAGGCTAATCTTCTATGGTTCTCCCAAAGACTAATTCCACCGGTAGTAACTATCTTTTGAAAGGGAAGAGAGAAACCAAGTTTTAAAACTCAAATTAGAGTAAGATGAGAGTAGAAGGCTAAGATAGATAAGGAGTAAAATCTGAGAATCTGCCTAGGTTTTCATAAACCTTTTTATAATTTGGAAATAAGCTTTTCTAAAATATCCTAAGGACGACTATTCTTGGGTTACTACGGTCAGAATGGCTCTGATACCAACTTTATGAGGACCCCAATTTATTTGGCTTGTAATGTAACCAACCACAGGTCCTAGCATCACAAATCAAATAAACGATCCTCGAGATATGTATACTTCGAAAGCGGTATACACACCTCACCACAAAATTATGCATCAACTCCATTCCAAACATAGAGTCCAAACATCACACTACTAAGCGAAAGTAACAACGGAGAATATTACGGACCGGGGCCGTAGGCCAAAAGATACACAAATAACGAAGAGCGACGGCTGAAGCAAAGGGCCATAAGATGGCTATAAACAAAGCCAATCGCGCCTTCAACCCACAAGGCATCGGCGAGGACCGCCAAGCCTGAGTAAATGCGTACCGCAGCAGAGAACTCACGAAGTGAGGCCCTTGGGGCTCATCTTCTTCCTCTGCAACAAAAATATTAAGCAAAGCCAATGAGTACAAAGATTGTCTTTGTACTCGCAAGACAGACGTGTGAACTAGCAGACTGTTCATATGCTACATGCGAGCTTATCGGTGGAGGTCATATGTTTCATTTGCACAAAGCCAAATTTATTTGCAATAAAGTATCTGATTTAAAGGCAAGTTTGCAATTCATTTTTACTGTTGAAATAACTGTAAAGGTAATAATAACAAAAGAATAAAGATAAACAACCTAGAAGTGACTACCCCAAGAGTCACGACAACAATAGCACGAATCCCGGATTCGTACCACCCGTCAAATTTTTAATTAAAAGGTTGTAGTCTAACTCTTGAAAAGCTTTCCCAAGCGTGTCCATCACCTAGGGCGAGGCTATTCGAATAGTTTTAACCTGCGGGGTGTACCACTGTACCACACTTGAGCGCCTTTAAGCCAAAGCACACTTCCGATGGTATGCCAAAGACGGCTAAGTCCTCTGAGACTTTTTCCAATATTGTGTATTAACTACGAGGCGCTCGTATGGATAGAAATCCATACGCTTACATGGTAAAGCCGAAAGACAACTACCCACTCGGGATAAAGCTTTTACGACAACTACCATGCTCCCAACACCATCCCTCCTGCGACCTCCTGCGATCCGAGCCAATACACGCCAAAGTACTAGGTCAGAGAGGTCCCATATACTCTAGTGTGGTTAGCACGAAATGCTGGATAAAAATTCACTCACAAGATGTTCGGTCCTTAATTGACGGGCACCATTCGATCACACCCAAGAATCACACCATCTTACCATTGTGCCCGCGTCTAAATCGTTTTTGTTTTCAGTTTTAATTTTGTAATTAACATAACATAAGCCGAAACATAAGAACAATAATAAATTTATGTGATCAAGATCATCGACTAAGTCGATGATCGCCCAAATCTACCGGAAGCTAAGCATGGCTAAGCAACTGAACTCGTAATCTACTAAGTGATAAGAATTCATCCAACGAACTCTAATCACAGCAAATAACCTAGGCTCGGGTAGTAAAGATCAAAATTTCACCTACAGGATATGCAGCTACGGATTTAACTAATCAATTTAACACAAATTAAGCAATGCATACATACAGCTGAAACAAAATATTAGACTTTAAAATACTAGGATTAATTATGATCAAACTGCTTGCCTGGCTGCTGCTGCTCAATAGGCTCAACCTGTTGTAGAGGATCACTCTCGATAGGACCAGAACCGTCGCAATCTATCGATCGAGCAAAAGCAACGAATAAGAACAAATAACACCGACAAAACTCAAACATTCAAAACCATCAAATGAGCACAACATTCATACAGCAGCTAGAGCAAGGTTTAACACAATTTTTAGAAACAGAGAACAACTCATATTAATTGGTTATGAATTTTCTAGGAATTTTCTAAGCTAACAATACACATAAAGCATCAATTAATTCTTTAACAAAAATTTATGAACAGAAACATATCTAAAACCTATCCTGATAATTAGTACACAAAAAATGAAAATTTACAAAATTGGATTCACTGGATTTGGACAATTATTGAAAGAGATAAGAATTTTCTAATTTGGAAAATACAAAATACACCATTTAATTAATTAACAGATTTTTGCTAACAGAGACATGGTTGAAACTAATTTCTAGTAAATAGTACATCTAAAATAAAAATTAACAGCACTGGTTTCATGCGATTTGGAGAAAAATTGAATTAGTTATGCACTTTACAATTTAAGTGCAAGTTTTAGCATATTAATTAAACCTATTTCTATACAAATTTTGAAATCCAACTACTGGAGTCGACCCACACTTCTATTCATTTTTAGATTAAATTTTAGTCAATACCAAGATTAACAAAATTTGACACAACCGAAAATGACTTAAAACAAATTAGTTAAGAATTTCTAAAGTTTAACACAATTTCTAAATGGAAAATAAACCCTCCCGGGAGATATCAAAACAATAACTTAAAGAAAAGACGTGGCTCTATCTGGGCGATCCGACAACGGACGGCTCGCGGCGATCTCGGTACAAAGCGCGCGACAACAGAGCGGCCGAACTCGAGCTCGCCGTGCCGCCGAAGCTAGGCCCCGCGATGCCGCGAAGTGCCAAATGGAATCCTTATACTATTGCGCGCCGACCATGGTGAACTTCACCGGAGGTGGGCCACAGCCGCGGGGCGACGCGGCGGAGCGGAGGGGAACCTACGGCAAAAACGGCACTAACAAAGAAGCAACGCTTAACCCGAACTAACGCGCGCTAAAGCTACACTAAGGTCCCACGAACTTCTGGGGTGATGCGGAGGAGAGAGATCGCGGAGAGCAGTGGCGACGATGAGCCGAGGCGGGTCAAGCGACAGGAGGAAGCAACTGAGCAAAGACAAGAGAAAAGAGAGATGGAGATAGCTCGGGTGAGTGCACTAGATGGTGCTAGTGCGAGCAATTGCTCAAGGGACCAACTCACCGGAGATGAGGACGAAGATCCAACTTTCGGCCGAAGAAGAGGGAAACCAAAATTCAACGGCCCCTGCGAGTGAAACTCAGAATTAGATGAGGGGAAACAATCCTGATGAGCTGGAACACAAGCTGACGCGCAAGGAAGAAGGCGAGCTTCACTGGTTGTGGCGTTGACACGGCGGCGGCACGGCCGTGAACCAGAGAACGCGCACACCCTTGGTTTGAGTTCAGAGCGACCAAGGAAGGTAGTGAATGGCTTTGTGATGTCAAAGAGAGGAAGAGGAAGCTTTGGGTACCCTTAAGTAGGAAAAAGGACGGAGAAACCCGAGAGGAGGAGCCCTCAACGCCGATGCGCTCAGGAGCAGAGGCGGCGAGTTGGTGAGGTAGATGATGGGCGATTAATGCCTTACCAGGGTATGGGCTAACAGCGGACGATGCGGCCGAGGTGAAGCGCGCGAGAAAACCGAGAATGGACGGCGAGGCGAGGTGGCGCGCATGCACGCTGCCGTCAGCACTCGGCTCTCAGGCGCGAGGTAGGTGACGACCTGACAAGTAGGGCCCGCCCGTCAGCGACAGCAGCGAAGCGGCGCGAGCTAGAGTCAAGTGCGGTGTGAACAGTTGGTCTGACTCGATCAAGAGAATACTGACCGTTGGATCTAAAACGGACGGTCGAGATCCCTGTATGCATTCGGACCGGTCGATTGCATGCGCGAACGTGGATCGTTCGATTTGCATCGGATGGTTGGCAACGATCGGGCGCGCGCGGTGCAGCTAGGCGGTGCGGCTGAGCCAAGCGCCTCGGTCGGACTCGAGCCAGAGGTCAGGTCCGAGCCTGAGGAACAGTGATTCCAGATTTGAATTAAAAAGACAGAGAAGGTTTGAGGAATTTGTAGAGATGGCTCCATAGCTCCAAAAATTCCGAAATTTTTATGGGAGCTACCTGGGACAGAGGAAAACCTTGTATAATTTTTCCAGGAATTTGCATGTACTAGATTTCTCCCAATAAAATTCACAAGCTGCTGTCCAGAGGTTTGACCAGATTTCTAAACTGGTTTGACTTGGCCATTAGAAATAGCAAACAAAATCTAAAAATTGTGAAATTTCTCAGGGAGGTAACTAGGATGGTCAAGATGATAGGAAAAATATTTGCAGAGGATGAACACAAGTTTGAGGTCAAGAATTTTGATGACAACCATTTCCATTCACAAGAATTAAATCTTAGAATTGGAAATTGTTTAGGGAAAATTTGGAAAACTTCCAAATGACTTCATGAGACATCAAAAGTTTTCATTTCTCCTCATAATTTTACATTTGGAATACAAACCCTAACTTAGGGTTGTTACAAGCGACTAACAGGTGGCGGCTAAAGACAAATTTAATGCTGCTGATGATTGGCAATAAAAGAATCTAAGAGGGACACTAATGACTTCTGGATTTTAATTCTAAGCCTATGGCCCACATGTCAGCGACACAACGGCACAGTTTAAGACATGATTAATGCACCCAATGATTAGCAATAATCAGGCATTAATGATGTCCTAAGAAAATGACGAAAATGGGAGTTTGCACCGGCAAAATCCCGAGCGCGTTCAACGGCTTGCCGCCGCCGACTCCGACCGCGGCGGCGCCAACTAAACACTGGAATGGAACCGCAATATCATCACGAAGCTAAAGGTGGCAACCTCGCCGGCGGCGACGGCTCAGAACGCTGGCAAGCCGGAGAATAGCGGAGGGCAAGTTTTCGGCAAAACCGAAAACATGAAAAAGGCTCGATACGACCTAACCTGACAAGTGCTCGAGCTCTAGGAGGCTAGAATGAACTTACCAGGGCCAAGATGAGGTTCAGAGGAGCTCGGAGGAGAGGAGGAAGCCGAAGGGGGCGCTCCAGTGACCAGGAACTTCGCCGGAGACGAGGAAGAAGGTGATCCCGACCACGAAAAGCAGCTCCCCATCTTGTCCACCCCTGCGATGGTTAACCACAGCAGGTTAGAGAAAGCTTGAGGTGATCAAGATGACAAATTGACAAGCCAAGAACTTCGATGGGACCACTGGAGCTCGAGCTTCGGCAAGGAGCTCCAAGGGTGACAATGGTGGTAGGGGTGGTGCTCTCGGGTACTCAGGTTTGGGGCTCACACTCACAATCGAGGGAGTCCAAGCACAACTAAGAGCAGAGAAAGAAGAGGGGAAAGGAGGTCTCAGGCTATTCATAGCCTGGGAGCTCGGTAATGGTGTGGGCAAGGTTTACTGTGAACAAAGTCCATGCCCTGCCATGGACCTGCTAGATTTGACAAGGCAGTAGGGATGACTTCTTTTAGGGCAAAGCTCTGCCGCAATTAATGCATGGCAGAAAGAGACGTTGGGAAGGACCAAAAAGTGACAGTCATTGCTCCCAAGCGCTCGACCACGACACGCACGCGGCGCGTGAAAATCATGGCGACGAGCTCGGGGAGGTCGGGAGGAAAAGAAACGGTGAGGAGGTCTGGGCGTCCACGATGCACTCGGGGTGGTCTGGGCGTCCCGGATCACCGGCGGGGAAGGTGTTAACGGCTAGGAGGTCCGCGCGCGGGGAGGTGCAGGCGTTGGATTCCAATCGGCGGCCCGGCCTGCGTCCGCACGAGACCGAGCCCGAGGAGGTCTGAGGGCTGCTCAGCCGAGCAGACGGTGAGCGACTGCAGTGCGAGTCGGACTCGAATCTAGGGTTCCAGAAATTAAGCTTCAATAGGAGCTGATCTTTGGAGACTTAAATAGAGTAGCAATTCAACTTCAAAAATCATTAGATTTTTGCAGAAGCTTACTGGATGAGCTATTTACCTTGAATAAAATTTGTAGAGGTTTTGGTGTGGTGGATTTTCCTCCAAAAATCTTAACAAGGTGCTGGTCTAATGTTTGACTAGAATTTAAATAGGTTGGACTGACCTCCAAAGATATTCAAACAATTTCTAAAAATTGTGGAATTTTTCAGAGAGGTCACACACCAACCCTAGAACTTAGGAAAAATATTTTCCGGAGATGATCATAACATTTGACAAGAATGTTTTTGAAGGATCAAGATTTGAATAAACAGACTTGCGACTTTGTATTTCCATAAGTTCTTTACAACAAATGCCCAAGGCATACAGGAGATACAAGATGTAAGAAAAGTTTTTAATTTCTACTCATTTTCTTACATTGGAAACACAAGTCTGAAATTTGGGATGTTACAATCCCAAAGTTTTGTACAATATATTTTCCAAATACAGTGATAACTGTTGCATGCTAATTTTCTGAAAATACAATTGTGATCTGTTAAGTAGGTAGTTATGACCTAACATTGTGGATTACCTTAATTCTAACAAAACACTCAAACTCAGAGAAGTACTATATACTACCAGTGTGAGGACCCGGAACATTTAACTAGTAACACTTAACCTCCAAATGGTTCTAGTGTTACTAACTAAACATTCTAAGCCTCGATGGACATATGCTTCCCAGAATTGCAGCATATGCACATCATCACAAAATTACACATCATTTCCATACAACAAATATTACTAAGTTCAACAACGACATACATAAAGTAAAGTTATTACAAAAGAGAGCCGACCGGCCAAATAGAACAATATACAAGAATGACAGCGGAAGCAAAAGCGCCATAAGATGGCTAGAACAAAAGTCGACCGGTTAGCCATACACCCACAAGGCAACCGGCCAGGGCATAAGCTAGTCACCCATAGCTACCACAACACAGCTCATAAAGTGAGGCCCCAGTGCTCACCTTCTTCCTCTGCAACAAAACAATTAAGCGTAGCAACCGAGTACAAAGATTGTCTTTGTACATAAAGATGACGTGTGGAATAGCGGACCTATTCATAAACTACATGCAAGCTTATTTAGGTGGAGGTTGTATGTCTCATTTTGCATGAAGCCAACTTTATTTGAAATAATGTAATATATTTCAAAAGCAAGTTTACAAATCTGTTTTGTTATCAAAGTAACAGATAAGTAAAGATACATACAAGTAACCACACAAGTGACTATCCCAATAGCCACCACAACATAGCACGAATCCCGATTCGTACCACCCATCAAGTTTTAATTTAAAGGTTGTAGTCTAACTCTTGAAAGACCTTGCCAAGCGTGTCCATAACCTAGGGCGAGGCTATTCGAATAGTTTTAACCTGCGGGGTGTACCAATGTACCCACACTTGGACGCCTTCAAGCCACAAGCACACTACAGAAGGTATGCCGCCCGGCTAAGTCCTCTGAGACATTTCCAATCTTGTGTATTAACTACGAGCCGCTCATATGGATAGAAACCCATATGCTTACATTGCAAGCGAAAGACAACAAATCCCATCACGGGTGGAGTCTTTCGGACACTGTCTCCCAACACCATCCCTCCTGCGACTCCTGCGACTGGAGCCAATACACTCCAAAGTACTAAGTCAAGAGAGGTCCCATACCCTCTAATGTGGTTATGCGCTAAAATGCTTGGTTTAGTGTAACAAGATGTTCGGTCCTTGTTGACCGGGCACCATTCGATCACACCAAAAGTCACACCATCATACCATTGTGCCCAAGTCTAAATCATTTTGTTTTCAGTTTTAGTTTTCATAAGTAGACAAGGCACAAGGTGGAAATCATAATCATAATAAGTTTTAAGTGATCAAGGTTATCGACAAGTCGATAACCGCCCATTCTACGAAACTAAGCATGGCTAAGCAATTAATTCGCAACTACTAAGTGACAAGAGCCCATCCATGAACTCTAAATCACAGCGAGTAACCTAGGCTCATGGTAGTAGAGGATAATCATTTGCTAAGGAATGCATCTACTAGGCCAACTATTAACACAAAGTAGCAATGCATACATAGAATTTGTAATCAACATAAATACTTAAAATCTGGGATTAACATGATCAAGCGCTTGCCTTCTTCTTTGTTGCTCAAGCTGTTGTGGAGGGTCGCTCTCGGGATTACATGCAAATGTCGAATCCTAAGCGCAAAGGCAAAAGAACCAAGAACAACCAATAAGACTAGCAACACTTAACAAAAGAGCAAGCAAAAATTATCCAAATCACGTGAAACTTATACAAAAGGTGAAATACGAATATACCAAGACATAGAAACTGGAAAAACCTAATTTGGATTTGTGGTGCAAAGATATTACCTAAAAACCCATTTTAATATAATTAGCACTGTAGCAAAAACATTTTCTAGAAAGATTTTGAAGCTGAAATTTTTATGGTAGCTACCTATTGGTATAGAGGTAACCCATATAAAATTTCAGGTCATTTGGAGTTAAAATGATTTAGTTATGATTTTCTAAGATGCAAAACTAGCATAATGCACTTTCGAGAAATATAAACATGTGCAAAACCTATTTCACATTATAGAATGATATGAGAGGATTTCCTAACATCAAATTTCTATTTTTAGGATTTCTGAGAATTCTGGTGTCTATTACATCATTAAATGAATTTTTAAGTCTTGCTAATAAGGTTAAATCTACTAACATATTTTTAGTGTTGATTTAGGCCTTCCACCATTTTAGATTAAAGTTTAGTTAATAACAAATTTATCAACGTTAAAATCATACAATTATCGGATATCTGAGAAAAGATATGCATTTTCAAGTTTTAATACAATCCTAGAATATATAAAAATAGCGAAAACAAGCTATTCTTAACTAAACAATTTCACACTCTTGGAACATGCTTAAATCCATTTTATAATAAACTAAAGTGACAACATAATTTATTACCGTTGGAATTATCTAAAAGCGATTAAAATGAATTAGTTATGAGTTTCTAAAGTTTTATATCATTTTGATTGTTAAACAAATACTTACGAAATCTGAAACCACCCAATTAAAAGAAACACGTGGGCGCTCGGCAACCCTTGATCTAACATCCTCGGCTCACGCGCGCGCGAAAGCAGCGCCGCGCGCCAAACCTGTCGGGCCACCGTTGGATCACGATCCAACGGCTCACGAAGGTGTATGCATCCGGACGGTGCGGTTGCTTGGGCCAATCGGCCGCGGTCTGGCGATGGGCGGTCCAGCGCACCAGCGGTCGGAAGGTCGATTGCACACGATCTCGGCCGTTGATCTCAAGATCGGCGGTCGAGAATGATCAAGGCATCGGAGGTCCAAATGCACTCACGATGCGGGCGCGATATCTAAAAGCGAGCGGTAGATATTGATTGCGGTTCAAAGGAAGATCTTGACATGTGGGACCGCATGTCGGTGACTTCAGTCACCCACGCTACCGGTTTAACCCGTGCGCGATGCTGGGCCCACTTGTCGGCGGCGAGAGTGGCGGTTAGGGCGAATTTAATGATTCCAATGATCACCATTAATTAGGCACTAATGACTCACGGAATTTGATTTTAATCCCTCGGGCCCACAAGGCAATGACCGGAGGAGATTAAACGATGATTTAACGCCGACACATTGACTAACCAATGATTAGCATTAATGATGTAGGAGCGATGCGGGATTGAACGAGAGAGCGAGTTAAGGATATTGGGCCCACTAGTCGGTGGCTCAACAACAACGATTAAGACATAATTAATAACTAATGATTAGCAATTAATGTGTCCTAATCGGATAGCAACGGGAGGCTGCGTGCGGCAAAACCGAGTGAGTTCAACGGCAAATCGCGGCGACAGCGCGGCGGCGCCCGAACAAGACCCAAAATGGATTGGCAATAACGATGCGAACCTAATGGTAGCATTCTCGCGGGCGAGGACTAGAACGCCGGCTGGCGGAAAAAGCGAAAATGGGAGCTTCTTGCTAAACATGAAAATCGCGATGAGCTCCGCTGCGAGCCTAGGAGTGCGGGTGCGAGCTTCTAAGGACTAATAAGAAGCTACCTTAGTGACAAGAAGCTTGAAGATGGCGGAGATGCTTGATCACGGTGGCTTCATGGACATGAAGAAGAAAGGTTGAAAACGACACCACAGGCCAAATGAGTGATACCAAAGCATCAAAATAGCTTCATAATGATTCACGAAGCTACATGAGCAAGCAATTAGAAAATGGAGCACTCACAGGTGAGGAAGAAGATGACCAAATTAGGCGAATTTGAACAAACCCCAAATTGGACAATTCACGAGAATCAAATCCAAAATCAAGTGAGGAAATGTTCAAGGAAGTAAATAGATAAGGTTAAGGCAAAGAAACATGAAGGAGGACCACTGGAACACCAAGAACACCAATGAAGCTTCACGGGTCAACAATGGCGATTTGCCATTTTAGAGTGTTAGGCTCCAATACGAGAATGAAGCTTGATGGTGGTCTAAAGAAATACCGGGAGGCATTGAGAGTGCTTATAAGGCCAAGAAAGTGTTAGGGTTTGCACCACTCATGTTTGGCGGCAAAGCACAAAACACAATCTTGGCCGACAAGGAAAAGGGGTGTAGACGTGCACTAGGGCATGGCCTTGCACTGAGTACCTCCCATACCCCTAAGCGTCGGCTAGGGTGGCTTTAGGGAGCAAGAAATGACACCGCCATTACTCCCCTACAGCGCTCGCCGGCGGGGAGGTAGAAGGCGACCAGCGAAAAGGTTCGGTGACTCACGGCCGTTGGATGAGACACGAGCGGTGAGATAGCGCCACGCCTACGGGCTTTAAAACACAGCGGAGATATTGCGAACCCTACGATTAGAAATGAGCGGCTCGAATAGCTCCACGTTGCAAACTCAAATTACAGCGAAGAATGCGCGCGTTGGATCTTAATCCAACGGCTCGATTCAAAAATGCAGCGGAGGGTCCGAAAGTTTCGGCCCATCTCGGCGGTTGGATGGAGATCTAACGGTTGACATTGGACTTGCAACGGAAGGTCAGAAATGATACACGCGCGCGGGCGTGCGATTTAGATCTAACGGTTGAGATCCACCGCGCGTTTTAAAGAGTGGCTCGGTGCATTTAGTTGATTGGACCAAGTCGATTGGCGAGCCAGAGTCGACTCGAACCGAGTAACGATAAAACCAGTTTGACTTTGAAATAAAAGCAGAGACTTTGAAAGATTTATTTGAGGTAGCAAATTAACTCCAAAAATTATGAAATTTTTATAGGAGCTTGCTGACTCAGATATCAACCTTGTGTAAAATTTTCAGAGGTTTTATACTGTGAATAAATCTCCAAAAATTCTGCAAGGCTCTGTTTTAATGTTTGACTAAGAGTCAAGCAGGTTTGATTACCTCTAAAATATTCAAACAATTTCTAAAAATTGTGAAATTTTTGAGAGGGTCACATACCATCACAGAGACTTAGGAAAAATATTTCAGAGGATGATCATAAGATTTGACAAGATTGTTTTGGAATAGCAAGATTTGGATCAACAAGACCTATGACAATGTAATTTCATAATTCCTTGAACAAGAATTGATTGGCTGTGAGAAATACATGATGTAAGAAAAAGTTTTAATTTCTACTCATTTTCTTACATTTGAAACACAAGCCCAAAATTTGGGATGTTACAACTCTCCCCCTTACAAGAATCTCGGCAGAGATTCCGTTTACTCGGAGAAGAAAGAAGGAAAATCTGCACGAAGGCGATCTTCGCTCCCAAGTTGCTTCATCTTGAATGGTTTGACCACTGAACCTTAAGGAACTTGATGGCACGGTTCCTTGTTCTCGTTCGATTCCTCAAGAATCTGAGCAGGATGCTCGCGGTAGGTCAAATCCTCCTGCACATCGAGAGTTTCCAGCGGAGTTTCCTCGGTCGGGACACGGAGGCACTTCTTGGTGTGAAACATGGAACACATCATGCACACCCTCAAGTGCGGTGGTAGCTCCAATCGTATGCAAGCGCCCCAACTCTCTCGATGATGCGATAAGGCCCAACATATCGAGGAGCCAACTTGCCCTTGATGCCAAAGCGATGGCCCTTCAAGGGTGAGACTTTGAGATACACAAAGTCATTGGGCTCAAAGCTCAACTCACGGCGACGACGATCGCATAGCTCTTTTATGCGGGTGGGCGTGCGCGGATGCTCGCGGATCAAGCGAACACGGCTTTGGCCTATTGATCGAATCGGGCGAAAAGCGCGCTCACGATCTCGACCAGTTCAATGGGGTTCTGCATCTCCTCCCATACAAAGCCTCAAATGGTGCCATGCCAAGGCGGCACAAAGCTATTGTTGTAGGAGAACTCCGCAAATGGTAGGCACTTCTCCACTTCTTCCCATAGGAAAGAACACAAGCACGGAGCATATCTTCCAACACTTGGTTGACTCGCTCCGTCGGCCATCGATCCGAGGATGAAAGGCTATCTTGAAGTGGAGCGGGTCCCCATAGCTTCTTGCGGACTATGCCAAAACGCGAGGTGAAAAGTGCACCACGATCGAAATAATCGTCTTGGTACAGTGAAGACTCACAATCCTCGAGACATAAAGTTCGGCCAAAGGCCCCACGGCCGAGTCTTGGCGGAAGGAAATCGCCACTTTAGTCAACTTTGTCGATCCACGACCCAAATAGCATCATTCCCTTTGGATGGCGGGGCAATCCGGTGATGAAGTCCATGCCAGCGAATCCACTTCCATTACGGCGGCAAAGGCTGAAGAAGACCTGCTTTGGGCGATGCTCGGCCTTCACCGACGACACCACGTCGCTCTCGGCAACGAACTTGGCAATCTCACGCTTCATTCGGGTCCACGGAACCTCGGCGAAGGTCTGATACATCTTGGTAGCCGGGATGAATAGACAAAGGAGAATCATGGGCTTCGCGGAGAATCAAATTCCGCAATTCCATGACTTTAGGAACCACAAGGCGCTGCCCAAACCACACAACGCCATGCTCGTCCTCCGAAAAGCACTTGGCTATCCATCCTTGATGTTACGCTTGATTTGGCTCACACCAACATCATGCTGCATGTGCGCCTTGATTTGGTCCACCAAGGTTGGTTGCACAACCAATGTAGCAAGAGAACGCGCTCGATCAACCCCAAATTGGTATTGGAATTACGAAATGAGGGTAGGCTGCTGCTCTTGGAGCATCAACATGTTACAATACACCTTCCGTGAGTGCATCGACAACGACATTGGCCTTGCCGGATGGTGCTGAATACCCATGTCATAGTCCTTGATCAATTCCAACCATCTTCTTTGCACGAGGTTCGGATCTGTTGGGTGAACAAGTACTTCAAGCTCTTGTGGTCGAATACACCTCACAGCGGTTACCAATCGGATAATGCCGCCAAATCTTGAGTGCATGGACCACATGACTAACTCCAAGTCATGAGTAGGATAGTTGAGTTCATGAGGCCTCAATTGCCGTGATGCATAGGCCACAACCTTGCCTTCTGCATAAGAACACAACCAAGACCACGGCGAAGCATCACAATAGATATCAAAACTCTTGTGAATATCGGGAGAACAAGCAGGGGCTGAGGTCAACCGCGTCTTGAGTTCTGAAAACTCACATCACAAGCGGCGGACCACTCAAACTTCTTGTCTTTCTTGAGTAGTTCGGTCATAAACCGCAATCTTGGAGAAATTCTCGATAAAGCGGCGATAGTAGCCACCAAAACCAAGAAAACTCCGCACATCGGTGGTGACTTGGTGACCCCAAGATAGCACATCAACGACCTTGCTAGGATCCACGACCACACCTCTGCTTGAAAGAACATGGCCCAAGAATGCCACTTCCTTCAACGAACTTCGCACTTGCTTGAATTTGGCATACGGTGGTGCTCACGCAGCTGCCCAACACAAGCTTAAGATGCTCGACATGCTCTTCTTCACTCTTGGAGTAAATAAGGATATCATTGATGAATACCACCACAAACCTATCCAAATACTCCATGAATACCGAGTTCATAAGATTCATGAACAAGCGGGAGCATTAGTCAAACCAAAAGACGGGGCGGTGTACTCGTAAAGACCATAACGAGTAGCAAAGGCGGTCTTGAATATCCTCGGCCGATCGACTTGATGATAGCCCAATCTCAAGTCAATCTTGGAGAAGACACGTGCTCCGGTCAACTGATCGAAAAGATCATCAATACGGGGCAAAGGATACTTGTTCTTCACCGTCACTTCATTAAGCGGACGGTAATCAACACACATGCGCAAGGTCTTGTCCTTCTTCTTCACAAAAATAACTGGACAACCCCAAGGAGATGAGCTAGGACGAATGAAACCCTTTTCTTGTAGCTCACCTAGTTGCTTCTTGACTCTTCCAACTCGTTAGGAGGCATGCGTTACGGCCTCTTTGAAATAGGGGCGGTACCGGGCAGCAACTCTATCACGAACTCCAGTTCTCGAACAGGAGGCATCCCGGGCAAATCTTCAGGAAAGACATCTGCGAAGTCACACACCGTGGGGACATCGTGAATCTCTAATGCTGGCTTTGCTTCAAGGGCAAAAAGGTGGGGTTCTATAGCTGCGGTGAAAACCCAACTGTTCACTGAAGAAGTGGTGAGGTAGACAATCTTCACAGCTGTCGATTTGCCCCAAGTGTTGGGACAACCAATCCATGCCAAGAATCACATCCAAGCGCGCAGAGTCGAGCGGGATAAGACTACGCCAAGAATCCCACTCCTTCGATGTGGATAGGAACATCCGACATACTTGGTCGACTCTCATTTCGAACCGGAGAGCGAATCGCGGTGGAATCCCAGAGGAACACGGTGAAGCCCACAATCAACGACAAAGACCTCGAAATAAAGAATGCGAGGCCCGAGTCAAATAAAGCGTGGCGGGATGCAAATTAACAAGGCGTACCCAACACCACGTCGGGCGCCTCTGTGCCTCCTCGGCCGAGATGTGATTGACTCGGCGCTCCCAAGCCGGGGTCTTACGGTCGGTGGTGACCACTCCCTGCCGCGTCCTCCATTGGGGCGAGGGCGCTCGATCTTCTTAGGACAACTACTCGCGTAGTGGCCCTTGTTGTGGCGATGAAGCGGTGGCGTCGGTGCGGGGTTGCGAGAACACCTGCGGTGGGTCGCGGTGCGCGTGGCGAGTCACGGCTGCGGAGGGCGTGGGCTGGTGCCGAAGGCCTCGGCGATGGTGAAGTCAAAGAGCGGGCCACCGTGCGGGCCCAACACGGGGACGAGCGAGGCCACTGCGCGAACGGCTGGGCCTCCCACTTGCGCTGCGGGACTCGCCCAGCGCTCGCCTTATGCTCGGCGGCGATGGCCTTGTCCACCAAGGTGCGGAAGTCGGAAGTCCACAATAGAGAGCTTGTCACGAAGCTCCTCGAGACAAACCCTCCATGAACTTCTCTGCTTGGCCTCATCGGTGGCCACCTCGGCGAGGCGTACCTCGCCAAATGGTTGAACTCATGGAGGTACTCCGTCACGATTTGCGCCTGTTTGGCGCAAGGAACTCCTTCTTCTTGACTTCATCGGGCCGGCAAGGACATGGGCCCGACGAAAAGGCGGCGGAACTCCTCCCACGAGACCACGTGTCCCGCGGGCTGCATGGCGAGAAGTTCTCCCACCATGAGTGCGCACCCTCAATTGATGGGATGCGAAAAGTGCCCTCTGCTCTCGGCGGCGAGCAGCGTCGAGCTTCGCTCAACGAGCGCGGCCGATCGCTGCGTCAAGGATCCTCGGGCCGGGAGAAGGTGGGAGGCTGCGTGCGAAGGAACTCCGCAAGTCCCCACGAGGCGGTGACCACCTCGGATCGAGGCACGGAGAGAGTGGAGGTGTTTGGCGATAACCTCCAACACCCTACGGTCCTCGAGCGATTGCGTTCGATCGCATGAGGACTTCGCCATGGTCGGAGGAGGAAGTTCCTCATCGGGACTACGGTGATTCCGCGCTCGTGTCCCACCGACCATCTGATTCACTAAGATGAGTTAGCTACAAGCCGAGATAAAAGAAAGCAAAGAAATGCAAACTCGGTAAAAGGGCTCGGGAATAACCACCAAGAGTACAAGACCAACAATCACCAAATCGACTTCTGAAGCGACTAACCCGTATGGAAGAGCAGTAATCGTGTGAAAAACCCAAGATTTTTCAGAACTAAATTCTAGCTCAAAACTGTCCAAAAATCAAGGTATAACCACCTAATAGAGTATAGGCATTAGCTGAACTCATATCACTTCTTACCCTTTCATTCCCACAAGTTTTAGTTGAATTTACCTCTCCTTTTCCTACCTTAATTACTAACCACTAGCTAGCTGTCCAAATTCCTTTCTCCAACCTCTCATGTTTCTCCCAAAACCAAGTTAATCGATAGAGGCTAATTTTTGAAAGGAAGAGAGGAACACTTTTTCAAACTTAAGTGAGAGTAAGGTGAGATGAGCAAGCTAAGACAGGTAAGGAGAAAAATTAGAGAACTTACTTAAGTTTTTATCAATTATTTGAAAGTAAGTTTTCAAAATATCCTAAAGGCGACCAAGCTAGGGGTTTCTACGGTCAGTATGGCTCTGATACCAACTTTGTGAGGACCCGGAACATTTAACTAGTAACACTTAACCTCCAAATGGTTCTAGTGTTACTAACTAAACATTCTAAGCCTCGATGGACATATGCTTCCCAGAATTGCAGCATATGCACATCATCACAAAATTACACATCATTTCCATACAACAAATATTACTAAGTTCAACAACGACATACATAAAGTAAAGTTATTACAAAAGAGAGCCGACCGGCCAAATAGAACAATATACAAGAATGACAGCGGAAGCAAAAGCGCCATAAGATGGCTAGAACAAAAGTCGACCGGTTAGCCATACACCCACAAGGCAACCGATCGGGGCATCAAGCTAGTCGCCCATAGCTACCACAACACATTCATAAAGTGAGGCCCCTCGTCTCACCTTCTTCCTCTGCAACAAAACAATTAAGCGTAGCAGCCCAGTACAAAGATTGTCTTTGTACCCTAAGGCAGCGTGTGGAATAGCAGACCTATTCATAAACTACATGCAAGCTTATTTAGGTGGAGGTTGTATGTCTCATTTGCATGAAGCCAACTTTATTTGAAATAATGTAATATATTTCAAAAGCAAGTTTGCAAATCTGTTTTGTTATCAAAGTAACTGATGAAGTAAAGATACATACAAGTAACCACAGGAAGTGACTATCCCAATAGCCACCACAACATAGCACGAATCCCGATTCGTACCACCCATCAAGTTTTAATTTAAAAGGTTGTAGTCTAACTCTTGAAAGACCTTGCCAAGCGTGTCCATAACCTAGGGCGAGGCTATTCGAATAGTTTTAACCTGCGGGGGTGTACCAATGTACCCACACTTGAGACCGCCTTCAAGCCACAAGCACACTACAGAAGGTATGCTTGCCCAGCTAAGTCCTCTGAGACATTTCCAATCTTGTGTATTAACTACGAGCCGCTCATATGGATAGAAACCCATATGCTTACATTGCAAGCCGAAAGACAACAAATCCCATCACGGGTGGAGTCTTTCGGACACTACAATGCTCCCAACACCATCCCTCCTGCGACTCCCTGCGACTCGGAGCCAATACACGCCAAAGTACTAAGTCAAGAGAGGTCCCATACCCTCTAATGTGGTTATGCACGCTAAAATGCTTGGTTTAGTGTAACAAGATGTTCGGTCCTTGTTGACCCGGGCACCATTCCAGTCACACCCAAAAGTCACACCATCATACCATTGTGCCCAAGTCTAAATCATTTTGTTTTCAGTTTTAGTTTTCATAAGTAGACAAGGCACAAGGTGGAAATCATAATCATAATAAGTTTTAAGTGATCAAGGTTATCGACAAGTCAATAACCGCCCATTTCTACCGAAACT
This sequence comes from Ampelocalamus luodianensis, assembly GCA_036346255.1. NCBI lineage: Eukaryota > Viridiplantae > Streptophyta > Magnoliopsida > Poales > Poaceae > Ampelocalamus > Ampelocalamus luodianensis. Next base: position 47,611,129 of record CM070625.1, on the reverse strand, counting down.
AAGCGTGGCTAAGCAATTAATTCGCAACTACTAAGTGACAAGAGCCCATCCATGAACTCTAAATCACAGCGAGTAACCTAGGCTCATGGTAGTAGAGGATAATCATTTGCTAAGGAATGCATCTACTAGGCCAACTATTAACACAAAGTAGCAATGCATACATAGAATTTGTAATCAACATAAATACTTAAAATACTGGGATTAACATGATCAAACTGCTTGCCTTCTTGTTGTTGCTCAAGCTGTTGTGGAGGGTCACTCTCGGGATTACCGCAAATGTCGAATCCTAAGCGCAAAGGCAAAAAGAACCAAGAACAACCAATAAGACTAGCAACACTTAACAAAGAGCAAGCAAAAATTATCCAAATCGTGAAACTTATACACAAGGTGAAATACAAATATACCAAGACATAGAAACTGGAAAAACCTAATTTGGATTTGTGGTGCAAAAGATATTACCTAAAAACCCATTTTCGGCCATAATTAGCACTGTAGCAAAAACATTTTCTAGAAAGATTTTGAAGCTGAAATTTTTATGGTAGCTACCTATTGGTATAGAGGTAACCCATATAAAATTTCAGGTCATTTGGAGTTAAAATAATTTAGTTATGATTTTCTAAGATGCAAAACTAGCATAATGCACTTTCGAGAAATATAAACATGTGCAAAACCTATTTCACATTATAGAATGATAACAGAGGATTTCTAACATCAAATTTCTATTTTTAGGATTTCTGAGAATTACGGTGTCTATTACATCATTAAATGAATTTTTAAGTCTTTGCTAATAAGGTTAAATCTACTAACATATTTTTAAGTCTTGATTTAGGCCTTCCACCATTTTTAGATTAAAGTTTAGTTAATAACAAATTTATCAAAGTTAAAATCATACAATTATCGGATATCTGAGAAAAGATATGCATTTTCAAGTTTTAATACAATCCTAGAATATATAAAAATAGCGAGAAACAAGCTATTCTTAACTAAACAATTTCACCTCTTTGGAACATGCTTAAATCCATTTTATAATAAACTAAAGTGACAACATAATTTATTACCGTTGGAATTATCTAAAAGCGATTAAAATGAATTAGTTATGAGTTTCTAAAGTTTTATATCATTTTGATTGTTAAACAAATACTTACGAAATCAGAACCACCCAATTAAAAGAAAGCGACACGGGCGCTCGGCAACCCTTGATCTAACATCCTCGGCTCACGCGCGCGCGGCAGCGCCGCGCGCCAAACCTGTCGGGCCACCGTTGGATCACGATCCAACGGCTCACGAAGGTGTATGCATCCGGGCGGTGCGGTTGCTTGGGCCAATCGGCCGCGGTCTGGCGATGGAGCGGTCCAAAGCGCACCAGCGGTCGGAAGGTCGATTGCACACGATCTCGGCCGTTGATCTCAAGATCGGCGGTCGAGAATGATCAAGGCATCGGAGGTCCAAATGCACTCACGATGCGGGCGCATATCTAAAAGCGAGCGGTAGATATTGACTGCGGTTCAAAGGAAGATGCTAACATGTGGGACCGCATGTCGGTGACTTGAGTCACCTGCGCTTTGGTTTAACCCACGTGCCGCGGTGCCTGAGCCCACTTGTCGGCGGCGAGTGGCGGTTAGGGCGAATTTAATGATTCCAATGATCACCATTAATTAGGCACTAATGACTCTTTGAATTTGATTTTAATCCCTCGGGCCCACAAGGCGGCGACCGGAGGAGATTAAACGGCGATTTAACCGCCGACACATTGACTAACCAATGATTAGCATTAATGATGTAGGAGCGATGCGGGATTGAACCGAGAGCGAGTTAAGGATATTGGGCCCACTAGTCGGTGGCTCAACAACAACGATTAAGACATAATTAATAACTAATGATTAGCAATTAATGTGTCCTAATCGGATGACCAACGGGAGGCTGCGTGCGGCAAAACCGAGTGAGTTCAACGGCAAATCGCCGGCGACAGGCGCGCGGCGCCGAACAAGACCCAAAATGGATTCGCAATAACGATGCGAACCTAATGGTAGCATTCTCGCGCGGCGAGGACTAGAACGCCGGCTGGCGGAAAAAGCGAAAATGGGAGCTTCTTGCTAAACATGAAAATCGCGATGAGCTCCATCTGCGAGCCTAGGTGCGGTGCGAGCTTCTAAGGACTAATAAGAAGCTACCTTAGTGACAAGAAGCTTGAAGATGGCGGAGATGCTTGATCACGGTGAAAGCTCACGGACATGAAGAAGAAAGGTTGAAAGCGACACCACAGGCCAAATGAGTGATACGAAAGCATCAAAATAGCTTCATAATGATTCACGAAACTACATGAGCAAGCAATTAGAAAATGGAGCACTCACAGTGAGGAAGAAGATGACCAAATTAGTAGAATTTGAACAAACCCCAAATTGGACAATTCACGAGAATCAAATCCAAAATCAAGTGAGGAAATGTTCAAGGAAGTAAATAGATAAGGTTAGGGCAAAGAAACATGAAGGAGGACCACTGGAACACCAAGAACACCAATGAAGCTTCACGGGTCAACAATGGCGATTTGCCATTTTCGAGTGTTAGGCTCCAATGCGAGAATGAAGCTTGATGGTGGTCTAAAGAAATACCGGAGGCATTGAGAGTGCTTATAAGGCCAAGAAAGTGTTAGGGTTTGCACCACTCATGTTTGAGCGGCAAAGCACAAAACACAATCTTGTGGTGACAAGGAAAAAGGGTGTAGACATGCACTAGGGCATGGCCTTGCCAGAGTACCTCCCATACCCCTAAGCGTCGGCTAGGGTGGCTTTAGGGAGCAAGAAATGACACGCCATTACTCCCCTACAGCTCTCGCCTGTGGGAGGTAGAAGGCGACCAGCGAAAAGGTTCGGTGACTCACGGCCGTTGGATGAGACACGAGCGGTGAGATAGCGCCACGCCTACGGGCTTTAAAACACAGCGGAGATATTGCGAACCCTACGATTAGAAATGAGCGGCTCGAGATAGCTCCACGTTGCAAACTCAAATTACAACGAAGAAGTGCGCGGCGTTGGATCTTAATCCAACGGCTCGATTCAAAAATGCAACGGAGGGTCCGAAAGTTTCGGCGCATCTCGGCGGTTGGATGGAGATCTAACGGTTGACATTGGACTTGCAGCGGAAGGTCCGAAATGATACAGCGGGCGGGCGTGCGATTTAGATCCAACGGTTGAGATCCACGCGCGTTTTAAAGAGTGGCTCGGTGCATTTAGTTGGTGGACCAAGTCGATTGGCGAGCAGTCGACTTCGAACCAGTAACAGATAAAACCAGTTTGACTTTGAAATAAAAGCAGAGACTTTGAAAGATTTATTTGAGGTAGCAAATTAGCTCCAAAAATTATAAAATTTTACAGGAGCTTGCTGACTCGATATCAACCTTGTGTAAAATTTTCAGAGGTTTTATACTGTGAATAAATCTCCAAAAATTCTGCAAGGCTCTGTTTTAATGTTTGACTAAGAGTCAAACAGGTTTGATACCTCTAAAAATATTCAAACAATTTCTAAAAATTGTGAAATTTTTCAGAGGGTCACATACCATCACAGAGACTTAGGAAAAATATTTCAGAGGATGATCATAAGATTTGACAAGATTGTTTTGGAATAGCAAGATTTGGATCAACAAGACTGTGACAATGTAATTTCATAATTCCTTGAACAAGAATTGATTGGCACAACAGGAAATACATGATGTAAGAAAAAGTTTTAATTTCTACTCATTTTCTTACATTTGAAACACAAGCCCAAAATTTGGGATGTTACAACCAGATTTAGTTTCAGAATTTGCTTAGCCATGCAGTCTGTAGAAATTTAGAGTTTGGCAAGATTCTCTTGTCAAACATGGGAACAACAAATAAATTTCAGTCACTTTAACTCTTTGTCCAGTTTCTTTAAATCAGATTTGAATTTTGAAATTCAATTGATCTGGACAAGAGGAAGCTAGTGATGGTGCCTTCGTGCACGAGATTGGGAATTGTGGTGGACTTGTCTAGACCAATTAAGGACTGAACTCTGATTATTCAATTCAAGTCCCCCACGTACTTCCACACGCGGTGTATGGGCGTTGTTTGGTTAAGTAAAGAGTTAACACTATTGAGTTGGAGACAGGGGAGTAAGGATATGTGTATTGATCTTGTATGGCATAGATGCTTAGGTCTTTGGGCTGCATTTTATCCCATGTGAGTCTTATATCGATATCAGATGTTCTTAGAAGGGTGAGGGCGCATTTGTGTTCCATCGCATGTACGTACCTTAAAGATGCCGATTGCAATCTAGTATGGGTAGCGAACCCAGCTTGTATTTCTTTTGTTTGGGTCGGCATTCCTGATGCAACATGTGTGCCTCGGTTAAGCAGATGCTATCAGTCGTTGTTTAAGCGAGATCAGTTCGCACATGGGTATCCAACTCAATAGTGTCAGTTTGTTGAAAAATACCAAATCTTAGTTTCCCTGGCCGGCATACCAAAGGATGTGTGCTATTATTCCGGAGGCTTACAGGCTAACTAAGTCGTGTGGGTAAAGTTGTACACCCTGCAGGTATTAAACTATTCGAATAGCGTGTCCACGGTCATGGGCGATAACTTGAGTTGATGTCACTGTATAAATTTTGTTTTCAAATCTTGTTTGGGTTTTGATTGACATGAGGAATTCATGCATTGTCTTTATTTACATTTATTTTCATTTACTTACTGTTTTAGTCCAACTTTGATTTATTAAATTACTTTATCAAAATCTAGCAATTGTAGGTTAGGATGTATTGCTTTATGCAAAATTGAACCATTATGCCTTCCTGTTGTAACCATATGCATGTATCAATCTAAATCCTTTGAATAGGTCCTAACAAACACTTTCTTTTATTAGTTTGTGTAAGTCTTGCTGAGTACCTTCCGTACTCAAGGTGCTATAACCTATTGTTGCAGGTGAGGACGGTTATTTATATGAAGTTCCCGTTAGCGCCGATCAGGGTGACGCTAACGAGTGAAGCTATTTCTTTCCTCCACGCAATAGCCTGCGGGTGATGGGGCCATTGGTGGCTTTTGTTGGTTTATTTTGCTTCCGCTGTCAGTCTTTTGTAGTGATCAAGTTACTTGATATTGTAATACTAAACCGAGTTGTAAACTTCTGTTTAATTATGTAAATGTATGACTTGTATGTGTATGATGCAATGTTGTTTAAGGATATATGTGCAATGGTCACTGATCCTGGGAACCATTGTGAGACATATATCCGGGATGCCTAAATATTGGGTTTGTTACTTATTAAATTTATGCTCCTAGCATGATCTTTAATAAAGGAGCAGCATCGTTCCTTAATTAAGAATTGTGCTACAGTATAAGTTTGATTAAGTACATTTCCAATATTTCGGGGCCTCCACAGCGTTGGTATCAGAGCATACGTTGCCTGTAGGTTAGGAATAGCATGGTCGTGGTTATTAGAGAGTCTTCTGATAAAATTATTTTCGAGTTAGTAATATAACTTTGAAAGTTTAAGTATGATATCTTTTATTTCTTATCTTCCCTAGTGTCAACTCTTGTCCCAACTTTCTATTGGTTTCTTTCAAGAGTGAATTGTTTTCTTACCTTGTCTTTTTGTCTATAGATGAGCGGGTGGTATTTGGTCAAGGAGACCCGAGCTGAGGATGTGGATGGATTTTCGGCTTTGCTGCAGGACATGATGTGGCGAGCTAATTTCACCTACCAGCCGGAGTACGCCATCTATCGACGAGATAGAGGACCAGGGATGGAGGAGTACCGCGCCATCATCAACGTCATCGCTAGGCAGGTAGCGGGCAGTATCCCATACTGTGTCCAAGCACCGCCATACGAGTCTATGGTCATTCGGAAGGCGCTAGTAGGATGATGAGCCTCCTCCGTCATGATTCGACGGAATTGTCTCAACCACCCTATGATCACTTCCCGAAGCAAGGTCCTCGTGCAGAAGTGAGCATATTTGATGAGATACAGTTTGGGGAAGACCTTCAGGTGCGACAGTTGGCGAGGATGGTCCGCATCATGAACCAGATCCATCGCTGCCTTGTGAGGGAGTTGTGGGAAACTCGGCATCGCGTTAGTGAGGCCCAGGAGTACCTGAGACTTGGAGTCAACATGAATCGCGTTCCGCGCAACGTGCTTTATGGTGACAATGATATCTCTCCCGTTGCAGCTGCACCACCGGCTTATCGACTTCCAGATGTAGCCGGGTGTGTTCCTATCTATGGACAAGTGTGTCAAGCCCGGATGACTACAGGTTTTCCTCGTACTCTGCGGACTGCACCTCGTGGAGGGCATCAGCCACTACTAGGATCTCCGAGGAGGCTCATTAGTCCTTTGGATCCTATTGACACGGGTTCCCCTAGAGCTCATCTTCTGAATGAGTTTCCGGTGAACTTTAACCGTGATCTTTATGCTAGCACCTCGACGATGAACCCTCGTGGATAGGTGTTATATCGTCTAGCAGTTGCCCTTAAATAAATGTAATAGGGTAGTGGTACTTTGTAAAGAATATGTAAGTCAGACTTTTGGTGTGTATTATGACCTTGATGGCCGACTATTATATGAGGTTGGGACCGAACTCCTTTTGTTGTATGTATGAAGTTTATGGTTTTGGTGTTAATCTGAATGCATGACATAACATAATGCATTATAAGGGTAGCGTTGTTCTCTTTTCTATTTATAACCTTGTTTGTGCTTGCTCGAGTATATCCTTGTTATGTTGTTGACCATGGTGTGGTAACAGGATGACAGGCCCCACTACTCGCTTGCAAACACAACAAGGGAAGGGCATTTCAACTCCAATGCCCCACTCTCAAGGAGAGCAGGCTGAACCTTCTGGTTCTCATGGTCCACAAAGTGGTTCCCAGGAAGAGGAGCTTCCTCCACCACCCACTATGGTTGATGTGCTCATGCAAATTGAGCGCAAAAGAATGGACCAAACGCGCATTTTGGAGAAAATTGCGCGCAATACTTCTTCCACTGCCACGCCAGCTGTCAGAGCAGGAGGTCATCATGTGCAGGGAAGTCTTGTTGAATTCCAGCGAACCAACCTGCCGGTGTTCTCCAGCTCTCAAGATCCCATGGAAGCTGAAGACTGGCTTTGGACTATTGAGAAGAAGTTGTTAATTGCTCAATGTTCCGATAGGGAGAAGGTTCTTTTTGCTAGTTACCAGTTGGATGGAGCGGTTAGCATTTGGTGGGATAATCTTCTTGCTATTCTGCCGGCTGGACACGTCCCTACTTGGGATGAGTTCATGGAGGCATTTCGTGAAGCCCATATTCCTGAGGGAGTCATGATGATCAAGCAGCAAGAGTTTCTCGCCCTTAAGCAAGGACGGAAGACCGTGACTGAGTATCTGCATGAATTCAACTTCCTTGCCAGATATGCTCCTGATGATGTTTCGACTGACCTTCATCGCCGAAACCGATTCTTGAATGGGCTGTCTGAAGAATTGCAGATGGTTGTAGCTTTGCATGACTTCATAAATTTTTCCCATCTTGTCAACAAAGCCATTGTTGGTGAAAGCAAGAGCAAGGCTTTGGAGGATTCACGCAAGCGACAGAGAACTTCTCAGTTTGTTCCTAGTGGCAGTTCGCCAAGGCCTCGCATGTGGTTGCCCCGACCTCCGCGAGCACCAGCTCCATTTTCACGAGAGGCGGCGATGTTGCACCTCGTCCATCTCTTCCCACTACTCGGTAGAGGCCTAGTGGAAATCGGCCACTGCTGTTATTCTTGTCGGTAGGGAGTGATTTGTTATCACTGTGGGCGCCCAGGGCATTTCGCCAACCAATGTTATGCCAAGGCACGTGGGATACCACCTATTCAACCTTCTCCAGCTGTAGTGCGTCCTGCACCACCTTCTTCTTCTGTGGTCAAGCCTGACCCCGTTCCGGTCCGAGGCCATGTGAATCAGATTACCGCTGAAGAAGCAACTGATACTCCTGAAGTTGTCCTTGGTATGCTTCTAGTTAATTTCTGCACTGCCACTATTTTATTTGATTCTGGAGCATCACATTCTTTTGTTAGTAGGCAGTTTGCTGCTCAACATCAGTTAGTTGTGCATCATCTTCATCCACCCCATAGCATCCACTCACCTGGATTAGTCTTTATGTCTGACCAAATCTGCCGTAATGTCAACATAAGTATTGAAGGGGTAGACTTTTGGGCGGACTTGATTGTAATAGATTCTAAAGGGTTGGATGTTATCCTAGGAATGGATTGGTTATCCAAGAACCTTGGGCAAATTAATTGTGCTCAAAGATCCATTTCTTTAACTAATGAAAGCGGCATCTCAGTCGTTTTTCAATCTAGGACCGTGGGTTCTCATCTTTGTGTTCACCAAGTTGATGTCACTCCTTCATTGGAGTCAGTACCAATTGTTTGTGAGTATGTTGATGTCTTTCCTGAAGATCTTCCCGGAGTGCCACCAGATCGAGAAGTGGAGTTCGTTATTGACCTAGTTCCTGGAACTGCTTGTAACATCCCAATTTTGGACTTGTGTTTCAAATGTAATAAAATGAGTAGAAATTAAAACTTTTTCTTACATCATGTATTTCCTCTTGTACCAAACAATTCTTGTACAAGGAGTTATGGAAATACAAAGTCACAAGTCTTTTTAATCCAAAATCTCAGCTCCCAAAAACAATCTTGTCAAACATTGGGATCATCCTCTGGAAATATTTTTCCCAAGTTCTAGGGATGGTATGTGACCCCTCTGAAAAATTTCAAAATTTGTAGAAATTGTTTGAATATTTTTAGAAGGCAGTCAAACCTGTTTGACTTTCAGTCAAACTCTAATTCAGAACCTTGCAGAGTTTTTGGAAAAATATGCACTACATAAAAACTTCTGAAAATTTTATACAAGGATATTATCTAAGCCAGCAAGCTCCTGTAAAAAATTTCAGAATTTTAGGAGTTAATTTGCTACCTCAAATAAATCCTCAAAAGTCTCTGTTCTAATTTAAAGTCAAAACACAGTTTCTGTTGTTCATCGGGTTCGAGTCGGACTCGGGCTCGAGTCAATTGATTGATCGAACCAACTAAGCGCACGGCTCACTTTAAAATCGCACAATCAACATCAGCCGTTAGATCTGAATCCAACAGCTCCTAAATGATTGGGCCAATCGGACCACCGCGAAGAGCCCATCAATCTGAGCCCTCGAATCAAGATCCAACCGTCCAGATTGAATGTGCTGATCGGGTCACCCGAAGGGCACATCTAATCTCAGCCATCCGATTCTAATCCTAGGGCTCGAGACCTTCTCTGTTGCTTTTAAACATCAGAGGCGTGGCGCAATCTCAGCCGTTCGTTTTCAATCCAACGGCTCAGAATCGCCCGAGCATTTCCCGGGTCTTCTTCAACCTCTGGACGTGCGTAAACAGTAGGGGAGGTATGGGGATGTCAATTCTTGTTCCCTACAGCCGCCCTAGTTGACCTTTAGGGTTGTGGGAGGTGTTTCGGCCAAGCCATACCCTATGCCATCATCCCCACCTTTTTCACTTTCAGCCATGCCTTGAGCTTTGCACCATGTCTCCCGAAAAGCATTATTGTCAAACCCTAATGCTTTCAAAGCTTTATAAGCACCCCAACACACTCCTGGTGTTCCTTTACACTGCCCTTGAGCTCCATTTTCGATTTTGGAGTTTAACGCCTCAAAACCGACAATCCACCATTGTTGACCCGTGGAGCTCCATTGGTGTTCTTGGTGTTCCAGTGGTTCTCCTTCAAATTTCTTTGCACTCTTTTAAACTCCTCACTGTCATGAACGTTTCCCCTCACTCAATTTTGGAATCGATTCACAGGAAGTGTCCAATTTGGGGTTTGTTCAAATTCGGCCGATTTTGGTCATCTTCTTCCTTAGCTCAGGTGAGTGCTCCATTTTCGAATTATTAGCTCATATAGCTTCGGTGAACCATAATGAAGCTATATTGATGCTTTGGTACCACTCATTTTGCTCAGGATATCATATTTCACTTTTTTTCACCAAGTCCGGCAAGTCTCCACCGTGGACAAGCAACTCCGGCAATCTTTGAAGCCCCTCTCCATTAAGGTAGCTTCTTATTAGTCCCTAGAAGCTCTGACACACGCTTCTTTGGACTGTTGCGGAGCTCTTTGCTATTTTCGTGTTTAACAGTAAAACTCCATTTTCGTTTTTCCGGCTCGCCGGCGTCCTGGGCCACCACCGCCGGCGAGGTCACCTCCTTTGGGTCCGCAACACTATTGCGAACCCATTTTGATATTTTGTGGGCGCTGCCATGGCCGGAGTCGCCGGCGGCAAGCCGTTGAAAACGCTCGGGATTGTGCCGGCAAAAACTCCTGTTTTCGTCATTTATTTAGAACACAGTAATTGCCCAATTATTGCTGATCATTGGGTGCATTAATGTGTCTTAATCCGGCCAAATGTGTCACTGACCTGTGGGCCCAGCTCTTTAAAAATCCCCGCTGGCGCTAAGTGGTCACGTTCGGACATCATTAATGCTAATGATTGTCATTAATCTCTGTCCTGGCGTTAATGTGTCCAAATTTGCCTTTTGGGTCACTGACATGTGGGCCCATAGGCTTAGATTTGAAATCCAGAAGTCATTAGTGTCTCTTTTACATCCATTAATTGCTAATCATTATTAGCAATAGATTTGTCCTAAGCTGCCACCTTAAGTCACTGCCAGGTGGGCCCTCAGATTGCTTTAATCACTTTTGTAGATATCGTTAAGACACATTAATTAGCTAATCATCGCTAATCATTAGTTTCGGTAATTAATTAGCTGTCCTAAAAACTCTCTATTAAGTCGCTGACAAGTGGGCCCCGTGCACTGTGCACGTGTGCTAAAAGTCCGCATGTATGACTCGAGGTCACTGACAAGCGGACCCACCTGCCAGCTCTTCTTTTGAACTTTGATCAATAGCCGCTGTCCATTTCTTGATCTGTGGTCCAGATCAATTGGGCTGATCGGGTCACCCGATCTCACCATCGATATGGATCGCCCATCTCTGGATCAGCGGCTGAGGATCGTGCGCCGTTCGCGGTGTCCGAACCTCATTCATTTTAGGCCTTCCGATTCTTGATCAACGGCTGTAATCGACTGGGCCGTTCGGTTCGCCTACGCGCACCCTTCGCGCGCCGTTTGATTCTAGATCTACGGCCGACGAGCGTCCACGTCGTAACCTTTTGATTAAGTTTGTCTGGATTTCGGTAAGTAATTATTTAACAACTTAAAACTATGCAGAAACTTTAGAAATTCATAACTAATTAATTTTAAACCCTTTTTGGATGATTCCAACTGTAATAAATTTATATTGAACTAAAGTTTTATTTAAAAATGCTTTTAGTCATATTTTTGTGCTAGAAAAACTATGTATACCCTAAAAATTTGATTTCTGCTATTTTGGTTTTTCCAGAAATTAAATGAAATCACATAAAATGCATATCTTGCTATGTATATGTCCAAAATGAATGATTTCAACTTTGATAAATTTGTTATTAACCAAAATTTAATATAAAAATGATTGTAGGCCCAGGATAGCAACAGAAACATTAATTAATGATTTTGGTCCTATTTTCAGCATTTAGAAATTCTGGAAATCTTATAGAAGACACAAGTAATTCCCTGTAAATCCAAAAATATATAAAATCAATGCTAGAAAATCCCTCTGTCATCATACTTCAACATAAAATAGGTTTTGAGCATATATATGTTTCTGGAAAATGTGATATGCTAGGTTTACCACTTAGAAAAATCATGACTAATGTAACACCCCAACTCAGCATGAGCCTGGAATGCTACTATCCTAAGCTAAACCACAAAATTTCGACATAACCTCTTTGGTATACGACGATACCGGAGGTTTTTCACAATAAATCATAAAACAATAATAAAATCAGTTATAAGACTTAATCATAAATCCTAATTAACCAACTAAGTTAACACCTTGGCTATTCAGAAGTCAAGATGCTAACCACCAATTTAACATAAGCCATACAGCATAAAACTTCTCAATAACATCGATCAATCCTCAAAGATCATAAAAGAATGCCATCCATGACTAGATTTATTTATTACAATCTGAAAGTTAACATAATATAGTCTTTATTCATTCTTGCAATGGAACTAAGGTGAAGTGCATTATTCGAGTAGTGCATGTCTACTCCTCCCAAGATAACCTCATCGATCACCTAGAAATAGATAAACAAAGCAAGGGTGAGTCCATGACTCAGCAAGTACAATAATTAAAAACACATTTATCAATACGAATAAGACCTACTCGGCCTCGACATTAATCATAACACAAATGAGTACTTATGATGACATGAAATGAATGCTTAAACATCAAGAGAATGGTGCACACACACATATACGGTATAGTCGGTGAACACCGTCGGTGTTCACTCAAGCCCGCATCTTAACAAAAATGCGGGGATCCACTTCCGTATGAAGAACGTTTCATACGGTGTCCAACATTGCCCATATTGGAATTAATGGGTCTTACTCAACTATCCCGAATTGATGGTCTCCTCATCCACTCCAGTGGGCGGCAAAAGATAATGAATGCATGAAGCAACTTATTGAATATAACATTACCATCATTTCTATTCATGAAATCAACATAGAGACAAAACATGGATATTTCACTTCATACTACACAAGAGTTATCACAGACACGCTCATATCAATAACCACAATTCACAAACATTTAGATCAACAATGTACTTGCCTTCGCGTTGAGGCGCGTTAGTTGGAAGCGATGGCGTTCCTAAACTCGAAGCTCCGCCGCCTAACCAATGAAATAAATTCAATAAGAACACCAATAATACCCATTTCTACTAACCGACGTTATACAATGCTTCCCTGACGACTCTAGTCAATAAAACAAAGCTTAAACTAGAATCAATGTTTTCAGCGTTAAAACTGTCCCTGGACAGCAGCACGAGAACTAACGTATCTCAGTGTCAGGAAGTCAAAAAGTGATAAACCCAATTTCTGTAGCTTCTTAACTGACTAATCTACAATACTCTAGTTGACGATATAAACCAATTTGGCCAATTTAATAGGTTAATAATCGTTTGAACTTTCTGTCCAGAATCTGTCCACAGAACGAACAGCAGAATTAAAAAGATCATAACTTTTATTAGGTAGCTCCAAATTGAACGTTCTTTACCAATCTGAAAAGGTCATCGAATCCTCTACAATAACCTAGTTGGGTGAACTTTCAGTTTCAACCAATTTCCCTTTCATAATTTAGGAAATAACCAGACAGTTTATTCTCGTCAGATTTCTGGCAGCAGGTACTAAAACATCCATAACTTTTGACTCGGACCTCGGAATCAAGTGAACTTGGTGGCCACTGAAACTTAAGAACGAGGCCTAGATATCTCTAGGATACCAAACCTTCAGATTCTGCCTAAAAACAACCGAAACAATCCTCCAACATACAGGACAGAACTGAGCAAACGCGGACAGACTGGAAATTAACAAAACTACTCGCTCGCAACGAATGACTTCTAGGAATCCCAAGAACACATCGTTACCCTTGACGACGTGGGAGATGATGCTGAGCGAGCCTCGAAGAAGAAGTTGGTGGTGATTTCCTCTTCTTGTTCCGCAGCCCACGTTCGTCGTCCCCGATCCTTGCGAAGACCGGCAATGGAGGAAGACCAACACCGCAGCGGGGAGGACGTCTTGAGGACCAGCACCACGTGAGAACACCGGGGAGGGGAGGAGGCAAGGCGCACAGCAAGGGGGAGGCCAAAGGGGGCGGCGGCCAAGGGGGAGGGGCGGCCAAAAAGGGGGAGAGGGGCTAGGGTTTGGCAAAGGGGGAGAAAAGGGGTGATGTCCCCCCTTGGTCGGCCACTAGGGGGGCCAAATGGGCCTCTAGCCCAGGCCCAGGTTGCCCGCAAATAGCAGAAAACCCCTCAATTCAGAGACAATTCACTAAAACAATTGTTTCCTCTCCCTGAAGATCAAATTTCATTCTCAAAGTTTAATCCGGAGTATTACACTCTACCCTTAACGAGTTCGACCCGAATCTAAATGTCATCCTACAAAGAAGATAACGGAATTGAACTTAGGAATTAAGGTTACACACTGCCGAAACAAGTGCGATCTTGATCGCGCATGCGAGATTCCGATTCCCAAGTGGCTTCTTTCTCGATCGATGGGACCAAAGTACCTTGACAAACTTGAGGTTTTATTTCTTAGAACCGCTCGACTCCTCTAGAATCTTCTGCGGTCGTGACTCAAAAGTAAGGTCTGCTCAATGTTCAAAGGCTCTAAGGGAATTGCATGCTCAGGGTCTCTTAAGAACTTTCTCAGCCTAGACACATGAAACACATTATGAACTCCACGCATGGACTCTGGAAGATCCAAGCGATAAGCCAATTTCCCAATTCGTGCCACGATTGGGAATGGTCCAATGTACCTCGGACTAAGCTTTCCTTTGGTACCAAACCGCACGACACCTCTGGTAGGTGATACCCTCAGAAGAACCTCGTTTCCCGCTTCGAATTCCAACTCTCGCCTTCTCACATCTGCATAACTCTTCTGTCGGCTCTGAGCAGCTAGCAGATTCTTCCTGATCTCTGCTACTCTAACCACGGTTTGCTGAACCCAATCAGGACCCAAAACAGCCCGCTCTCCAACTGCATCCCAACACAATGGAGATCTGCATCTCCGCCCATAGAGAACCTCAAATGGTGCAGCTCGAATACTGGCGTGATAGCTATTGTTATAGGCGAACTCTGCCAAAGTCAGGTGATCTTCCCAACCACCCTTCGAGGATAAAACACAACACTGAGCATATCTTCTAAGGTTTGGATTATGCGCTCGGGTGACCATCATGCATGGGTGGAAAGCGATACTAAGACGGAGTTGCGTGCCCAAAGCACTTTGCAAGCTCTCCCAAAACTTGGAAACAAATTTGGCATCTCGGTCGGAAACAATAGTCTTTGGCACCCCGTGTAACCGTACTATCTCTCGTACATAGAGTGGAGCCAAATCGCTCGCAGGTGGTTGTTCGAATGGGAATAAAATGTGCGAGACTTCTTGAATCGGTCCACTATAACCCAAATAGCATCCTTCCTCGCCGAGTGCGAGGTAATCCAACTACAAAATCCATGGAGATGTCATCCCATGGCCACACCGAACCTCTAAAGGTTGCAACAATCCTGCCGGTCGCTTATGCTCACCTTAACTGTTTGGCGATTCCACACGAGGCCACATCTTGCGCAATATCGACTTTCATTCTCTTCCACGAAGCTCTTCTTCAAATCCTTGTACATTTTGGTCTCACCTAGATGTATCAGATATCTGATGTACTGTGTGCTTCTTTTAGAATCTCATCTTTAACTCTGTGCCCCTGTGGCACACAAAGCGACCTTTAAATCGCAAAGCACCGAATTATCTATACCAAAATGGCCTTGCTTGCCTTCATCTAGGCGCTTCCTCACACGCTGGAGCATCCGATCTTCTTTGTTGTGCTTCCGTGCTCGTTCGGAATGGTCGACTCAAGAAGCAAACGGGTCTCGGTCTCGACGGTACCATAAAGCAAAAGATATATTCATACGCTCAAAATCACCGACAAGACAATCGAGGGTAGGAGGGTCGCCTTACGACTTAGAGCATCTGCTACAACATTCGCCTTCCTGGGTGATCTTGAATAGTGAGATCATAATCTTTTATCAACTCTAACCACCTTCTCTGCCTTAGATTCAAATCTTTACGGGTAAAGATGTATTTCAAACTCTTGTGATCGGTGAAAATGTCACAAGACTCGCAGCACAAATAATGGCGCGGATCTTTAAAGCAAGTACTATCTTTGCAAGTTCTAGGTCATGAGTAGGATAGTTCTGCTCATGTTTCTTCAATCGCTGCGATGCATAGGCAATCACCTTGCCATCTGCATAAGTACACAACCAAGCCCAACTCTAGAAGCATCCAATAAATAGTGAACTGCTTCCCTGGTTCGGGAAGAGTGAGAATTGGAGCGGTCACCAATCTATCCTTCAAAGCACGAAACCGTTCACACGCGTCACCCACTGAACTTGACCCCTTTCTGTGTCAACTGTGACATTGGTCTAGCAAGGGTAGAGAAACCCTCCACGAAACGCCGATAATAACCAGCTAAACCCAGAAAACTCCTCACTTCTTTTATATTAGTTGGTCTTTTCCATTCCACCACTGTTGAGATCTTACTTGGATCAACTGAAATGCCCTCTTGATTGATTACATGGCCCAGAAACCCAACTTCGTAAATCCGAATTCACATTTCTTGATTTGGCATAAATTGGTTCCTCTCGGGGTCTCAAGTACCAACCTCAGGTGCTGAGCATGATCTTCTTTCGTCTTGGAATAAATCAAGATGTCATCAATGAATACTACGACAAAATCATCAAGGTAAGGGTGCAACATACTATTCATGGCTTCCATGAAAACTGCAGGAGCATTGGTTAGCCCAAAAGACATAACCTTATACTCATAATGACCATACCTTGTAGAGAAAGCTGTCTTCTCAATATCTTGCTCTCGAACTCTAATCGATTATAACTTTGATGAAGGTCAATTTTGGAGAATATTTTAGCTCCCTTCAACTGATCAAAGAGATCCTCAATACGGGGCAAGGGATATTTATTCTTCACATTTGCTTGGTTAAGAGCTCGGTAATCCACACACATACGCCAACTACCGTCCTTCTTCTTAGTGAAAAGAACAGGAGCTCCCCACGGCGAAACACTACGCCGAATCAAACCTTCGATAGCAAATCATCCAATTGCTTTTCAACTCCTCACGAAAGGGACGCGCAAACGATATGGAGATATAGAAATAGGTCCGGTTCCGGAACAAGATCTATCAGAATTCCACTTTACGCTCGGGAGGCATTCGGGAAGCTCTACCGGAAAAACATCGGGAAACTCATTCACTACCAGAATATCTTCAATACGAAGTGGAGATTCAGACTTCTCGCTAAGGGACCAAAGCAACCCAATGGTTGAGGCTCGACGACCGGGAAACAGACTAGCCAACACGAACAAGGAATCAAGCGGCGCTACCCCAAATACCGTTCTTCACCCGATGGAGCTCGCAAAGTCGCCGTCTTCCAAAAGCAACAAATCTTGGCACGATAAGCTGAATAACCATCCATACCCAAAATTACATCAAAAGGTGATAATCGAATCACTATAAGGTTGGCAGTGAAATTCTCATCTTCAATAGTAATAGTACAGCCAGGACACGCTGTAGAGCTAGAAATAAGACCCCCCGGAGAACTGACCACCACAGACTCAGATATAAGCGCACACTCAAACTCGCCCTTCTAACAAATTCTAAGGACACAAAAGAATAAGTAGCTCGGAATCAAATAGTACGAAAGCCTCATGTGAATCAACTAGCAAAGTACACATTACCACGTCGGGGCGGCCCACGGTATCGAGAGTAGGCATGGCGTGAGACTCCCATGGGCACCGAGCGGAGGACGCACGGCACTCTGTGAAGGATGGCGAGGCTGCTGCGGAGAAGCATACGAAGGTGGTGCGAGGCGGGCGGGGTTCAGTAGAACCCGCAGAGGCGCAGGAGTAAAACTGCGGGAGGAACCCATCTCAAGAAAACGAGAGTGCAGTGGAGCGGCTAGAGTCGAATCGAGCCCCGAGGTGCACCGGAAGAAGACGAATCGAATCGCTTCCCACTTAATGATGCTCGCTGGGTTACGTTTGTAACCGACGCTTTGTGGCCTTCCGGCCACACCGCGACACGCCCTCTGAAAGAACACTCAAGACCGGTGACCCTCTCCACATCTCAAACATTTCATACCTTGTCCGAGGCGGGGCGGTGAGTGTGGACGACGGTGCGTGGCGCCGAGGAAGAAGATCGCCATCTTGCCGAATCGACGAGGCGCGACTCCTTGAAATCTCTTGGATGCGGTCGTTGAGAAGACCCGCCTCCACCACTAAAGCTCGCCGCCACCGCGGAACCACCAACAGAGCAGTGCCACTAGCTACTGCGTCTGCGAAGGAGATTCCTCACCAACTCCATTCCTCTAGCTTGCTCAACCACCGTCTTCAAATCACGCCAAGACGATGCCCCCGAATCGGCGATACTCTGAACGAGACCCGACGGAATCTCTTGGCCTTCTCCATATCATCATTGGCTACCACGGTACAAAGCGTACGGTGTTGAACTCACCTCATACTCGATCTTGACCTATGACCACGAGTCAGCGTCGAGACCGCTCCATCTTCTCCACGAAAGAATCCGGATAGTACTTGGCTCTAAATTGCCCCACAAAACTTCCCAAGTAACCGGTCCTGCTGATCGGGTCCTAGCGCATGCAGAACCCCTTCCCACGGATATCGGCTTGGCCCTTCGGTTGAAAGGCCACAAACGAACCCTTGCACCGAAGTTCATCTCCAGCGCGTCAAGCTGCCGCTCCATGTACCGGAGCCAATCTGCCGCTGAGCGGGTACCGCCCCATCAAAAGTGTCAAGTCGGCGACATCCACTCGCGGAGACTTATCCTAGTCTCGGGTGGGACCGCGCAACGATCGGACTGCAACGGAGACAGCGGCGGCGGAGCGCAGGAGCAAAGCAGCGGGATGAGCCGCTGCATCTGCGCGGCGGGCTGCTCGTTCTCCCTCGAAGATTCTCGAATAATAATAGCCGACGCCGCTGGGCATCCACGGCGGCGCAGCTTGAGCCTGCGGTGGGTGGCGGTGAGGCAACCTCCTCGGCGGCTCCACGGCCTCTTCTGCGAGGTTGCGAAACAACCGGACCACATCCACGATCGCGACCACGGCGTGACGACCACGTCCTCTACCTCTCGCCATCTAAGAACACCACAACCGAACAAAACTAAACACTTAACTTAGCGATTCGGAAGAAGCGCGGAACTAAACAACAATTACACAACAAATAAAGCATAACAACATAAATTGCGGAAACAATGAATCACCCAACCCAACCTCATACACGAGTGTCAATTTTAATAGTTTTATTTTAACCACGGACCTAAAGCCGCTCGATACCAATGTAACACCCCAACTCAAAGATGAGCACGGAATGCTACTATCCTAAGCTAAACCACAAAATTTCGACATAACCTCTTTGGTATACGACGATCTGGAGGTTTTTCACAATAAATCATAAAACAATAATAAAATCAGTTATAAGACTTAATCATAAATCCTAATTAACCAACTAAGTTAACACCTTGGCTATTGAAGTCAAGATGCTAACCACCAATTTAACATAAGCCATACAAAGACATAAAACTTCTCAATAACATCGATCAATCCTCAAAGATCATAAAAGAATGCCATCCATGACTAGATTTATTTATTACAATCGAAAGTTAACATAATAGAGTCTTTATTCATTCTTGTAATGGAACTAAGGTGAAGTGCATTATTCGAGTAGTGCATGTCTACTCCCTCCCAAGATAACCTCATCGATCACCAAGAAATAGATAAACAAAGCAAGGGTGAGTCCATGACTCAAGATGTACAATAATTAAAAACACATTTATCAATACGAATAAGACCTACTCGGCCTCGACATTAATCATAACACAAATGAGTACTTATGATGACATGAAATGAATGCTTAAACATCAAGGGAATGGACTGCACACACACATATACGAGTATAGTCGGTGAACACCGTCGGTGTTCACTCAAGCCCGCATCTTAACAAAAATGCGGGGATCCACTTCCCGTATGAAGAACGTTTCATACGGGTGTCCAACATTGCCCATATTGGAATTAATGGGTCTTACTCAACCATCCTGGAATTGATGGTCTCCCACATCCACTCCCGTGGATGGTAAAAGATAATGAATGCATGAAGCAACTTATTGAATATAACATTACCATCATTTCTATTCTTGAAATCAACATAGAGACAAAACATGGATATTTCACTTCATACTACACAAGAGTTATCACAGCACGCTCATATCAATAACCACAATGCACAAACATTTAGATCAACAATGTACTTGCCTTCCGCGTTGAGACGCGTTAGTTGGAAGCGATGGCGTTTCTAAACTCGAAGCTCCGCCGTCTAACCAATGAAATAAATTCAATAAGAACACCAATAATACCCATTTCTACTAACCGACGTTATACAATGCTTCCCTGACGACTCTAGTCAATAAAACAAAGCTTAAACTAGAATCAATGTTTTCAGCGTTAAAACTGTCCCTGGACAGCAGCACGAGAACTAACGTATCTCAGTGTCAGGAAGTCAAAAAGTGGTAAACCCAATTTCTGTAGCTTCTTAACTGACTAATCTACAATACTCTAGTTGACGAGATAAACCAATTTGGCCAATTTAATAGGTTAATAATCGTTTGAACTTTCTGTCCAGAATCTGTCCACAGAACGAACAGCAGAATTAAAAAGATCATAACTTTTATTAGGTAGCTCCAAATTGAACGTTCTTTACCAATCTGAAAAGGTCATCGAATCCTCTACAATAACCTAGTTGGGTGAACTTTCAGTTTCAACCAATTTCCCTTTCATAATTTAGGAAATAACCAGACAGTTTATTCTCGTCAGATTTCTGGCAGCAGGTACTAAAACATCCATAACTTTTGACTCGGACCTCGGAATCAAGTGAACTTGGTGGCCACTGAAACTTAAGAACGAGGCCTAGATATCTCTAGGATACCAAACCTTCAGATTCTGCCTAAAAACAACCGAAACAGTCCCTCCAACATACAGGACAGAACTGAACGAAACGCGGACAGACTGGAAATTAACAAAACTACTCGCTCGCTTAACGAATGACTTCTAGGAATCCCAAGAACACATCGTTACCCTTGACGACGTGGGAGATGATGCTGAGCGAGCCTCGAAGAAGAAGTTGGTGGTGATTTCCTCTTCTTGTTCCGCAGCCCACGTTCGTCGTCCCCGATCCTTGCGAAGACCGGCAATGGAGGAAGACCAACACCGCAGCGGGGAGGACGTCTTGAGGACCAGCACCACGTGAGAACACCAGGGAGGGGAGGAGGCAAGGCGCACAGCAAGGGGGAGGCCAAAGGGGGCGGCGGCCAAGGGGGAGGGGCGGCCAAAAAGGGGGAGAGGGGCTAGGGTTTGGCAAAGGGGGAGAAAAGGGGTGATGTCCCCCCTTGGCCGGCCACTAGGGGGGCCAAATGGGCCTCTAGCCCAGGCCCAGGTTGCCCGCAAATAGCAAAAAACCCCTCAATTCAGAGACAATTCACTAAAACAATTGTTTCCTCTCCCTGAAGATCAAATTTCATTCTCAAAGTTTAATCCGGAGTATTACAACTAAGTCATTATAACTCCAAATTCAATAAACTCAACTTTGTTGTGATTAGGATAACCTATACTACCTGTCCTAAAAATCTTAGGTTCCAGATCATTCTAGAAATTTACGCCATGAACAGTAACAGATGAGAATAAAAATTGATTTTCTAGGCTGATAGAATTTATTTAGGGCATAACTTTTCCATATTTAGTCCAAATGAAGTAATTCTTGTTTCTAAAATTGTCTAAAATCATAACCTTGCTGCTGTGTGAATTTCTTTATATTTGAATATCTTTTGCTGTTGAAGCTTATTTGGTGTTCTTCGTTCTTATTGGTTTTATCGTTTTTTCGCGTTAGGTTTCGAAGAAATTATTGATTACGTGAGTGATCCTCTGCAGCAAACAAGTGATCTCCAGCAAGGCAAGCAGTGTAACATCATTTGATCATATTGCTCCTACTACTTTTAAATTCTAATATCTTGTTTGCAAAACCTAATTATGCATGCTTCTTGTGTCAAGATTTATTTTATCGATTAGAGGTAGCTAATTCCATTGCATGGTTGCCTTTAAATTGTTCATCCCCTGCCACAAAACATAAGTTATTAATATCGCTGGTGAATTAGAGCCCGGTGATCTAATTATGCTCTTATATTGTCCTTACGGTGTCATGCTTAGAATGCTTAGATAACGGTAGAATTGGGCGGCTGTCGACTTAGTCGATAGCCTTGATCACACAAACTTATTACAATATTATGATTCATCTTTTGTGCTATGTTTATTCATGAAAACTAAAACAAAAAAAACAAAATGATTTGGACTTGGGCACAATGGTAAGATGGTGTGATTGTGGGTGTGACTGGAATGGTGCCCGAGTCAATTAAGGACCGAACTACTTGTGAGTACCTGTTATCCGAGCATTTTTGTGCGTGCTAACCACACTAGAGGGAAATGGGACCTCTCTTGACTAAGTACTTTGGGAGGCATTAATTAATGAGTCGCTGGCTGTAGTTTATAGAGAAAAAGGATCGCAAAGGCGTGACCGGGGTGGTTCCTTTCTAGGTCCTCCACCCCGATTAGGGTCTTGTAAATGTCCGGCTAGCTTTACCCTAAATGGCTAATGACTCCCGACTTTGCCTGACCCCACCACAACGTATGGTCCTGGTGGCTATTTCGCCGGTCCTGTTAGACTTAGCCGTGCCTGCATACCAAAGGAAGTATGCTGACCGTGGCTGGTGGAAAGGCTGTCTGAAGTGTGGGTACATTGGTACACCCCTGCAGGGTTAAAACTATTCGAATAGCCTCGTCCTAGGTTATGGACACGCTTGGGTAAGCTTTTCAAGAGTTAGACTACAACTTTTTAAATTAAAACTTGACATGGGTGGTACGAATGGGTAATTTGTGCTATGGTTGTGATGGCTATTGGGTTAGTCATCTCTAGGATGTTGTTGTTACTACTTATCGTATCGCAGTTATTTATGTAAATAAAATTCAGTTTGTCAAAGGTGCTTTCAAATTATTATCTATTGCAAATAAAACTTGCTTTACGCTGGAAACTAACCTCGAGCCTTATCCTTTGATTAAAGTTTGCATGTAGTAGTAACTAGGTTTGTTACCCGTAAGTCTTGCGAGTACAATTTTGTACTCATTTGTTTTGCTTAATTGTTGCAGAGGAAGAAGGTTGATCCCCAAGGGATTAACTTTGGTGAGTTTTGCTACGGTATGGACGACTAGCTTGGCGGCCTGGTCGGTTGCCCTGTGGTTATGTGGCTAACCGGTTGGTTTTTGTCTTAGCCATCTTATGGCACTTTTGCTTCCGCTGTTATTGATACTTTGTTGTTAGTTGGCCAGTCGGCCCTTTGTTGTAATAACTCTATATTATGTATGTCGTTTTCCAGACTTGTTGTATGGATGTATGGAATTGATGCATGATTTTGTAAACAGGGTGTATATACTGCATTTTTGGGAAGTATACATATCTCGAGGCTTGGTTTATTTGTTTTGTGATGCTAGGGTCAATGGAAGGCTAAGCATTACAAGTCAAATAAACCGGGGTCCTCACACTGCTCCTATATCCAGAAGTCCTTATCGAATGCCTCTCAATGAACTGGTTGAATTAAAGAAACAACTTGGAGAATTGCTTGACAAAGGGTTTATTCGACCGAGTTCCTCACCCTAGGGATGCCCGTCCATTTTTGTCAAGAAGAAAGATAATACTTTGCGGATGTGTGTGGACTATCGTCCGTTAAATGAGGTCACCATAAAAGCAAGTATCTTTTGCCTCGTATTGATGATCTTTTTGATCAGTTAGTTGGAGCCCGAGTCTTTTCAAAAATTGATTTACGATCGGGCTATCATCAAATCAAGGTTCGAGCTGAGGACATCCCAAAAACAGCTTTTTCTACTCGTTACGGGCTGTACGAGTATACTGTCATGTCCTTTGGTCTAACCAATGCTCCAACTTATTTTATGAATCTCATGAATTCGGTGTTCATGGATTTCTTGGATAAGTTTGTTGTCGTTTTCATTGATGACATTCTTATCTATTCTAAGTCTGATAAGGACCATGAACAACATTTGAGACTTGTGTTGGAAACACTTCGTAAGCATCAATTATATGCTAAGTTTAGCAAGTGTGCTTTCTGGCTCAAGCAGGTTGCATTTTCGGGACATGTGTTATCTGAAGGAGGTATTGCTGTTGATCCAAGCAAGGTACAAGATGTACTGGATTGGAAACAGCCCAAGAATGTTCCTAATATCCAAAGTTTTCTTGGACTTGCGGGTTATTACTGTAGGTTCATTGAAAATTTCTCCAAAATTGCAAGACCTCTGACTCAGCTTTTGAAGAAAGAGAAGAAATTCGAATGGTCAGCTAAGTGTGAGGAGAGTTTTCGGCTTTTGAGAGCTCTCTTGACTAAAGCTCCAGTTCTCATTCTCCCGGATATCCATAAGAGCTTCGATATTTATTGTGATGCATCTTGCCATGGACTTGGTTGTGTACTTATGCAAGAAGGCCGAGTTGTGGCATATGCATCACGGCAGTTGCGACCTCATGAAGTCAATTATCCTACTCATGATTTGGAATTGGCTGCCGTAGTCCATGCATTGAAGATTTGACGACATTACCTTCTCAGTAATCATTGTGAGATCTATACTGATCATAAAAGCCTAAAGAACATATTCACTCAAGCCGATTTGAATATGAGACAGAGACGATGGCTTGAATTGATCAAGGACTATGATATGAGTATTTATTATCATCTAGGCAAGGCCAATGTTGTGGCTGATGCTTTAAGTAGAAAGTCACAGTGCCACTGCATATCATCTGTGCCTATGACTAAGAGCTTGTGTGCTGATTTTCAGCGCATAAGTCTCGAAATGGTGGGAGAAGGTTTTCTCGCTGCATTAGAAGTGGAGCCCACGTTAGAAACTCAGATTCTGGAGTCCCAGAAAACTGATGCCGAGGTAGCTGAGATCAAGGGAAATTTGAAGGCAAGCAAAGCCAACGAGTTTTCTGAAGATGACCGCGGGGTCCTTCGGTATCGCAATCGTTTGGTGGTGCCTACAGATCCTCAACTGAAGGGTCTAATCCTTAAAGAGGCTCATAATTCGAAGTTTTCTTTACATCCTGGGAGTACCAAGATGTATCAGGATTTGAAGAAGACATTTTGGTGGAGCCAAATGAAAAGGCAGATTGCTTAGTATGTTGCTGAATGTGATATTTGCCAAAGGGTTAAAGCTGAGCATCTAAAGCCAGCTGGTACCCTTCAACCTTTGCCTATTCCACAGTGGAAGTGGGAAGAGATCGGTATGGATTTTGTTACCGGTCTTCCAAAGACTCCGAATGGATCCGATGCCATTTGGGTAATCATTGACCGTTTAACGAAGGTGGCTCATTTTATTCCTGTCAAAACCATCTTCGGTAGCAAGCAACTAGCAGAGCTTTATATTGCTAAGATTGTTTGTCTTCACGGTTTTCCAAAGGTCATTGTTTCTGACCGTGGCCCTCAGTTTACTTCCCATTTTTGGAATTGTCTTCATCAGGCTATGGGGACTGAACTCTCTTTCAGTACTGCTTATCATCCTCAAACTAGTGGTCAAACTGAGAGGATTAATCAAGTAATGGAAGATCTCCTTCGAGCCTATGTGCTATCCTATGGCAAAAACTGGGAGAAATCTTTGCCCTATGTGGAGTTTTCCTACAATAACAGCTACCAAGCAAGTATTCAAATGTCGCCTTTTGAAGCTGTGTATGGAAGAGCTTGTAGGACTCCATTGAATTGGTCTGAGTCTGGTGAAAGGTCATTATATGGTCCAGACTTGGTGATAGAAGCAGAAGAGCAAGTTCGCCTGATTCGAGATCGTTTGAAAACTGCACAGTCTCGTCAGAAGAGCTATGCTGACCATCGTCGGCGTGAATTAAGCTTTGAGGTGGATGACCATGTCTATCTTAAAGTATCACCGATGACGGGCACTCAGCGTTTTTAGGTAAAAGGAAAGCTAGCACCTCGTTATATCGGACCCTTCCGAATTATTGCAAAATGAGGAGCTGTGGCTTATCAATTGGAACTACCTGAATCCCTCTCAGCAGTGCATGATACTTTTCATGTTTCTCAATTGAAGAAATGTCTTCGTGTTCCTAATGAGGCAACTGCTTATGAGGATCTTAATCTTCAACCTGACCTTTCCTATCAAGAGCACCCAGTGCGTATCTTCGACAAAATGGAACGCAGGACAATAAATCGCACTGTCAAGTTCTTGAAAATTCAGTGGGCTAATCATTCTGAGGATGAAGCCACTTGGGAGCGCGAAGATCTGATGCAGATTGAGCACCCCCATCTCTTTGCTGTTTAGAGCTTTCCTTTGAATCAAGAAAGGCAAGGTTAAACAAAGCAATGTAAAAGAAGATGTAATAATAACCCCATGTTATTATGTAAAATCTTTCTTTGCTATCTTTGGAGGAAATAAAGACAACAGAGGTTGGATTTCCATAAAAAAAATCATTTCAATTTCACTTTTTCTCAACTTCTATCTTTTCTGAAATCTCGAGGACGAGATTTTCTTAAGGGAGGGTAGGTTTGTAACAGCCCCAATTTTATGAACAGTAATAAAATGTTTTCTGAACAGTAATGAGGTTCTGTTCATAGCATCACTGTTCATTTTCACAGATTGGGCATTATGTTGTAAATGAAAACTTTCCTTTTCTAGCCAAAATCCAAAACCTATTCAAAGTTTCAAAGGAAATACAAGTTAGAGCTTGTATTATTACTGGGAAGTATTTTTTATTAAAGCCTAGATAAATTATCTTGCCCAAAGATAATTTTTGTTGAATTTTTAGAAATTATTTTGCCTTGGAGAAAAATATTTGACTTTAAATAAACCTATTCGGGCTAAGGTAATTATTTATGTATTTTACAAAGTGAAACTGTGGTTTTAGAAATTTATTTGGGAAATATATCATCCCAGTAGCTTCTTTGCAAAATTTCATGATTTTACAAATTTATTTACTATTTCTAAAGCTCGGTCAAACTTTTAAATATTTGAATAGGGCTTGGTCAATTCTTCCGGTCTAAACCCATACCCTAGCACTGTAGCGACTCGAACCCTGTAACATCCCCATTTTGGCTTGTGTTTCAAATGTAATAAAATGAGGGTAAATTAAAACTTTTCCTTCATCCTTTTACTCTTGAAACTTTTCTGAAATTCTTGTAAAGGAATTTTGGGAAATTCAAAATCAAAAGCCTCATTTATCAAGACGACAACCTCCTTGGTCAAATCTTTTGTTAAACCCTTGGAAATAATTTTCCTTGGTTCTAAGGTTGCTTGGTAGCGCCCCTAAATTATTTCATGCTTTTTAGAAATTATTTGAATAATTTTGGGTGCGAGTCAAACCAACAATTCAATTGGTCAAACCCAGTTTATCACTTCGGAATTTCTAACATAAAATATAAAGCATAAAAATTTCTGAAAGTTTTAGGGAGTTCAATCATCTATCTACTTAGCTCCAGTTAAAATTTCATCAAATTTGGAGTTCATTTGGCCCTCAATTAAATCCTCAAATATTCAGCACAAAATTCAAATTAAAACAGTCTAGTCTCGTTCACCCGACCGAGCTCGAACTCGAGTCCGACTCGCCGAGTTGGCTCGACCACACTGCGTCCCACCGACCGCACTCCCACCGACTCGCGCTCGTGCGTGACGACTGTGGGCCGTGTCGTCGCTGGTCATCTTCTTCCTCCGCGCGCCACGTGCGTGCGAGCGCGGTGAAGTCGGCGGGAGAGCGGCGCCTAGTCACCTCCCCATCTGCTCCTCACGGCATGCATTTATTATGCTC
Organism: Ampelocalamus luodianensis; assembly: GCA_036346255.1. NCBI lineage: Eukaryota > Viridiplantae > Streptophyta > Magnoliopsida > Poales > Poaceae > Ampelocalamus > Ampelocalamus luodianensis. The sequence goes on along the minus strand of CM070625.1, from coordinate 47,583,540 downwards.
GAGCACGCCACAGAGTCTCCTTCTACTGCTCCGTCGCTCGGCTCCCATGACTGAGCTGGACCTCCGTCGAGAGAGCCGCTGCGGACCAAGCTCCCTCTTCTACTTAAGCATCCAGCTCTCCTTCTTTGTCCTCCTTTCACCCTTCCGCAGCCCAGCTTGGCACCCTCTCTTCTTGCTTGAGCTCAATCGCCAAGATCACCCTCGATCGCCATTGCCGGCTTGAGCTCTGGTGGGCCGGTGCTCGATGGCTCTTTCCTTCAAACTTTGCTCGGCTCCTTCCTCTGGTCCCCTGGAGTGTTGACAATAACCCTGTTTCGGTTTGTGTCTTCAGGCCTCTTCTGAATTCGGGATCCCCCTTTTCGACTGAAAATCGCCGCTTTCGTCCTCCTCCCCGGTAAGGTGGCTCCTCCCTTCAATTTGTGTTCCAGGTCCTTCTGGTGGACCTCCTGAAGTTATCATCACCACTCTTTGGTCCTCTATTGCTCAGGATTGCTTGCCCCGCGTTGTCTTCCTCGGCTCCGGTGGAGGTCGTCGTCGCTGGAACTCCCTCGACCTCCCTTGGACCTCCTCTGGGCCCAGGTGAGATCACTTTAGCCCACTCGAGCTCGAGCACTAGATAGTTTAGTTCGTAGTGGTCTTTTCTCTCGTTGTCGGTTTTCGCCGTAGATACTCCTCTGACCTCCTCCGGCTCGCCGGCGTTATGGGCCGCCGCTGCCGTCGAGGTGGTCACCAATGAGTGCGCAATGGTGTTGCGAACCCATTCAGGTCTTGGTTTCGCGCAACCGTGCCCCAGGTCGCCGTCGGCATGCCGGCGGGCCAAGCCACGGTGGTCGGTGCCGTTGTCGTACTTCCGACAAAGTCCCCGATCTCTTAGTTTCAATCTTGGCCGTTAGGACCTCCCCGTGTTAGATTCGCACCGTGGGATCTTGTCGGCAAAAACTCTAGCTCCCAAGACCTCTTCGATTTAATCCTAGCCCTTAATGACCTCTTTCTGTTTAGATCCACCCGTAGATCCTTTGTTCCGTATTAGCTAAGTCCTAGGACCTCTCGGTTGTGGTCTTAGCCGTTCACGACCTCTCCAAGTTCAGATCTGGGCCTTAGGATCTTTTCCGAAAAATCCTAAGTCTCTGGACCTCCCACCATATAGAATCCTGGCCGTTAAAGACCTCCGTAGGTTAAATCCCAGCCGCTAGGATCACCCTCCTCCTTGGGGTCCTCTTTGCAAAAGACCTCCTTGAGGTCCTCTGTGCGAAGAGGTCACCCCGGTCGTTTTTGTCAAAACCGCCCTCTCGGACCTCCTTGGGGTCCTCTTTGCAAAAAGTCCTTCCTTAGTCGTTTTCTAAAAACCACCCTGAGCCACCCCTTGGTCTCTTTGTAAAGAGAACCTCAGGACCTCCTCGTGCTGGTCTTAACCATGAGGACCTCCCCGCCTAGATCTGGACCACTCAGGACCTCTCCCATGGAGATCTGAGCCATCCAGATCTCTCTCTATATAGCACTATGTTGGAGGACCTCCCCGAGGGACATCTCGACCGTTAGGACCTCCTCGTTGAGATCCTAGCCGTCAAGACCTCCCGCTGTTAAGCTCACCGCTTAGATCCTCTCCTCCGATCGGATCTAGACCGTTAAGACCTCCTGGAAATCTTAACCGTCCGACCTTCCCTTAGCGAGTTAGTGTAGGACCTCCTCGTGGAGCTCGGGGCGCGCGATCCGATCGGCGTCCACGACCTCCCTAGTGTGCGAGGACCTCCTTCGCGGTCTTTGTGCATCCGATGGTCTGAGCCGTTGGATTCAATATCAACGGCTAAGACCTCTCTAGGCGGCAAGGTCTTTGCGCCAGGAGCTCGTGCGGGTTTTAGCATTCGAGATCGTGAGCCGTGCGATCTTTGATCAACGGCCCACGACCTCCCGCTTTTATGGGTTTTCCAGTTTAGTCCGAGAAGCTTTTATTTGCACATATTAATTGTTTTAAACTTCAAAATTGCATAACTTTTTCTCTGTAGCTCCAAATTTAACAAACTAAAGTTCTATAAATGCATCTGTTAAAGTACTTTAGCTTAGTATAGGTTTGCAGTAGTCTTTAATACTGAAATTAATCATGTCTTAGATTTAAAACTTAGAAACATCATAACTAAATCATTTTAACTTCAAATGACCTAAAATTTTATATGGGTTACCGCTATACCAGTAGGTAGCTACCATAAAAGTTTCAGCTACAAAATCTTTCTAGAAAATATTTTTGCTACAGTGCTAATTATGGCCGAAATTAGGTTTTTAGAGAATATCTTTTGCACCACAAATCCAAATTAAGTTTTTCCAGTTTCTATGTCTAGGTATGTTCGTATTTTACCTTGTGTATAAATTTCGTCACATTTGGATAATTTTTGCTTGCTCTTTTGTTTAAGTGTTGCTCGTCTTATTGGTTGTTTTCGCTCTTTCGCTTAGGATTCGATATTTGCGGTAATCCCGAGAACGACCCTCCGCAACAAATTGAGCAACGACAAGCGTGCAAGCGTTTGATCATTTCCCATTAATCCCATTACTTTTAAAGTCTAATATTTTGTTTAACTTCTATGTATGCATTGCTATTTTGTTGTTAAATTGATTAGTTAGACCTCTAGTTGCATAATCTGTAGGTAAATAATTATCCTCTACTACCGAGCCTAGGTTATTTCTTTGTGATTAGAGTTCGTTGGATGAGCTCTTGTCACTTAGTAGATTCGAATAAATATTGCTTAGCCATGCCTAGCATCGGTAGTATTGGGCGATCATCGACTTAGTCGGTGATCTTGATCACACAAATACTTATATTATTCCATTATGTCCAACCCTTGTGTTTTACCATTTTGCAAATCAAAAACTGAAAACAAAAGTTATATCTTGGCTTGGGCACAATGGTATGTTGGGTGATCTGTTGGGTGTGATCGAATGGTGCCTAAGTCCCTAAGGACCGAGTTACTTGTGCCATTGATCCAAGCAATTATTGCGTGCTAACCACACGAGGGGGATATGGAACCTCTCTTGACTAAGTACTTTGGGAGGTGTTAATTATGAGCTGGTTGGTGGGTGTGTTCTTGGTGTGGTGTTTGGAGGGGAGCATTGGCAGACCGGTTAGGCTGTCTAATGTGTCTTTCTCCCGTGGGTTGCGGCTCTTAATTAGCATCGTCCATTGGAAAGCGTCTTGTTAGGCTTAGCCATGCCTGCATACCAAAGGAAGTGTGCTAACCGTGGCTGGTGGAAAGGCGGTCTATCGTGTGGGTACATTGGTACACCCCTGCAGGTTAAAACTATTCGAATAGCCTCGTCCTAGGTTATGGACACGCTTGGTTATTTCCCACAAGAACTAGACTACAACCTTTTAAAAACTTAAACTTGACATGGGTGGTATGAAGGGGTACTTCATGCTATTGTTGTGGTGACTATGGGTTAGTCACTTCTAGGTTGGTGTTGTTCTCTATCTATGTTATTATTGTCTCTCTTTTATTTGAACAATAAAAGTTAATTGCAAACTTGCTTTGAATCTATTACCTTATTGCAAATGAAAACTTGCTTTATGCTGAAAATAAGTCCAAAGCCTCATCCACTTAAATAAAGCTTGCATGTAGTTAATTATAGTTCTTTATCTCACACGTCAGTCTTGCAGTACAAAAACAAGTTTTGTACTCATCCGCTTTGCTTAATATTAATTGTTGCAGAGGAAGAAGGTGAGCCCCAAGGGCCTCACTTTTGTGAGCTGTGTTGCGGCGCTGTTTGGGACGATTAGCTTGGCGGTCCGGTTGGTTGCCTTGTGGGTAAAGGCACACCGATTGGCTTTTGTTTATCGCCATCTTATGGCCATTTTGCTTCATTGTGTATTTACTTGTCTTTATGAATTTTGGCCTCGGCCTCTCTTTTGTAATAACTCTCTTTATATTATCTATGTCTTTCGCTTGTTGCTTTTGCTTGGCTCTATGTGTATGAATGGAATTGATGCATGATTTTGTAGCGGTGTGTATCTTGCATTTAGGAAGTATACATATCTCGAGGCTTGGTTTATTTGATTTGTACTGTTAGGACTAAGTGGATGGTTAAACAAGTATGCCGAATAAACCGGGTCCTCACAAAGTTTGGTATCGAGCCATTCCGACCGTAGTAACCCAAGCTTGGTCGTCCTTAGGATATTTTGAAAACCTTATTTTCAAAGGGTCAAATGATTTGTGAAAGCTTAAGTAAGTTCTCGGATTTTATTCCTTACCTATCTTAGCTTTCTTCTCTCGTCTTGCTCTAATTTGAGTTTTAAAAAGTGTTTTCCCTTTCCTTCTCTCAAAAGATAGTCATTATCGATTAATTGGGTTTTGGGACCAATGAGCTTGGCAAATTGAAATGTTAGCCGCCTCTACAAGGTTTTGAAGCTTCCGGTTGAAGATTTCAATTAGGAGGCTTGGATGCAAAATCGACAGCGATCATTCAATTTCCGGACAGCAGGCTCAAAGGTTCTAACCAGGGTAGAAAATAAGAGATTAACCAAGTAAAACTTGTGGGAATAAAAGGGTAAGATGTGATACTAGTTAGCTAAGTATCTAACGTTATTTTTATCGCCTTAACCTTGTTCTTGAGTAGCGTTAGGCCGGTTGTAGTGTGCTGAAATTTTTATCTTCTCACACTATTACTGCTCATTCAATACGGGTTAATGGCATTGAGAAGTTGAGCTTGGTTTGGAGTTTCCTTGTTGTTTTGGAGCTTCTTTGGAAACATTTAAAGTTGTTACTTGCTTGTTTTTGGCTTTCGGTTAGGGTGATGTCTCATTCCCTAATCGTTAGCTTTCGCTTTCATCAACTTCTAATGTTAGTGCTTTGGTTTCTAACCTAAGTTTCTTAAAGCGAGATGGCCGGAGGTACTCGTAGCGGTAGTGGTCGCAAACTGTTTGGATGAGGAGCTCCGCCTCCTCAGACCATGGCCGAGGTCCTTCTCCGCATCGAGTGCAACCGCCGAGGACAGAGGGTCCCGCTGGATGTTATTGCGCGCAACACCTCCGCCTCTTTCCGGTGCCTCAGGATCCGGGCAGGGGGGTGGACATCAGTCCCGTGGGGGCCTTGCTGAGTTTCTTCGCACTCAGCCCCCCACGTTCTCCAGGTCTGAGGACCCATGGGACGCAGATGACTGGCTGCGTCAGGTTGAGCGTAAGCTCGACGTTGCTCAGTGCCTAGACCAGGACAGGGCACTCTTTGCCTCCCATCAGCTTCAGGGGGCAGCACTCTCCTGGTGGGAGAACTTCTTGGCCATGCAGCCCGCCGGCCACACTGTCTCTTGGGATGAGTTCCGACGGCGTTCGTCGAGCTCACATCCTCGCCGCTTGATGAAGTCAAGAAGAAGGAGTTTCTCGCTCAAGCAAGGGCGTAAGTCGCTGATGGAGTACTGCACGAGTTCAACCACTTGGCTCGTTATGCTCCATCCGAGGTGGCCACCGATGAGGCCAAGCAGAGAAGTTCATGGAGGGTTTGTCCGAGGAGCTATAAGATAGGCTCTCCATTGTGGACTTTGTCGACTTCGGTGCCTTGGTAGACAAGGCCATTGTTGCCGAGCACAAGGCCAAGGCGCTGGCGAGTCCCGCAGCGCAAGTGGGAGGCCCAAATGTCCGCACAGCCGGCCTCTCGTCCTCGTGTCGGGCCTACTCCAGGCCCGCTCGTGGCTTCCTACCACCGAGGCCGCCAGCACAGATTCTCGCCTCCGCAGCCGTGCCCCGATCCACGTGCGCTGCGAACCAGCAGGTGGCCCCGCAATCCGGCCGCCGGTCACTTGCTTTTCGTGCAACCGGCGGGCATTATGCCAATAGTTGCCCTAACAGATCGAGCGCCCTCGCCCTAATGGAGGACGCGGCGGGGAGGTGGTTCTTCCCAGATCGAGAAGGTTGTCCCCGCTACCCAAGGCGTGGGTAGTGGCGCGTCAACCTCATCTCCGCGAGGAGGCACAGAGGCACCCGACGCCGTGTTGGGTACCCTTTCTGTTAACTCTTTCCCCGCTACGCTTTTGTTTGATTCAGCGCATCTCATTCTTTTGTTTCGAGTCTTTTCTGCTGTGGGAGGTCTTCTTTACTCCATTGTTGGTCCCACTGCTCATTCGCTCTCCCTGTTCGGAGTTGAGAGTCGAGTCCGAGTGTAGGGATGTCCTGTTGAGATAGAAGGGTAGGATTCTTGGCAAACCTTATCCTCCTTCGATCGGCGAGCTTATATGTAATCCTAGGCATGGATTGGTTGTCTCAAAGACATGGGACAAATTGATTGCGCTAGGAGGCTCATCTACCTCACCATCCTTCCGGCGGCGAGTTCGCTTTCGCCGGTCAGCAGGTCCGCATCTCTTCGCTCGGCGAAGCCACTCTAGATATTAGTGAAGTCCCGGTGGTATGTGACTTTGTTGATGTCTTCCCGACGACCTTCCGGGGATGCCACCAGATTCGAGACCTCGAGTTTGTCATTGAGTTGGTTCCGTGCATCGCCCGATTTCAAAGAGGCCTTACCGGATGGACCCAATTGAGTTGGTGGAGTTGAAGAAGCACTGGGTGAGCTTCAAGAGAAGGGTTTCATCCGCCTAGCTCGTCTCTCGGGATGCTCAGCAATCTTTGTCCCGAAAAGGACAAGACGCCTGCGCATGTGCGTTGATTACCGCCCACTTAATGAAGTAACGGTAAAGAACAAGTACCCTTTGCCCGTATCGATGACCTCTTCGATCAATTAACCGGAGCTCGAGTCTTCTCAAGATTGATTTGAGAGTGGGATATCATCAAGTTCGGATTCGACCGAGGATATCCCAAAGACGGCTTTTTCTACTCGTTATGGCTTGTACGAGTATACCGTCATGTCATTCGCTTAACCAATGCTCCGCCTTGTTCATGAACCTCATGAATTCGGTGTTCATGGAGTATTTGGATAGGTTCGTTGTGGTCTTCATCGATGATATCCTTATCTACTCTAAGAGCGAGGAGGAACACACCGAGCATTTGAAGCTTGTGTTGGGCAAGCTCGCGAGCACAAGCCGTATGCGAAGTTCAGCAAGTGCGCGCTCGTTGAAGGAAGTAGCCTTCTTAGGCCATATTCTTTCGGCAGGAGGCGAGGCGTGGATCCTAGCAAGATTAGCGACGTGCTTTCTCGAGTCACCTACTTCGGTCCACCGGTTCGGAGTTTTCTTGGTTTAGCGGGATATTATCGCCGCTTCATCGAGAACTTCTCCAAGATAGCGGCCGATGACGGAGTTGCTCAAGAAGGACAAGAAGTTCTCGTGGTCCGCTGATTGCGAGGAAAGTTTCCAAGCGCTTAAGAAGCGATTGACCACCGCTCCCGTTCTTGTTCTCCCCAATGTCCGTCAAAGCTTCGATATCTTTTGTGACGCTTCTCGTCGAGGCCTCGGTTGTGTCCTTATGCAAGAAGGCAAGGTAGTGGCCTATGCATCAAGGCAATTGAGACCTCATGAACTCAACTACCCTACCCATGACTTGAGTTAGCCGTGATCCATGCACTTAAGATTTGGCGACATTACCTAATCGGTAATCGTTGTGAAGTGTATTCGGATCACAAAAGCTTAAAGTATTTGTTTACCCAACCAGATCTGAACCTTAGGCAAAAGAGATGGTTGGAGTTGATCAAGGACTATGACATGGGTATTCACTACCATCCGGCAAGGCCAATGTCGTTGCGGATGCGCTTAGTCGCAGCGCATTGCAATGCATTGTTGCTTCAGAGCATCGACCCTCTTCTAGAGGAGTTTCAGCGCTCAACTTGGGTTTGGTTGAGCATGGTTCCTCATTGCCTTGGTTGTACACCAACCTTGGTGGATCGGATCAGTCCGCCAGATCGGATGTTGGAGTGAACCGCATCAAGGAAAATGTCGAATGGAACAGCCAAGTGCTTCTCTCAGATGAGCTTGGTATTGTGAGGTTCGCAACGCCTCGTGGTTCCAAAGGACAAGGAGTTGCGGATTTGATCCTCCGCGAAGCCCACGATTCTCCTCGTCCATTCATCCCGGGGCCACAAAGATGTATCATGATCTCCGCCAGAGATTTTGGTGGACCCGAATGAAGAGGGAAGTCGCAAGGTTCGTTGCCGAATGCAACGTGTGTCGTCGTGTCAAGGCCGAGCATCGCGCCACCGATTGCTTCACCCTTGCCCATTCCGGAGTGGAAGTGGATTCGGTCGATGGATTTTATCACCGCCTACCCAGTCACCGAGGGGCAATGATGCCATTTGGGTCATCATTGACCGGTTGACAAAAGTGGCACACTTTCTTCCGCCAAGACCAAGATTCGCATCGTCCACCTTGCGGAGCTCTATATCGCCAGATCGTGAGCTTGCATGGTGTCAAGACGATCATTTCGATCGTGGTTCCATCTTCACTTCCTAGCTCGCATAGCTTGCAAGAAGCTATGGAACTCGTCTTTTTCAAGACAAAGATATCACCCCAAACGGATGGTCGACCGAGAGGGTCAACCAAGTTTTGGAGGACATGTCGCGAGCTTGTGTCCTTTCCTATGGGAAGCATTGGGAGAAGTGCTTGCCATTCGCCGAGTTTTCTTATAACAACAGTTTCAAGCCGCCTCGGCATGGCACCATTTGAGGCCTTATACGGAGGAAGTGTAGAACCCGTTGAATTGGTCTCAAACCGCGAAAGACCTTTCTTTGGCCCGACTCGATTAATGAGGTGAGGTAAAGTCCACTCATTCGTGATCGCTACGCACACTCAATCCAAGCAAAAGAGCTATGCGGATCGTCGCCGTCGTGAGTTGAGCTTTGAGCCCAATGACTTCGTTTATCTCAAGGTTTCTCCTCTGAAAGGTCACCAGCGCTTTGGTGTCAAAGGCAAGTTAGCTCCTCGATATGTCGGTCCATACCGTATCATCGAGAAGAAGGGAGTTGTTGCCTACAAGTTGGAGTTGCCTGCTGCACTTGCGGGGGTACATGATGTGTTCCATGTGTCCCAGCTAAAGAAGTGCCTCCGTGTTCCGACAGAGGAAGCTCCGTTGGAAACCTTGGATGTTCAGGGAGATTTGACCTATCGCGAGCACCCTGTTCGCATACTCGAGGAGGCTGAGCGAAGAACAAGGAACAAGACCATCAAGTTCTTTAAGGTTCAGTGGTCAAACCATTCCGAGGATGAAGCTACTTGGGAGCGAGAAGATCGTCTCCGTGCAGACTACCCCTCTTTCTTTTCCGAGTGAACCAAATCTCGGGACGAGATTTTTGTAAGGGGGGGAGGTTTGTAACATCCCCATTTTGGCTTGTGTTTCAAATGTAATAAAATGAGGGTAAATTAAAACTTTTCCTTCATCCTTTTACTCTTGAAACTTTTCTGAAATTCTTGTAAAGGAATTTTGGGAAATTCAAAATCAAAAGCCTCATTTATCAAGACGACAACCTCCTTGGTCAAATCTTTTGTTAAACCCTTGGAAATAATTTTCCTTGGTTCTAAGGTTGCTTGGTAGCGCCCCTAAATTATTTCATGCTTTTTAGAAATTATTTGAATAATTTTGGGTGCAGGTCAAACCAACAATTCAATTGGTCAAACCCCATTTATCACTTCGGAATTTCTAACATAAAATATAATGCATAAAAATTTCTGAAAGTTTTAGGGAGTTCAATCATCTATCTTCTTAGCTCCAGGTTAAAATTTCATCAAATTTGGAGTTCATTTGGCCCTCCAATTAAATCCTCAAATATTCAGCACAAAATTCAAATTAAAACAGGTCTAGTATCGTTTCACCCGACCGAGCTCGAACTCGAGTCCGACTCGGCCGAAGTTGGCTCGACCACAAGGCCCCACCGACCGCACTCCCACTGGCTCGCGCGCGGTCTGGCCGACAGGCCCGGTGTCGTCGCTGGTCATCTTCTTCCTCCGCGCGCCCACGTGCGACTGAGCGGCGGTGAAGTCAGCGGGGAGAGCAGCGCCTAGTCACCTCCCCCATCTGCTCCTCACTGGCATGCATTTATTATGCTCGAGCACGCCACAGAGTCTCCTTCTACTCGCTCCCGTCGCCAGCCTCCTATGACTGAGCCGGACCTCCCGTCTTGAGCCGTTGCGGACCAAGCTCCCCTCTTCTACTTAAGCATCCAGCTCTCCTTCTTTGTCCTCCTTTCACCCTTCCGCAGCCCCAGTTGGCACCCTCTCTTCTTGCTTGAGCTCAATCGCCAAGATCACCTCGATCGCCATTCTTGGCTTCGAGCTCTGGTGGAGCCGGTGCTCCAGATGGCTCTTTCCTTCAAACTTTTGCTCGCTCCTTCCTCCGGTCCCACGGAGTGTTGACACTAACCCCTGCTTGGCTTGTGTCTTCAGCCTCTTCAATTCGGGATCCCCTTTTCGATTTGAAAATCGCCGCTTCGTCCTCCTCCCTGTAAGGTGGCTCCTCCTTCAATTTGTGTTCCGTGTCCTTCGGTGGACCTCCGAAGTTATCATCACCACTCTTTGGTCCTCTATTGCTCAGGATTGCTTGCCCCGCGTTGTCTTCCTCGGCTCCGGTGGAGGTCGTCGTCGCTGGAACTCCCTCGACCTCCCTTGGACCTCCTCTGGGCCCAGGTGAGATCACTTTAGCCCACTCGAGCTCGAGCACTAGATAGTTTAGTTCGTAGTGGTCTTTTCTCTCGTTGTCGGTTTTCGCCGTAGATACTCCTCTGACCTCCTCCGGCTCGCCGGCGTTATGGGCCGCCGCTGCCGTCGAGGTGGTCACCAATGAGTGCGCAATGGTGTTGCGAACCCATTCAGGTCTTGGTTTGGCGCAACCGCGTGCTGTGTCGCCGTCGGCATGCTTGCGGGCCAAGCCACGGTGGTCGGTGCCGTTGTCGTACTTCCGACAAAGTCCCCGACCTCTTAGTTTCAATCTTGGCCGTTAGGACCTCCCCGTGTTAGATTCGCACCGTGGGATCTTGTCGGCAAAAACTCTAGCTCCTAAGACCTCTTCGATTTAATCCTAGCCCTTAATGACCTCTTTCTGTTTAGATCCACCCGTAGATCCTTTGTTCCGTATTAGCTAAGTCCTAGGACCTCTCGGTTGTGGTCTTAGCCGTTCACGACCTCTCCAAGTTCAGATCTGGGCCTTAGGATCTTTTCCGAAAAATCCTAAGTCTCTGGACCTCCCACCATATAGAATCTGGCCGTTAAAGACCTCCGTAGGTTAAATCCCACCGCTAGGATCACCCTCCTCCTTGGGGTCCTCTTTGCAAAAGACCTCCTTGAGGTCCTCTCAGGCGAAGAGGTCACCCCTGGCGCTTTTGTCAAAACCGCCTCTCGGACCTCCTTGGGGTCCTCTTTGCAAAAGTCCTTCCTTAGTCGTTTTCTAAAAACCACCTCGAGCCACCCTTGGTCTCTTTGTAAAGAGAACCTCGGGACCTCCTCGTCTTGGTCTTAACCATGAGGACCTCCCGCCTAGATCCGGACCACTCAGACCTCTCCCATGGAGATCCGAGCCATCCAGATCTCTCTCAGATAGCACGTGTTGGAGGACCTCCCGAGGACATCTCGACCGTTAGGACCTCCTCGTTGAGATCCTAGCCGCCAAGACCTCCCGCCGTTAAGCTCACCGCTTAGATCCTCTCCTCCGATCGGATCTAGACCGTTAAGACCTCCCCGGAAATCTTAACCGTCCGCACCTTCCCTTAGCGAGTTAGCGTAGGACCTCCTCGTGGAGCTCGGGGCCGCGATCCGATCCGACGCCCACGACCTCCCTAGTCGCGAGGACCTCCTTCGCGGTGCCGTGCATCCATGGTCTGAGCCGTTGGATTCAATATCAACGGCTAAGACCTCTCTAGGCGCGGCAAGGTCTTTGCGCCGTGAGCTCGTATGGGTTTTAGCATTCGAGATCGTGAGCCGTGCGATCTTTGATCAACGCCCACGACCTCCCAGCTTTTATGGGTTTTCCATTTAGTCCGAGAAGCTTTTATTTGCACATATTAATTGTTTTAAACTTCAAAATTGCATAACTTTTTCTCTGTAGCTCCAAATTTAACAAACTAATGTTCTATAAATGCATCTCATAAAGTACTTTAGCTTAGTATAGGTTTGCAGAGTCTTTAATACTTGAAATTAATCATGTCTTAGATTTAAAACTTAGAAAAATCATAACTAAATCATTTTAACTCCAAATGACCTGAAATTTTATATGGGTTACCGCTTATACCAGAGGTAGCTACCATAAAAGTTTCAGCTTCAAAATATTTCTAGAAAATATTTTTGCTACAGTGCTAATTATGGTAGAAATTAGGTTTTTAGAGAATATCTTTTGCACCACAAATCCAAATTAAGTTTTTCCAGTTTCTATGTCTAGGTATGTTCGTATTTTACCTTGTGTATAAATTTCGTCACATTTGGATAATTTTGCTTTCTCTTTTGTTTAAGTGTTGCTCGTCTTATTGGTTGTTTTCGCTCTTTCGCTTAGGATTCGATATTTGCGGTAATCCCGAGAACGACCCTCCGCAACAAATTGAGCAACGACAAGCGAACAAGCAGTTTGATCATTTCCCATTAATCCCATTACTTTTAAAGTCTAATATTTTGTTTAACTTCTATGTATGCATTGCTATTTTGTTGTTAAATTGATTAGTTAGACCTCTAGTTGCATAATCTGTAGGTAAATAATTATCCTCTACTACCCGAGCCTAGGTTATTTCTCGTGATTAGAGTTCGTTGGATGAGCTCTTGTCACTTAGTAGATTCGAATAAATATTGCTTAGCCATGCCTAGCATCGGTAGTATTGGGCGATCATCGACTTAGTCGGTGATCTTGATCACACAAATACTTATATTATTCCATTATGTCCAACCCTTGTGTTTTACCATTTTGCAAATCAAAAATTGAAAACAAAAGTTATATCTTGGCTTGGGCACAATGGTATGTTGGGTGATCTGTTGGGTGTGACTGGAATGGTGCCTAAGTCCCTAAGGACCGAAAGTTACTTGTGCCATTGATCCAAGCAATTATTGCGTGCTAACCACACGAGGGGGATATGGAACCTCTCTTGACTAAGTACTTTGGGAGGTGTTAATTATGAGCTGGTTGGTGGGTGTGTTCTTGGTGTGGTGTTTGGAGGAGCATTAGCGCACCGGTTAGGCATCTAATGTGTCTTTCTCCGTGGGTTGCGGCTCTTAATTAGCATCGTCCATTGGAAAGCGTCTTGTTAGGCTTAGCCATGCCCGCATACCAAAGGAAGTGTGCTAACCGTGGTCGTGGAAAGGCGGTCTATCGTGTGGGTACATTGGTACACCCTGCAGGTTAAAACTATTCGAATAGCCTCGTCCCTAGGTTATGGACACGCTTGGTTATTTCCACAAGAACTAGACTACAACCTTTTAAAAACTTAAACTTGACATGGGTGGTATGAAGGGTACTTCATGCTATTGTTGTGGTGACTATGGGTTAGTCACTTCTAGGTTGGTGTTGTTCTCTATCTATGTTATTATTGTCTCTCTTTATTTGAACAATAAAAGTTAATTGCAAACTTGCTTTGAATCTATTACCTTATTGCAAATGAAAACTTGCTTTATGTTGAAAATAAGTCCAAAGCCTCATCCACTTAAATAAAGCTTGCATGTAGTTAATTATAGTTCATTTATCTCACACGTCAGTCTTGCGAGTACAAAAACAAGTTTTGTACTCATCCGCTTGCTTAATATTAATTGTTGCAGAGGAAGAAGGTGAGCCCCAAGGGCCTCACTTTTGTGAGTGTTCTTGTGCTGTTGGGACGATTAGCTTGGCGGTCCGATTGGTTGCCTTGTGGGTAAAGGCACACCGATTGGCTTTTGTTTATCGCCATCTTATGGCCATTTTGCTTCATTGTGTATTTACTTGTCTTTATGAATTTTGGCAGTCGGCCTCTCTTTTAATAACTCTCTTTATATTATCTATGTCTTTCGCTTGTTGCTTTTGCTTGACTCTATGTGTATGAATGGAATTGATGCATGATTTTGTAGCGGTGTGTATCTTGCATTTAGGAAGTATACATATCTCGAGGCTTGGTTTATTTGATTTGTACTGTTAGGACCAAGTGGATGGTTAAACAGTACAAGCCGAATAAACCGGGGTCCTCACAAACCCCATGAGGTTGGGTCCAACCGGTGCATTTTGGTCCAGCTCAGTCACGCTCGGGCGCGAGCCCAAATCCTTCGCGTGCCGCGAGCCGTTGATCTCCAATCGAACGGGCGAGATTTGCGACGCTGCGTGGGCGGTCCATGTATGCAAAGCAATCTCCACCCTTGGATCTTGATCGAGCGACCGAGAGGCGCGATAACAATCGGACCACTCCGGATCCCCTCTTGATCTTCACCGTCGATTTTAGATCCAACAGCGCCGCCCTTTTTGTTTTGAACTTTAAGGCGCGCATTCCTCTTTGACCGTCGGATTCAAATCCTATGGCACCCCTTTTTACCGCGTACGTTTAGGGCTCCGTTTTATTGAACCATTGGATTTTAATCGTAGGGTCACTATCGAGATGACATTCGGACCACTCCGGTTCTTTCTTCAATCTGGACCGTAGAAAACCAATTTGACGGTACCACGTCATCCCCTTTTTAAAGTGACGTGTATCCTTTTAGATCGATCGTTGGATTCTAATCCAACGCTCCTTTTTGAATCTAACCTCCGGACTCCCGTAGGGCTCCATTAAATCTCAATCATCCATTTGAGATCGCACGGCCCATATTAATCGATATCGATTAAATTCTTTTAACCCCTCTATTCATCGTAGCCGCTCATTCCTAATCGGACGGTCAATGTTCTTTCGCGTTTTAGGAGGCGCGCGCGACTGTGGCTGCCAGTGGGGTCCGTATGTCAGGGAGTTGTATTTCTTCCTTCTTGCCTCTGTGCGCCGTCGCCGGCTTTGCGACTGGAGTAGAGGTGTTATCCAAAGATAATGCAACTATTATTTGGATATTTAGCCCTAATTGGACACCTCATCAGCTCTAGACACTTCTCCTTTGCCCTGTAGCTCAATCTCCATATATATATTCCTTAGCTTTTTGGCTTCTGCCATTGTTGACCAAAGGAGCTTATCATCTTCCAGTGTCGTTCAAGTGGAGTTTCTTGCTCCTACCCTTTGCTTATCCATCCTAGATGCTTGTTTCACTTTGTGATATGAGCTTAGCATCTTTTGTAGGTTGAAACTGGAGGTTTTTTCTCTCTGTTGATTAGAGCCGGTTTTCAGAACCTTCGGTGTTTTTCATGCCCTGGTAAGCTAAGGCCTTAGTTCTTGTCATCTTAAGTACACTAAGGACCTCTGTAGCTCACATGAATCTTTCACTTGTGCATAAGTAAATCCAACCTTCTTTAAACTGAAAAGTTGTTTTCATAACTTTTCGGTCTTTCATATCGTTTTCAAGTTCTAGGGTTTCTCCTGTCAACTTATCCTCCTGTTTAGGTCTCAACTGAACCCTAGTGGCATAATCAGTTGTTCTTTTAATCCTTATTGTCATCTATTTAGCTTTGTAGCGAAGATCCAACTCTGTCATCGGTTGTTGGCCAAACCGACAATTTTTGAAATTTTGACAGTTTCTATAACTTGACTGATTAGGGTTAGATTAAGGCTAGCCTGGGGTATTATTTACCCTAAAGATCAGTCTAAGCTTCAATTTAGGATCTTTTACTTAGTTTATTTTCATTCAACTCGAAATCTGCAGCCTGCCCTGTTTTCCATTCTTTTCAAAATCTGAAAACTGTGATTTTGACCGAAACTCTAGTTTCTACCATTTAAAGGCAGTAGATGATAATATGGGTTATTATCTTTATTAGGGTAAGTATGAGTTAAGCATATTGTTAATTATGCATTACTCTCTTGATCATACATCTTTTGTTCATTATCACTTGCTGTCAATTTTCATATTCATTGGAGTTTATTGTTTCTTTTTAGAATCTGGTTTTTCTGAAGTGTTTGATTCTAATTCTGAGCAACCAGAGCCTACACAAGAAGTATATTATTATCAAGGCAAGCATCCTCTTTGCACCATGTTGATCCCAAACTTTTGTACAATATATTTTCCAAATATAGTGATAACTGTTGCATGCTAATTTTCTGAAAATACAATTGTGATCTGTTAAGTAGGTAGTCATGAGCTAACATTGTGGATTACCTTAATTCTAACAATACACTCAAACTCAGAGTAGTACTGTATACTACCAGATTTAGTTTCAGAATTTGCTTAGCCATGCAGTCTGTAGAAATTTAGAGTTTGGCAAGATTCTCTTGTCAAACATGGGAACAACAAATAAATTTCAGTCACTTTAACTCTTTGTCCAGTTTCTTTAAATCAGATTTGAATTTTGAAATTCAATTGATCTGGACAAGAGGAAGCTAGTGATGGTGCCTTCGTGCACGAGATTGGAAATTGTGGTGGACTTGTCTGGACCAATTAAGGACTGAACTCTGATTATTCAATTCAAGTCCCCCACGTACTTCCACACGCGGTGTATGGGCGTTGTTTGGTTAAGTAAAGAGTTAACGCTATTGAGTTGGAGACAGGGGAGTAAGGATATGTTTATTGATCTTGTATGGCATAGATGCTTAGGTCTTCGGGCTGCGTTTTATGCCATGTGAGTCTTATATCGATATCAGATGTTCTTAGAAGGGTGAGGGCGTATTTGTGTTCCATCGCATGTACGTACCTTAAAGATGTCGATTGCAATCTAGTATGGGTAGCGAACCCAGCTTGTATTTCTTTTGTTTGGGTCGGCATTCCTGACGCAACATGTGTGCCCCATGCTAGCGGATGCTATCAGTCGTTGTTTAAGCGAGATCAGTTCGCACATGGGTATCCAACTCAATAGTGTCAGCTTGTTGAAAAATACCAAATCTTAGTTTCCCCGGCCGGCATACCAAAGGATGTGTGCTATTATTCCGGAGGCTTACGGGCTAACTAAGTCGTGTGGGTAAAGTTGTACACCCCTGCAGGGTATTAAACTATTCGAATAGCCGTGTCCACGGTCATGGACGATAACTTGAGTTGATGTCACCTGTATAGAATTTTGTTTTCAAATACTGTTTGTGTTTTTTATTCAGCATGAGGGAATTCATGCATTGTACTGTTTACATTTATTTTCATTTACTTACTGTTTTAATCCAACTTTGATTTATTAAATTGCTTTATCAAAATCTAGCAATTGTAGGTTAGGATGTATTGCTTTATGCAAAATTGAACCATTATGCCTTCCTGTTGTAACCATATGCATGTATCAATCTAAATCCTTTGAATAGGTCCTAACAAACACTTTCTTTTATTAGTTTGTGTAAGTCTTGCTGAGTACCTTCCGTACTCAAGGTGCTGTAACCTATTGTTGCAGGTGAGGACGGTTATTTATATGAAGTGCCCGTTAGCGCCGATCAGGGTGACGCTAACGAGTGAAGCTATTTCTTTCCTCCACGCAATAGCCTGTGGGTGATGGGGCCATTGGTGGCTTTTGTTGGTTTATTTTGCTTCCGCTGTCAGTCTTTTGTAGTGATCAAGTTACTTGATATTGTAATACTAAACCGAGTTGTAAACTTCTGTTTAATTATGTAAATGTATGACTTGTATGTGTATGATGCAATGTTGTTTAAGGATATATGTGCAATGGTCACTGATCCTGGGAACCATTGTGAGACATATATCCGGGATGCCTAAATATTGGGTTTGTTACTTATTAAATTTATGCTCCTAGCATGATCTTTAATAAAGGAGCAGCATCGTTCCTTAATTAAGAATTGTGCTACAGTATAACTTTAATTAAGTACATTTCCAATATTTCGGGGCCTCCACAGCTGCTGACCCAGCGCATCACCCCGCCGACACTTCTCAACCACCTGCAAACAATTGACTCAATTGTAATCAAATTTATTTTGTAACAATACTTGAACAAATGTGATCTTTTGTAATTTATTTTGAGTAATGATCAGATTGAGTTTGTCGACAATTGACAATCTATGATGTATCTGCTTTTCGCATGCTTGTTTTCGTGAGGGCATGGCTAGCAATTCACGAGGTTAGCCAAAAATCAGAAAAACTAGTTAGTGTAATGAACTATCACAGACGGTTTTAAATAAAACCGTCAGAATACTGAGATCACAGATTTGCGCTTACACACGAAAGCGTCGCGAAGTCGAGTATCACAGACGGTTCGTACACTAACCGTCAGGAAGTCGAGTATCGAGACGGTTCTAAACATAAACCGCTCGTGATACTCGACTTCTCGAGCGGTTCGTGTACGTAACCGCTCGTGATACTCGACTTCATAGACATTTCGCGTTATGCAGAGCCGTCAGATATCGGCATTCGCTGCACGGTTTTAAATAAAAACCGCTCGTGATATTCGTATCATAGACGGTTACCCACCGCCTGTAATAACAACTCGCTATCGAGACCAACTTATCCGACGGGTTCAAAACCGCTCGTGATGACGGTTCAACCGCTCGTGATGATCGCTTTACGTAGTAGTGGATAATCAGTTTATATTGGCCGTCTTATACACTTCCGAATGTGTGCGACTAAACGATTATCACAAGACTTTTACAAAGCTCTGTCTTGACCCGGTTCTGCCCGCTAAGGATTCGCCTTCCTAGCTCCCTCTTGCACCAATTCAATAACCCAAATAGAACCGAATCAACACATTACTAATTATTCAGCCAGGTCCACCCCATCCTGGACATGTGGTTGTACGGTATAGCCCAGATCAATGGTGCACAAAGTTAAGTCCGTAGTGATTACTCAGGCGAGACTATCTCATCCCATGTGCCTCGCGCACCCAAGTGCCTCTCACACCCAACAATATGCCTCTCGCATTTTGCTTCGCGCATCCCTCCTTTGCCACCGACCACTTGCCCAAGCATAAATTATTTTGTTCACCCAAGCTAATGGCGACCCCCGCCATGGCACAAAAATTTTATACCAGTGGCATCGCACCACAGACGACACAACTGTGACCTCGCACCTCAGTTACACAACAGTGATATCGCACCAATTCCATATATCATTAGGTACCTGTGATAATGAATCCCATCGGATAGCTAAATAATGGCTAAGCATGTACGATATCGAAGTTGGTACTACAGTATGTCCAACTAAAATTACCCATCCTATGGTGTTCAAGGGTAAATGTCATTCACAATTTATCAAGGAAACATAATGGCAATTAGGTAATTAACTATTCCTGAAACCATTTAATATAAAACTAGCAATGCATGTTGATATAAAAGAATATAGTTTAATAAAGTGGGTACGACATGATCAAAGGTCTACAACTTGCCTTCGTTGATGATTTGATTTGCTCCGTTAGATGGTTCTAAGAATTCTTTGGGAACGCCGGAATCTACACGTGCGTAAAGAGCCAAATAAATATAATAAATCGAAATAAAATCCAAAAATTATGAAATTAGTACCAATAGGAAGAGGCTGAATTTAGATGAATTTAGAAACAAGAATCGTCAGAATCGGATTTCATATGAAGGAGAACGAATATCCGGAAGTTTGCCTTCACATGAAATATAGAAAAACATGAGACATGAATAGTGCCAACTCGGGCAAAAATGATGGCACAAGCGAGGGAAAGGGAGGGGCAGTCGGTGAACTAGAAAAATAGAATCTCGGGAGCAAGACGGACCCAATGGTGGTGGTCGCGTCGCCGGCGGAGGTCCGGTGCGGCGGCGGCGTGCAAAACAGCGTCGGGACGCTTCCAGCGCAAGGAAGCGATGGTGCTCTGGTGATGCGCCGGCAAAGGCAAAGGGAGTACGGCGTAGAACGTTGCGAGGTGAAGCCAACGGTGTGGATGATGTCGTCGGGGGGAGGGTCAAAGACAGCGCCAGAAACGACGACAGAATGTGGTTCGGTCGCTGGCAGAAAAAATTTGCTTGTGGCGAGAGAGAGGGGTGAATTCTAGGGATAGGAAGAAGAAGCCAAGAGGCTCGCCGTGATGCGGTCGACTCGGCAAATGAGCGACTGTGGAGAGAGAATGGAGGAGAGGGAGGAGTGTTGACAATAATCTTGAACATGTGTGCATGCTGGTTTTTGCTACTGCATGCAGATGCATTACTATGCTTGTCTAGTGCGTGCATATGCAACTAAGTATGCAATACAACTAAAATCATGCACTCCAAACTACATGCAAAAACTACTTGTAGCTACGTGTGCAAAACTAACACACTAATGTAAGCACTACTACATGCAAGACACTAGATAACTCATGCACATCTCAAACTACATACAAAAACTACTTGCGGCTACGTGCAAAACTAACACACTTCCATCTAAACGTGCACTATTTCACAGCCAAACTAACACATGCACGGATGCACCCAACTAATTCTTGCGCTGACTGCATGTTGCAGACCACTAACCCATCTGCATGCACACGCGCTCCAAGCCTCCAACTCCTTGAAGGCATGCATCTACATGCAGCTCACAACTAACAAACCCAAAAACTCTCATCTAAGCTCAACAACACACATGCACACGCTACTACTTGTCAAGATTAAATCCAACAGAGCTCACGGTTTGAGGAGAACAAAATGAAGCCCACTGCAGTGCTGGGCTGCTTCGGTTTAGAAGAAAGAAAGGTGAGGAGAGGGAGCTCGGCATGGGGACGCTTGCTGGTTTACACTGGAGGAGAGGGAGCTCATGGGACTGCTCGGCAGTGGGGAGGAAAGGGCTTGCTGCTGCTCGGTTTGGGGGGAGGCGTGCACGGACGGGCTGGCAGCAGCATGGGGAGGGCGCCAGGAGGTGGCGTGCGGGATTGGAGGTGGCAGCGGGATTCCGGGGAGCTAACGCACAGAGGAATGGGCAAGCAGCGGGAATCCCGGCGAGAAAACGGGGAGGTGGTGGGCAAAGGTGCTGCGCATGACCAGGAGCATGGGGAGGGCAGAGAAAAGGGAAAACGGTTCGCTGGGGAAGATGACGAAGATGACCAGAGAAAAAAAAATAAGGAAGAGAGAGAAAATAAAAAAAATAAAAAAAAATCTGAAAAATAAAATAATTCCGAAAATTCAAAAAGATTTGTAAAATACTTTGGAACCTAAATAGATCAATAAAGTAGTTTTGGATTTTTTAAAGATTATTTTAGCCAATTAAAATATTTTTCCTTCAAAAACTCAATTTAAGTTTTAACAATTTAGAAAAAAATCAAACAGTTATTTTTATTTTATTTTTTAAAAAAAAAGATCTGAAAATTAAGATGTTACACTTTGCCACCAAGTTCTCTCTATGCTCCCAAGTTTGTCTTCATTTAGTTGTGTTGGCTGCTAAAGTGAATTCAACCGTGTGACATCAGTGTCTAGTTTGTCCTTGCCGAAGCTTATGTAGACGAAGTTGAGCATACATATTTCCATAGTTTTTGTGGGGTAGAAAATTGTTGAGCTTGTCGTTCGTCGTTCCTGCTCTGATCGGTTGTCCAACATGTGTATTGCTTGTTACCTGATTTGCATCTCTGATGTCTTTGTCAAGAAATATAAATCTTTAACCTGATTTACATCTCAGACAAGAATACATTAGAAAGAGGGTGATAAAGGGCTTGTTTGGGATAGCTTCGACTTTTCGCTCGGAAAAATCAGAAGCTGTTCCACACGGGTAGCTTTCTTTAGCCACTTTTGGAAAATTCGGAAGCTGTTTTCAATGTCCGGAAGCCGAAAGTTGCTCTAGGGCAGCTTCTCATGGTTTCGACGGGATGAAGTTCCGAGTTTGCCCATAGAGTTTGAGAAATTTACCTCCATCCTACCACATATACAATCCAAAATCCCACCCCTCAAATGCCTCCCCTACCTCTGACCTCCCTCCTTCTCCCTTTGCGCCGCCTCGACCTCAGCCTCCTAGGCCATTGCCGCTTCGGCTACCCTCCTCCCAAGGCTACGCTGATTGCAATTAATTGTCGTTAATTGTGGTTAATTGCTGCTAATTGTCGTTAATTGCCATCATTTGTCGTTAATTGTGGTTAATTATCATAAATTTTCGTTAGTTGTCATTCATTGGTGTCATTTGCCTTAACGGCACTCCAGACATTTTCCAACTTGAAAGCTCTAGTCAGCCTACCTAAAAGCCAGACTACCAAACATAAAACGTGGGCCCAATCTAGTCCCAAAGTTGGCTTCTCTCCTATGCATCCTAACAAAGTGGTGATCTACACTTTCGTCTATAGGTGCTACTCAAATGTTGTAGTGGTAATTGATATTATAGGAGAACTCTGCAAGAGCGAGCTGATCCTCCCAATTTCCCTTCCAAAACAAGACATATGACATCAACATGTCCTCCAATGTCCTGATGGTTCATTCGGACTGCCCATTGATGGTTCATTCGGACTGCCCATGGCGAAGCTGAGTGCCCAAAGCACTATGCAAACTCTCCCAAAACCTAGAGAAAAACTTTGCATCTCTATTAGAAATAGTGGTTTTAGGTATACCATGCGACCTTACTATCTCCCGCACATAAATAGGAGATAAATCCCTTGCCGTATTCATCGAGATAAATCCCTTGCCGTATTCATCGTGCAGATAGGAATGAAGTGTGTAGACTTACTGAAACGGTCCATCACTACCCCAAATAGAATCCTTCCCTTCTAGAGAATGAGGTAACACAACCAGAAAATCCATTAAGATATCATCCCATAGCCACCGAGGAACCTCCAAAGATTGCAATAGTCCTGCAGGACACTTATGCTCGGCCATCACACTATAACAGGACTAAGTTATAGCATCATGTGTATATGCTGCTATAACTACAAGTATGTGTTGCTAGGATGGATAGCAACACATGTTATAAGTGATGCTATTGGTGGTATTGCTGTAAGGTAGGTCTACTATAACACAAATTCGGTGTTGTTATACAAAAGAAAAGGTGTTGCAAAGTTGCAACCCAATTTTTTATTTGTAATAACACATGTTAGCAACATATAATTGATTGGCTATACTAAAGTTGAGTGTAAACAATGAGACAGGAGAGTGAGTGCCACAATACTGTAATTCTTATGACCATCTAATTTCCAATTCAATAGACATAAATAACCTAAAATTGTACCACTACATAATCCTTCGGTCTTAATTGGAGGCAGAATTGAGGAGAGGAGAGCCACGCCACGTCGATGTTTTTTTGTGAGCCGTATGATCATCTTTTGCTTTGTTTAATCGTCGTTCGATCCGTCGTGAATTTTCCCTTCACGCTTGCCGAACGTGCAGCACAGCCCTCTCCACGTGCGGGCCCCACGCACGGCGCGAGTTCCTGCGAGATTTTTCGCGGCGTGCCTCTCGGCGCGCGCGTTCGCACGGCCCCACCGGCCACGAGAGGAAAAATTCACGCGCAGTCTCGACGCGCAGGATGCGCGCACAGACCAGCTAGTCCCTAAATTCAACCTGGTGGGATTTCTGGCTCCTGGTTGATTTGGATCTGGGTTAGTGTAACAGCCCCAAATTAGGGTTTGTATTTTAACTATATAAAAGTATTAAAATTTAAAAACTTTTGTTGTATCTCTTGGTCATGCTCTTGGTTTTCTAAAAATTTGTGCACAATTTTAAACTTTCGATGTTTTGTATTAAAGTTGTGTTGGAAATTTCAAAATTTTTAAACTTAAAATTCATTGCTATTTCAAATCCAGAAGAATGTGTGAATGAAAGTTCCTAAAAATAATTTATTCAAATACTAGATTATTTATATTGAATTTTAATTATTTTTACCAAATTTTTAGAAGTCATTTTACCTCCACCAAAATTCAAATCAAACCTCAAATGCAGATTTGAAAATAAATTAATTCTAACAAATTTTAATATACAAAATGTTTAAAATTAATTTTCCTAAGTCCTTTGTGAACCTAAGAGAGCCCACAAAAATTTTCAGAATTTTTTGAATTTTATTTTTATTTCAAACTACCCGGTCAAACTCTATTGTTTTCGGTCAAAATTTAATCCAAAACTTAAATCCTAGTACTGTTCCTCCGGCCCGAGTCCGACCGGACCCGAGCCAAACCCGGGCCTGACCGCGCCAACTCGCCCGAGCCGTTCTCTCTCTCTCGACAACCCGACCCCACCCGTCAGGAGCTCCTCTCCACGCGGCACCGCCGCCGCGCCGGCTCGCTTCAAGGCTCTCGTCGCGTGCCAGCACACCGCCGCCTCGCCCGCATGCGCGCCAGCTCGTCGGTCACCTAGCCGCCCTTGCTACCTCCACCTCGCGACCTCCGCCTCCTTCTACTTAAGCCGTCGAGAGCTCACCCACCGGTTTTCCTCCTTCCCTCGCCCATTTTTCTCCACCGAGCTCCATGAGCCGAGCGCGTCGCGCACCACCTCGTGTTCTCGCCACTCCAGTGAGCCTCGGCGCCGGCCAACCGCGTCACGGCGTGTTCCACCTCCCACCGAGACGAACCCCTCAAGAAATTTCAGGTTTTATCACCCGAGGAGCTGTGCGCGCTTCTTCTTCTTCGGCCCACCAAACTGCTTCCACCGCGCGCGCCTCCTCCAATGAGCCCGAGCTCGATTCTCTCCTTCAGAGCATCCTTGCACATTCCTTTACCTCCTCTCACACTCACCCGCTTGTTGCTACACAGAACCTCCACGATGAACCCCCGCTGGCCGGCTTCCGCTTCGCCGCCCACTCCGCAACTCTCGTCCTCGCCGAGCACCCGGTGAGTTCCTTGAGTCCCACCGATATTCATGCTCGCTAGTTTTGCTCGCTTGCACCCGACGCCGCCGCCCTTTTCACCCCCGGCCGCCGCAGCCGCCTCGCCGCGCGCCACCGTGCTACTCCGCCACCCCGAGACCACCTCTAGCATCCTCGAGCCTCCCTCGACCCATTTTGGCCATCGCCATGGGCTCCCCGCCGCTCCAACTGCCGGCAATGAACCATGGCCAGAGCCAGCCCGAGCCCCCCTGTTCTTCATTTTGAGTTCTCCTCTGTTTCTCTGACAGTGGGCCCCACCCTCTTAAACCAAATCAATTTCGGCTAACCAATAATGTCAGTGTATTTAGATCACTCTAAATGTATTAACAAAGTTGAAGATTAGATTCAAAGAAGTTTGCATATTAGTGTAATCTCCGGTTGTTCTTTGTGTTTGAACTGGAAACAAAGAAGCTTTTCTCGAGGTGTTCTCTGTAGTATCTCAAAGAAGAACTCGAAAGATGTCGATTTGTCAAAAGACTAATACTCGACTAATTCCTGTAGTTAGAGTTCTCATAAATATAACTAGCTAAATACTTTTCCTTCATCAAAGAATCAAAATATGAAAATTATTAGGAGGTGAAATTTTCTAAAAGCATCGAGAGCAACTTTGTCAAGAATGTCACTCAAGGTAGTAATTAGAAATGTTGGGTTTCAATTAACCTTTGAACACTAGAGCTATCCAAGTAGTAAATCTGAAAATTATAATCTAAGTGAATTTAATTAATAGTTTTTAGTATAAGGCATGTCCTTTTTGTAGGTTACATGAGCAGTAATATGAAGATTTTCAGTGTTAGGCTAATGACTTCATACAGTAGTTGGGCATGTTAGTGATTTAATTAGTCATTAGGCCTACTATCTAACATAAGTAACAACTTTGAAAATCAATTATGGTTGAATAATTAGAAACTAGCAAAGAAGCAACCAAATCCTTTTGTGCCTTGTGTGCAGAGTTGGGAATGAGAGAAAAATTTAGGAGCTCACTAAAATGAGAATCAGCCATTAAGCTTACTGGGTATTTGGATCATTCGAAATTTACAAACCTAATGATTAAAAACTAAAACCTTGTTGAAAGCATAGATCAGTAAGTAAACTTCCTAGTGGTAAAGCATTAAGATTAGCAATCTTTGGTATGGTCTTAGCATAAATTGTTAAGATTATTGTCCCTAGTTCAAGATCCAAAATAAATTGTTTATATCTTGAAATTGGGTAAACTTCACAATTACTTAACCAATTCAAATCATCTCCAAGTTCCATGATTTTTGTGTCTTTAAATTTATCTAAAATCATAATCTATTTTTCTGTATTGTTATTTAACTTTTGGTTACTTTTGGCATTCTGGTGTTTATTCGCTGTTTTTCGCTTTGGCAGTTTTTACCGTTAGATGGCGTTATTTCCGAGAGTGATCCTCTGCAGCAAGTCAATTATCTCAAAAAAAGCAAAGGCAAGCAGTTTGATCATGATTAATCCTAGTATTTTAAAGTCTAATATTTTGTTTCAGCTGTATGTATGCATTGCTTAATTTGTGTTAAATTGATTAGTTAAATCCTGTAGATGCATATCCTGTAGGTGAAATATTGATCTCTACTACCTGAGCCTAGGTTATTTGTCGTGATTGAGTTCGTTGGATGAACTCTTGTCACTTAGTAGAATGCGAGTTCCCGATTCTTAGCAATGCTTAGTTACCAAGATTGGGCGATCATCGACTTAGTCGATGATCTTGATCACATAAATTTATTATTGTTCTTATGTTTCGCTTATGTTATGTTAATTACAAAATTAAAACCAAAACAAAACGATTTAGACGCGCACAATGGTAAGATGGTGTGATTCTTGGGTGTGATCGAATGGTGCCCGGTCAATTAAGGACCGAACATCTTGTGAGTGAATTGTTATCCAGCATTTTGCGTGCTAACCACACTAGAGTATATGGACCTCTCTTGACCTAGTACTTTGGCGTGTATTGGCTCCGGTCGCAGGAGGTCGCAGAGGGATGGTGTTGGGACCATGGTAGTTGTCCAAAAGCTTTACCCGCAAAGGTAGTTGTCTTTTCGGTTTTACCATGTAAGCGTATATATTTCTATCCATACGAGCTGCTCGTAGTTAATACACAATATTGGAAAAGTCTCGAGGACTTAGTCAGTACAAAGATACCTTCTGTAGTGTGCTTTGGCTCAAAGGCGGTCTGAAGTGTGGGTACAGTGGTACACCCCTGCACGGTTAAAACTATTCGAATAGCCTCGTCCTAGGTGATGGACACGCTTGGGTAAGCTTTTCAAGAGTTAGACTACAACCTTTTAAAATTAAAACTTGCAGGGTGGTACGAATTTGGGGATTTGTGCTATGTTGTGGTGACTATTGGGATAGTCACTTCTAGGTGGTTACTTGTATCTATCTTTATTTCGCAGTTATTTCAATAGTAAAAATGAATTGCAAACTTGCCTTTAAACTGTATTACATTATTGCAAATAAAGTTGGCTTTATGCAAATGAAACATATGGCCTCCACCAAATAAGCCTGCATGTAGCATATGAATAGGTCTGCTAGTTCACACGTCAGTCTTGCGAGTACAAAAATAATTTTTGTACTCAGCTTCTTTGCTTAATGTTTTTGTTGCAGAGGAAGAAGGTGAACCCCAAGGGTTTCCCTTTTGTGAGATGTGCTGCGGGTTGACGACTAGCTTGGCGGTCCGGTCGGTTGCCCTGTGGTTATGTGGCTAACCGGTTGGTTTTTGTCTTAGCCATCTTATGGCCTTTTGCTTCCGCTGTTTACTTATTATTTATCTGGCTCTTGTTAGACTTGTTATTATCGTAATGTATGGATTTGATGCATAATTTTGTAACGGGGTGTGTATACTGCATTTCTGGGAAGTATACATATCTCGAGGCTTGGTTTATTTGATTTGTGATGCTAGGGCCAGGTGGTTGGTTAAGCATTACAAGCCAAATAAACTGAGGTCCTCACAAAGTTGGTATCAGAGCTGTACTGACCGAACCCAAGCTTGGTCGTCTTTAGGATATTTTGGAAAACCTAATTTCAAAGTATCAAATGACTTTTGAAAGCTTAAGTAAATTCTCAGATTTTATTCCTTGCCTCACCATTTATTTGCTTTGTGTAAAATGGGTTTTCTCCATCGCTTGTCTCTCTTTTCCAACACTAGAAACACTAAATAGTCATCGGTGAAGAACTTTGACGAAAGGACGAGAAGACGATGCCTTGCTTCAGGATCAAATTAGGGTTTATTCTTAGAATATATACACCGTAATGATATTAGTTAGCTTGTAGACGTGGGATTTTGTAACCATTTGCTCTCTTTGTTCTCAGTAGTTGCGCATCGCCTACAGGCGGCATGTATAGCAACTACATCGGAAAAACTAATTTTGTTTAATCGAATCTCGTTTTTGATGATTTTGGAATGATTAGTACATGCTAGAATTAAATTGCATACTCATTGTCATTCCCTCACCTTATGCCCATTCTTTCCTCAACTTATCTTTCATGTACCGAAATATTTAAGGGGGGTAGGAGATACCTCAAAATACTTGTTAGGCATCTTGATTCTTATACTTTGATCATGCATATAGTTTCTAAATTGAGTCAAGCATGTCATGTTAACCAAGTTGCACAGAACAAGAAGCATGTAAACAAGAAGCATGTAAGCATGCATGTAAGCATTTGCACTCTCACTAACCAAAATTTAAAATTTGCCTTAGGACTGATTTGCACACATACATCCCCTCGTGCATTCATCCTGTGCATTTCCTGTCCCAGCCAAGCAAATAGAACCAGATAAGTGAGGTTAAGTGAGACCACCTTAAAACCTTGCTTGACTTCTCTTTTCTACGCTGAGTCCTGGTGTTGATACTAGAATACCATCTAACCAGTCTTTCCGTTCTATCGATCGATGCCCTTTTCGGTCAACTGAGTGGAGCAGAGTCTTTCGTACTACCAGAAGACGACGTGAAGTGTGATGTCAAATTATCTTCGAATCAAGAAAGGAAAGGTTAAACAAAGCAATGGAACGGAAAATGTGTCAGCAACGTCAGGATACTGCGTCATGATCTTCCAGCACTATCCCTGAAGGAAATCAAGACAACAGATAGTGCATTTCGTTTAGAGTTGAAAGGAATCACTTAGAAAACACTTAACCAAAGGACATTACAAATCCTTCGACAAAGCTTCCCACTTTAGAACCTAAAACTTCTGAAGAACCTCTCTGGATTCATAATTGAGTTCGGTTCGCGTCGAAATCCAAAAAGTGACCCCAAAACAAAACCCACCTAGGTTGCCACAGCCTTTCGTTCCGACTTCCGAACTACCAGAATCTCGGGACGAGATTCTGTTTAAGGGGGGTAGATTTGTAACAGCCCCAAATTAGGGTTTGTATTTTAACTATATAAAAGTATTAAAATTTAAAAACTTTTGTTGTATCTCTTGGTCATGCTCTTGGTTTTCTAAAAATTTGTGCACAATTTTAAACTTTCAATGTTTTGTATTAAAGTTGTGTTGGAAATTTCAAAACTTTTAAACTTCAAATTCATTGCTATTTTAAATCTAGAAGAATGTGTGAATGAAAGTTCCTGAAAATAATTTATTCAAATACTAGATTATTTATATTGAATTTTAATTATTTTTACCAAATTTTTAGAAGTCATTTTACCTCCACCAAAATTCAAATCAAACCTCAAATGCAGATTTGAAAATAAATTAATTCTAACAAATTTTAATATACAAAATGTTTAAAATTAATTTTCCTAAGTCCTTTGTGAACCTAAGAGAGCCCACAAAAATTTTCAGAATTTTTCGAATTTTATTTTTATTTCAAACTACCCGGTCAAACTCTATTGTTTTCGGTCAAAATTTAATCCAAAACTTAAATCTAGTATCGTTCCTCCACCCGAGTCCGACCGACCCGAGCCAAACCCGGCTCGACCGCGCCTAACTCGCCCGAGCCGTTTCTCTCTCGTGACAACCCGACCCCACCCGTCAGAGCTCCTTCCACGCTGCACTGGGCCGCGCGCTGCCGCCACAAGGCTCTCGTCGCGCGCAAAGACACCGCCGCCTCGCGCATGCGCGCAACTCGTCGGTCACCTAGCCGCCCTTGCTACCTCCACCTCGCGACCTCCGCCTCCTTCTACTTAAGCCGCCGAGCTCACCCACCGGTTTTCCTCCTTCCTCTCGCCCATTTTTCTCCACCGAGCTCCATGAGCCGAAAGCGGCGCACAAGCACCACCTCGTGTTCTCGCCACTCCAGTGAGCCTCGGCGCCGGCCAACCGCGTCACGGCGTGTTCCACCTCCCACCGAGACGAACCCCTCAAGAAATTTCAGGTTTTATCACCCGAGGAGCTGCGCGTGCTTCTTCTTCTTCGGCTCGCCGGCCTGCTTCCACCGCCGCGCCTCCTCCAGCGAGCCTGAGCTCGATTCTCTCCTTCAGGAGCATCCTTGCACATTCCTTTACCTCCCTCCGTCACTCACCCGCTCGCTGTTGCTACACAGGAACCCCTCCACGGTGAACCCCCCCCGCGACGCCGCTGGCTTCCGTCGCCGGCCCACTCCGGCAACTCTCCGTCCTCGCCGAGCACCCCGGTGAGTTCCTTGAGTCCCACGATGCTCATGCTCGCTAGTTTTGCTCGCTTGCACCCGACGCCGCCGCCTTTTCACCCCTCGGCCGCCGCCGCCGCGCCGCCGCCACTGCAGCATCTCCGCTACCCCGAGACCACCTCTAGCATCCTCGAGCCTCCTCGACCCATTTTGCCATCGCCATGGGCTCCCGCCGCTCCAATCGCGGCGATGAACCACGGCCGAGCCACCGAGCCCCCTTTCTTCATTTTGAGTCCTCCTCTGCTCTCGACGGTGGGCCCCACCTCTTAAACCAAATCAATTTTGGCTAACCAATAATGTCAGTGTATTTAGATCACTCTAAATGTATTAACAAAGTTGAAGATTAGATTCGAAAGAAGTTTGCATATTAGTGTAATCTCTGAAGTTGTTCTTTGTGTTTGAACTGGGAAACAGAGAAGCTTTTCTGGAGGTGTTCTGTTGTAGTATCTCAGCAGTAACTTGAAAGATGTCAGATTTGTCAAAAGACTAATACCCTGACTAATTCCTGTAGTTAGAGTTCTCTTAAATATAACTAGCTAAATACTTTTCCTTCATCAGCAATCAAAATCTGAAAATTATTAGGGAGGTGAAATTTTCAGAAAATCATCAGAGAGCAACTTTGTCAGTAATGTCACTCAAGGTAGTAATTAGAAATGTTGGGTTTCAATTAACCTTTTGAACACTAGAGCTATCCGAAGTAGTAAATCTGAAAATTATAATCTAAGTGAATTTAATTAATAGTTCTTAGTATAAGGCATGTCCTTTTTGTAGGTTACATGAGCAGTAATATGAAGATTTTCAGTGTTAGGCTAATGACTTCATACAGTAGTTGGCCATGTTAGTGATTTAATTAGTCATTAGGCCTACTATCTAACATAAGTAACAACTTTGAAAATCAATTATGGTTGAATAATTAGAAACTAGCAAAGAAGCAACCAAATCCTTTTGTGCCTTGTGTGCGAGTTGGGAATGAGAGAAAATTTAGGAGCTCACTAAAATGAGAATCACCATTGCTTCATGGGTATTTGGATCATTCGAAATTTACAAACCTAATGATTAAAAACTAAAACCTTGTTGAAAGCATAGATCAGTAAGTAAACTTCCTAGTGGTAAAGCATTAAGATTAGCAATCTTTGGTATGGTCTTAGCATAAATTGTTAAGATTATTGTCCCTAGTTCAAGATCCAAAATAAATTGTTTATATCTTGAAATTGGGTAAACTTCACAATTACTTAACCAATTCAAATCATCTCCAAGTTCCATGATTTTTGTGTCTTTAAATTTATCTAAAATCATAATCTATTTTTCTGTATTGTTATTTAACTTTTGGTTATTTTTGGCATTCTGGTGTTTATTCGCTGTTTTTCGCTTTGGCAGTTTTTACCGTTAGATGGCGTTAATTCCGAGACTTATCCTCTGCAGCAAGTCAATTATCTCAAACAAAGCAAAGGCAAGCAGTTTGATCATGATTAATCCTAGTATTTTAAAGTCTAATATTTTGTTTCAGCTGTATGTATGCATTGCTTAATTTGTGTTAAATTGATTAGTTAAATCCTGTAGATGCATATCCTGTAGGTGAAATATTGATCTCTACTACCTGAGCCTAGGTTATTTGCTGTGATTGGAGTTCATTGGTTGAACTCTTGTCACTTAGTAGAATGCGAGTTCCTGATGCTTAGCAATGCTTAGTTACCGGTAGAATTGGGCGATCATCGACTTAGTCGATGATCTTGATCACATAAATTTATTATTGTTCTTATGTTTCGGCTTATGTTATGTTAATTACAAAATTAAAATTGAAAACAAAAACGATTTAGACGCGGGCACAATGGTAAGATGGTGTGATTCTTGGGTGTGACTGGAATGGTGCCCGGGTCAATTAAGGACCGAACATCTTGTGAGTGAATTGTTATCCAGATATTTTTGCGTGCTAACCACACTAGAGTATATGGGACCTCTCTTGACCTAGTACTTTGGCGTGTATTGGCTCCGGGTCGCAGGAGGTCGCAGGAGGGATGGTGTTGGGAGCATGGTAGTTGTCCGAAAAGCTTTACCCCACAAAGGTAGTTGTCTTTTCGGCTTTACCATGTAAGCGTATATATTTCTATCCATACGAGCGGCTCGTAGTTAATACACAATATTGGAAAAAGTCTCGTAGGACTTAGTCAGTACAAAGATACCTTCTGTGAGTGTGCTTTGGCTCAAAGGCGGTCTGAAGTGTGGGTACAGTGGTACACCCCTGCACGGTTAAAACTATTCGAATAGCCTCGTCCTAGGTGATGGACACGCTTGGGTAAGCTTTTCAAGAGTTAGACTACAACCTTTTAAAATTAAAACTTGCAGGGTGGTACGAATTTGGGGATTTGTGCTATGTTGTGGTGACTATTGGGATAGTCACTTCTAGGTGGTTACTTGTATCTATATTTATTTCGCAGTTATTTCAATAGTAAAAATGAATTGCAAACTTGCCTTTAAACTGTATTACATTATTGCAAATAAAGTTGGCTTTATGCAAATGAAACATATAGCCTCCACCAAATAAGCCTGCATGTAGCATATGAATAGGTCTGCTAGTTCACACGTCATCTTGCAGTACAAAACAATTTTTGTACTCACTTCTTTGCTTAATGTTTTGTTGCAGAGGAAGAAGGTGAACCCCAAGGGTTTCTTTGTGAGATGTGCCATGGTTGACGACTAGCTTGGCGGTCCGGTCGGTTGCCCTGTGGTTATGTGGCTAACCGGTTGGTTTTTGTCTTAGCCATCTTATGGCCTTTTGCTTCCGCTGTTCACTTATTATTTATCTGTCTCTTGTTAGACTTGTTATTACCGTAATGTATGGATTTGATGCATAATTTTGTAACGGGGTGTGTATACTGCATTTCTGGAAAGTATACATATCTCGAGGCTTGGTTTATTTGATTTGTGATGCTAGGGCCAGGTGGTTGGTTAAGCATTACAAGCCAAATAAACTGAGGTCCTCACAGTTAGGCATGGTCTTAGTTTGACAAGTGTCCGGTAATCTAGTAATAGTTTATAAATCTTAGACTCTATAATGTACCATAAACTTCTAAATAGTACTTCAATCATTTTGATATTACAACATTTCTTATACCTTTTATTAGAGGATTTTTGTAACACCCACAGCAACACACGGGCTAAGGCATAGTTGCTTTCCGCTTTCAGTGGATAGTAGACCTGTTCCTTTGCCAGGATGGGCCTGCAAAGCCCGTCATAAAAGGCTAAGCCCGAGCCCACACTGACAAGGCCCAGCTCGAAGCCCTGAGAAATCCTATTTTAGGGAATAAAAAATATTATTCAGTTCATTTTCGGAATAAAATTTATTAGAATAAAAAAATTGGTATTTGGGCCGAACCTATGGGCCGAAAATCTGCAAGCCTGGCCCGAGTGACCATGAACAGGTAGTGGACAGACAAGGGAAAAATAGCAGAAAAAATTGGGAAAGAAGGCGAAAGAACCGAAGAGGCAAAGAGAAGAGGAAGTCGTCAGGACTCCGAGTCTCAAGGTCACACCCACTTCCCCAGTTCCCCTGATCCCCTCCTCCCTTCCCCCAAATCTCGACCAACTCCGCCAGATCGCCGGCGATCTCGTCGCCGGCCGCCTACGACTAGCGCGGGCGCCAGCCACAACCTGCCCCCTCCTTGTAGGGGAGTCCATCAAACAGCACGTGCTGCAAAAAAATTGTAGTGGTGGTGGTGCGAAAGCGAGAGAAGAAGGGATGACTAGTCTGTCCATTACGGTGATGACGCTGAACCTACACGAGGGAGAGCAGCCGAGCGAGAGCCCCAACAGCTGGGAGAAGCGCTGCGACATCTGCGTCAGCGTCATCACCAGCTACTCCCCCACCATCCTCTGCACCCAGCAAGGTGAGGGGTGATAAGATATATGATACAGTTAAGCAAGCGTAGGAGCTTGGGCTATGTATTGTTTCTTTTCTTGTCATGTAATTGATTCGGGTCAACCGTCCAAGAAGATGTGGGTTTGGTGTATACTGTTGTTAGATGTAAGTAGTATTGCTACTGACTACGCATGGAACTTGACTTGATGTCCGGCAGTCAGAACAAGATTTTATTGGCAAAGAGGAGTGTTTGGATTGGCGTGCAACCACCTTTAGGAACTGTTTGGTTCGCTTGGTTTGGTTTTCTCAGTTTCGGTAGATGAACTTGATGAGTCGTTTGGTTCTTCTGGTGTGATCTTAGCTCTGCATTTAGACCTCCACAGTCACTAATTTTTTTGCTCGCATTGATCAGTTGTTTGCGTTCATCACTTTTCTTTCCCTTTTTGTTTCAATTGTTTTTATCAGTTCGTTCTAGGCTTAAAATAACATGTTTGATATGCAGGGTTGAGATGGCAGCTAGACTACCTACAACAGTGCCTGCCTGGTAATGCTTTCTCTGCATGCTATGTTCCCCTCCTTGCATGCTAACTTGGTTATTGTCTGATAATAATGATGCACCTTTTATACATTTACCTTATATTGGATGACAATAGTACTCGTGTTAGCTCCTTATTGATAACAATGATCCTAAATACTAAATAGTCCCTAATATCACCTTTCAACTCTGTTGTGAACTTGTGGAAACGAAATACTCGAATGAATTGATATTGCTAATGCATTATAAAGAATGAATCTATCAAGCTGCTAGGTGGTAGCATCTAATGTCAATTATCTTAGATATCTTGCTTTTAAAAAAATAAGATCTTGGGTATCCAATAAAACCACATGTTTATTACAAGAAATAATCAATTATTTGCTACTGCAAAGATGTTGATTTCAGGATTTGTCACTCTATGTGTGAATGACATCTGGGGGCCACATGTCATAGATATATAAGTGGCAAATCCTGAATTTACACATCTTTGACAGTGGCAAATAATCAAATCTGAAGTAGGAAGACATCTGTTTCCTCAGAAGCAGGTAATTACACACAATGCTTAGACATGCTTATAGCACCTGTCTTTCCTCATAGATGAGTCTGAAAACTTATAATGATAAATCCTACTGTGCTCACTTAGAACAACTGAACAAGGGCCTAGTCTTAAAACAAATACATTCAGCTAAATACTTATGTAAGTAGTTCTTGCTGCCTGTACAGCTAGCACTTTTGTGCCTGTTTGCATGCTGTGCTTCTACCACTACAGCTCGTGGCCACTGACGCTGCTGCGTTGGCTCAGCTGTTGGCTGCTGATGGCTAAAAACAAAAGAAAAAAAGAAAAGAAAATCGAGATGTATAAAGAAAAAAGGAAAATCAAGAGGTATTCTTGTCATTTTAGGATGTTTTGTACTGCAAATTTCTGTCTACCCTTTTTTCTTTGGATAAGGAAATACTGAAGGATTCTAGAATAAAAATCTGTCTACTTGACCAGCAAGTAGATATCCGATCTAGGACTCTACAGGCATGTTTATAATCCTAGGAAAGGTGAAATCGATGGGTATCCGGAGGGAAAGTTTATCCCTTACTGGTCTCAGATTCTACCATGGCATCAGAGGGACTTCAAGCTATAAAAGGATCACTAGGGGGCTGTAAAGATCATCCTTTGAAAGCTGAGATCGCCCAGCAATATCCATGCATCATCTTTTGTTAGCAACACTACTTGGCACCATGCAGAAGCCTATGCAAATCCAAGAGACCTCAACTTGCCGGAATTCGCACCTAGGGTTCCTGGTCTAGGGACGATCGATCGTATAGGCTAGCCACCATCAAACCACTTGACTACTTGAGGGTATGCTTCCATGGGACTCTCGATTGGATCTCTGTATTATTCTCTTTTACCTTATGATTTTGTTAGAGTAATCCTGTGTGCATTTAATCTTCTTTCTGCACGCATGTCTCCTAGTTTACCGCATGGCTCTTAGTCTCTTGCATGCATGCGCATTTCCGCATGGCTCTTAGTCTCCTGCATGCATGCGCATTTAAATTCTGCATGTATCCCATGCGCTGCAGTTATTATCTCTTCGTATACTGCGCACATAATGCGTTGTATTTATTGTAATCCTTTAGTTTTCTGCATGTCTTTAAGTACTCAGCACGCAGCATGCATGACCTGTATGCATGCCTTATCTACTTGTAATCTTCTAGCTATAAATATAAGAGAAGAAGGAGCAGATGTCAAGCAGCTAGAAAATAAGTCTTTTGTTTTTGCTGTCTTCAATTGGTATCAGAGCGAGTTCTTGATCCTGAGAGATGTCTACGCCAGTTCCCGGCCAGTCCCGCAGCCCGCGTCGCCAGAACCGACGCCATTCGCCTACACCACCGCCGAGACATCCGCGACAACGTGATCAAGGTGGTCGCGATGTTGTCGTCGAGCGAGTGGTCAAGGAGGTTGGAGGAGGAAAGTACCCAACGCTCACAAAGGCGAACTATGCCGAGTGGAGCCTGCTCATGAGGGTGATGCTGCAAGCTCGCGGGCTCTGGGACTCGATCGAGTATGGCGCCGCAGATTTCCAGGAGGATCGCATGGCACTGGAGGCTATTCTCCACGCTGTGCCCCTGGAGATGATGGCGGGCCTCGCCGTCAAGCGGACCGCACAGGAGGCGTGGGAGGCGATTCGCGTCATGCGTGTCGGGAGCGACCGCGTACGAAGGGGCAAGGTGCAGCAGTTGATGAAGGAGTTTGAGGATTTCTCGTTCCGCAACGGGAAGAACGTCGACGACTTCGCACTGCGCCTCTCCAACCTCGTCACCAGCCTTGCCACCCTCGGACAGCCAATCGAAGAATCAAAGGTGGTCGTGAAGTTCTTACGGGTTGTGCCGCCCAAATTTTCTCAGATCGCGCTGTCGATCGAAACCCTCCTTGACATCTCCGAGCCGTCACCGAGGAAGTCACCGGCGCCGAAAGTCGCGGAGGACCGCCGAGCCACGAGCCGCAGCCGAGAACCCGGAAGTCAGACCACCGAGGAATAGTGGATGGAGCGGATAAAGAATCGCCGCCCAAGGGAGGACTTTGCCAAGTCCAGCGGAATCAGAAGCCGACGGTGGTCACGAGCACCGCGGAACAAGGGCATCAGCGCCGACTCTGATACGAAGGAAGGGCGACGCGATGATAAATGCCACAATTGTGGGCGTCGTGGACATTGGGCCAAGGACTGCCGAAAGCCTAGGAAGGAGTGATCCCATCTGGCCCAAGTGGAGGAGGTGGATGAGGAGCCAGCGCTCCTCATGACCCAGATTCAGGTCTCCTCCAACCCTGCGCCAACGGAGCTCGCACCACCCCACGCCGACCCTGCACCGCTGGAGCTCGCACCACTCCACATCGCCGAGCCGCGGGCGCAAGCTTTGCTCGATCATCGACGACGACGGCGACCGCCTGGAAGGGTGGTACCTTGGTACCGGCGCCACCAATCACATGACGGGCCGTTGCGACGTCTTCGCCGAGCTCGACCGCGCGGTGGTTGGCACCGTCAAATTCGGCGATGGTTCCCTGGTCGACATCCGTGGGTGCGGCACCGTGATCTTCACCGGCGAGAATGGCGAGCACAAAGCGCTCAGCGGCGTCTACTACATCCCACAGTTGAGAAACTCCATTCTCAGCATCGGGCAGATCGACGAAAGCGGCTCGCGCGTGCTGATGGAGGACGGCGTGCTGCGGATCTGGGACCGGCAGCGCCGCCTCCTCGCCAAGGTCAAGCGCGGCCGCAATCGCCTCTACGTGCTTCATCTCAAGGTTGCTCACCCGATCTGCCTCGCCGCACGCCACGACGACGACGCCTGGCGCTGGCACGACCGTTTCGGTCACATCAACTTCAACTCGCTGGAGAAGATGAGCCGCCAAGGATTGGTGCGTGGGTTGCCATGGCTGGAACACGTAGAGCAGCTCTGCGACACCTGCGTCGTCACCAAGCACCGGCGTGCGGCGTTCCCGAAGCAATCCAAGTACTGCGCGCAGGAGCCGCTCGGACTCGTCCACGGCGACCTCTACGGCCCCATAACGTCGGCGACACCGGGCGGGCGACGTCATTTCCTGCTGCTGGTTGATGACGCCACCCGGTACATGTGGGTTGTGCTCCTCACGGCCAAGAGTGGGGCGCCTGACGCGATCAAGAGGATCCAGGCAGCGGCGGAGCTCCAGAGCGGGCGGCGGCTGCGTGTTTTCCGCACGGACAACGGTGGCGAGTTCACGTCTTTAGAATTCGCTGCCTATTGCGTTGATCAAGGAATGCAGCGCCACTTCTCCGCGCCCTACGCCCCACAGCAGAACGGCGTCATCGAGCGCCGGAACCAGTCCGTGGTGTCCATGGCGCGCGCGTTGCTAAAACAGAGGAGTATGCCGGCGGAATTTTGGGGGGAGGCGGTGACAACGGCGGTGTTCCTCCTCAACCGATCCCCCACCAAAAGCCTTGTCGGGAAGACGCCCTATGAGGCGTGGCATGGACGCAAGCCGGCGGTCCAATTTCTCCGAACATTCGGCTGCCTGGCGTACGTGAAGGAGCAGGGTCATCTCCGCAAGCTCGACGACCGCAACACCCCCGTCGTCTTCATCGGCTACGAGGAGGGGATGAAGGCGTACCGCTTTCTGGACCCAATGACGCGGCGCGTACGCATCGCCCGCGACGTCGTGTTCGACGAGGATCGCGGCTGGAATTGGGCGGCGGAAAACTGCGACAACGAGCATCCCTCCAGCGACTTCACCATCGAGTACACCTTCACCCATGTTGCGGCTGCGGCGACTCCAATGCCAAGTGACGGGGGAGACGAGTCTGTCCAGCAGGCGCAAGGAGCTCGGACTCCTTCACCGCCAGCTCCAGCATCGCCAATGCCTACAGTAGCCACTCCGAGCACACCGACAGCAACTTCACCTACGCCGGAGTTTGTCTCACCACCAGCAAATGACTCCGCCAGGCTCGACGCAGCACACGACGACACACCGGTGCGGTATCGCACTGTGGATAATTTAATTGGAGAAGGAGCTACGCCACCGGGGTTCGCATTGCGGGAGCTGGACGATGCAAAACTACATATGGCAAGCACAGACGAGCCTTGCTCATATGCCGAGGCCGAAAGAGATGAGGCCTAGCGTGCGGCCGTGCATGAGGAGATCGATGCCGTGGAACAGAACAGGACATGGGAACTAGTAAATCTGCCGCGCGGTCACCGCCCGATTGGCCTCATATGGGTCTTCAAGTTGAAGAAGAATGAGTCCGGAGAAGTAATTAATGAAAGTGTGGGAATTGTTGATTCTATTCCATGACAATGTGCATGTATACATATGAGGCCGGGGTGGCTCATAAGCCAACCGCACAGGCGTACATGCCTCAAATCAAGGGCTGCCTACTATAATTACACATTCTATAATTACAATAGGCTAGCACTCCCAGCTTCTATCGGGAGCATCGCTAACATTCGATCGACCGAAACTCTGAAATAGTGAGGTAGGAAGGCCCTTGGTAAAGGCGCGGCGTCTTCGTGATGTCGTGAGGAACGTGGAGAACCCAAACGTGACCGAGGCAACCTTCTCTCGAACAAAATGGAGATCAATCTCAACATGCTTCATTCATCGATGCGCGACCGATTGCCGAGAGGTATACAACATCGATGTTGTCACAAGAGACCGTGGTGGCACGGCGAGGGGGTGGCGGCTCAAGAAGTACCGACGCACCAAGTAGCCGGCAACACCATTCGCCACAAAGACGATATTCGCCTTTCGGCGACGGATTCGAGACAGCAGTCCGACGCTAGAGGACCAGACACCAAGTTGTCCCGAGGAACACCGCATAGCTCGAGGTCGATCGGCGAGTGTCGGACATCCACCCGCCGGCATCCGTGTACACAACAAGCTCTGCAGTGAAGATCGGCGCATGGTCAATCCAAGAGACGATGTCCCACGCAAGTAGCGCAAAGATTCGCTTGAGAGCAACAGCGCGGCTCCCGAGGATCATGCATATAGAGGCATATCTCGCCGAATCGCGAAAGCAATATCCGACGGTGAAAGTCAACATCGCAGAGCGCCAAAGAAGCTCGCGAGATCGTGTGGAGTCGCAAATGGAGGTCCATCGCCAGATAATTTGGAGCGAGATCCACAGCGTGCCGCAAGGCTTGCACGCACTCATCCCGCTGCGCTCCAAAATATCCTGAGTGTACTGCCGCTTAGAGAGGAACAAACCATCTGTAGAGCGTGTCACAGAGATCCCCAGAAAATGATGTAGCTGGCCCATGTCTGTCATAGCAAATTCACGCTGGAGTGCTGCGATGATATGCTTCAGAAAATCGGCAGAGGAGGCAGTGAGAACAATATCATCCACATACAGCAACAAATAAGCCGTGTCTGGTCCGCGGCGATATATGAAGAGCGAAGTATCGGACTTTGTTTCAACAAATCCGAGTGACA
Organism: Ampelocalamus luodianensis; assembly: GCA_036346255.1. Classification (NCBI taxonomy): domain Eukaryota; kingdom Viridiplantae; phylum Streptophyta; class Magnoliopsida; order Poales; family Poaceae; genus Ampelocalamus; species Ampelocalamus luodianensis. The sequence goes on along the minus strand of CM070625.1, from coordinate 47,542,997 downwards.
CCAAGTGAGAGGCGAACCTGTGATGCTAAGCACGGGGAGCCTGTTTCAAACCATATAAGGACTTGTTGAGCCGACAGACATAATCTGAGTGAGAGGAATCCACAAAACCAGATGGTTGTACACAATACACTGTCTTAGTAAGAGTGCCATGCAAAAATGCATTCTTCACATCCAGCTGATGAATGGGCCAATTCTGAGATAATGCCAGGGAGAGAACAACACGAACTGTCGCAGGCTTGACAACAGGACTGAAAGTCTCATCATAATCGACACCAGGCCGCTGTGTGAAACCCCGAAGGACCCAACGTGCCTTGTAGCGATCAAGAGACCCATCTGCGAGCAATTTGTGTCGATATATCCACTTGCCAGTCACAACATTGACGCCAGGAGGGCGTGGCAAAAGACTCCAGGTGTCGTTGGCGAGCAGAGCATCATACTCGCCCGCATAGCGCCAGCGCCAATTGGGGTCCGATAAAGCATCACGAACGAGCGTGTGAGAGGCGACATGGGCACAGCGTGGAGGTTGAGGCGATCCACGGCCGCGGCGATGCCGCCCTTGCGCGTGCGCGACGAGCGCGCATTGGTGACCGGCGGGATGGCGATCGGTCGAGTGTCAGCTGTACGGCCGGTGCCGCTGGCAACAGCCTGGGCGCGAGCACCAGGGGCAGCAGAACCGGCAGTACTCGTGGGCGCCGTGGGGATGGTGCTGCTGCGCGGCTCGCGCGGGTGCACAGGGCGCGCAGCACCGACCGACGCGGACGGCGGCGTGAAGGTGGCGCCATGGGCGCGATCTTTGACCCGAGGACCGTGGTCTCGTGCGGGGATCAAGCGGCATGCGGCGCCTCGCACGGGGTGTGTCGCCGAGGGATCTGCGGTACCTGCACGCACAAAACGAGCTCCAGGAACTGAAGCGGTAAGATTATGATCATCAACGAGAAAATCCAGGGTGGAGGGAGCCATGGGTGTGGTAGACATGTCGGAGAAAGGAAAAGAAGATTCATCAAAGACGACATGTCTAGAAATGAGAAGGCGATTCGACTGAAGCTCGAGACACCTATAGCCTTTGTGTTCCGAGGAGTAGCCGAGGAAAACGCATAAGGAGGAGCGGGGAGCAAGTTTGTGGGGCGCGGTGGAGGACATGTTAGGATAGCAAGCGCACCCAAAAACTTTAAGATGATCATAGGAGGGCTGGGTAAAAAGAGGCGCCAGAGGAGTGGAGGAGGCGAGAGTTTTAGTGGGAGGCGGTTCACAAGATATGTGGCAAGTGTGAAGGGCCTCAACCCGAGAGGGTCGGAGGAGACTCACTTTGAAACAAAAGGGAACGCAGAGTGTTATTGATGGTGCGAAGGGTACGCTCTGCTTTACCATTTTGTTGGGAGGTGTATGGACACGACATGTGGAGGGAAACACCGTGGGAGAGGAAGAACGTGCGGGCCTGGGAATTGTCAAATTCACGGCCATTGTCGCACTGAACGCTCTTGATGGTGGTGCCAAACTGCGTGCGAACATAAGCGAAAAAGTTAGAAAGAGTGGAAAATGTCTCGGATTTGAGGCGAAGCGGAAAAGTCCAAATGTAGTGAGAACAGTCATCAAGAATAACAAGATAATATTTGTATCCCGACGCACTAACAAGTGGAGATGTCCATAAATCACAGTGTATTAAATCAAAATTATGAGTAGCTCGAGAGCTAGATGAACCGAAGGGTAAACGGACATGACGGCCAAGTTGGCATGCATGACAAATATGATCGATATCATCTTTATTACAAGAAATAACACTGGAGCTAATAACTTTGGACAAAGCTTCACGCCCAAGGTGACCGAGACGGCGATGCCAAAGGGAGGTGGGTGCAGCGATGAGCGCGGAGGTGCTGGTGGAAGGTGCATAGAACGGGTAGAGGTCACCGGAGCTATTGCACCTGGCGATCACGTTCTTGGTTTGCAAATCCTTCACAGAAAGTCCAAATGGATCAAACTCAATGGAACAATTATTGTCGGTGGTAAAACGACGAATGGAAATGAGGTTCTTAATAATGTTGGGTGACACCAAGACATTATTAAGAGCAAGGTTACGCTGTGGTAGAGAAAAAACATGTGATCCAGTGGCTGTGAGCCTGTGACAGGAAGCAAAGCACCATTTCCCACAATGATAGACGAAGGAGTAAAAGAAGAGGGCGGGGAAATGGTGGAGAGTATACCAGCATCCGAGGTCATGTGCGAACCGGCACCTGAATCAGCATACCACTCAGAAGTCGAGGCCGGTGGGTTTAGCGTCATGGTGTTGAAGGAGCGCGCCAGGAGTCTCGTGCCAAGACCCGCCGTGAGCGGGGTTCCGTGGCGCCGCTGGTACGCGCGAGGCGCTCGAACACCGGCGGTGGAGCCCCCCCATAGTACGTGTCGTACGGGGCGGTGGCGCCAGATGCGCCCATAGCGCCGGAGGAACACCGCCGCCATATTGTGGGCTGTGGAACGCAGTCGGGCGGCGAGGGCGCCCGACCGATCGTGCGCCACATGCGCGTGGTGCCGCCCAAGACGGGCGAACGACAGTACACGCCGCGTCGGAGGGCGCCGCCTCGTCCGCCGGGGCGCACCAAAGAGAGGGCGCGGAGGGCGCCACCAGCAGTCCGCCGTAGCCACGACGACGCCGTCGGCACGCCACCGGCCGGTGCAGCGAGGCGTGGCGCCCCGACGTGGAGGAGCGGGCGCGCTAAGGCGGTCGCTGGACGCGCGTCGCAATGACGAGGCGGCCGCTGGGACGGAGGACGAGCGCCGATCTCCATCTCCAACAGAGGTGAGTACGGCCCGCCGAACGCCGAACGGCTCAGGCATCTTGAGGATGGACACCATGTGGCGAAACTTGCCACCGAGGCCGCGAAGGAGCGCGAGTACCATTTGTCGATCGCCGACGGGTCGCCGACCGGCGAGGAGGCGACCATGGACTCAAGGCGCGCGCAGTGGTCGGTGGACGCCGTGGCCTCTGGCGGAAGATACGAATCGCGTCTCGCGAGAAGGGCACGGACTCTTCGCGAGGAATTCATCCGAGGTAGCACCACGCGCTGCGCGGCGGGACCTTGCGCATCATCGGCGATCGCCGCAGTCGCTGGAGACGGTGCCGTAGATCCACGTGAGGACGCAGCAGTCCGCCTGAATCCACGCCGGGCGGGCGGGGAACGCCTCATCCTCGAGGACGTGGCGGGCGAGGGCATACTTGCCGAGGACGGTGAGGAACATGCCGCGCCACTTGGTGTAGGTGTCCGTGGCCTTGTCGAGGACGATGGGTATGAGGGCCTTGACGTTGACGACGGCGGTGGCTTGCGCCCAGAGGGCCTCGTGCGCCTTCTCGTACTCGCCCGCAGCGCTTCCACGAGGCGCGTTTCTCGGCCGGCGTCTGCGCGTCGCGCGGCGGCGGCCGCGCCGCGCCTCCTTGTCCGGGCCGCTGGTAACGGCGGCGGCGGCGACTTCGTCGTCGTCGGCCATGGAGCGATCAGCGGCCGCGCCCGGTGGTGATCGTCAACGACGGGCGGCGACGGAGGCGGGGATCGGCGCCGCACCGGCGACGCAGCGAAGACGGCAAAGCGACGGAGACCGGCGGCCACACTCGGCAATCCAGGACGGAGCAGCGCGAGGTGTGGGCGATCGGAGTCAAGCGCCGGCGATGGGATCGCGGCGCGCCCGGCGGAGGAGGCAGGCACGGGGCGACGATCGGCTCGGCGGCGGCGCTGGGGTTGCGGAAGAGTAGCGGATCGAACCGCTAGCTGATACCATGAAAGTGTGGGAATTGTTGATTCTATTCCATGACAATGTGCATGCATACATATGGAGGCCGGGGTGGCTCATAAGCCAACCGCACAGGCGTACATGCCTCAAATCAAGGGCTGCCTACTATAATTACACATTCTATAATTACAATAGGCTAACAATTAAGCACAAGGCGAGACTTGTCGCGAAGGGTTTTGTCCAGCAGGCGGGCATTGACTTCGACGAAGTGTTTGCTCCTGTTGCCCGCATGGAGTCCATTCGCTTGATGCTAGCCATTGCTGCCCAGAAGGGGTGGTCTGTCCACCACATGGATGTGAAATCCGCCTTCCTCAATGGAGAATTGAAGGAAGAGGTATATGTGAAGCAACCACCAGGGTTTGTCATTCCTGGAGAAGAAGGGAAGGTCCTGCGACTGCGCAAAGCACTTTATGGCTTACGCCAGGCACCATGAGCTTGGAATGCGAAGCTCGATCACACCCTCAAGAATCTTGGCTTCAAGCAGAGTGAACACGAGCACGCAGTCTACCGGCGCGGCCATGGTGAGAAGACTCTGTTTGTCGGGGTCTATGTGGATGACCTGATCATTACCGGGCCATCTATGGAGCAATTAGAGGAGTTCAAGGGCGAGATGAAAAACAAATTCCTGATGAGTGATCTTGGCTTGTTGTCATTCTATCTCGGCATTGAAGTACAGCAGAACAGTAGCGGCATCAGTCTTGGCCAGGCACATTACGCCGCACGGATTCTGCAGTTGGATGGCATGGAGAAATGCAATCCATCCCACACTCCGATGGAGGAAAGGCTCAAGCTCAGTCGGGATAGTACGACCATGGAGGTAGACGCCACGAAGTATCGGCGTATTGTCGGCAGCCTCCGCTACCTCGTCCACACACGGCCAGACTTGGCGTTCGCCGTTGGTTATGTAAGTCGTTTTATGGAACGACCAACAGAGGAGCATATGACGGCTGTGAAACGCATCCTCCGTTATGTTACCGGAACAATCCACTATGGACTATTTTATGGGCGGGAGGATGGAGAGGCACAGCTGCTCGGTTACAGCGACAGTGACCACGCCGGTGATATTGACACAAGAAAGAGCACAAGCGGCACACTATTTTTTTTGGGAAATAACCTGGTGAGTTGGCAATCGCTCAAGCAAAGAGTGGTGGCTTTGTCATCTTGTGAGGCAGAGTATGTAGCTGCCACTACTGCCGCAACACAAGGTATTTGGCTAGCTCGATTGCTCGGCGAACTCCATGGGAGAAAAGCTGAGAAAGTCGAGTTAAAGATGGATAGCAAATCTGCTTTGGCACTAAGTAAGAACCTAGTCTACCATGAACGTAGCAAACAAATCGATCTTCGCCACCATTTCATCAGGGAGTGCATGGAGGATGGGAGCATCAGTGCTGATTTCATTGGGACCAAGGACCAACTCGCTGATTTTTTAACAAAGGCACTTGGGCGAGTCAGATTTCATGAGCTACGTGCGAAAATTGGAATGGTCAAAAAAAATTAAATCAGGATTAGTGCACAAGGATTAGAGGGAGTATTGTTAGAGTAATCCTGTGTGCATTTAATCTTCTTTCTGCACGCATGTCTCCTAGTTTACCGCATGGCTCTTAGTCTCCTGCATGCATGCGCATTTCCGCATGGCTCTTAGTCTCCTGCATGCATGCGCATTTCCGCATGGCTCTTAGTCTCCTGCATGCATGCGCATTTAAATTCTGCATGTATCCCATGCGCTGCAGTTATTATCTCTTCGTATACTGCGCACATAATGCGTTGTATTTATTGTAATCCTTTAGTTTTCTGCATGTCTTTAAGTACTCAGCACGCAGCATGCATGACCTGTATGCATGCCTTATCTACTTGTAATCTTCTAGCTATAAATATAAGAGAAGAAGGAGCAGATGTCAAGCAGCTAGAAAATAAGTCTTTTGTTTTTGCTGTCTTCAGATTTGTGGTATAGTAGGTGCCATCCTTGAACAAATGCCGGTGTATGTTATGCGGTTGCTAGGGGTTACCGCTTGCAACCATTACATGATATGATGTAGCGCTTGTAAAAGGGGCAGGGTTCTCTATAATATCATTTTCATGATATGATTTGACCTAAATTGAAACAACCCAGAGGACACACATATTATGGTCCTTATTTGATTAATTACCATGAGTGAACAAAATTCTTGTAAGGGTAATATGTATTTTGTTTACATTTCATTGTCGGGCTTATGTTTTTCACTGTCCTTTTGGGAAAAAGCATTTTTCTTTGACCAAGATGAACCAAAATGAGCTAATTAACTAAAAGGCCGGAGTGCTAGCTATTCTTCTTGTAGTACAATGCTGTGTAGTCTGTTGATCAGCATGTATGGAGAATCCAAATTACCAAGCTGTTGCACTCATCCAGGTTATGAGCAATTTGGGATTTCAAGAAAAGGCTCACAAGACACCACTGATGAATACTGCACAATATTCTATGAAAAAGATAAGGTTTGACATTTTTGGTCAATCATTTTTTCCTGTTTGTTACTCATTTTTTCCCCTTCAAAACATGTTCATCATGCTTCTATAATGCCAACATAGAAATAAATAATGTCTATTCATAGATGAGCTGAACTACCCATGAATTTGATGAAGGTGGAGCTTACAGAAGGTGGTACCTTCTGGTTATCAGAATCTCCTTCAGTGCCAGGAAGCATTTCATGGGGAGCAACCGCACCCTGCATTGCTACATGGGCAATATCCTTTAGTATGATGCTTTTGCCGCACTATATTATTCTATCATCTTTTAGTCTCTTGATTGGAATGAAGACAGGTTGTTGCCTTAACATGATGTACACACATTTCAACTCAAAAGAGTAGAGCCACCTGGGTTCAGTTTCCAGATTGTAAATACAAATCTTGATGAAGATAGCCCTCGTGCTCGTAGACGAAGTGCGTTGCTTACATGGCAACATATAGCATCTTTGCCACTCAATTTGCCTGTTATCTATTGTGGGGGCTTCAACACACAAAAGGAATCTATGACTGGGCGGTTTTTGCTTGGCAGATCCAGGTATAGCTTGGTGGGAGATGGCAATTCTGTCGAAATTAACATGGTCATTTCACATAGAAATATTATGGGTATATATGTTGTCTGCTCCTTTCATTTTTCTATTTTATTATTGGCAAGTTGAAACCAACTGTTTATGTTAATATCAAATGATATGAGATAACCTACACTTTTTTCAACGTGTAAAAGATTTTTTTCTAGTATTTTGGTAAGAAAAAAATTCCAACTCTTGTTTGAGCTTCTCTTTTCTTTTCCCACTGCTGATATGTAGTTTATGTAATAAAAACTCTGATATGAGCATACCTGCATTTGGAACTCTAGTAACGAACTAACACATTAGCTTGACATGTAAGAAATTCTGATGTGATGGGTATAATACTTTTTTTTGAGGAAATTTAGCATATGCCATTGCAAAGTTGGGCTATATTGGATCTACCATTGATTTGTAGCTTCCTTTGTTATACTTACACGGATTTGTTATACTTACACGGTTACACCTTTGTGCATTATCTTATATGACATATTTTCAAAAGTGACCAAAGTACCCTTGATATTTTTAAAAAAGATTTAAACCTTGAGCATTCAAACTTCAGAAATAAAGTTTGAGTCCAGTTGTTAGAAACTATCATACTTTAGATTCGTATATAAGCTATGTTGCCCCGATACACGATACCTGTATAGTGATACGGATACGGTGATATGCTATTTTCTAAAAACAAGGATACATCGATATGGCAAGTATATATGTATTTAAAAAAAATTAAAATGTAATGAGGCTACGAGAGATTTAGACAATGAGATTACCTTGATGAAAACTATGTATTTCTTGCATCCTAGCCAATAGCCATTTTTTGGGCCGGTCGAGCTCCTCAATTCCTCCACATCAGTTCATGCAAATAAATCATGTAGAGTGGAGTATCGTCGTATCGGTGCAGTATCGTGTACAGGAACAGCTGTTGACCAAATTATCGGGGTATCATAGTATATAAGTATTCAGAATCAGAAATGAAGTTCCCTTGTTTTAAAAAGTTTGATTTCCAAAATTTGAATTTTGATTATTTAAATATCCACAAGTATTCAAGAAACCCTCAAAGTTTACATTTTTTGTTTTAAAAATCTTGCTGGGGCACTTTGGTTATTTTTTAAAAATATCGGTAAAAAATGGCATACTCGAACATTTCGATGAATATATAGAGAAGAGGCAAAAATCGATGGTAGACCCGAATCATGCAACTTTTCCAGTCACAGAATATTTCCCCCTTTTTTTCTCACAAAGACGGCTATAAAATTGTTGAGTAGAATTTGTTTTCAGAAAGCTCTTCAGTATTCCACCCAACAGAAAAGATACAAATCTTAAAGCAAATGTGGTTATTAATAACCAGGGGTTGTAAGAATGTTAAATAACTATGTTTAAGAGGATGATATTTTCTTTGAGATATGTGTCTTTTTATGTTTTAGTGGAGTATTGATGCAATCCTCTTTACCATGTTGATTGACATAGTTCCTTCTGATTTCATTACAGAGAACATGGTGTTGTAGGTGATATGAGAGATGCTTGGCCAAATGCTCGTGTGCGCAAAAATGTTTCACTGATACACACATATCATGGATTTAAAGGTACCCCCCTCCCTTTACTTCACTGAGATCCCTCTTTTTTCCAGTTCCCTTTTTTACAAAGGAAAAATACCATGACTGTCATAGTTTATAGGGTTACTTCCTAAACTAAGGAAAAAAAATTCCCTTCATATGAAGAAAAAACATTACTACAATATCCTTCATTACTCTAAAATTGACTTGTAATGCAGCACCCTTATTATGCCACGCAACCATTGAAACTGTAGCCATCGTATAGAACTCAATTAAAAGGGAGAATAGCTAATGTGGTGCTCGAACTCGAAGTTCTCCTCCAGGCTCACTTTCATCCCCCAACTTTGAAAAGGCCAAGTAGGTCCACAAAACTTTTCTTTTCAGGCCAAAGAGGGACCTCAGTCCACATGGCGTGCCACATGTGCAGGATGAGTGGCATCCTAATGCATGTAGGTAGCTCAGCCAACTGGAATAGACAATTTCCCCCCTCCATCCATTCCACTGTAATATTCCCCTTCTTTCAGTTCTACCCTATCCTTTCCTCCGCTTTATTTTGTTTGGATGGAGGCCTGAATCTAGCGGCGGCGGCTGTGGGCGGCACGAGGCGAGCACAGTGGCCGTGGCATGCAGCGAGCAGAGGGGGTTAGTGGAAGACTGTTCATTTTTGTCATTTGCCTAATCATCCGTGTGCATGTGCAAATGATTACAGAATTCGGTTGGGTTAGTTGATTGTTGATGTCATTCACTAAGGCAGCGTTCGGTTGTGTTATTGATTTTGTAAACTTGCTCGTGCTGTTCTTGCTCATGTGCACACGCAATGGAAGAACTAGTCTAGTTTTTTTGAAAAAAAAGAAAATCGCAGAACTAGACTAGTTAGCACAGCAACCAATTAGCCAAAACTCCCAACCGTGCGAGCTAGCATACTTGACTGGGCATAACCAAGCCCTAGGATCCCACTTCATGGATCAGGGATATTATTGTCTTTACACTCACATCCATGCATTATGATGCCACTCATCTTGCACATGTGGCATGCCATGTGGACTGAGGTCCCTCTTTGGCCTAAAAAGAAAAGTTTGAGAACTTATTTGGCCTTTTTCGAAGTTGAAGGACGAAAGTGAGCCTAGAGAAACTTTGTTGACAAAATTGGCTATGCTCTCCAAATAAAATATCAATCCAAAGATCTTAAATACTTAAGAGATTCTTTGATTAGACACCTTTTAGTTGAAATGGTGGAAGCTTGTGCAAGTTGTACACGTGTTTCTTGAAAAGACATTCTTTCATGGAAAGACATTTCTATGGCACTGTTTGGAAAGAATAAATAGTCAAGGAATCTTTTCATGAGTGTTCATAGTAGAAGTAAACATCAATAAGAAACCCTGCAGCAAAGCACAGGTGTTATACTAGTAAAGTAGCTATGACTAAGCTTACACATTTTCTTCAAATTTCTGGAAAAACAACTTAACTGATTATTGCATGAGAAGCCTTTAATTTATTTGTCTTAAAATGAAGAGACCAGAAAATAAAAGGAATGGATTTGCTTGGATGTGTTGCTTGAAGGTTATATTTTGTATCATTATAATGTGAAGAGAACCTTTATCTAATCTGCGTTTTCCAAAAGTAATATATCTCACTACTCTGCATCATGTGTTTTATCTGTGCAATGATGGTTTTCTGCGTCACTTGTGTTTCAGTGGGTGAATATTCCGAGAACAGTTTATTACAACCAGTGACCTTGTTAGTTTCCATTACAGTTTGTATCTGCTAATACTGTCATTTTTGAAGTAGCAGTATTCTTCTTAGCAATCTTATGCAGAAGAAATGCTGTGCTGCAGGGGAGAAACAAGGTGCCCTAGAGTTTCTAAAATTAATATTTAGAGCTCTTTGCCTCTGCTGGGATCGACAAACTCAGGACTTGCATATTGACTGGATACTGTTTAGAGGACGCCCACTGGTTCCTGCACTATGTGAGGTCATAAATGACAATATAGACGGTGTTTTTCCATCCTCACACTTTCCCATCTTTGCCGAATTTTTGCTTCCGCGCTCGGTCCGCCTAGTCGAGACACCTTCATAGTCATTGTTTGTGTTCTTGCTGCGATACTTTTTTTCTTCTCATTATTGCTTCCCAGCGTTATTTGTTTTTGGCTAAATTGTTCATTTCTATATATCTATCCTGTTGTGTACCGTTCGCCTTGATCATAGTAATGTGCAGGATCTGAGATCTGGAAAGCATCTTTCCTCTCCATGGCAACAGCAGCCCTTGCAGTCTATCATGAATTTCACATTACTGGCGTTATTTTCCGCTTCCCATGGGTCTCCGTTTGCTATGTACGACTCCTTACCAGTCAGGAGTGCTGCTAGTGTTGTTGCCTCAGTCCTTTGCCCTTTTTCTATCTGGTCTCAACGCTGTGGGGGCGGGTTTTGATGTATATATTCGACTATGTTCAACCAGTTTTTGACGGAAATTGAAATCTCAAATATGTGAATAAAATTACGGACACTATTGAAGCAATTTACAAATTACCTTCTACTTATTCAGATGTGTTTGTGTCACGTCCTAGCGAACGTATGGGGTAATCGTGAGTCGTGGGAGGCTTCAGCCGAGGCTTTCTCCTTGGTGCCGTGGTTCAGATAGATGAGAGCACGTTCTATGGAGAAGAGGATGCGCAAGGGGAGGGCGCAGTAGGGGGTTCGGCAGAGGGAGAAGATTGAGAGAGGGAGATTGATAATAGGGAAATCATCCCACACATACGTCCGATTAGGACGTTTGTATCGTACGGTCAAACCAACGCATCCAAATACGTAACACGCAGCCTTAAATGCCGGCCTTTGGACTCGGACGCTCCACTACGCTAAGTCAAAGCACCCTCACGAAGACACTTGGTGCACACGCACGCAAGCAAAGGCAAGGCAAGGCAAGGTGCTGCTGCAGCGTCGTCGTCCAAGGCACATGTGATCGTTCGCCTGTTCGGCGGCACCAGCAAGGCCACCCCATGCAGCAGCAGCAACATCGTTGTGTGCTAGATACAATAAAATTCAGAACGTGCGCAACATATCAAAAATTCATATGCATCACTTCAAAGAACATCACCATAAGGGTTAACATCATCTCAAAGAACATCACCGTGAACATCAATGTTGCATCTGTAGAAAAAAAATGTTGTATCTGTAGAAAAAAAAATGTTACGTACGGTTCACAGTGATGTTGCAACCATTGTCCAGAGATGTTGCAACTGTTGTCCGAGGATGTTGCAACCATTGTCTAGGGATGTTGCAACCGTTTTTTCAGATGCTTTTGTTTTTTATTTATGATGTTGCAACCGTTGTTCCGGGATGTTGCAATCGTTGTCTAGAGATGTTGCAACCGTTGTCCGTAGATGTTGCAACCGTTGTCATAAGATGTTGCAACCGTTATCCTAAGATGTTGCAACCGTTATCCGGGGATGTTGCAACCGTTGTTTGAAGATGTTGCAACCGTCTTGTCTCCACCCAAAGAAAATGATTTGAAAATGTCTTGTCCAACTACTAGTAGTACTAGTACTCCGTAGTATTTGTTTCTCTTGTGAGTTGACATTGTTTTCAAACCAAGTAACATGGATGATTTGATTTGTAGAATGGAACGAGTGGCGGAGCGTGCCAAGAAATTAAGGAATGGCCGCTAATGAATGGTGAATCATCAAATTTTAGAGGATATTATACTCTAAACTTTAAAATAGGTGGTTCGGACATAACTAAACTAGCGAGTCTTTACGGCGCATGGGTGGAGCTCCCACCGTCACGTCCGATCGCTAGTGCCCCTTGATAATAACTTCTTGATTCCTTAAATGAGAATACATAGCATCATTATATAGCGGATGGACTTTAGCTACTAACTTGCCATATTCGAAAGGGATACCTATCTGATCTCTAATAGCAAATTCGAAAGGGATTCCTAAGTCTCCTGCTGTTCGGTTGCATCAGGGGAATTTGGATCGGTTTGACTGGTCCTTGCACCGGTTGTACCGGCCAGTGCACCGGTTGGGTCTGCTACTGTGATGCATGATCGTCAACTATAATGCTTACCCCACATGACATTTCTCCAATCCTTTTGAAATAGCTCGTCCTCGAGCTGAAAAGTTGGATAACGGTCGTGAAACTCATCCACCGGTTCCCAAGATGCTTCGGTTGTCTGAAGGCCTTACCATTGCACCAATACCTCTCATTTGTCACATCTAAGACATGCACGAAACACTGAAGACGGACGAAGACAAATGAGGCCATGTTGTATCTCTGGGAGAATGGGTGGTGTTAAAGGTGGGTCGCAGCGAAAAGTCTTAAGTGTAGGGAAACGGGTAGGCTACACTAGCGCAAATTAAAAAATTCTACCCGTAAACCAAGATCACTGCAGTTATAGATCACGGTCTTACCACTAGACGCGCAGATGCGGAAGTTGATGCAGCCGCGTCGGGCGTGTAGTCGTACCAAGTTGATGCGATGCGTCGGGCGAGTAGTCGTACTACTTCCTCGTCCTCGTCGTGGCGTCCCACGTCACGACTCCTTTCTTGCGGTTCGTCCCAACGCCACGGATGCAACGCCTTCAAAGGTATCCACACGTGCGGGGAAGCGACGCACGCCGGACTACTAGATCCGCGCGGCGACTAGGGCGTGGGAGGGTGGCGCCGTGGTTTGGGGATGTCACGAAAAACTCAACCCTCAACCGCGCCCCCGCCCTCCTTTTATAGACGTCCTTATAATGGGCTTCTACGAATAGAGGCCCATTAGGACTCAATGCCCGATCTAATCGGATCCAATCCGACTAGGCTTCACTTCTAAGTGTGTGACCCTATGGTTCACATATGTTTAGACATGACGCGAGTACACATACTTGGTCAATAGTTGGTAGCGCCTCTAGCAAGACGTGCAACTCCTAAACATACGTAAAGATCATATCGGACGAACCATCACAACGTTATGTACATGCCAATCCCTTTGCCTCACGATATTCTGGTCGAGCTCCAAGTGACCACTCTTTCTCGATCCTCGTGATCCGAATCCCTTACTAGGTTAACTCTTAACCTTAAGTAGCATGGCCATGCATTTCGGATCCGATCACTCGAGGGCCAGAGATATCTCTCTGGGTAGAGAGGGCAAATCCCATCTCGATCGACCATGCCTCGCAAAGATGCTTCATGACAAACCCGAAAGCTACCTTTATAACTACCCGATTCACGAGTAGCGTTTGATAGCCCCTAAGTAGGTCGATTCACATCTCAAGTACATGCGACAATCTCGTGTCTAAGGACAAGGCGTACACATTGTGTAGAGAGAACCATAAGAATAATTACTATGTCTCATGTTGGGTCGGTCCAACCCCATGTTCTAAACATGTGTCCACATTATTGGTTTGACATCTCCATGTCTATGACTCGTGAAACATGGTCATCAACCGATACATGTGCTAATCCATCATTCACGTGTGTCCTCACATGAACTCCGACTATGGACAACTTTAGAATAACCATACAAGTAAAGAGTTTCACAAACAAGTCACATACTTGTTAATCAACACAAAGGCAATATTCAAGGAATATTTATTAAATCATGGATACAATGAAATATCATCATCAATATGATTGCCTCTAGGGCATATCTCCAACAGTCTCCCACTTGCACTAGAGTCAATCTAGAAGATATCTAATACCCATAGCTCTTGTGTGCGCCTCATGCTTAGGCGGTGGGAGAGGCTTCACAAAGGATCTCAAATATTCAAATCCGTGTGTATTTTGCATATCTTTAAATCTCCTCGATTAAGGATCTCTCGAATGAGATGAAACCGCCGCAGATGTGTTTGTTCTTTTGGTGATTCCCGACTCCTTGACTTGCGCAATGGCCCCACTTGTTATCACAAGAAAGATCCGAGGATCGCACGCACTAGGAACCACACCTAGTTCGATTATGAACTTCCTTATCCAAACACCTTCCTTTGCCGCTTGAAGCGCAATGTACTCGACCTCGTTGTAGAGTCGCAACGATCTCCCGCTTGGAACTCTTCCAACTTACCGCACCACCGTTCATAAGGAACACAAAACCCGATTGCGATTTGTAATCATCTTTGTCGGTTTGGAAGCTTGCATCGGTGTAACCATTTACAACGAGCTCTTCCTCACCTCTGTAGACTAGGAACACATCCTTAGTTCTTCTCAAATACTTGAGGATGTTTTTAACTGCTGTCCAGTGATTCTCACCTGGATCAGCCTGGTATCTGCTCGTAACACTTAGAGCATAGGAAACATCTGGGCGAGTGCACATCATAGCATACATAATAGATCCAATGGCCGAAGCATATGGAATCTTACTCATGCGATCTCGCTCATCAGTTGTCGAAGGACACTGAGTCTTGCCAAGATTTATGCCATGAGACATGGGCAAGAACCCTTTCTTTGCCTCCTCCATGTTGAACCGTTTCAACACTTTGTCAAATGTAAGTACTCTGGCTTAATCCTATTAGCCTTTTTGATCTATCTCTATAGATCTTAATACCCAAAATATATGCCGCTTCCCCTAAGTTCTTCATTGAGAAACTATTTTTCAGTGAGGTCTTAACGGACTCGAGCATAGGAATATCATTTCCAATCAGTAATATGTCATCTACATATAAGATTAGAAATACGAGTGAGCTCCCACTTGTCTTCTTGTAAACACAAGATTCTTCTTCGCTTTTGATGAAGTCAAACCCTTTGACCACTTCATCAAAACGAATGTTCCAACTCCGAGATGCTTGCTTCAATCCATAAATGGATTTTTGAAGTTTGCATACTTTTCTAGCATTGTTTGGATCGACAAACCCTCGGGCTGTATCATATACACGTCCTCGGTTAAATTTCCATTAAGGAAAGCCGTTTTGACATCCATCCGCCATATCTCATAGTCGAAATATGCGACAATAGCTAGAATGATCCGTATTGATTTAAGCATCGCTACGGTGAGAAAGTCTCATCGTAGTCAACTCCTTGAACTTGCCGAAAACCTTTGCGACAAGTCGAGCTTTATGGATATGAACATTTCCATCCATATCAATCTTCCTTTTATAGATCCATTTGCACTCTATGGTTTTAACACCATCAAAGCGGTCAACCAAATTCCAAACTTGATTGTCTCCCATGGATGCTATCTCGGATCTCATGGCACTATGCCATTTCTCGAGTCTGGTCCATCATTGCTTCCGCATAGGTCGTGAGGCTCATCATTGTCTAACAATAATATATCTCGCGCATTGCGAGCCTTCCGACCTTCGTGGTGGTGGTGCTTCCTTTGCCATGGGTTCCTCAACTTGTTACGCCACATGGGCATCATTCGTCGAGTCTTCCCGATTGGTTCATCTTGAACCTCTTCAAGCCGCACTGTTCTTCCACTTGTCTCCCTATTGAGAAACTCTTTCTCTAAGAAAACACCACTTGAGCGACAAACACTTTGCCCTCTAGTCGGTTGTAGAAGTAATATCCAAAGGTTTCCTTGGATATCCCACGAAAATGCATTTATCCGACTTGGGTGTGAGCTTGTCCGATCAGTAGTCGCTGACAAACGCCTCACATCCCCAAATCTTTAGAAAAGACAAGCGTGACTCTTCCGGTCCATATCTCATATGGTGTCTTAACTACGGATTTAGACGGTACCTATTAAGTGTGAAAGCTGCCGTTTCTAGAGCGTAACCCCAAAGGATAATGGTAAATCGATCGCTCATCATCGATCGAACCATGTCCAACAAGGTCCGACACGCCGCTCGGATACCCGTTTCTTTGAGGCGTTCGGGCGGTGTTAGCGTGGAACAATTCCGCAACTCTTGGATGATTGCTAAATTCATGACTCAAATACTCGCCACCACGATCGGATCGCGAGCCTTGATTTTCTTGGCACGTTGATTTTCAACCTCATTCGGAACTCTTTGAACTTTTCAAAAGTTTCGGACTTATGCTTCATTAAGTAGACATAGCCATATCTACTAAAATCATCGATGAAAGTTATGAATTAATGAAATCCACCTCTAGCGATCGTGCTCATTGGTCCACATACATCGGTATGTATGATTTCCAACAAGTCCGACGCCTCTCAAAAGAACCTTTGAAAGGTGATTTGGTCATCTTACCAAGCAAACAAGCTTCACATGTCTCAGATGATTCAAAATCAAACGGTTAGAAGACCATCGACATGGAGCTTCTTCATGCGCTTTTCACTTATGTGACCCAAACGACAATGCCAAACATAGGTGGGATTCAAATCATTAGGTCGAAGTCTTTTAGCATTTATGTTAAAGATAGGCGCATCATCAAGATTTAAAATAAATAACCCATTCACAATGGGCGCAAAAGCCATAAACATTCCATTTTAGAGATCAAACAACCATTGTCTTTACTTGCAAATGAATAACCATCTCTCATCAAACATGAGGGGGATAAAATGTTTCGACTCATACTAGGAACATAATAACAATTATTCAATTCCATAATAAATCTTGAAGGAAGTTGAAGTTGCATGGTGCCGACGGTCAACGCAAGAACCCTTGCTTTATTTCCGACGCAAAATCAACTTCACCTCTTGCGACTCCTCTACTTCTTATTAGCCTCGCATCGAGTTGCAAATGTGAGCAAGCGATCCGGTATCAAATACCCAAGAGTTAATAGGAGAATCTGAGAAAAATGTCTAAAACATTTATAACAAGTGTACCATGGGTAGAAGTCTTACTTCCAGCCTTCTTCTTGCATTCATCGGAATCCATGTACTTCTTGCAGTTTCTCTTCCAGTGGCCAGTTTTGTCTCCACCCAAAGAAAATGATTTGAAAATGTCTTGTCCAACTACTAGTAGTACTAGTACTCCGTAGTATTTGTTTCTCTTGTGAGTTGACATTGTTTTCAAACCAAGTAACATGGATGATTTGATTTGTAGAATGGAACGAGTGGCGGAGCGTGCCAAGAAATTAAGGAATGGCCGCTAATGAATGGTGAATCATCAAATTTTAGAGGATATTATACTCTAAACTTTAAAATAGGTGGTTCGGACATAACTAAACCAGCGAGTCTTTCTGGGCGTACAGGTGGGAGCTCCCACCCGTACGTCCGACTGCTAGTGCCACCCTTGATAATAACTTCTTGATTCCTTAAATGAGAATACATAGCATCATTATATAGCGGATGGACTTTAGCTACTAACTTGCCATATTCGAAAGGGATACCTATCTGATCTCTAATAGCAAATTCGGAAGGGATTCCTAAGTCTCCTGCTGTTCGGTTGCATCAGGGGAATTTGGATCGGTTTGACTGGTCCTTGCACCGGTTGTACCGGCCAGTGCACCGGTTGGGTCTGCTACTGTGATGCATGATCGTCAACTATAATGCTTACCCCACATGACATTTCTCCAATCCTTTTGAAATAGCTCGTCCTCGAGCTGAAAAGTTGGATAACGGTCGTGAAACTCATCCACCGGTTCCCAAGATGCTTCGGTTGTCTGAAGGCCTTACCATTGCACCAATACCTCTCATTTGTCACATCTAAGACATGCACGAAACACTGAAGAAGGACGAAGACAAATGAGGCCATGTTGTATCTCTGGGAGAATGGGTGGTGTTAAAGGTGCGTCGCAGCGAAAAGTCTTGAGTTGACTGATGTGGAAGACACCATGAAGACGAGAACATGTAGGAAGCTCTGGGCAATATGCCACTGTGCCAATTCGGCTCAACACTCTATGGTCTATAAAATCGTGGTGCCAACTTGTTGTTGAGGCGAACCACCAGAGATGAGGCATGGCGATGTAAAAGCTGGAGCCACACCCAATCTCCCACCTGGAACTCCAACTCATGGTGTTTCTCATCGTAGTATTTCTTGTAGAGCTGTTGTGCTTGAAGTAGGCGATCACGTATGTCCGTGAGAAGTTCATCACGAGAGCAGAGCAACTGATTCACTGTTGCTACCTTGCTGTTGCCATGGTTGAAAGACCGCAAAGAAGGCGACTCCCTCCCATAAACTACGCTAAATGGCGTGGCTTTAAGCGAGGTGTGGAAGGAAGTGTTGTAACAAAACTCCGCCTATGGTAGCCATTGGAGCCATTGACGAGGCCGGTCACTTGTGAGACATCGTAAATACATAGCGATTACTTTATTGACTACCTCCGTTAGGCCGTCCAATTGAGGATGAAAAGCCAAACTTAGATGAAGATTCATGTCGGTCATGCGAAATAATTCTTGCCAAAAAGTGCTTGTGAAAATAGGATCTCGACCACTGATAATGGACATCGGTACACCGTGTAGGCAAACTATCTCACCAAAGAAAGCACGAGCCACTGATTCGGCTATGTACGGATGCCCCACAAGAATAAAAATGTGCTTACTTCGAGAAACGATCGACAACAAAAAGAATTACTGATTTGTCGTGAACCTTTGGCAATCCTTCCACACAATCCATGAAGAGTTGGCCCAAACTTGACAGGGTATTTCCAGTGGTTGCAAGAGACTGGCCAAATGTAGTTGTTCAGTTTTGTTTTGTTGGCACACCTCACAAGCACACACAAATTCCTTGACCACCGCGCGCATACCTGGAATATGAAAATCAGCTCTCAATCAATGGGGAGTCTCTTGAACTCCTTCATGACCAGTACTATGTGACGCATGCAATATGGTCGGTAGGTGTGAAGAAGATGGAGGCACATAGACTGTGTTTGCAAGACGCATCAAGTTCTCCATTTCCAAAATAAAAAAATGAAGCTTATATGGTAAACCAGAGAGAGTATACATTAAAGGGGGACTGACTATATATCACTCAACAAAAAATTTGTTTGTTTTCGGTCACTGTTGTTTTTCAACTGTTGGATTCAAAACGATGGGTTCATATCACTCCCCTCACCTCTTAAATCCCCACCCCGTCCCACTAACCCTACTCTCCACGGGGCCGCCACCCCTCCTCCTCCTTCCCCCTGTCATGCCCTTCATCCTCCCTCACTCGTGTAACATGGATCTGCCACCACACACTATCGTTTCCCTTTCCTACCCTACCACATGCTACCTCTTCTTCCCCTGCGCCGCCACCTCGCTGGCCTCCTCCTCATCCTTTCTTTGTCGTCGCCTCTGGCGACAAGTGGTAGCACCTTCGACACATCTCCTTAATATTACGGAAGGGGGGGTTGGCATTCATTGCTGGTGGTGGGCATGCGGCCTTGCCGGAGATGGAAGTGCTGGCGTGTGGTTGGCCTCACTGGAGACGAAGAAGTAGGTTGTCGGTGCTTGCACGCGCATAGCTTCGTCGGAGCTGGAGGTGCTGCCACGCACGGCCTTACTAACGATGAAGAAGAAGGTGGCCGGCGCTCGCGCGCAGTCAGCCTCACTTGAGACGAAGAAGGTGGGCGACCCACGAATAGTCAAAGCACGATCCAGAGGTCAGAAATTTGATTGATTTCATAGAAACTAGTATCCTGCTGCGCGCATCTGCGCACCGAGTTTAGAGGATCCGCATGGCGCAAACGTGGCTATATGAGACGGCAGCCTAAGAAGCGAACGAAGGCAAACGTCCAGACCTGTCGACTCGAAGGGACAGTGCTGGAGCAAGTTTGTCTAAAGGAGACCTCTCAAAACATTCCATGTCCAATAAGATTATTCCATGTCTAATATGTTTTCTATAAAATACCTCTCCAGTAAGATTATAAAATACCGCCCTTGTATACCTCTCCAAACATTCCATGTCCAATAAGATTCAGACTGCTGAAGTTCTTTGTAGCTGAACTTAGTTCCTCTAGAGTCAGATATCTTGCTCCTTGCATCTCTGATATATAGAAGGGCAGTTTATTAAGCTACAAAAAAAAAGCCACTAGCTGAAAGGTGTTGAACTTCAGAGCCTCCTGAAAAGTAATTTAAGCAGTACCTGGTAGAGCTGGACCCGACGAACTACTCTCTGAAGAGTCTGAAGTTCTTTTGCGGTGCCATAGGCAAAGTACTACAAGAATTATCACAACTCCTACTAATGCGAAGCCTCCAACACCTCCTAGAGCTGCTGCAATAATTGCTGACATCTAGTGTGGAATCTCTTCCTTCAGAACAGGTTAGTATTTTTTGTAGTAATAGTGATGAAGTTTGCAGCAGTAGACATATAACCTAAAGAGTAGTACACTAAGTATATTTGGATCTAGCATTTAATTCATAAGAACAAGAGCATACAGATTGCTGTACCAACAGTGCAATGTTACACAATGAACTAAATAGTTTCAGAGTACCAACGAAACATCTGCACCATGTATGGATGGATTGATTGATCAAGAGATAGAATTACTTCACTGATAATATGTTTACCCCAAAATTGTGGGCTGATTGAAACAGTAAATGACATATTTAGTGTCCTAATGGAGGATGGGACAAAAAATGTTGTTTAGTTGATAAATCAATTATTTTGATTAAATTTACTTCTTGTGTCGATCAAACATGTTTAACTCTACTAAGCAGTGGTAAAGTAGGAAAATGTATTCTAGTTGTGACTTCAGCAGTATGGACCAAGCCATTATTAATGCAGAAATCCAGAGAAAGGACAACTCTATTATCAAATGGAACAACTCAAATTTTTCGGACATTCAAAATTGGATATTACGTAGCAAGGTGCACCGTGCCTTTAGTTTTTTTCTTCTTCTTTTTCTTTCATTCCCATATAATCGTGCCGCCTCTTTATTAAAAAAATTTGTGCCATAAATGGGTTTAGAGAAATCATACGTACACTACTAAACTTCCCATGGTATTACAAAGAACCTCGCAGATGCAATAATCTGTATTTGAGATTTATTGGGCTGGCAATAAACTACATGACTATATGCAAAAAAGAAACTGCATTGTATAATTATAGAGACGCTCTTTTACTAAATAAATAAAATATGAATAAGCTGCAATGTAACTGCAAAACTTCTACTTGAACCATTTGCATTTTCAAACCGTAGATATATGAATTGGTTTTATTTGTGTAAGAAGCAATACACAAATCTACCATTTCTGTGATCTAAAAATGTGACACTGGATTTATGGGCTCTGAAGTCATTGACAAACAAGGTCATGCAATAGGACAATATATAGTATGCAGAATGATCAACCTATAACCTATGATCAACAAAATTCAGTGCTCCTGATCAATGTTTGAATGCAGGTAATATGAAAATTCACATCATTCACACTCGTCTCCGAAATATACAGCAAGTCCACCAGATTTCGTTCCAAGAAAGCTCAGGATCATGCAAAGATGAAAACTTTGCTGACATGCCCACAATTTGGAGATTATCCGAACCAATACCATACCTGCAGATTGTCCAGGTCATTTCCATTCAAGCACAACAGTGGCATCAAATGCTGAAGCCATGCTGCAGACAGCAACTTGTTCCTACGAATTCCTGGCTTTGCCTCTTTACTTCTTCCTCCTCCACTTGCTCCTATTATCACATAGGAAAAAAAACGTTGTTGCACTAACATGGATGTTTGTATTGGTACCTTCAGCATCTGAACTTATTTTTCTGATAGACTGTCCATACCTTTATTAAAAGGGTGCTTATCTCCCCTGATTTCAAATAGTAAAATCAGCCTACAGTATCATCTACAATACCCAATTACAGTACTATCTACATTAGGCCTCTCGGGTGCCTCGAGCGCAGGTGAACTGGGAGGCACACCGCCCCCACGCCAATTGGGTGTGAAGGCAGGAGAGCCACCCGCGGTCGAGTCCCCCGGGCAACCTACTGTAGATAGTACTGTAGCTAAGGTACTGTAGCTAGTACTGTAGATGATACTATTGCTAGTTTCACTAATTGAAATCGGGAGAGATAAACACCCCTTTAATATAAAAAAAACCTTCAGCATCTGAACATTTAATTCCTATGTTTTGCTTCACTTGGATGAAGACATAAGCTTCACTTCATGCTCTACCTGTTTGTTACACATAACACAGAAAGAGTATTAAGACGGCAGCATTACTGAGGTTTGTTGCACTAACATGGCAAATTCGCACATACCCACAAGAACTGATCTCTAACCACAGTATTGCTCACTCGGAGGTCAATCTGCACATTCACCATAGCTATTACTTCACTATACTCCATTCATGTGATTGAAACAAAAGATAATGAAACATTATGCAAATTTGCAATAAGTAGCTAGAGAAGCAAACCTTGAGGGGCACAATTTTCTCACTGATCTGCATCTTGTGCCCCTCGTAAGAACGGAATTTAGCCACACAGAATGAACAAACATAGTAAGCGATAAAGTTGTAAAATTGCAGAACACCTACATCAGCTAATCTTTATGTCTCAAGAAAGATAGAACTCAAAGGGAAGCAAGTAGAGAAAGAGTGGTACCTGGATGGATTGGAGCATCTGGGGGACGAAGTTGCCCAGCAGGTTGAGGTCCATGGCCGTCCTCTTGGCGAAGATAATAATGTCCGAATCAGGATCTGCCCGGGCAAGAAAGACTGGATTGGAACAAAGGCGGCCGTGGGTGAGGAGAGGGAGGAGGCGTGGCTGAGTGGAGCGGCAGCTGCGGCGGCGGCTACAGCGCGTAGGTCAGGAGAGAAAGAGAGAAGGGGATCGAATTGCAAAGGGGAGTAGATGGTTCGGGACATGGTACAGTGGCCACTGCGGCGGCATCATTGGCCGAGCGGGGCCGAGACAACGATGGCGGCGGCTCGTCGCGTGGGAGAGCGCAGGGATTGTAGGCGACTGCGGCTGCGACGCGGCGAGAGGAAGAGGTGGGACGGCCGATGATGAGGGGATCCATAACACTTATACATCTTCTCCTATTGGTGGTGATGCACATACTGAGATGGACGCCGTAAGTAAAGCTACAAGTAATACAAGTGCAGAAGTGCATGTTGGTCCACTGACTAGAGCGAGCTAAACTTCTAAATCAACAGTGCTTTTGTTTCTTAATGAATCTTCTATTGTCACTAATGAGAATTGGGTACTACCTCATGCAAATGTTTTATGCATTCTCAGGTTTGAACATTGTGAAGCCTTTGAAACCGAGAGGGAGGAGAGGGAGGGTGGAGCCAAAGCAATAGAGGAGAAGCTCACGTGGGTCAACCAAGAGGAGAAAGGCCCAAGAATTCAAGCCCAATTCGGATCTTCCACAAGCCCAACCGAAATTTATCTCGGAATCAACTCAGAATTCAATTCGGATTCGGTTCGGGACAGCCCAACAGGGCTGTAATAAAAAGGCCATAACTTTTGCATACGGAGTCCGATTGGGGTGTTCTTGGACTTGTTTGAAAGCTTATTCCAAGGCCCACACAATGGTTTTGGCCCCAACTTCAGAAGACATACGGTCGCGCCGCTATGGCCGAAACAATGTGACAGATTTAAGTTAGGTTTTCCTTTTTGAGTGTTTTTGGGTCTTAGCCGAATTGGTGTTTGATTCGGCATGTGTAGCCAGCCCTAGGCCGTGCGTGAGTCGTGGAGGGCGCCTTAAGTACCCTTGCCCCTCCATTGTATCCATTAGACCAGTTTATGCATATGATTGAAACACAGCTATTGCTTGTTCTTTCGACACCAGAGTTCATGCGAGGACTTTGAGAGAGAGCTAGACGATCCATTGTTTTATTCTGCAATTTAGGGTCAAGCAGTCATTCCATTGGGAATTGGGGACTTGGCGTTCGTCGTTCGTGGTCTCCCGACGAACAATTATCCGGTGTGTTTTGGGCGTATTCTGAAGAGTTGAGGGTTCGTGCATTGGCGCGAGTGTTCAGCTAGCGACATCGTCTACTTCGCATCAACTATCCACGGTTCCTCACTGAGAAGATCGGGCGTCCCCCGTATCATGTGGTATCAGATTCTAGGTTTACTCGGTGAGAACTTCTTTACCTGTAATTAGATTCGTTTTCTTTCCTATCGTCCATTAAACCGAAAATTGCAATACCAAAACCGTAGTTTAATCTGTTATTTCTTGTGCGTTTAGTTAAGTTTTCATCCATTAGAGTTTTGTTTTAGTGCTGATCCTTGTGTCTCCTTTGCGTAGCTTAATCTTTATCGAAAATTGCTGATTGAACTCCCTCAATTAGCACCCAAAAACTGTCATCCGATCTGTCCTTGTTTTGGAGCGCGGCTCGGTTTGGGGCAAAAACCCTAGCCGCCTTTGGCCGCGCCACCTTTTGGCCGTGCGCCGTCTTGCGAGCACAATCCGAGACGGTGCTGTGTCCTTATTCGAATCAACCTCTAGCTCAAACACAATCCGAGTCCAATTGCTCCATCTTGTGTTTCGGCCACTACATCATACCCGGACGAACCACATTTGGTGTCTTTTATATCCTTTCATCTTGAGACTAGCTATTGATATTGCACTTAGGGCTGCTCATTCAAGTTGTTGATTACACTTTACTGATTTGTGAGGGTTGCACACTTCTGCGGGGAGCAAAACAGAGGGAAAAGAAGGAAAAGGCAGCCGCAGTTAGAAAGAGCTGCGACATAAAAAAAAATAGTGTGCGAAAAGCTAACTTTTGCATACGACCTCCGATTGGAGCGTTTCTTGATCCGTTGGAAAGGAAACGGGAAAATAGAGCAAAAAAAGAAGAAGTCTGGGAAATCTGGGGATTTTAGCTCCGCGTAAGCACTCGGGCACACACGCAGCGACTTCGACCCCAAAAAACGTCGTTTATGGCCTCAAAACGGGCCCACAAACCGAGAAAAAAAATCAAGTTTCTCAGAATTCGCTCAAAATTGACAGAGCCCCTCTACAAGTGATTCTAAGGTTCCCCGTGCAGACGGCATCCTTTTTCGAGTTGATCCGCGCCTAATTTGGGCTGCTACAGTACTAGGTCCTCTTTTTAGCTTGTGTTTTTCAATTTTGTTTGAGCAATCTTGTGCCCTAGTATATTTTATTGCAATTGGCTAGCGTCTATCCTTGTACTTGGTGCAAAACGAGCTTGTTTTATCTCTATTTCCGTTTGAGCTCATTCCTTTGTTTGCATTAAGTCTCATTTATCTTTGCGTGTGCGTTCATACACTTCGCTTAAACCTATTGGATCAGCACATAGGCAAAATACTCTTGCTTGGATCATTACTTAGCTTTACAATACCTTGAATATCAGATTGCATAGGATATACACATACCTGTCCAAGCTCCACCTACACCCGTCTGTGTACTCCCTTGCTCTTGGTTACGCTCATACATTACCGGGTTGCGGTCGTTTGCCGTCCTTGATTCACTTTGGAACGGTAAGCTTGTCTTGTTTTCAGGACTGTGAGTTGCGAGCGTAGGGAGAGCTTTTGATTTCACTAACCCAGATATAACCTTGTTTCTTGTCTGTGAGTTGTTGAAATGTTAGGTCACGAGGAGGATCCACCTAATCTGGAGGCGCCGGTTACGTGGACCGAGTACACCTGGTTACGCGAGATTCTACAAAAACAACTTCATGAGTTCGGGGAAGTTCAGACTGGACTGAACACCCTCGGGGAGGAGGTCACACAATTGCGTACCGCCATCAACAATAACTTCCTGGAGCTGCGTGCCATGTTCGCACAACACAATATACGTGGGGGTGCGCAAGCTGATGACACGAGTGTGCACGGCCCTCCCGCCGTTTTGCACAATGAGACCGAGGAGGAGCGTGTTATTCGTGTGGATGAGGAGCGACGACAATGACAGGCGCGTCGCATGGCAGTGCCGCCAAACGTCATTGTAGCCGTGGCACGCCCTCAGGCACACGGGCGTAGCAACGGTGGCCAGGGTGGAGGCGCACCACAGGGTGCCCACGGAGGAGGTGTGCAGCGTGCACCCCATAGCTGGGTTGATGAGGTCGAGCAATGGGATGACGATTTCCCCGTCGACGACCACGATGACCGACAGCGCCACCATCGCAACAATGTGCAGCGTCCTCGACACAACGACGCTGAGGATTTTGTCGCTAAGCCCAAATTTAATCCTCCTATATTTTCAGGTGGTATAGATGTGGAGCAATACCTCACTTGGGAGCTGAAAGTTGATAAGTTGTTTCGGATGAACAACTATTCTAATGAGAAGAAGCTGTTGCTTGCGTCCAATGGCTTGGATGATTATGCCACACATTGGTGGGAGCAGTTCATCCGTAAGCGCATGGAGCGCCATGAGTTGCCGATTATCACCTGGGAGCAGATGAAGCAGCATTTGCGGACACGCTTTGTACCTCGCCACTATAAGCGCTCACTATTTGAGAAGTTGACAGGGCTGCGACAAGGTATGAGATCAATTGATGAATATCATAAGGAAATGGAGACTATCATGATACATGCAGATGTCCGCGAGAATGAAGAACAGACCATGGCGAGATTTCTAGTGGCATGAATCATGCTGTCAAGCGCATTGTCAATCACCATCCCTATAATGATATGATTGAGTTGCTGCACCAAGCACGCGAAGCCGAGCGACAAGTAATTGAAGACGCATGGTTCGCTGCCCGTTCACGTTCTTCAGCCAGTTCGGGACAGCCATATAACAAAAGCCAGCCAAACAAGAGCACTTCGACCGGAAACAATTCGGCAATGCGCAGTTCTGCAAATAAGAAGCTGGAGAGTACACCATCACCGGTGCGTCGACCTGCGGCGCCTGCTGCTAGTGCGACCTCGTCTATGGGGTCGACAGGGCGTTCACGTGACATTATTTGCCACAAGTGCAAGGGCGTTGGCCATTTTCGAAGGGATCGCCCAATGTCAGAACTATGCTTATCACAGAGGATGGCGGTTATGTTTCAGCTAGTGATGATGAGTCGCCTGATGCACAGCCAGTCTTGCACACTGATGACATAGAGCAATGTGAGTGTGATCCTGAGTTCCCTAACACTGAGCAGTATTCCATTGTTTGCACACCCAAGGTGCTTAGTGTGATGCCATCACTGTCACTGGAGCAGCGGTGCAATTTATTTCAGACTTGGGCAAAACTTGATAAGGGTAAGGTGTGCAAAGTGATTATTGATGGTGGGAGTTGTCATAATTTAACCAGCAAGGATATGTGTCATAAGTTGGGTTTGAAGTACTTGCCGCATCCACGTCCTTGTCATGTGCAATAGTTGAGCGACAAAGAGGAAGTGAAGGTGAACTATATGGTGCGTGTGACGTTTTCTATTGGGAAGTACACCGATACTGTGGACTGCGATGTTGTGCCTATGACGGTGTGTCACTTGCTCTTGGGACGGCCATGGCAATATGACCGTTCTGCTGTTCACGATGGGCGTACAAATCGCTACACTTTTCGATGGAACAATATGGATATCATCTTGAAGCCGCTTACACCGCAACAGATTGTGAATTCTTCAATGCAGAAAATTGAGATGCACGTTGAGACTGCCAAAGAGCGAGAGAAGAA
This sequence comes from Ampelocalamus luodianensis, assembly GCA_036346255.1. NCBI lineage: Eukaryota > Viridiplantae > Streptophyta > Magnoliopsida > Poales > Poaceae > Ampelocalamus > Ampelocalamus luodianensis. Next base: position 47,515,288 of record CM070625.1, on the reverse strand, counting down.
TTTAGTGATGTTAGCCACCAAATCAGATATGAGAGAATTCAGCGAAGATCCCAATTTGGTGCACTTTGTACTGCTGTACAAAGACGCTTTGCTTTCGACTAACGACTTGTCTTCTCTTCCTAGTGGTGTTGCTGGTGTTTTGCAGGACTTCAGCGATGTCTTTCCAGACGAGGTACCAGCTGGGCTACCACCAATTCGTGGGATAGAACATAAGATCGACTTGATTCCAGGCTCGTCGCTACCGAACCGACCACCGTATCGCACCAATCCCGAGGAAACAAAGGAAATTCAGAAACAAATACAAGAGTTTCTCTCCAAAGGGTATGTACGTGAAAGCTTAAGCTCTTGTGTTGTTCCTGTTATTTTAGTTCCTAAGAAAGATGGTTCATGGTGTATGTGCGTAGATTGTCGAGCGATTAATAATATCACAATTCGATATCGTCATCCTATACCTCGCTTAGATGATATGCTAGACGAATTGAGTAGTGCTGTTATTTTCTCTAAGATAGATTTGCGCAGTGGTTACCATCAAATTAGGATGCATGAAGGGGATGAGTGGAAAACAGCTTTTAAAACGAAATTTGGGTTGTATGAGTGGTTAGTCATGCCTTTTGGTTTAACTAATGCACCTAGTACATTCATGCGCTTAATGAATCATGTTTTAAGGCATTTGATTGGTAAATTTGTGGTTGTATACTTTGATGATATTCGATTTACAATGACCGAATCGAACACATAGACCATCTTAGACAAGTTCTACAAGTTTTGCGTGAGGCTGGGTTATTTGGTAACTTAGAGAAGTGCACTTTTTGCAAAGATCGTGTCATTTTTTTGGGCTATGTTGTTTCTGCACAGGGAGTTGAAGTAGATGAGTCAAAAATTGAAGCGATTAAAAATTGGCCAACTCCTGTGAACGTAAATCAGATTAGGAGCTTTCATAGTCTCGCTGGTTTTTATCAGCGATTTGTGAAGGATTTTAGCACCATCGCTGCTCCTTTGAATGAACTTACTAAAAAGGGTGTTGATTTTGTGTGGGGGGTAGCGCAAGACAATGCTTTTGCTGAACTTAAGAAACGCTTGACTAAGGTACCGTTGCTTGTTTTACCTGATTTCACTAAAAATTTTAAAATTGAGTGTGATACTAGTGGATTGGGTATTAGCGGTGTTTTAATGCAAGAGGGTAGACCGGTAGCTTATTTTAGTGAGAAACTGAATGGTGCTCAATTGAATTATCCGGTCTATGACAAAGAGCTTTTTGCGTTAGTGCGTGCGTTAGAAACTTGGAACACTATTTATGGCCTAAAGAGTTTATTATTCATTCTGATCATGAGGCATTGAAGTATTTAAAGGGCCAAGCAAACCTGAACCGTAGACATGCCAAATGGGTCGAATTCATCGAGTTGTTTCCTTACATTGTGAAATATAAGAAGGGAAAGGAAAATGTGGTAGCTGATGCTCTTTCTAGGAAAAGTGTGCTTTTAACTCAATTAGGAGTGCAAGTTCCTGGTTTAGAGAGTTTGCGTGATTTATATGCTCATTGCAAAGAGGGAAAATGCTGGGATAAATTTCACATCCATGATGGGTTTTTGTTTCGTACTAACAAATTATGCGTTCCAGAATCCTCCGTGCATTTGTTATTACTGCAGGAATCACATGCAGGTGGATTGATGGGACATTTTGGATGTGAGAATACGTTGTCTATGCTGAGCGATCACTTTTATTGGCCTAAGATGAGGCGAGATATGGAGAGGTATATGCAGCGATGCATTACTTGCCACAAAGCGAAATCGAAGTTGAATCCACACGGTTTGTATACCCCTCTACCTGTTCCCAATGCACCATGGGAAGATATTAGTATGGATTTTGTTTTAGGACTGCCTAGGACTAAGCGGGGGAGCAATTCTGTTTTTGTTGTTGTGGATCGTTTTTCGAAGATGGCACACTTTATTCCGTGCCACAAGAGCGACAATGCGTCGCATATTGCTAACTTGTTTTTCAGGGAGATCGTGAGGCTACATGGCGTGCCACGCACTATTGTGTCAGATCGTGACGTGAAGTTCATGAGCTACTTCTGGAAGACGCTTTGGGATAAACTGGGGACGAAGTTGTTATTCAGTACAACTTGTCATCCCCAAACTGATGGTCAAACTGAGGTGGTGAACCGCACACTTTCGATGCTACTTCGGACCATAATCAAGAAGAATCTGCATGAGTGGGAGGATTGTTTGCCGCACGTGGAATTCGCTTATAATCGGGCCGTGCACTCCACTACGCAGTTGTGTCCTTTTGAGGTGGTGTATGGCTTCAAACCCTTTACACCGCTTGATTTGCTGCCACTTCCAAGTCAACACCGTGTTCATATGGAGGCGTCCAAGCGAGCTGAATATGTGAAGAAATTGCATCTTAAAACAAAAGTAGAGATAGAGCGTAAGGTCAAGTCCTATGCTGAGAAGGCGAACAAGAAAAGGAAGAAGATGATTTTTCAACCAGGTGATTTGGTTTGGGTACACTATCGCAAGGATCGTTTTCCAGAACGCCGCAAGTCCAAATTGCTGCCGCGAGGTGATGGACCTTTCAAGGTGCTTGCGAAGATCAACGATAATGCCTACAAGATAGAGCTTTCCGGCGATGACTATGGTGTGAGCTCTACGTTCAATGTTGCTGATTTATCACCTTTCTTTGGTGGTGATGATCCAGCGTCGAGGACGACGCCTTTTCAAGAGGGGGAGGATGATGAGGGCATCCATAACACTTATACATCTTCTCCTATTGGTGGTGATGCACATACTGAGATGGACGCCGTAAGTAAAGCTACAAGTAATACAAGTGCAGAAGTGCATGTTGGTCCACTGACTAGAGCGAGTGCTAAACTTCTAAATCAACAGTTGCTTTTGTTTCTTAATGAATCTTCTATTGTCACTAATGAGAATTGGGTACTACCTCATGCAAATGTTTTATGCATTCTCAGGTTTGAACATTGTGAAACCTTTGAAACCGAGAGGGAGGAGAGGGAGGCAGGAGCCAAAGCAATGGAGGAGAAGCTCACATGGGTCAACTGTGAGGACCCCGATTTATTCGGCTTGTACTGTTTAACCATCCACTTGGTCCTAACAGTACAAATCAAATAAACCAAGCCTCGAGATATGTATACTTCCCAGAATTGCAGTATACACACCCCGTTACAAAATCATGCATCAATTCCATTCATACACATAGAACCGAAGCACAACACAACATAAAAGACATACATAATATAAGAGGGTTAGTACAAAAGAGAGGCCGACCGGCCAAAAGTCATACAAATAAGTAAATACACAGCGGAAGCAAATAGGCCATAAGATGGCAATAAACAAAAGCCAATCGGTGTGCCTTTACCCACAAGGCAACCAACCGGACCGCCAAGCTAGTCGTCAAACCCGCAGCACATCTCACAAAAAGGAAGCCCTTGGGGCTCACCTTCTTCCTCTGCAACAAAAACATTAAGCAAAGCATCTGAGTACAAAAATTGTTTTTGTACTCGCAAGACTGACGTGTAAGGGTAACAGAACTATAATTAACTACATGCAAGCTTTATTTAAGTGGAGGGCTCGGACTTACTTTTAGCAGAAAGCAAGTTTTCTTTTGCAATAATGTAATAGTTTGAAGGCAGTTTTAACAATTCAAATTTTATTTGCAGAAATAACAGCGATACAGTAAGTAGTGACAAAAAGACATCCTGGAGATGACCAACCCAATGGCCATCACAACAATAGTATGAACACCCGTTCATACCAACCCATCAAGTTTTAATTAAAAGGTTGTAGTCTAACTCTTGGAAGACCTCCCCAAGCGTGTCCATAACCTAGGACGAGGCTATTCGAATAGTTTTAACCTGCGCAGGGTGTACCAATGTACCCACACTTCAGACCGCCTTTAAGCCACACGCACACTTCCGAAGGTATGCTGGCACGGCTAAGTCCTACGAGACATTTCCAATCTTGTGTATTAACTACGAGCCGCTCGTATGGATAGAAACCCATACGCTTACATTGCAAGCCGAAAGACAACCACCCGTTACGGGGGGGAAACCTTTCGGACACTACAATGCTCCCAGCACCATCCCTCCTGCGGCTCTCTGCGACCCGGAGCCAATACACGCCAAAGTACTAAGTCAAGAGAGGTCCCATACCCTCTAGTGTGGTTAGCACGCTAAAATGCTTGGTTCAGTGTAACAAGATGTTCGGTCCTTGTTGACTCGGGCACCATTCCAGTCACACCCAGAAGCACACCAACATACCATTATGCCCAAGTCTAAATCATTTTGTTTTTAGATTTTAGTTTTCACAAGTAAACATGGTACAAGGCTGAAATCATAAGCGATAATATGTTGTATGTGATCAAGGCTATCGACTAGGTCGATAACCGCCCAATTCTACCGGTAACTAAGCATTGCTAAGCATCATAACGTAAAGACAAATAAGGGGCCCTAAATCATTCACCGGGCTCTAATTCACGGTGAGGATAATATTCCTAAGGTAGTGGCGGGGTGAACAATTTAAGGGAAACAATGCAATAGGATTAGCTACCTCTATTCGCAAAATTAATCATTGACACAAGAGCATGCATACATACAAGTAAAACAAAGTACTAGATTTTAAAAGTAATGGGATGGAGTGGATATGATCAAACTGCTTGCCTTGCTGTAGATCACTTTCTTGCTGCAGAGGATTCACTCACGTAATCAATAATTCCTTCGGAACCTAACGCGAAAAGGCGATAACCAAATAAGAACAAGAACTCCAAATAAAACTTAACAGCAAAAGTTATCCAAATGCAATGAAATTTCTACAGCAGCTAGAGGTTCATTTTAGACAAATTTAGAAACAAGAAACAGGTCATTTGGACTTAGCATGAAAAAGATATGGCTAATCTAAGTTCTCTCACTTGAAAAATCATAATTAAATTAATTACGGTTACTGTTCATGACGAAAATTTCTAGAATGATCTGGAACTTGAAATTTTTATGGTGGGTAGGTATGGTTATCCTAACAACAGCAAAACTGAGTTTGCACAATTTGGATTTGAAATGAATTAGTTATGATTTTCTAAGTTCTAAAACTAGTGAACCATTAATTTCAGTGGCAAGGATCAAATGAAGACCTATTCTATATTACAGCACAATCCTAGTGGGTCTTAACAAAACTTAGTTTGCTCAGCTAGGTATTACAGAGAATAAATTATGCGTTTTACAAATTTTCAATGAATTTCTAAACCACTATTTCATATTAAATAAGTTCATGCAGTTTATATCATTTTCTATTTCATAACAGTGCCTAAATTCATTCTCAGATTAAAGTTCATATTCTAACAGAGCTACAGCAACTGGAATCATTCAAAAAGGAGTTAAAATGACAAAGTTATGCACTTTTGAAATTTGGAACATCAAAAGACTAGAAAACTTGAGCTCTCGGGAGGTCCAAATGAACTGGAAGACAAAGGAGAGGTCGTGGGCCGTTGATCTTGCATCGCAGGGCCACAGACCTTGAAGAACAGCGCACGGGAAAGACCTCCTCCCGCACAGGGGAGGTCTGGACCGTTGAGATCTGATCCAACGGCCACGACCAGTGCATGCACAGCGCACGCAAAGGAGGTCCACGCGCCTAACAGAGGTCGTGACCGTCAGATCGAGATCTGGCGGTCCCGAGCACTAGGGGAGGTCCTAAGGGTTTAAATCTAAGGAAAGAGGTCGGGACGGTCGAATCTCACGAGGAGGTCCCAACGGTCTAGATCCACGAAGGAGGTCTAACGCTCATCGATCCAAAGGAGGAGGTCCTGAGGGTTTCTAACAAGGACCGGGGGTGCTCTTTTTGCAAAGAGGACCTCGAGGAGGTCTTTTCCAACGAGGACCTCGGGGAGATCTTTCACAAAGAGGACCCCGGGGAGGTCTTGAAGATGGTTTTTACAAAAATGACCTCGAGGATGTCTTTTTGCACAGAGTGGTTCTAGCGGCTCGAGTTAGATCTCGGGGCGTCTGGGCGGTGAGATCTAACCAAGTGAGTCGTGAGCACTTAAGGTTCTGCGAACAGACCTACGGTCATGATCTACGCTCGAAGAGGTCCTCAGCGGCTCAGTTGCGAGGAGGTCCCGAAGACTTAACGTTGTGCTGAAACGAGCCCACGGCTCGAGTTGAACCCGGGTGGTCCTAAGCGGTGGAGGTAACTCGAGGAAGAGGCCCTAGCGGTTGGGATTTGACAGGAGGCCTTAGGGGTGAGGATTTAGCGGAGGAGGACCCGATGGCTAAGATCTCCCAAGGGGAGGTCTTAACGGCCCGATTCAAAACCGAAGAGGTCCTGCGACCAAGAGTTTTCATAGAAAACTCCCAGCGGCATGAGATCAAAGCGGGGAGCTTCTAAGCCGGGATTGAAACCGGGAGGTCTTACGCGGCTAGGATCGATCTAGGGAGGTCCTAGAGACGAGGTTTTGCGGAAAGAACCTAAGGCCCGAGATCTAATCTTGGAGAGGTCGTGAGCGGCTAGGATTGAGCCTAGGGAGGTGCGAGCGGGGTTTTCTTGGTAAAATGCCGGGTGGCTTTTACAAAGAGGACCCGAGGGTGGTCTTTGCAAAAATGACCAAGGAGGTCTTTGCAAAGAGGACCTCGGAAGAGGTCCGAGAGGGTGGTTTTGGCAACACGGCAGGGGTGGTCCTTTTACAAAGAGGACCTCGGGAGTGGCTCAGAGGTGGCCTTTGTAAAAGGACCGAGGAGGTCTTATACTAAAGGTTTTGCGGAAAGATCTAAAGGTCCAGATCTAAACTTGGGAGGTCTAGGCGGTCACGAAGAACCCGAGGAGGTCCAAGGTGCTGTTAAAGGCGCGAGACCTCCGGACAGCGACAACAGGGGCGGCTAAGACAAATCTATTGCCCTTGATGATTGGCAATAAATGAACCAAAAAGGGCACTAAAAGGCTTCTGGATTTAATTTCTAAGCCCATGGCCCACATGCCAGTGACACCACAGCGCGGATTATTACACGATTAATGCACCAATGATTAGCAATGATTGTGCATTAAAGCTGTCCTAAAAAGACGACGAAAATGGGAGCTTGCACCGGCAACATCCCGAGCGCGCTTGTAACAGCCCTAACTTAGGGTTTGTATTTCAAATGTAAAATTTTGAGGAGAAATAAAAACTTTTGTTGCCTCTTCAAATCATTTGAAAGTTTCTACATTTTTCCCTAGCAATTTCCATTTTCTAGAATTAAATTCTTGTGAATGGAAATTGTTGTCAAGACATTCTTAGCCTTCAAACTTGTGATCATCCCTAGGAATATTTTCCTGTCATCTTGATCATCCTGTCTACCTCCTGAATTATTTCACAATTTTTAGATTTTGTTTGCTATTTCAAATGGCCAAGTCAACTCTGTTTGAAATCTGGTCAAACTCCTGTACAGCAGCTTGTGAATTTTCTCTGGAACAATGCAGTGTATAAAAGTTCTGGAAAATTTATGCAATGTTGTTCTCTGTCTCAAGTAGCTACCATAAAATTTCGAAATTTTTGGAGCTCAGGAGCTACCTTTAAAAATTCTCCAAACTCTCTCAGCCTTTTAAAACCTCAAATCGAAAACACTCGTTCCTCGGGCCCGAACCCAACTCGGGCTCGAGTCCGACTCGTACCACTTGACTCGGTCGCGTCAACTAAACGCACCGCGAGTCCAATCGATCGTGACCGTCCGATGCAAATCGAGCGATCCACGTTGCGTCGCGCGAACCGACTGTCGAATGCATACACCAATCTCGGCCGTCCATTTGGATCCAACGGTCGGTGCGATCATCGATCAAATCAAGCCACCGGTTCGCACCGCTTTGTGAGTCAGCGGCGGGTGGACCCCACTTGTCGCCGTCCTCGTCCTCTCGCGTCTCACCGGGCGCACGGCGATCACGCATGTGTGCCACGTACCTCGTCGCCGCCACCTATTTGCCCTCGTGTCCGTCAGTGGAGCATCGCGAGCTTTATAACCTCACCGCACTCACTCATTCGCCGTTTCCTTCGCTCTCTTACTTTCTCGCCCGCTTCTGTTTCGGCGGCGAAGAGGCGAAGTAGCGCCACGTGTTAGCGCCGCCCTTGATCCGCAACCACGCCGCCGTGATCCACGCTCGACGCGCCTCCATTTTGCCCAACCCGGGTCCTTGGCGTCGATGGATCACGGGCGATATCGTCGTCTCGCCTCGGTTGCGGCGGTCCCGCGAGCTTGCTAGTTCTCGGTGAGTCTCTAACCTCGTCACTTGGTCCTCGTGATCGCAATCATCCTCTCGAGTCTAACGGTGGGCTCGTTTACGTCTTTCGTGCATCGTGGAGGTCGTGCGGGTGTTTCTTCCTCGCGCGCGGTGTTCCACCGCCGTGGCAATTCCGCGCCTCGGACCTTCTTCTTCGACTTTGTCTTGTGCTTATTGTTCCGGAGTCGGCGATCCGTGGCGCACCTTCTCGGCCGCCGAAGTCATGGCGCCTTCTGAGAGCCGTAGCTTCTTCTCCGCCTCCGGCCGTCGTGAGCCCATCTCCGGCGACCATTGGGCTCCGCGTCATCGGCATCAAGTTCGTGGAGCTGCGGTGCACCCGTGCGTGCCATCCCCGAGCTCAGAGCCTCAGCCATTCTCCAGATCCCCCACCTCGCCGTCGCGGCCGCGTGCGGGAACTCCGTCGAGCCGCCGGCAGCATCAAGGTCTAACCCTGCTCGTTAAGTGCTAACCATCTTTTAGTCTGTATCACTGATTTGTGGGCCCTCTTTGGTTAATCGCGTTTAGAAATCCTTTAATCCAGCCCGTTATTTGTTCTCTGAGTCACTGCCATGTGGGTCCATGTTGTCAGTTAGGTTTGTGTAGTTCTGGTTATGCGTTTTCTCTGTTGGGAAGCGTATTTCTCTGTGAGAGTGTTTTGGGTTTGCACTTTAGTGAGCGAAGCGTATTCTTTGAATACGCCGACGTCACTTTAAGCGAGTCTTGTTGTCTGGTCGGCGTTCGCGCGGGCCCATTGTCGATGTTGGGCTTCTTGTTGGCGGTAGAAAAGTATTCATTGCTTTAGTATTTACGGTTTATGTTTTCGTTGAGTCATAATTCAATTAAACTTGTAAAATGCATAACTAATTCAATTTTTGTCCAAATTGCATGAAACCAGTCTTTGTTAATTTTCATTTTAAATGTATTATTTACTAAAATTAGTTTCATCCATGCCTCTGTAGCAAAAATCTGTTAACTAATAAAATGGTGTCTTATGTATCTTCTAAATTAGAAAATGCATATCTTTTCCAATAATTGTCCAAATTAAATGAACCCAATTCTGTAGAATTTCATTTTCAGTGTGCTAACTATTAGGATAGGTTTTATACACTGGTTCTGTTCATGAAAATTTGTTGAGTAATTAACTAGTGACTTGTTGTGTTTTTAGCTTAGAAAATTCATAGAAAATTGCTAATAACTTAAAATGATTTGTTCTCTGTTTCTAAAATTTTGTTATTTCATGCTTAGGCTGCTGTGTGAGTTTTGGCTTGTTTTGATGTTGTTGTATGTTTGAGTTTTGTCGGTGTTATTCGTTCTTATTTGCTGTTATGTTCGATCGTTAGGCTTCGATATTTGCGGCAACCCTGAGGACGATCCTCCGCAGCATATTGAGCAACAGCATCCAGGCAAGCAGTTTGATCATGATAATCCCAGTATTTTAAAGTCTAATATTTTGTTTCAGCTGTATGTATGCATCGCTTAATTTGTGTTAAAATGATTAGTTAAATCCGTAGCTGCATATCCTGTAGACAAAATATTGATCTCTACTACGAGCCTAGGTTATTTCTTTGTGATTAGAGATCATTGGATGATCTCTTGTCACTTAGTAGATCCGGTCAACTTGCTTAGACATGCTTAGTATCGGTAGAATCAAGGCGGTTATCGACTTTAGTCGGTAACCTTGATCACCAAAATTTACTACAACTTTATGTTTGACATTTTGCTATGCTTACTTGCAAAACTAAAACCAAAAACAAAAATGATTTAGACGCGCACAATGGTAAGATTGGTGTGATCATTTGGGTGTATTTGGAAAGGTGCCCGGTCAATTAAGGACCAAACATCTTGTGAGTTTACATTATCCGGGCATTTGGCGTGCTAACCACACTAGAGGTATGGGACCTCTCTTGACCTAGTACTTTGGCGTGTATTGGTCCCGGGTCGCGGAGGTCGCGGGAGGGACGGAGGTGGGAGCATGGTAGTTGTCCAAAAGCTTTATCTGAGTGGGTAGTTGTCTTTCGGCTTTACCATGTAGCGTATGGGTTTCTATCCATCTGAGCGGCTCGGGTTGATACACAATATTGGAAACAGTCTCGTAGGACTTAGTCAGTGAGCATACCTTGGAGTGTGCTTTGGCTTAAAGGCGATGCGAGGTGTGGGTACGATGGTACACCTGCGCAGGTTAAAAACTATTCGAATAGCCTCGTCTAGGTGATGGACACGCTTGGGTAAGCTTATCGAGAGTTAGACTACAACATTTAAATTAAAACTTGATGGGTGATACGAATGCGGGATTCGTGCTATTGTTAATGGTGACTATTGGGATAGTCACTTCTAGGTTGTTTATCTTTCGCTTTTGTTATTATTATCCTTCTTGTTATTTCAATCTTAAAAATGAATTGCAAACTTGCCTTTAAAACTCTGTATTACCTTATTGCAAATGAAAATTGGCTTTATGCAAATGAAACATATGGCCTCCACCAGACAAGCTGCATGTAGCATATGAGCAGTGCGCTAGTTCACACGTCGGTCTTGCGGGTACAAAGACAATCTTTGTACTCAGGTGCTTTGCTTAATGTTTTTGTTGCGAGAGGAAGAAGGTGAGCCTCGGGGTCCTCACTACGTGAGTGTCTTTGTCGCCGTGGGTGACGACTAGTCTTGGCGGTCGGTCGGATGCCTTGTGGGTTGAAGGCACACCGATTGGCTTTGTTTATAGCCATCTTATGGCACTTTTGCTTCATTGTCGTTCTTGTTATTTGTGTATCTTTTGGGCGGTCGGCTGTGTATGCATAATAACCTCTTCTATTTGTTTATCTCCGTTTGGTAGTGTGGTGTTTGGACTCTATGTGTGGAATGGAGTTGATGTCTAATTTTGTACCGAGGTGTGTATCTGCTTTAGGAAGTATGCATATCTCGAGTCGATTATTTGATTTGTGATGCTAGGGCCGGTGGTTGGTTAAGCATTACAAACCAAATAAACTGGGTCCTCACAAAGTTGGTATCGAGCCATTCGACCGTAGTAACAAGCATAGTCGTCCTTAGGGTATTTTGAAAGTCTTATTTTCAAATTATAAAAGGTTTATGAAAACTTAGGCGGGTTCTCGATTTTACTCCTTACCTATCTTAGCCTTCTACTCTCATCTTACTCTAATTTGAGTTTAAAACTTGGTTTCTCTCTTTCCTTTCAAAAGATAGTTACTACTGGTGGAATCGACCTTTGGGAGAACCATAGATAATTAGTCTAATTAAAATTTGTGGGAGCATAAGGGTAAGATATGTATGAGTTTGCTAAGTGTCGATTTTTGTCGATTGGTTTTGTAACTTCAAAGTCTTGTGCTTGTTTTGTCTTTGTTAGCAAGTTATTTGCAGTGGGTCATCAACTTCATGTTTTCCGCTATTGTTAACTTGTCTTAGTGAAACAGGATGGCGGGAGAGCAGCGTGGCGATCGGCCAGGTGGTCATGATGAGGAGCTTCCCCTCCTCAGACCATGGTGAGGTGCTCGCTCGGTCGAGTGAAACCGCATGGACGGAGCGAATCTTGGAGGTTATTGCTAGGAATACCTCCACTCCTGCCGGTGGTGGCGGCCACCGACTCGCGGGGACTTGCGAGTTCCTCCGTACACGGCCGCCGACTTTCTCCCGCTCGAGGACCTCTCGATGCGGATGATTGGCTGCGCATGGTTGGCGAAGCTCAACATAGCTCGATGCGAGCGCGAGATAAGGCACTCTTCGCGTCCCACCGGCCTGAGGGCGCACTCTCATGGTGGGAGAACTATCTCGCCATGCGGCCGCGGGCCATGTGGTCGCGTGGGAGGAGTTCGGATCAGCTTTTAGTCGGGCCCACATCCCGGATGGCACGATGAAGCTGAAAAAGAAAGAATTCCTCGCGCTCAAGCAAGGCGCAAGTGCGTGACGGAGTACATGCGAGTTCAATCATCCGCTCGTTATGCTCCAGGAGGTGGCCTCGAATGAGGCTAAGCAGAGAAGTTTATGGATGGCTTGTCCGAGGAGTTGCGGGACAAGCTATCTATTGTGGACTTCTCGGACTTTCGTGCCTTGGTAGATAAGGCCATCGTTGCGAGCATAAGGCAAAGCGCTGGCGAGTCCATAGCGCAAATGGGAGGCGCATCGGTCTACTCACACCCTCGTTCGTCCTCGGTGGGCGGCACTGATGGCCGTTCTTTTGCTCCACCGGCGCCGAGACCATCTGCACCAGCTCCTCGCCCACCGCAGCGTGTTTCACCACGTGCGCTGCGATTCAGCCACAGAGCGGCCTCCGCAATCCGGCGGCGAGGTGACTTGTTTTATTGCCACAACAAGGGCCATTATGCGAATGCACGCCTCGAGTGTTGCGGCGGCCCTCGTCCTAATGGAGGACGCGGCGGGGAAGCGATCACCGCGACCAAAAGATTATTGAAGACCGAGTGCGGCGCAATGGTCGGGTGAACCACCTTTGGTGAGGAGGCTCGGGAGGCGCGGATGTCGTGATTGGTACACTTCTTGTTAATTCCGTCCCGCTGCGGTATTATTTGATTACGGAGCATCGCATTCTTTATTTCAAGATCATTTGCTGCTGTTAGTGGTCTTCGCTGTGTTCCTTTGGGAGTTCCTTTGCTCATCCGCTCTCGGGTCGGAAATGAGAGCCGATTCTGATGTCGGGATGTTCCTATCATAGTTGAAGGAGTGGGATTTTTGGCAAATCTCATTCTGCTCAGTTCAGCGAGTCTGGATGTGATTCTTGGCATGGATTGGTTGTCCCAACACTTGGGGCAAATCGATTGTGCCAGGAAGATTGTCTATCTTACCAGCCCTTCGGGTGAGCAAGTCGGGTTTTCGCCACAGCTTCAGGGCCCGTGTCTATGTGCATTAGAAGCAAAGCCACCTTGCAAATTCAAGATGTTCCCATAGTATCGACTTTGTGGATGTCTTTCCGAAGATTTGCACGGATGCCTCGGTTCGAGATCCGGAGTTTGTCATCGAGTTGCTTTGCCCTGCATCAGCTCCGATTTCGAAGGCGCCGTATCGGATGCCTCCCAATGAGCTAGAAGAATTGAAGAAGCAGCTTGGTGAGCTCCAAGCAAAGGGTTTCATCCGTCCCAGTTCATCTCCTTGGGGTTGTCCGGTGATCTTTGTGAAGAAGAAGGACAAGACTTTGCGTATGTGTGTTGATTACCGTCCTCTCAATGAAGTGACGGTGAAGAACAAATATCCTCTGCCCCGCATTGATGATCTTTTTGACCAGTTGTCTGGAGCTCAGGTGTTCTCCAAGATTGATCTGAGATCGGGCTATCATCAAGTCGGATCGGTGAGGATATTCGAAGACGGCTTTCACTACTCGTTATGGCACATGCAGTACACCGTCATGTCTTTCGGATTAACCAATGCTCGGCCTTGTTCATGAACTTGATGAATTCGGTATTCATGGAGTTTTGGACAAATTTGTGGTGGTCTTCATTGATGATATTCTTATTTATTCCAAGATCAAGCGAGCATCTTGAGCATCCAAGATTGTTTTGGGCAAATTGCGGAGCACCGGCTATATGCGAAGTTCAACAAATGTGAGTTACGGTTGAAGGAAGTGGCATTTTGGGCCATGTTCTTTCAATGGAGGAATAGTTTGTAGATCCCAAAAAGTCGGCGATGTTCTATCTTGGGGCGGCCAAGTCGATCCAGCGATGTGCGGAGTTTTCTTGGTTTAGCGGCTACTATCGCGCTTTATCGAGAACTTCTCCAAGATCGCAAAGCCGATGACCGAATTGCTTAAGAAGGACAAGAAGTTTGTATGGTCCTCTGCTTGTGATGAGAGCTTTCGGAGCTCAAGCAACGATTGACTTCACCCAGTCCTCACTCTTCACGATATCCACAAGAGCTTCGATATTTATTGCGATGCCTCTCGTCGAGGACTTGGATGTGTTCTTATGCGGGAAGGCAAGGCGATCGCCTATGCATCGAGCGATTGAGACCTCATGAGCTCAACTATCCCACCCATGATTTAGAGCTTGCTGCGAGAGTTCATGCACTCAAGATTTGGCGGCATTATTTGATCGGAAACCGCGTGAGGTGTATTCACCACAAGAGTTTGAAATACTTGTTCACTCGGCGGATCTGAACCTCGAGCGGAGGAGATGGCTAGAATTGATCAAAGATTATGACATGGGTATTCGTATCATCTGCAAAGCCAATGTAGTTCTTGATGCACTTAGCGAAAAGTGTATTGCAATACTGATGATCCAAGCGACAACCTGCATCGCTTGCGAATTTCAGCGTCTCAACTTGGGTTTGATTGAACATGGTTCCCTTGCGCCTTGGTTGTGCAACCAACCTTGGTGGATCAAATCAAGGCGACCACGGCAATCGATGATGGTGTGGGTAAAATCAGCGAGAATATCAAGGGTGGATCACCAAGTGTTTCACGAGAAGATGAGCACGGTGTTGTATGGTTTGGGCGGCGTCTTGTGGTCCCAAAGGTCCCGGAGTTGCGGGATTTGATTCTTGAGGCCCATGATTCGCCTTTGTCCATCCATCCCGGGCCACTAAAATGTACCAAGATCTGCGTCGGGATTACGGTGGACTCGCATGAAGCGAGATTGCGGGTTCGTTGCGGATCGGCGTATGTTGTCGCGTGAAGGCCGAGCATCGGCGTCAGGCGAGTCTTCTTCACCCTTGCCCATACCGAGTGGAAGTGGGATTCGTTGGTATGGACTTCATCAACGGTCTACCCGTACTTCTTGAGGAAGGATGCTATCCGGGTTGTTATCGATCGATTGTGAAGGTAGCGCATTTTACGCCGGTGTGTACCGCCCTCGGCGTCGATAAATTGGCGCACCTCTACATATCCCGCATTGTGAGTTTGCATGGTGTGCCACGAGCGATTGTGTCGAATCGTGGCTCTCTTTTCACTTCTCGGCTATGGCACGCTTCTGAGAAGCCATGGGGACCCGTCTTTCTTTCTCGACCTATCATCCTCGGTGATGGTCGACGGGCGGGTCAACCAAGTTCTTGAAGATATGCTCCGTGCTTGTGTTCTTTCCTATGGAAAGAATTGGGAGAAGTGCCTACCGCTTGCAGAAGTTCTCCTACAACAACGACTTCGAGACTAGTCTCGGTATGGCACCGTTTGAGGCTTTGTATGGGGGCGGCGCCGCAGAACACCGTTGAACCGGTGAGAGGCGGTGAAAGCGGTTCTTTGGTCGATTCCATCAATGAGGCCAAAATCAAGTGCGATTGATTCGTGAGCACTTGCGCGTGCTTCATCCGAGCGAAAGAGCTATGCGGTCGGCGTCGCCGTGAGTTGAGTTTCGGCCCAATGACTTTGTGTATCTCAAAGTTTCACCTCGAAGGACATCGTCGTTTGGTGTCAAGAACAAGCGGCTCCTCGATATGTCGGGCCATATCGCATCATCAAGAAAGTGGGAGCCGTTGCATACAAGTTGGAGTTGCCGCTACACTCGAAGGGTGCATGATGTTTTTCATGTGTCACGATTAAAGAAGTGCCTCGCGTTCGGTTGAGAGACACCATTGGAAAATATCGATGTGCGGGAAGATCTTTCTTATCGTGGCGCCCGTTCGTATCCTCGATGAAGTGAGCGCAGAACAAGGAACCGTGTGATCAAGTTCCTTAAGGTTCGGTGGTCGAACCACTCCGAGGATGAAGCCACTTGGGAGCGGGAAGATCGTCTCGGCGATTACAGTCCTTCTTCTCCCAGTGATCAGAATCTCGGGGCGAGATTCCTGTAAGGGGGGGAGATTTGTAACAGCCCTAACTTAGGGTTTGTATTTCAAATGTAAAATTTTGAGGAGAAATAAAAACTTTTGTTGCCTCTTCAAATCATTTGAAAGTTTCTACATTTTTCCCTAGCAATTTCCATTTTCTAGAATTAAATTCTTGTGAATGGAAATTGTTGTCAGCACATTCTTAGCCTTCAAACTTGTGATCATCCCCTAGGAATATTTTTCCTGTCATCTTGATCATCCTGTCTACCTCCCTGAATTATTTCACAATTTTTAGATTTTGTTTGCTATTTCAAATGGCCAAGTCAACTCTGTTTGAAATCTGGTCAAACTCCCTGTACAGCAGCTTGTGAATTTTCTCTGGAACAATGCAGTGTATAAAAAGTTCTGGAAAATTTATGCAATGTTGTTCTCTGTCTCAAGTAGCTACCATAAAAATTTCGAAATTTTTGGAGCTCAGGAGCTACCTTTAAAAATTCTCCAAACTCTCTCAGCCTTTTAAAACCTCAAATCAGAAAACACTGTTCCTCGGGCCCGAACCCAACTCAGGCTCGAGTCCGACTCGTACCACTTGACTCGGTCGCGTCAACTAAACGCACCGCGCGCGAGTCCAATCGATCGTGACCGTCCGATGCAAATCGAGCGATCCACGTTGCGTCGCAACCGACTGTCCGAATGCATACACCAATCTCGGTAGTCCATTTGGATCCAGCGGTCGGTGCGATCTTGATCAAATCAAGCCACCGGTTCGCACCGCTTTGTGAGTCAGCGGCGGTGGACCCCACTTGTCGGCCGTCCTCGTCCTCTCCGCGTCTCACCGGGCGCACGGCGATCACGCATGTGTGCCACGTACCTGCGTCGCCGCCACCTATTTGCCCTCGTGTCGTCAGTGGAGCATCGCGAGCTTTATAACCTCACCGCACTCACTCATTCGCCGTTTCCTTCGCTCTCTCACTTTCTCCGCCTTCTGCTGTTTGGCGGCGAAGAGGCGAAGGTAGCGCCAGCGTGTTAGCGCCGCCCTTGATCCGCAACCACGCCGCCGTGATCCACGCTCGACGCCGCCTCCATTTGCCCAACCCGGTCCTTGGCGTCGATGGATCACCGAGGCGATATCGTCGTCTCCGCCTCCGGTTGCGGCGGTCCGCGAGCTTGCTAGTTCTCGGTGAGTCTCTAACCTCGTCGCTTGGTCCTCGTGATCGCAATCATCCTCTCGAGTCTAACGGTGGGCTCGTTTACGTCTTTCGTGCATCGTGGAGGTCGTGCGGGTGTTTCTTCCTCGCGCCGCGGTGTTCGCCGCCGTGGCAATTCCGCCGCCTCGGACCTTCTTCTTCGACTTTGTCTTGTGCTTATTGCTCCTGAGTCGGCGATCCGTGGCGCACCTTCTCGAAGCCGCCGAAGTGCATGGCGCCTTCTGCGAGCCGTAGCTTCTTCTCCGCCTCCGCCGTCGTGAGCCCATCTCCGGCGACCATTGGGCTCGCGTCATCGGCATCAAGTTCGTGGAGCTGCGGTGCACCGTCGTGCCATCCCGAGCTCGAGCCTCGGCCATTCTCGGATCCCCACCTCGCCGTCGCGGCGCGTCGCGAACTCCGTCGAGCCGCGGCGGCATCAAGGTCTAACCACGCTTTCGTTAAGTGCTAACCATCTTTTAGTCTATCAGCGATTTGTGGGCCCTCTTTGGTTGTCGCGTTTAGAAATCCTTTAATCCAGCCCGTTATTTGTTCTACGAGTCAACGCCATGTGGGTCCATGTTGTCGATTAGGTTTGTGTAGTTACGGTTATCGTTTTCTCTGTTGGGAGCGTATTTCTGTGAGAGTGTTTTGGGTTTGCATTTTAGTGAGCGAAGGCGTATTCTTTGAATACGCCGACGCGTCACTTTAGCGAGTCTTGCTGTCTGGTCGGCGTTCAGCGCGAGCCATTGTCGATGGTGGGGCTTCTTGTTGCGGTAGAAAAAGTATTCATTGCTTTAGTATTTACGGTTTATGTTTTACTGTTGAGTCATTAATTCAATTAAACTTGTAAAATGCATAACTAATTCAATTTTTGTCCAAATTGCATGAAACCAGTCTTTGTTAATTTTCATTTTAAATGTATTATTTACTAAAATTAGTTTCATCCATGCCTCTGTAGCAAAAATCTGTTAACTAATAAAATGGTGTCTTATGTATCTTCTAAATTAGAAAATGCATATCTTTTCCAATAATTGTCCAAATTAAATGAACCCAATTCTGTAGAATTTCATTTTCAGTGTGCTAACTATTAGGATAGGTTTTATACACTGGTTCTGTTCATGAAAATTTGTTGAGTAATTAACTAGTGACTTGTTGTGTTTTAGCTTAGAAAATTCATAGAAAATTGCTAATAACTTAAAATGATTTGTTCTCTGTTTCTAAAATTTTGTTATTTCATGCTTAGGCTCTGTGTGAGTTTTGGCTTGTTTTGATGTTGTTGTATGTTTGAGTTTTGTCGGTGTTATTCGTTCTTATTTCTTTGTTATGTTCGATCGTTAGGCTTCGATATTTGCGGCAACCACGAGGACGATCCTCCGCAACATATTGAGCAACGACATCCGGGCAAGCGATTTGATCATGATAATCCCGGTATTTTAAAGTCTAATATTTTGTTTCAATTTGTATGTATGCATCGCTTAATTTGTGTTAAAATGATTAGTTAAATCCGTAGTTGCATATCCTGTAGACAAAATATTGATCTCTACTACGAGCCTAGGTTATTTCTTTGTGATTAGAGATCATTGGATGATCTCTTGTCACTTAGTAGATCCGGTCAACTTGCTTAGACATGCTTAGTATCGGTAGAATCAAGCGGTTATCGACTTTAGTCGGTAACCTTGATCACCTAAAATTTACTACAACTTTATGTTTGACATTTTGCTATGCTTACTTGCAAAACTAAAACCAAAAACAAAAATGATTTAGACGCGGCACAATGGTAAGATTGGTGTGATCTGTTGGGTGTGACTGGAAAGGTGCCCGGTCAATTAAGGACCGAACATCTTGTGAGTTTACATTATCCGAGCATTTCGCGTGCTAACCACACTAGAGGTATGGGACCTCTCTTGACCTAGTACTTTGGCGTGTATTGGTCCCGGTCGCGGGAGGTCGCGGGAGGGACGGAGGTGGGAGCATGGTAGTTGTCCAAAAGCTTTATCTGAGTGGGTAGTTGTCTTTCGGCTTTACCATGTAGCGTATGGGTTTCTATCCATACGAGCGGCTCGGGGTTGATACACAATATTGGAAACAGATCTCGTAGGACTTAGTCGTGCTGCATACCTTGGAAGTGTGCTTTGGCTTAAAGGCGATGCGAGGTGTGGAGTGCAGTGGTACACCTGCGGGGTTAAAAACTATTCGAATAGCCTCGTCTAGGTGATGGACACGCTTGGGTAAGCTTATCGAGAGTTAGACTACAACATTTAAATTAAAACTTGATGGGTGAGTGCGAATGCGGGATTCGTGCTATTGTTAATGGTGACTATTGGGATAGTCACTTCTAGGTTGTTTATCTTTCGCTTTTGTTATTATTATCCTTCTTGTTATTTCAATCTTAAAAATGAATTGCAAACTTGCCTTTAAAATCTGTATTACCTTATTGCAAATGAAAATTGGCTTTATGCAAATGAAACATATGGCCTCCACGGACAAGCTGCATGTAGCATATGAGCAGTGCGCTAGTTCACACGTCGGTCTTGCGGGTACAAAGACAATCTTTGTACTCGGTGCTTTGCTTAATGTTTTTGTTGCGAGAGGAAGAAGGTGAGCCTCGGGGTCCTCACTTACGTGAGTGTCTTTGTCGCCGTGGGTGACGACTAGTCTTGGCGGTCGGTCGGATGCCTTGTGGGTTGAAGGCACACCGATTGGCTTTGTTTATAGCCATCTTATGGCACTTTGCTTCATTTGTCGTTCTTGTTATTTGTGTATCTTTTGGGCGGTCGGCTGTGTGCGTAATAACCTCTTCTATTTGTTTATCTCCGTTTGGTAGTGTGGTGTTTGGACTCTATGTGTGGAATGGAGTTGATGTCTAATTTTGTACCGAGGTGTGTATCTTGCTTTCAGGAAGTATGCATATCTCGAGTCGATTATTTGATTTGTGATGCTAGGGCGGTGGTTGGTTAAGCATTACAAACCAAATAAACCGGGTCCTCACAGCTCAACGACTGCCGCCGGCGGCGTGGTCCATGCCGGCGGGAACCAGGGCGGTGAACTCTAAATAACGAGGAGGATCTAAGGGTGCCAAAACTAGAGCAAAGCTCACCCTCAAGGCGGCTAGCCGAGATAACCGGAGAGGTGCAGAGCGACAAAGGAAAGCTAACGAGGACCAACAGAGCGGATTTCCAAAGCTAAGGTACTCACACGAGAATGGAGGAGGTGCAGGGATGGCGAAAGAGCTCGGCGACAATGGTGCAAGCGGAGATGAGGAAGAAAGAAATTCGACTTCAAGGCGTGTTCCCACTTTGATAATCCCCGAGGAGGCCAAACAAGGTAAGTTAGGAAATGCCCAAAGTGCCCAAATGGACAAGTCGGCGTGCCAAGAAATGCAATTGAACCACTGGAGCTCGGATGTCTTCAAGGAGCTTCAAAGCCGGACAATGGAGGTCTCGGAGTTTTGAGAAATGAACCCAAGTGACCACAAAGAGGCTGGATGAGGAGAGGAAGTCTAAAAGATTGAGTGAGGAGCTCGGGGTTTCAATAAAGCCGAGAGAGCAAAGGAGGGAGCAAGGTGGAGCTCCATGGTGCACTTAAGTCAAAAGTCCCCGCCATGAAAGTACATGAAACGCAGTAAGGTGGAAAGGAGGACTTTGAGAAAAAGGTGCTGTTACGAAATAAAGGTTGTCAGAGGTAGCCGTTGACAAGGACATAAAGGTGACATCTCACTGCTCCCAACTGCTCTGGTCCTGACACACACACAGGCGCGTGACAACCGAGATGACCAGACCTCAGGGAGGTCGGGAGGAAGAAGAACAGGGCTGAGGGAGGTCCTGAACGTCCCTGATGCACTCGGGGTGGTCTGGGCGTCCCGGATCACCCGAGGTGGGAGGTCGCTGCGAGTGAGGAGGTCCTGGGGAGGTCGTGGACCTTTAGATTGGGGATGGGCGGCCACGAGTACCTCAAACCTCTGGAGGCTAGCGCACCCCGGGAGGTCGTGAGCCTCACGACCACAATCCGACGGCCCAGCTCACGCGCACACGAGACCGAGCCGAGGAGGTCTAGGAGCTGGCTCAACCGAGCCCGACAGTGAGCGACTGGTGCGAGTCGACTGAGATCTAGGGTTCCGGAATCTGAGTTCCAACAAGAGCTGACCTAAGGAGAATTATTTGAGGCAGCAAACTAACTCCAAAAGTTATGAAGTTTTAACAGGAGCTTGCTAGCTGAGTTATTGACCTTGTGTAAATTTTGCAGAGGTTTTTGTACTATACATTTTCCTCCAAAAATTCAACAAGGTGCTGGTTCCCAGTTTGACCAGAATTGAATAAGTTTGACTGACCCCCAAAAACATTCGAATAATTTCTAAAAATTGTGAAATTTTTCAAAGGGGTCACATACCATCCCAAGAACTCAGGAAAAATATTTCCAGGAGATGATCAAAAGGTTTGACAAGAATGTTTTTGGAAGGCAAGGTTTTCGATCAGAGTGACTTGTGACTTGTAATCCCATAACTTCTTGTACAAAAGCGGTTCAGTACAACCAGGAAATACAAGATGTAAGAAAAAGTTTTTAAATTCCCCTCATTTTCTTACATTAGAACACAAGTCTAAAACTTGGGATGTTACATCAACCAAGAGGAGAAAGGCCCAAGAATTCAAGCCCAATTCGGATCTTCCACAAGCCCAACCGAAATTCATCTCGGAATCAACTCAGAATTCAATTCGGATTCGGTTCGGGACAGCCCAATAGGGCTGTAATAAAAAGGTCATAACTTTTGCATACGGAGTCCGATTGGGGTGTTCTTATACTTGTTTGAAAGCTTATTCTAAGGCCCACACAATGGTTTTGGCCCCAACTTCAGAAGACATACGGTCGCGCCGCTATGGCTGAAACAATGTGACGGATTTAAGTTAGGTTTTTCTTTTTGAGTGTTTTTGGGTCTTAGCCGAATTGGTATTTGATTCGGCATGTGTAGCCGGCCCTAGGCCGTGCGTGAGTCGTGGAGGGCGCCTTAAGTACCCTTGCCCCTCCATTGTATCCATTAGACCTGTTTATGCATATGATTGAAACACAACTATTGCTTGTTCTTTCGACACCAGAGTTCATGCGAGGACTTTGAGAGAGAGCTAGGCGATCCATTGTTTTGTTCTGCAATTCAGGGTCAAGCCGTCGTTCCATTGGGAATTAGGGACTTGGCGTTTGTCGTTCGTGATCTTGCGACGAACAATTATCCGGTGTGTTTTGGGCGTATTCCGAAGAGTTGAGGGTTCGTGCATTGGCGTGAGTGTTCAGCTAGCGATATCGTCTACTTCGCATCAACTATCCACGGTTCCTCACTGAGAAGATCGGGGGCGGGTGGGGAGAGGTATATCGCGGGCGGTGCTAGCTACGGCAAGGAGGGGGGGGCGAGGATGGAAGGGGAGGAGGGGACAGCGGGGGCGAAGGGGAGGAGGCCTATGGCTGGGCGACGCGGGCGAGGAGGCGTCCGCCGAGGGCGGAGAGAGCGAAGGGGAGGTGCGCCGCGCGAGGACGAGGGCGATGTGTAACAGCCCTAAGTTAGGGTTTATGTTTCAAATGTAAAATTTTGAGGAGAAATAAAAACTTTTGCTGTCTCATCAAATCATTTGGAAGTTTTCCAAATTTTCCCTAGTAATTTCCAATTTTTAGAAGTTAATTCTTGTGATTGGAAATTGTTGTCAACAAATTCTTAGCTTTCAAACTTGTGATCATCCTCTGAAATTATTTTTCCCATCATCTTGATCATCCTATCTACCTCCCTGAATTATTTCACAATTTGTAGATTTTGTTTGCTATTTCAAATAACCAAGTCAAACCATTCCAAAATCTGGTCAAACCCTAGAACAGAGCTTGTGAATTTTCTTCAGAACAATGCAGTGCATAAAAAGTTCTGGAAAATTTATGCAATGTTGTTCTCTATCCAAAGTAGCTACCTTAAAAATTTCGGAATTTTTGGAGCTCTAGAACTACCTCTAAAAATTTCCCAAACCTCTTACGCCCTTTTAATTCAAAATCAAAACACCGCTTTGTCGGGCTCGAACCCCACTCGAGCTCGAGTCCGACCAGCCACTCGGCTTGATCGCGCCAACTCGCTGCGTCGCGAGTCTTTTAAGCTCGTGACCGTCCGATGCGGATCGCACGGTCCACGTTTGCGTATCTGTCGGATCGTCCTTTTGCTCTATCAGACCTCGATCGTCCGTGTAAGATCCAACGGTCGATATGATCTTGATCGAGTTAAACCCACTCGTCGCACCGCACCAGACTCCGACTCGAGCAGCCCCCTTCTCTCTCGCTGACAGAGCGGTCCCACCTGCAGGCTCCTTCCTCCACGTGGCGTGCGCGACCGCGCCAGCACTCTCGCGCACCGCTCGCCGCGCGCTCTCGTCGGCTTCGCCGCCCGCATGCACGCTGCCACCTCGCCTCACCGGTCTTTTCACCGCCCACCGCCTCACCTCGCTGCCTCCGCCTGCTCCTACAAAAGCTGCCGAGGGCTTTCCCTACCTCGTTTTCGTCTCCATTGCCTTTCTTCTCCACCGAGCTCCAGGAGCCGAGAGCGTCGCTGCGACGCCTCTGAGCGTTCCTGCTGCTCCGGTGATCTCCGAGCTCGTCCGACCGCGTCACGGTGTGTTCCACCTCCCTAGGAAGTAAACCCCTCAAGAAATTTCGGGTTTCATCGTCTGTGGAGCTGCGCGCACCCCTTCTTCTCCAAGTCCGGCCGAAACCGCCTCTTCCGCCGCCGCGTCTTCTCCGGTGAGCTCCAGCTCGATTCTTCGCTCGGTGAGCATCGCCTGGACTCCACCTTCCTTCTCCGATCACTCTCACGCTCTCTTCGGGTGGGGAGAGGTATATCGCGGGCGGTGCTAGCTACGGCAAGGAGGGGGGGCGAGGATGGAAGGGGAGGAGGGGACAGCGGGGGCGAAGGGGAGGAGGCCTATGGTCAGGCGGCAGCGAGGAGGCGTCACGAGGCGAGAGGGCGAAGGGGAGGTGCGCCGCGCGAGGACGAGGGCGATGTGTAACAGCCCTAAGTTAGGGTTTATGTTTCAAATGTAAAATTTTGAGGAGAAATAAAAACTTTTGCTGTCTCATCAAATCATTTGGAAGTTTTCCAAATTTTCCCTAGCAATTTCCAATTTTTAGAAGTTAATTCTTGTGATTGGAAATTGTTGTCAACAAATTCTTAGCTTTCAAACTTGTGATCATCCTCTGAAATTATTTTTCCCATCATCTTGATCATCCTATCTACCTCCCTGAATTATTTCACAATTTGTAGATTTTGTTTGCTATTTCAAATAACCAAGTCAAACCATTCCAAAATCTGGTCAAACCCCTAGAACAGGAGCTTGTGAATTTTCTTCAGAACAATGCAGTGCATAAAAAGTTCTGGAAAATTTATGCAATGTTGTTCTCTATCCAAAGTAGCTACCTTAAAAATTTCGGAATTTTTGGAGCTCTAGAACTACCTCTAAAAATTTCCCAAACCTCTTACGCCTTTTAATTCAAAATCAAAACACCGCTTGTCGGCTCGAACCCCACTCGAGCTCGAGTCCGACCGCGCCACTCGGCTTGATCGCGCCAACTCGCTGCGCTCGAAGTCTTTCGCTCGTGACCGTCCGATGCGATCGCATGGTCCACGTTTGCGTATCTGTCGGATCGTCCTTTTGCTCTATCAGACCTCGATCGTCCGTGTAAGATCCAACGGTCGATATGATCTTGATCGAGTTAAACCCACTCGTCGCACCGCACCAGACTCCGACTCGAGCAGCCCCCTTCTCTCTCGCTGACAGAGCGGTCCCACCTGCAGGCTCCTTCCTCCACGTGGCGTCGCGCGATCGCGCCAAAGACTCGCGCACCGCTTCGCGCGCGCGCTCGTCGGCCGCGCCCGCATGCACGCCACCTCGCCTCCGGTCTTTTCACCGCCCACCGCCTCACCTCGCTGCCTCCGTCTGCTCCTACAAAAGCTGCCGAGGGCTTTCCCTACCTCGTTTTCGTCTCCATTGCTTTTCTTCTCCACCGAGCTCCAGGAGCCGAGAGCGTCGCCGCGACGCCTCTGAGCGTTCCTGCTGCTCCGGTGATCTCCGAGCTCGTCCGACCGCGTCACGGTGTGTTCCACCTCCCTAGGAAGTAAACCCCTCAAGAAATTTCGGGTTTCATCGTGCGTGAGCTCGCGCGCACTTCTTCTCAAGTCCGGCGAAACCGCCTCTTCGCGCGCGTCTTCTCCGGTGAGCTCCAGCTCGATTCTTCGCTCGGTGAGCATCGCCTGGACTCCACCTTCCTTCTCCGATCACTCTCACGCTCTCTTTTTCGCCTCAGGTCTTTGCCGTCGGTGACCACCTTGCGCCGCCGCAGGCTCTCGTCGCCGGGCCACTCCGGTGCCTCTCCGTCGTCGCTGAGCACACCGGTGAGTTCCTGGTAGCTCACTGATACTCATGCGCGCGCTAATTCCCTATCCCTTTCTCTCTGGCGCCGTCGCCCCTTGTCACCTCCACTGCCGGCCGCCGCGCCCCGTCGCCGCGCCGCCACCGTGCACCTCCGGCTACCCCGTGACCACCTCTAGCCTCAGTAGACTTCAGGCAACCCATTTTGGCCTTGGTTCGCACCTCGCCGCGCCTCCACCGCCGGCGCCGTTTCCAGCCCAGAGCTGCCCGTGGCTCTTCTGCTTCCCTGTTTGCCCTATGGCTGACAGTGGGCCCCACCTTCCTTAAGCCAGGTTCTAAATGCTAATCAACCTTAGGAATGGTCATTAGTAACTCACATGCTTAAGCTTAATTGGAAAAATTGAGGCTTGGAAGGAAGTAGTCACTGGTTCTCTGTATTTGTTCTCCTCTGTTGTCGATTTTTCTGTTGTCAGTAATATGATTTTGGGTATCATGCTTATGCTCTTGAAGTTTGTTACTACTTGATGACTCCCTTAGAAGTAGTGTTTAGCAAGAAGTTAATTAGTTAGTCTCTATAGGTTTCAAATCACTTGTTGGCTTTTGATCTATGAAGCTGTTAATGGAACTAGATGTATTGCCTCTGTACTTGTGGTTTGCATTTTCAGTGAGGTAAGGCTTTGTAGTAGCCACATGCTGAAATTTGTTAGCCTTGCAATATCTTGGTGTGATGCTTAGGTGTATGAATAGCTGAGTATCTTTAAAACCCTATCTTAGATAGAAAATTTTGTTTAGCATCTCATAGTTGGATACTTGACTAGTTAGTGTTTTCAATAGCTTCTTGTAGGTTCTGTGATCTCATCTAATAATGGTTGTTTTAGAGTAGCTAGTTGTTTTAATGTGTTAACTTGATGATTAAATAATAGATGTGCACACAATCACCATCAAAGTCTGTCAAAAGATTAAAACATATAAGAGGTTTGTTTTTGCTTGATTTTGCAGTTAACTTGGTAAGCAAGTGAGTTTGGGTAGATCCATCATGATGGCATGTCTAATTTAAATCATCTCCGTAACCACTAATTTGTTGTTCCTATTGTAATAGTCTAGCTTCTGTGTTATGGTTTTGTGGTTGCAATTGAAATTTTGGGTTTTGTCGGTATTGTTTCGTTCTTATTCGCTATTATTTGTTCAATCGTTAGGTTTCGACATTTGCGGTAACCCTGAGAGCGATCATCTGCAACAGGTTGAGCATTCTGAGCAACAGCAGCCAGGCAAGCAGTTTGATCATGTTAATCCCAGTATTTTAAAGTCTAATATTTTGTTTCTACTGTATTATGCATCGCTTAATTTGTGTTAAAATGTTTAGCTAAAAACCTGTAGATGCATATCCTGTAGGCAAAATATTGATCTCTACTACCTGAACCTAGGTTATTTGCTGTGATTAGAGATCGCTGGATGATCTCTTGTCACTTAGTAGATCCGGGTTAATTTGCTTAGACATGCTTAGTTATCGGTAGAACTGGGCGGTTATCGACTTTAGTCGGTAACCTTGATCGCACAAAATTTGTTATAACTTTTTGTTTCAGCATTTTTGCTATGATTACTTGTGAAAACTAAAAATGAAAACAAAATGATTTAGACTTGGGCACAACGGTATGTTGGTGTGATCCGTTGGGTGTGACTGGAATGGTGCCCGAGTCAACAAGGACCAAACATCTTGTTACACTAAACCAAGCATTTAGCGTGCTAACCACACTAGAGTATATGGGACCTCTCTTGACCTAGTACTTTGGCGTGTATTAGTTCCGGGTCGCAGGAGGTCGCAGGAGGGATGGTGTTGGGAGCATGGTAGTTGACCGAAAAGCTTTACCCCGCAAAGGTAGTTGTCTTTTCGGCTTTACCATGTCAGCGTATAGATTTCTATCCATACGAGCGGCTCGTAATTAATACACAATATTGGAAAAAATCTCGTAGGACTTAGCTGTGCCGGCATACCTTCGGTAGTGTGCTTTGGCTTAAAGGCGGTGTGAAGTGTGGGTACAGTGGTACACCCCTGCAGGGTTAAATCTATTCGAATAGCCTCGTCCTAGGTTATGGACACACTTGGCAAGGTCTTCCAAGAGTTAGACTACAACATTTAAATTAAAAACTTGATGGGTGGTACGAATCTGGGATTCGTGCTATTGTTGTGGTGACTATTGGGATAGTCACTTCTAGGTTGTTTACCTTTACTCTTTTGCTATTATTATCCTTACTGTTATTTCAATATTAAAAATGAATTGCAAACTTGCCTTCAAACTGTATTACATTATTGCAAATAAAGTTGGCTTTATAGAAATAAAACATATGGCCTCCACCAAACAAGCCTGCATGTAGCATATGAACAGGTCTGCTAGTTCACACGTCAGTCTTGCGGGTACAAAGACAATCTTTGTACTCAGGTGCTTTGCTTAATATTTTGTTGCAGAGGAAGAAGGTGAGCCCCAAGGGCCTCACTTCTGTGAGTTGTGCTGCCGCTTCGTGTGCGACGACTAGGCTTGGCGGCCCGGTCAGATGCCTTGTGGGTTGAAGGCACGCTGATTGGCTTTGTTTATAGCCATCTTATGGCACTTTTGCTTCCGCTGTCGTTCTTGTTTATTTTTGTATCTTGTGGCCTGTCGGCCTTTGTCTGTAATAACTCTACTATTTTTTTATCTTCCGTTTGGTAGTGTGATGTTTGGACTCTATGTTCGGAATGGAGTTGATGCATACTTTTGTGGGAGGTGTGTATACTGCTTCTGGGAAGTATACATATCTCGAGGTTTCGGTTTATTTGATTTGTAATGCTAGGACCAGGTGGTTGGTTAAGCATTACAAGCCAAATAAATTGGGATCCTCACACGATGCTAGAGGCAGGGCCACCTGCGGAGGAGCGCGCGTGGAGGATCATACGGCGGAGATGGAAGGAGGAAGACCATCGGGCGGCCAAGAACGTGAATGAATCGTAGGCAAGCGAAACGCACGAAAAATCGGACAGGCGCGAAGAAAACCAGCGTGAAATCGGACGGCGCAGTGAATTGCAAAAAGCGACGTGGCCTGGCTGGCTTCGCCCCAAAGCTCCAAGGATTTACCCGGTAGGATTTTTAGTCAAGTGTTGTATAGTGATTCTGTATATTAAATGGTTCTTCCCCCTCAGTATGCATAGGGTGAAAACAGGTTGAGTACAAATAAAACAGAAGTAAAATCATATTTGCACGTCAAATTTGTCTACCAAGTCAAATGTTACTGGTTGTATTTTGAGTATTCTCGGATTCACGAAGGAGATGAGTATTGAATATGCACTCGAATCGAATTTCTGTTTACTTCATTCGGTCAGATTCAGTGTAATTGATTTGCATCTAACATGCTTGGTGGCGTGCGGTAGTAATGCAACAGAGGAGCGAACCCGAGGGTCTATTCCCGTAGTCCACCCAGTGCAGGTGCAGGCGCGGCCTGAGCAGCGCGTCGGCACCAGAAGCGAGGAGATCCGCGCCTCACCTCTTGTGTGCCGATCGAAGACATTTCTAGCGCTGCCCTACGGAGACGGTGTTGAACAACACACTATATATACAGTATCCTATTGGTAGCCACGTCTGCCTTGCTCCGTATCCCGTACTTCAATTATATATACAGCCCTGCTTGTCAAGTACGTATTGGCAGCTATTACATCTCCCCGAAGATGGTAATTAACCAACGCTAATGGAAGATAAAAGCCTTATACTACATGTTACAATAAAAATATATCATACTGCCCAATTTTCAGTATCAACCATAATATGTTAAACGGATTTGCTATTTCTAAGTTGTCTAAAATTTTCTTAAGTTTAAGTCAATTGTTATGACCAATAAATTTATATAGAGATTGATGTGTCATATGATTGAATAAATGGTAAAATCGATGTTCCGTACCTTCAAGAGCGCCCCCTACTTTGTTTCTTCTCAGGCTCTCTCCGAGGATGGTAATTAACCAAGGCAGCGAAGCGCATAATGGCACCCCCGAAGCCAAGAAGCGCATCATTGCGTCGGCATTTCTCCCGTGGAGCCGACGTACGAACGTAGGTTGAGGTGTCGCGCGCTCAGGCAGGAACCGGCCGGAGAAGCAGAGCAGTGGGTGGGATGGGAATGTAGGATCCGCCACCGTGAGTGAGCCCGTGACTCGCTGCTGCGGCAGCTTTTCTCCCTTTTCTTGCTCGAGGGTCAAGGGAGCAAGTGCGTACTACCGCCTCTCCAACTACAAAGCCCCCACGCATCCATGCATGCCACGGATGGCCAGCCGCATATCTGGCGAGCTACGCAACAAGCAGCTCACGGGCCGAGCCCCCTCGGCGCCAAATGGCCTCGAATTCACCTTCTCTCTCCTCGCGTCCTGTCGCTTGTCAACGACTAACTAATCGAGATGTTAATATTTAATTTGATGAAATATTAAATTTTTGACTATGCTTTAAAATTTTTTCAGTGTTTAATCAAAATGTGGCTTAAAAAAACAAATTGAATTAATTTAATGGTTGCTTTTTATTAAATCAAATTGTTTGAAAGACCATATTTTTTTAAAAAAATTATTAAAATTAAAAATTAATTGTATTGATCTCTTGTTTCACATGCATTTAAAAAAAATCATACCATGATGCATGCAATAGAACCCGGGATTAATATCCCAGATCCTCTGTGCATTTCTGAACTAGTCCCATGATCAGTAGCTAGTTCACACAGTAAACAAATATAGTAACAAAATTCATATCACAACTTTATTAATAATTAACAGAGTTTACTACAAAGAAGGCTTACAGGCCCACAATAAAATAAACACAGCGGAAGACGAAGATGTAGTAGGGTCCAGTTAATCTGCCACAGGCAATCGACTGGGGAAGCGGCCTAGTCGTCGAGGTCCACATCGGTACCAAAGTCCTTCTCCTCTGAAATTTTGTTTGCATAAAGCAAGAATGAGCACAACTTCCGTGCTCGCAAGTTACACCCGTCAAGTAACAGAATGACATGCATATATGGATGTAACAAAGGATGGCATATTGGTTGATTTGCATAAATCAGCATTTTCTTTAAATACTTGTACTAAGTTCCAAAGCAGAAGTTTTATAACTACAAATCATTTTATAAATTCTCAGTTTATAGTCAGATAACATTCACACATGAATGGTGAAGGATACCCTCCTATCACATGGCTTCCTTCTCAAATCCCATTTGGATAAACCAGTTTTGAAGAAGTCTTTTTCCGACAAAATCAAAGTCTAACTTTGAGTAGTTCTGCTAGCATATCCATAACCGTGGACACGGCTATTCGAATAGTTTTACACTCTGCAGAGGTTGTACAGCTTTACCCACAAGAGATAATCAACTTTCAATGTCCGTCTGACACACTTCCGAAGGTGTGCGACTAAGTGATTATCACGAGGCCTTTACAATGTTTTGTCTTAATGTATTTATGCCCGCTAAGGTTTCGCTATGTAACATCCCAAGTTTCAGACTTGTGTTTCCAATGTAAGAAAATGAGTAGAAATTAAAACTTTTTCTTACATCATGTATTTCCTATATGTACTAAGCAATTACTGTACAAGAAGTTATAGAAATACATAGTCACAAGTCTTTGATCCAATCTTGATCCTTCAAAAACAATCTTGTCAAACCTCTTGATCATCTCCTAGAAATATTTTTCCTGAGTTCTTGGGATGGTATGCGAACCCTCTGAAAAATTTCACAATTTTTAGAAATTGTTTGAATATTTTTGGAGGCCAGTCAAACCTATTCAAAATCTGGTCAAACTGTGGACCAGCACCTTGTGGAATTTTTGGAGGAAAATGTATAGCACAAAAACCTATGCAAAATTTATACAAGGTCAATCACTCAGATAGCAAGCTCCTGTAAAAATTTCATAATTTTTGGAGTGAGTTTGCTACCTCAAATAAATCCCCAAATCTCAGGTTAGTTTAAAACTCAAATTCAGGTCTGAGTCTGACTCGGACTCGAGTCAGACCCAGCCGACTGGCTCGGTCGAGCCAAGTTCCGCCGAGCTAGGGCTTGGTCTTGTGCGCGCTTGTTCAGGGCCGTCGGATTGAAATCGTGGGGCTCTCAACCTCCCCGAGCTCCTTTTCTGTTCTTCTTCCTCCTCCCCGCGTGCGTGTCGTGAGTGGCGGTCGAGCTCTAGTCACCTCGTGGGGCCCTGCAACGGCTCGGAGCCTTTCCATTTGTCAACTGTGTCAGCTTTGCCCTGACCTCTCCTGCCTCCTCGCCTCGTTTTCTCGCGCAGCAACCTCCCTTTTGTCCCGTCGCCATTAAACCAGCGTCCTCGTGCTCAGTAGGCCTCCGGACTACATGAGTGCTCCTTCGAGGTCCTCCTTTGAACCCTTCCCTTAAACTCTCAGCCGCCCTCCTAGCTCACTTCCTGTGTGTGGAACTCAAAGCTCCTGAGATTCCCAATCCACCATTGTTGCCGGGGAGCTCCGCCGGTGGTCTTGGAGCTTCGGTGGTTTTAATTGCAACTTGGAATGCCAGCTTGTTCAATTAACCACCCGGAGCCTTTTTCCTAACTCTTTGTGGTTGATTTCACAGAGGAAGCCCCCTGGGGAGAACTGTTCTTCGAGGCTTCTTCTGTCTTCCTCCTCGACTCCGGCGAACTGCTCCACCGCTGGGCCTCCTCCGATTTCCTCTGGACTTTCCCTACACTCGGGTGAGTTCATTTTAGCCCCTAAGAGCTCTAGGTCTAAGTAGTTAGCTTGTAGCGCTCGTGTTCACTGTTTTCGGTTTTACCGAAAACTTGCACTCCTAGCCTATCTCTGACTCGCCGGCGTTCAAGGCCATCACCGCCGTCGAGAGTGTCCCTGGTAGGTCCGCGACGTTATTGTGAGTGTAATGGTGCCCTTGGTCGGCGCCGGCGAGGTCCCCATCGCCGGCGGTGAGCTTGTGACCAAACTCGTGTTTTGCCGTGTCGTACTCGGACAGGAATCGTGGTATTATGATTAGCATTAATGTTGTCTGAGGTTGCTCATTAATGCTGCCCGAGATTGCTCTTTATTGCTGTCTTACCGGCAAAACGCGCGTGCCGCTAAGTCCTAGGACCTCCTCGGGTTAATCGTGGCCGTCCACGACCTCCCCAGGTTTAGATCCGAGCCTTTGGCTCCTTTCCGAAAAGCTTAAGTCTCTGGATCTCCCCCTGGTATAATCTCAGCCGTTAAGATCACCTCCAAGTCAGATATGTACCGTATAGGGTTTTCTGTGTAAATTCTTGTCCCAAGACCTCCTAGAGTAGTCTCCGTCGTTAAGGACCTCTATGGATTAGTTTTAGCCATTGGATCTAGCTCTGTGAAAAATCTCAAGCACTAGGACCTCCCCTGGCTAGATCCTAGCCGCCCGTGACCTCTTTAAGCTCAATCTAAGCCGCTAGGACCACTCCTGTGTAAAAAGACCTCCCCTTGGTCTTTTTGCCAAAACCACCCCTGGATCTCCACCGAGGTCCTCTTTGCAAAAAGACCTCCCCTTGGTCATTTTTGCAAAGACCACCCTTGACCACCCTCGGGGTCCTTTTTGTAAAAAAACCACCCCTGGTCTTTTACAAAGACAACCCCCGCTCAGGACATCTTAGGCTCAATCCTAGCCGCTCACGACCTCCTCGGATTTAGATCTGAGCGTTGGATCTCCTTGGTAAAACTCTTAGTCTTCGGACCTCCCTCCGCGTCGATCTGGACCATTCAGGACCTCCCTAGGCCTAATCCGAACCGTCCAGATCTCCTCCCGTTAAAACCCTGTCGCATAGGACCTCCCCAAGTAGATCTTGGCCATCCAAGACCTCCTCGTGTAAATCCCAGCCGATCAAGACCTCCCCCTGGAGATCTTGACCGTCTAGGACCTCCTCCTTTAGATCCGTAGCGTTAGGACCTCCTCCTCTGGTCTAAACCGTTAGATTTAGATCTAACGGGCTAGACCTCCCTCCGTAGATTTAGCCGTAGGACCTCCCTTTGGAGATCTAGACCGTTGGGACCTCCCCCGAGAGATCCTGACCGTCCCGACCTCCTTCCTTGGATTTAAAGCCTTAGGACCTCCCCTAGTGCTCGGGACCGCGGATCTCGTCCGACGGTCCACGACCTCTGTTAGGCGCGAGGACCTCCTTTGCGTGCGCTGTGCATGCACTGGTCGTGGCCGTTGGATCCAATCTCAACGGCCCAGACCTCCCCAATGCGGGAGGAGGTCTTCCCGTGCGCTGTGCTTTGAGGTCCGTGGCCGTGCGATGAAGGATCGACGGCCCACGACCTCTCCTTTTTCCTTCAGTTCATTTGGACCTCCTGAGAGCTCAAATTTTCTGAGTCTTTTGATGTTTCAAATTTCAAAAGTGTTTATCTTTGTCATTTTAGCTTCTTTTTGAATGATTCCAGTTGCTGTAGCTTTGTTATAGTATGAACTTTAATCTGAGAATGAATTTAGGCACTGTTATGTAGCAGAAAATGATATAAATCGCATGGTCTTGTTTAGTGAAAAAGGTTGTTTAGAAATTCATTGAAAATTTGTAAAATGTATAACTTATTCTCTGTGATTCCAAACTAAGCAAACTAAGTTTTGTTAAAACCCACTAGGAATGTACTGTATTGTAGAATAAGTCTTCATATGAACCTTGCCACTGAAATTAATGATCTACTAGTTTTAGAACTTAGAAAAATCATAACTAATTCATTATAACTCCAATTTGTGCAAACTCAGTTTTGCTGTTGTTAAGATAACCATATCTACCCACCATAAAAATTTCAGGTTCCAGATCATTCTAAAAATTTTCGTCATGAAAAGTAATCGTAATTAATTTAATTAGGATTTTTCAGGCTGAGAGAACTTAGTTTAGCCATAAATTTTTCAAGCTAAGTCCAAATGAAGTGATTCTTGTTTCTAAAATTGTCTAAAATCAACCTCTAGCTGCTGTAGAAATTTCATGGGATTTGGATGTTCTTTGCTATTGAGTTCCTTTTGGTATTCTTCGTTCTTATTGGTTTTATCGCCTTTTCGCGTTAGGTTCCGAAGAATTTATTGAACCTGAGCACTCCCCTCTGCAGTAAGACCAATCCCAGCAAGGCAAGCAGTTTGATCATGTTAATCCCTGTATTTTTAAGTATTTATGTTGTTTACAAAATTCTATGTATGCATTGCTAGTTTGTGTTAAACTATTGTCGTTAGTTGACCTAGTAGATGCATTTCCTTAGGCAAATGATTATTCTCTACTACCGTGAGCCTAGGTTATTGCTGTGATTTAGAGTTCGTGGATGAGCTCTTGTCACTTAGTAGTTGCGAATTAATTGCTTAGCCATGCTTAGCTTCCGGTAGAAATGGGCGGTAATCGACTTGTCGATAACCTTGATCACATAAAACTTATTATGATTTATGATTTCAGCCTTGTGCCTTGTCTACTTATGAAAACTAAAACCGAAAACAAAATGATTTAGACTTGGGCACAATGGTATGATTGGTGTGCTTTTGGGTCTGACTGGAATGGTGCCCGAGTCAACAAGGACCGAACATCTTATTACACTAAACCAAGCATTTTAGCGTGCTAACCACACTAGAGGGTATGGGACCTCTCTTGACTTAGTACTTTGGCGTGTATTGGCTTCGGGTCGCAGGAGGTCGCAGGAGGGATGGTGTTGGGAGCATTGTAGTGTCCGAAAGGCTTCACCCGTGATGGGATTTGTTGTCTTTCGGCTTGCAATGTAAGCGTATGAGTTTCTATCCATACGAGCAGCTCGTAGTCAATGCACAATATTGGAAAGGGTCTCGTAGGACTTAGTCGTGCCGGCATACCTTCGGTAGTGTGCTTTGTGGCTTAAAGGCGGTCTGAAGTGTGGGTACATTGGTACACCCCTGCATGGTTAAATCTATTCGAATAGCCTCGTCCTAGGTTATGGACACGCTTGGTAAGGTCTTTCAAGAGTTAGGCTACAACATTTTAATTAAAACTTGATGGGTGGTACGAATCTGGGATCTGTGCTATGTTGTGGTGACTATTGGGATAGTCACTTCCAGGTGGTTACTTGTATGTATCTTTATTTCACTGTTATTTTAACAATAAAACAGATTTGCAAACCTGCTTTTAAATATATTACATTATTGCAAATAAAGTTGACTTTGTGCAAAATGAGACATACAACCTCCACCTAAACAAGCTTGCATGTAGTTTATGAATAGGTCTGCTATTCCACACGTCAGTCTTGCGAGTACCTTGTGTACTTAGTTATCTTGCTTAAATGTATTTGTTGCAGAGGAAGAAGGTGAGCTTGAGGGGCCTCACTTCTGTGAGTTGTGCTGTGGTAGCCTTAGGGGCGTCTAGCTTGGCTGCCCGGTCGGTTGCCTTGTGGGTTATGTGGCTAACCGGTCGACTTTTATTCTAGCCATCTTATGACACCTTTTGCTTCCGCTGCCGTTCTTGTATATTGTTCTATTTGGCCGATCGGCTCTCTTTTGTAATAACTTTACTTATTGTATGTCGTTGTTAAACTTAGTGATGTATGTTGTATGGAAATGATGTGTAATTTTGTGATGATGAGCATATGCTGCAATTCTGGGAAGCATATGTCCATCGAGGCTTAGAATGTTTAATTAGTAATGCTAGAACCATTTGGAGGTTAAGTGTTACTAGTTAAATATTCCGGGTCCTCACAAAATTGGTATCAGAGCCATACTGACCGTAGAAACCCCTAGCTTGGTCGCCTCTAGGATATTTTGAAAACCTATGTTCAAGTGTCAAAAAGGTTTATAAAAATTTAAGTAAGTTCTCAGATTTTACTCCTTACCTATCTTAGCTTGCTCATCTCACCTTACTCTCACTTAAGTTTTGAAAAAGTTGTTCCTCTCTTCCTTTCAAAAATTAGCCACTATCGATTAAATTGGTTTTGGGAGAACCATGAGAGCTTGAAGGAAGAAATCTGGACAGCTAGCTAGTGGTTAGTGAATAAGGTAAGAAATGAGAGGTTAATTCAACTAAAACTGGTGGGAATAAAAGGGTAAGAAGTGATATGAGTTAGCTAAATACCTATACTCTATTAGGTAATTATACCTCAGTTTTTGGGCTGTTTAGAGTAGGGTTATCTTCTGAAATTTTACCTTCTCAAACGATTACTCGTTCTTTCCATACGGGTTAGTCGTTTCGGGAAGTTGATTTGGTGACTTATGGTCTTATGCTCTTTTGTGGTTATTCTTGCGCCCTTTTTAATTGAGTTTGGATTTCCGTGCTTTGGGTCTCGAGTTGTAGCTAACTTGTCTTAGTGAAACAGGATGGCAGGAGGGACTCGTAGTGGCCGGAATCAGCCGGGTAGTCCCGATGAGGAGCTTCCCCCTCCTCCGACCATGGCGGAAGTCCTCATTGTGAGGACCCCCGGTTATTGGAAATGTTACTAATTAAATTCATACTGTAGCACAATTGTTAATGAAGGAACAGTACTGCCCCTTTATTAAAAACCATGCTAAAGATATAAATTTAACAAATGATGAGATCCAATGTGATTCCGGATATATATGATTCACAATGGTTCCCAGGATCAACGACCATTGCATATATATCCTTCATCAACATTGCATCAAACACATACCAGTCATACATTGATATAATTAAACATAAGGTTACATCATTCTATTAGTACTACAATATTAAGTGACTTGGTCACTTTAACAGTATACAGCGGAAGCAAAATAAACGGAAAATATCCACCAATGGCCTCATCCACCCGCAGGCAATTGCGTGGAGGAAAGAAGTAGCGTCACTCGTTAGCGTCACCCTGATCGGCGCTAACGGGTACTTCATAGAAAACCATCCTCACCGCAACAATAGGTGGTGGCACCTTGAGTACAAAAGGTACTCAGCAAGTCTTACACAAACTAACAAAAGAAAGTGGTTATTAGATCCTATTCAAAGGGTAGAGTTGTTACATGCATAAGGTTACAACAGAAGGTATAAAGGTTCAAATTTGCATAAAGTGATACACCTTATCCTACCAAGGCTAACTTTTAATAAAGCAATTTAATAAATCAAAAATAAAGTAAAACAGTAAGTAAATACATTAAATGTAAGCGATGCGATGCATGATTCCCTCATGCAAACCGAAAATAAACCAAACCACATTTTGGAAATCAAAATCTCTATACAGTGATATCGGTTCAAGTTATCGTCCATGACCGTGGACACGGCTATTCGAATGTTTATACCTGCGAGGTGTACATCTTTACCCACATGACTTAGCTAGCCCGTTGTCTTGGATGCCTCCGAATGATGACACACTTCCTT
Organism: Ampelocalamus luodianensis; assembly: GCA_036346255.1. Taxonomy (NCBI): domain Eukaryota; kingdom Viridiplantae; phylum Streptophyta; class Magnoliopsida; order Poales; family Poaceae; genus Ampelocalamus; species Ampelocalamus luodianensis. The sequence continues at coordinate 47,477,484 of CM070625.1, read as the reverse complement.
TGGTATGCCGACCGGGAAGCTAAGATTTGGTATTTTCAACAAGCCAACACTATTGAGTTGGACCCCATGTGTGAACTAATCCCATTAGTGTAGGCTATACCACCTACTAACCACGGGCACACATGTTGTGTCGATAATGCCGATCCAAACAATTTAAAGCGAATTGGGTTCCCTACCCATAGTAGAATGCTATCGGCACCATTAAGGTATCGTATATGCGACGAGACACATATACGCCCTCACCCTCCTAAGAACATCTGATACTGACATACAAAGCTCACATGGCATAAAACGCAGTCCTCAGACCTAAGCATCTATGCCATACAAGGTCAATACACATATCCTTACTCTCCTGTTTCCAACTCAATAGTCTCAACATTTTACTTAACCAAACAGCGCCCATACACTGCATGTGGAAGTACGTGGGGGACTTGAACTGAATAGTCAGAGTTCGGTCCTTAATCAACCCGGACAAGTCCACCACAAAACCCAATCTCGTGCACAAAAGCACCATCGCTAGCTTCCTCTTGTCCAGATCAATTTGAATTTCAAATACAAGACTGATTTAAAGAAACTGGACAAAGAGTTTAAAATAACAAGGGTTCAGTTGTGATTCCCATGTTTGACAAGATATGCTTGTCAAACTCTAAAATCTCTAGATCGCATATCTAAGCCAAATCAAAATAGACCATATAGTATACAGAGTACTACACTAGAGTTGAGTGTATGGTCATAATTAAGGTAATCCACCATGTCAGGTTATAGCTAGCTATTACAAGTCACATTTTGTATTTTCAGACAAATAGCATGCACAGATATCACTGGATTGGTAAAAGCTATTGTACAAAATCTGGGTTCAATATGGTGCAAAGAGGATGCTTGCCTTGATAGTAATAGACTTCTGTTGCAGGCTCAGGTTGTTCAGAAGTATAATCAAAAGCTTCAGTAGAACCAGCTTCTAAAAGAAGCAATAAAATCCAATAAATACCAAAAACGACAACTAGTATAAATCATCAGAAATTGTATGATCAATAAAGAAATGCATGATTAACAGCATGCTTAAGTTATATTTACCCTAATAGTGATAATAACCCATTTTATAACCTCATGCTTTCAAAAGACAGAAATTAGAGTTTAGTGCAAAGTTCCAGTTTTCAGATTTTAAAAGAGCTGAAAACAGGACAGATTGCAATTTTCGGAAAAAGAAGTATAGAACATGCAAAAGTTCATAAATGAAACTTAGCATGATCTTTTAGGGTAATTAATATCCCAAACCAGTCTTAGCATAACCCTAACTAGTTAGATCACATCAACTAAGAAGAAATTCATTTTTGTCGGTTAAGCCGACAAAAAGAAACAGAGACAGATCTCAACTAGAAGTTAAAATTGATGATGACAAGAATTGAAAGATCAACTTGTCATGTTTGTTAGGGTTTAGTCAAAACCTAAATAAGATGATAAGTTGACAGGGAAGAACCTAGGTCTTGAAAATGACACAAAAGACCTAAAAGCTAGAATAGCAACTTTTCGTTTGAAGCAAGATCAAGCTCTTGATGCTTAAAAGAATGATTCACAGTAGCTTCTAAGGTTCTTAAGATGCTCAAGATGTCGAAACTAGGGTTTTTGGCTTACCAGTATGGAAAGATACCAAGAACTCTGAAAAACTTGAAGTTGATCGACAGAGAGATAAACTCGATTTAACTCGCAAAAGATATCAAATCTTTAATGCAAGGTAGAACCAGTGTGCTTAAGGATAGATAAGCAAAGGATAGGAGCAAGAACTCCACCGACAAACAAGGAAGAAAATGAGCTTGAGTGGTCAACAATGGCTGCAGCTCAAAAAGCTAGGGTTTATATATAAGAGAGTTGAGCTACAGAGCAATTGGGAAAAGTCTAGAGCTTGATGAGGTGTCCATTTAGGGCTAATTATCCCAAAAATTAGTTGCAAAAACTTTGGGATAAACCTCTCCTGATTTCAGAGAGAGTGCATGCAGAGAGACGAGGAAGATGATAAGAATCACGACATGTGGGTCCCATTGTCATCCTCGATCGCGGGCCTCACAAAGCTCAAAGAATGTCACCGTCCGATTGGAAATGGGCGGTTGTGATAAATAGAGAGATTAAATGATTTGAATCGGTATCATTTAATATGGACCGCACGATCTAGATCGACCGATCGAGATCTAAATGGAATCGAAGGCTCGGGCTCGCTTTCAAAGAGAGACGTTGGATTGAAATCCAACGATCAATTAAAAGATATACACGTCACCCTTTTAGATGCGATGGCACAACACCGTTGGATTTGATTTCTACGGTTAGGATGAAAAGTTGAACCGGATGGTCCGATTGCATACACTCATATGGACCATACGATTAAAATCCAACGATCCACCGATTTTGGGCTTTAAAGGCCCACGGTAAAAAAGAAGCGCCGTAGGATTGAAATCCAAAGGCCCGCATAAACGCGCGCCTCTGATTTCAAATTGAAATAAGCGATACCGTTAGATCAAGGATGGACGGCCACGATTGTGCGGGGATCCGGAGTCGTCCGAATGCATACACTAATCTGGGCCACACGATGAAGATCCAACGGTCCAGAGGAATGCGGGCTTTAATAACACGCGAGAAAAGGAAATGCCGTAGGATTTGAATCTAACGGCTGAGATAAAAGCGCGCATTTAGGTTTAAAACGAAAAGGGCGTCACGGTTGGATTGGAAACGAACGGTGGAGATTGAACATGGATCGGAGTTGTCGGTTGCACACACTAACCTCGCTCGTTAGATCAAGATCCAACGGTGGAGATTAAAGTATACACGTGGACGTCTCGCGGGATACCGTGAGCTCGCCCGTTCGATTGAAGATCGACGGCTCGCATCACGCGTGGATGTCGGACTCGCGTTGGGACGTGACCGAGCCAGACCAAGTCGCACTGGGTTGGACCCAAACACGTGAGACCGAGTCGCTACAGTGCAAGGGTTGGGTTTAGACCAGTTTAGTTGACCAGACCCATTTGAACACTTAAAAGGTTTGATCGGGACTTTAAAATATCAAATAAATTTATAAATTCATGAAATTTTTATTTGTAAGCTACTGGGATGATATATTTCCCAGATAAATTTTATAAACCACATTTTCACTTTGTAAAATACACAAATATTTATTTCAGGCCGAAAATATTTATTTAAAGACAATAAATGTTTCTTTAATCCCAAATAATTTCTAAAATGCAACAAAAATAGTTTTAGTCAAGATAATTTACCTAGGCTTTAATAAAAATACTTCCAGTCATAATACAAGTTTTATCTTGTATCCCTTTAAGACTTTGAATGGTTCTTTAGGGTTTTGACTACAAAGGAAGGTTTTTAACTTGTAACATCTTGCCCAAAGTGTAAACATGAGCAGAATGCCATGAACAGTATCTCATTACTGTTCATAAAGCATTTTATTACTATTTATAAACTTGGGGCTGTTACAAACCTACCCCCCTTAAGAAAATCTCGTCCCCGAGATTTGGAACAAGTTAAGATCAGGAAGAAGTGAAATGGAAATGAATTATGAGGAAATTCAACATCTGTTGTTTTGATTTCCTTTAAAGATAACAAAGAAGAACCTTACATAACAACATAGTGGTATTATTACATCTTTGTTTACATTGGTTTGTTTAAACTTTCCTTTCTTGATTCAAAGGAAAGTACTAAACAACAAAAAGATGGGGGTGCTCGATCTGCATCAGATCTTCGCGCTCCCAAGTGGCTTCTTCCTCGGAATGATTAGCCCACTGAATTTTTAAGAACTTGACAGTACGATTTCTTGTCCTGCGTTCCATTGTGTCGAGGATACGTACTGGTTGCTCTTGATATGAAAGATCAGGTTGGAGATCAAGATGCTCATAGCGGTTGCCTCAATAGGAACACGAAGGCATTTCTTTAATTGAGACACATGAAAAGTATCATGCATCTTCTGAAAGTGATTCGGTAGTTCCAATTGGTAAGCTGACTCCTCGCTTGCAATGATTCGGAAGGGTCCGATATAACGAGGTGCGAGCTTTCCTTTACACAAAACGATGAGTACCCTTCATGGGTGACACTTTAAGATAGACATGGTTATCCACCTCAAAGCTCAACTCACGACGGCGATGATCGGCATAGCTCTTCCGACGAGATGCGGTTTTCAAACAATCCCGAATCGCATTTAACTTGCTCTTACGCTTCCTTTACAATGTCGGGCCAAAGAATGATCTTTCACCCGACTTGGACCAATTCAATGGAGTCCTACAAGCTCTCCCATACAAGGCTTCAAAAGGTGACATTTGAATACTTGCACAGTAGCTATTATTGTAGGAAAATTCCACATATGGCAAAGATTTCTCCCGTCTTTGCTATAAGATAGCACATAGGCTCAAGAAGATCTTCCATTACTTGGTTCACTCTTTCGGTTTGACCACTGGTTTGAGGATGGTAGCGAGCAGTACTGAAAGAGAGTTCAGTCCCCATAGCCTGATGAAGGCTATTCCAAAAATGGGAAGTAAACTGAGGACCACGGTCAGAAACAATAACTTTAGGAACACCATGAAGACAAACAATTCTAGCAATATAAAGCTCTGCTAATTGCTTGCCATTGAAATCGGTCCTGACCGGAATAAAATGAGCCACTTTAGTTAAACGATCGATGATCACCCAAATGGCATCGATCCTTGGAAGTCTTGGGAAGACCAAGATGAAATCCATACCGATCTCTTCCCACTTCCATTGTGGAATAGGCAAAGGTTGAAGGGTACCAGCTGGCTTCAGATGTTCAGCTTTAACCCTTTGGCAAATATCACATTCAGCAACATACTGAGCAAATTGGCCTCTTCATATGGCTCCACCAAAATATTTTCTTTAAATCCTGGTACATCTTGGTACTCCCAGGATGCAAAGAAAACTTGGAATTATGAGCCTCTCTAAGAATTAGACTTCTTAGATGAGGATCAGCAGGTACTACCAAACGATTGCGATATCGAATCATACCGCGACCATCTTCAGAAAACTCGTTGGCTTTGCCTGCTTTCATATTCCCCTTGATTTCGGCTACCTCGGCATCAGTTGTCTGGGCCTCCAGAATCTGAGATTCTAATGTTGGCTCCACATGTAATGCAGCGAGGAAACCTGCTCCTACTAGGCGCCGAAAATCAGCACACAAGTCTTTTCTACAGTAGAGAAGATATGCGATTGCATTGTGACTTTCGCTTAAAGCATCCGCCACAACATTGGCTTTACCAGATGATAATGAATACCCATGTCGTAGTCCTTGATCGCCTCAAGCCATCTTCTTTGTCTCATATTCAAATCAGATTGAGTGAATATGTACTTCAGGCTTTTATGATCAGTGTAGATCTCACAACGATTACCAAGGAGGTAATGTCGCCAAATCTTTAATGCATGGACCATGGCAGCCAATTCCAAATCATGAGTAGGATAATTAACTTCATGAGGGCGCAACTGCCGGGATGCATATGCCACAACTCGGCCTTCTTGCATAAGCACACAACCAAGTCCATGGTGAGATGCATCGCAATAAATATCAAGCTCTTAAGAACATCCTAAGAGTAAGAATCGAGCTTTAGTCAAGAGAGTTCTCAAAAGCCGAAAACTCTCTTCACACTTGGCTGACCATTCAAATTTCTTCCCTTTCTGCAAGAGCTGAGTCAAAGGTCTAGCAATCTTGGAGAAATTTTTAATGAACCTACGGTAATAACCCTCAAGTCCAAGAAAACTCCGAATCTCTGGGACATTCTTGGGAGGCTTCCAATTTAGTACATCTTCTACCTTGCTTGGATCGACAGCGATACCTCCTTCAGATAACACATGCCCCAAAAATGCAACCTTTCTGAGCCAGAAAGCACATTTACTGAACTTAGCATATAGTCGATGCCGACGAAGTGTTTCCAGCACAAGTCGCAAATGTTGTTCATGATCCTTATCAGACTTGGAATAAATAAGGATGTCGTCAATGAACACGACAACGAACTTATCCAAGAATTCCATGAACACAGAATTCATAAGATTCATGAAATAAGCTGGAGCATTGGTCGGACCAAAGGACATAACAAAGATACTCGTATAAACCATAACGAGTAGAGAAAGCTGTTTTAGGAATGTCCTCCGCCTAACCTTGATTTGATGATAGCCCGACCGCAAATCAATCTTTGAAAAGACGCGGCACCAACCAACCGATCAAAAGATCATTAATTCGAGGTAGAGGATATTTGTTTTTGATGGTGACCTCATTTAACAAGCGGTAATCCACACACATCCGTAAAGTGTTGTCTTTCTTCTTAACAAAGATTGCCGGGCATCCCCAAGGTGAGGAACTCGGTCGAATGAAACCTTTGTCAAGCAATTCTCCGAGTTGCTTCTTCAATTCAACCAACTCGTTGTGAGCATTCGATAAGGACTCCTGGATATCGGAGCAGTTCCAGGAACTAGTTCAATCACGAACTCCACTTCCCGATCTGGTGGTAAACTGGGAAGGTCTTTAGGAAAGACATCAACATACTCACAGACAATTGGTACTGACTCCAAAGAAGGAGTGGCATCAACTTGGTGAGCACAAAGATGAGAGCCAATTGTTTTGGAATGGTAAACAACTTGAATGCCGTCTGCATTGGTCATAGAAATAGACCGTTGGGAACAATTGATTTGGCCCTGGTTCTTGGACAACCAATCCATACCCAAAATGACATCCAACCCTTTAGAGTCAATCACAATTAAATTTGCTAAAAACCTTACTCCAAGGATTGTTATGTTGACCCCACAACAAATCGATCGGTTTAAAGACCGACCTGTGATTGAATAATAAAAGGTGGTTGGAGGGTATGCATGTCTAATCGGTGTTGAACAACAAAATGATTGCTAATAAAAGAATGAGATGCTCGAGTCAAATAAAATAATGAATGGACTGAAGTTAACTAGGAGCATACCCATAACAACCAGTGTATCGGCGCCTCTTGCAGTTGATCCGTTCACATGCCCACGGACTGGAGCCGGATCAGCTTTAATAGGGGGCCTCTGCGAAGGGGCTGGCCGAACAGGGGTTGGATAGGGTCGAACAGGAGGCAATCCTTGCTGCTTTGCCACACACTTGTTGGCATAATGCCCCGGACGACCACAATGAAAGCAGATAACCCCTGGGTTAACATTGTTAACAGGACGGGGCTGATTTCCACTTGGTCCTGACTGATTGGTGGGAGTAGATGGACGAGGAGCAAACACCGCTGGCCTTGGTGAAAATGGAGCTGGTGCTCGTGGTGGTCTAGACAACCACATACGAGGCCTTGGTGAGCTGCCACCAGGAACAAACTGGGAAGTCCGCTGTCGCTTGCGTGACTCCTCCAATGCCTTACTCTTACTTTCGGCCACAATAGCTTTATTGACCAAATGAGAGAAATTTCTGAAGTCATGCAAAGCCACTGCCATCTGCAGTTCTTCAGATAGCCCATTCAAGAACCGGTTTCGACGACGAAGGTCAGTCGAAACATCATCAGGGGCATATCTGGCCAGGAAGTTGAACTCATGCAGATATTCGATTCTGATTTTCGCTTGCTTGAGAGAGAAATTCTTGCCGCTTGATCATCATGACCCTTCGGAATGTGAGCTTCGCAAAAGCTTCCACAAATTCATCCCAAGTAGGGACATGTCCATAAACAGTGCGCACCCGCCACTTCGGAAGTCGGTAAAGAGGTGGTGCAAGAAAGAAGGGAGGTCTCGTTGTCACCATAAAGCACGCACGAGGAACGCGGTTCATGTTGACTCCAAGAAGCGTGTACTCTGGGCCTCATTAAGGCGATGCCGAGTTTCCCACAACTCCTCACAAGACAAATATGGATTTGGTCCATGATGCGGACCATCCTCGCCAACCGCCGCTTTGAGGTCTTCGCCAAATCAGTATCTCGGCGAACATGCTCACTTGGAGGTAGGGCCTTGATTCGGGAAGTGGTCGTAGGGTGGTTGAGACAATTCCACAAATCATGACGAAGAAGGCTCATCATCCTACTCGCAGCTTCTGAATCGCCATAGCCTCAGAGGTGGCAAGTGCTTGGACACAGTAGGGAACACTGCCAGCTACATGCCTAGCAATGACGTTGATGAAGGCACGGTACTCCTCCATCCCTGGTCCTCGATCTCGCCGATAAATGGCATACTCCGGCTGATAGGTGAAATTGGAGCGCCACATCATGTCCCGAAGTAAGGCTGGGAACCCATCAACATCTTCAGCTCGAGTCTCCTTGACCAAGTACCAACCGCTCATCTATAGGCCAAAAAGACAAGATAAGAAACAATTCACTTTTAGATAAACCAACAGAAAGTTGGGCAAGAAGTGACATTAAAGAGGATAAGAAATAAAAATGTCATACTTAAACTTTCGAAAATACATTACGGTTTGAAGATAATTTTATCAGAAGACTCTCTAATAACTTCGGGCACACTACTTCTAACCTACAGGCAACGTATGCTCTGATACCAACGCTGTGAGGACCCCCGGTTATTGGAAATGTTACTAATTAAATTCATACTGTAGCACAATTGTTAATGAAGGAACAGTACTGCCCCTTTATTAAAAACCATGCTAAAGATATAAATTTAACAAATGACAGATCCAGTAAACAGGATTCCCGGATATATATGATTCACAATGGTTCCCAGGATCAACGACCATTGCATATATATCCTTCATCAACATTGCATCAAACACATACCAGTCATACATTGATATAATTAAACATAAGGTTACATCATTCTATTAGTACTACAATATTAAGTGACTTGGTCACTTTAACGATACAAATGGAAGCAAAATAAACGGAAAATGTCCACCAATGGCCTCATCCACCCGCAGCAATTGCGTGGAGGAAAGAAGTAGGCGCCACTCGTTAGCGTCACCCCGATCGGCGCTAACGGTACTTCATAGAGAAACCATCCTCACCGCAACAATAGGTGGTGGCACCTTGAGTACAAAAGGTACTCAAAGAAGTCTTACACAAACTAACAAAAGAAAGTGGTTATTAGATCCTATTCAAAGGGGTAGAGTTGTTACATGCATAAGGTTACAACAGAAGGTATAAAGGTTCAAATTTGCATAAAGCGATACACTGATCCTACCAAGGCTAACTTTTAATAAAGCAATTTAATAAATCAAAAATAAAGTAAAACAGTAAGTAAATACATTAAATGTAACAAGATGCAGATGCATGATTCCCTCATGCAAACCGAAAATAAACCGAAACCACATTTTGGAAATCAAAATCTCTATACAGGTGATATCAGTTCAAGTTATCGTCCATGACCGTGGACACGGCTATTCGAATGTTTATACCTGCGGGGTGTACATCTTTACCCACATGACTTAGCTAGCCCGTTGTCTTCGGATGCCTCCGAATGATGACACACTTCCTTTGGTATGCCGACCGGGGAAGCTAAGATTTGGTATTTTTCAACAAGCCAACACTATTGAGTTGGACCCCCATGTGTGAACTAATCCCATTAGTGTAGGCTATACCACCTACTAACCACGGGCACACATGTTGTGTCGGTAATGCCGATCCAAACAATTTAAAGCGAATTGGGTTCCCTACCCATAGTAGAATGCTATCGGCACCATTAAGGTATCGTATATGCGACGAGGCACATATACGCCCTCACCCTCCTAAGAACATCTGATACTGACATACAAAGCTCACATGGCATAAAACGCAGTCCTCAGACCTAAGCATCTATGCCATACAAGGTCAATACACATATCCTTACTCTCCTGTTTCCAACTCAATAGTCTCAACATTTTACTTAACCAAACAGCGCCCATACATCGTGCATGTGGAAGTACGTGGGGGACTTGAACTGAATAGTCAGAGTTCGGTCCTTAATAAACCCGGACAAGTCCACCACAAAACCCAATCTCGTGCACAAAAGCACCATCGCTAGCTTCCTCTTGTCCAGATCAATTTGAATTTCAAATACAAGACTGATTTAAAGAAACTGGACAAAGAGTTTAAAATAACAAGGGTTCTGGCCAGATTCCCATGTTTGACAAGATATGCTTGTCAAACTCTAAAATCTCTAGACTGCATATCTAAGCCAAATATGAAAATAGACCATATAGTATACAATACTACACTAGAGTTGAGTGTATGGTCATAATTAAGGTAATCCACCATGTCAGGTTATAGCTAGCTATTACAAGTCACATTTTGTATTTTCAGACAAATAGCATGCACAGATATCACTGGATTGGTAAAAGCTATTGTACAAAATCTGGGTTCAATATGGTGCAAAGAGGATGCTTGCCTTGATAGTAATAGACTTCATTGCGTGCTCAGTTGTTCAAGTATAATCAAAAGCTTCATAGAGAACCAACTTTCTAAAAGAAGCAATAAAATCCAATAAATACCAAAACGACAACTAGTATAAATCATCGAAATTGTATGATCAATAAAGAAATGCATGATTAACAGACGCTTAAGTTATATTTACCTAATAGTGATAATAACCCATTTTATAACCTCTGCTTTCAAAATACGAAATTAGAGTTTAGTGCAAAGTTCCAGTTTTGATTTTAAAAGAGTCAAAACAGATGATTGCAATTTTCGGAAAAGAAGTATAGAACATGCAAAAGTTCATAAATGAAACTTAGCATGATCTTTTAGGTAATTAATATCCCAAACCAGTCTTAGCCTAACCCTAACTAGTTAGATCACATCAACTAAGAAGAAATTCATTTTTGCCTGTTAGTTTACAAAAAGAAACAGAGACAGATCTCAACTAGAAGTTAAAATTGATGATGACAAGAATTGAAAGATCAACTTGTCATCTTGGTTAGGGTTTAGTCAAAACCTAAATAAGATGATAAGTTGACAGAAGAACCCTAGGTCTTGAAAATGACACAAAAGACTAAAAAGCTAGAATAGCAACTTTTCAGTTTGAAGCAAGATCAAGCAACTGATGCTTAAAAGAATGATTCACAGCAGCTTCTAAGGTTCTTAAGATGCTCAAGATGTCGAAACTAGGGTTTTTGGCTTACCAGTATGGAAAGATACCAAGAACTCTGACAAAACTTGAAGTTGATCGACAGAGAGATAAACTCGATTTAACTCGCAAAGATATCAAATCTTTAATGCAAGGTAGAACCAGATTAAGGATAGATAGCAAAGGATAGGAGCAAGAACTCCACTTTGAAAGACAAGGAAGAAAATGAGCTTCATGGTCAACAATGGTCGCACTCAAAAGCTAGGGTTTATATATAAGAGAGTTGAGCTACAGAGCAATTGGGAAAAGTCTAGAGCTTGATGAGGTGTCCATTTAGGGCTAATTATCCCAAAAATTAGTTGCAAAAACTTTGGGATAAACCTCTCCTTGATTTCAGAGAGAGCTGCAGAGAGACGAGGAAGATGATAAGAATCACCTGACATGTGGGTCCCATTGTCATCCTCAGTCGCGCGGGCCTCACAAAAGCTCAAAAGAATGTCAGCCGTCCGATTGGAAATGGGCGGCTGTGATAAATAGAGAGATTAAATGATTTGAATCGGTATCATTTAATATGGACCGCACGATCTAGATCGACCGATCGAGATCTAAATGGAATCCCGAAGGCTCCGGGGCTCCGCTTTCAAAGAGAGACGTTGGATTGAAATCCAACGATCAATTAAAAGATATACACGTCACCCCTTTTAGATGCGATGGCACAACACCGTTGGATTTGATTTCTACGGTTAGGATGAAAAGTTGAACCGGATGGTCCGATTGCATACACTCATATGGACCATACGATTAAAATCCAACGATCCACCGATTTTGGGCTTTAAAGGCCCACGGTAAAAAAGAAGCGCCGTAGGATTGAAATCCAAAGGCCCGCATAAACGCGCGCCTCTGATTTCAAATTGAAATAAGCGATACCGTTAGATCAGGATGGACGACCACGATTGTGCGGGGATCCGAGTCGTCCGAATGCATACACTAATCTGGGCCACACGATGAAGATCCAACGGTCGCAGGAATGCGGGCTTTAATAACACGCGAGAAAGGAAATGCCGTGAGGATTTGAATCTAACGGTGAGATAAAAGCGCCTTTAGGTTTAAAACGAAAAGGCGTCACGGTTGGATTGGAAACGAACGGTGGAGATTGAACATGGATCCGAGTTGTCCGGTTGCACACACTAACCTCGCTCGTTAGATCAAGATCCAACGGTGGAGATTAAAGTATACACGTGGGCGCTCGCGGGATATCGTGAGCTCGCCTGCTCGATTGAAGATCGACGGCTCGCATCACGCTGTGGATGTCGGGCTCGCGTTGGGGCGTGACCGAGCGCACCAAGTCGCGACCGGTTGGACCCAAACACGTGAGACCGAGTCGCTACTGATGCAAGGGTTGGGTTTAGACCATTTAGTTGACTGCACCCATTTGAACACTTAAAAGGTTTGATCGGGACTTTAAAAATATCAAATAAATTTATAAATTCATGAAATTTTTACTGTAAGCTACTGGGATGATATATTTCCCAGATAAATTTTATAAACCACATTTTCACTTGGTAAAATACACAAATATTTATTTCAGGCCGAAAATATTTATTTAAAGACAATAAATTTTTCTTTAAGCCCAAATAATTTCTAAAAATGCAACAAAAATAGTTTTAGTCAAGATAATTTACCTAGGCTTTAATAAAAATACTTCCCAGTCATAATACAAGTTTTATCTTGTATCCCTTTAAGACTTTGAATGGTTATTTAGGGTTTTGACTACAAAGGAAGGTTTTTAACTTGTAACATGCTGCCCAAAGTGTAAACATGAACAGTAATGCCATGAACAGTATCTCATTACTGTTCATAAAGCATTTTATTACTGTTTATAAACTTGGGGCTGTTACACTCATGCAGATCGAACACAATCATTCGGAGGACCGCAGGGTGTTGGAGGTTATCATGAGGAACACCTCCACTCCCTCTGGTGCCTCCGGATCTGGAGGTGGTGGATATCAGGCGCGTGGGGGGCTTGCGGAGTTTCTCCGTACTCAGCCTCCTACCTTCTCCCGGTCCGAGGATCCCTTGGACGCAGACGACTGGCTGCGTCTGGTTGAGCGGAAGCTCAACGTTGCTCAGTGTCAGGAGCAGGAGCGGGCACTTTTCGCATCCCATCAGTTGGAGGGTGCGGCACTCTCATGGTGGGAGAACTTCCTCGCCATGCAGCCGGCGGGACACGTGGTCTCGTGGGAGGAGTTCCGGTCAGCTTTCCGTCGGGCCCATGTTCCTGCCGGCCTGATGAAGCTAAAGAAGAAGGAGTTCCTTGCGCTCAAACAGGGGCGCAAGTCTGTGACTGAGTACCTCCACGAGTTCAACCATCTCGCGAGGTACGCTCCTGCTGAGGTGGCCACTGATGAGGCCAAGTAGGAGAAGTTCTTGGAGGGCTTGTCTAAGGAGCTTCAGGACAAGCTCTCTATTGTGGACTTCCCCGACTTTTAGACCTTGGTGGACAAGGTCATCATCGCCGAGCACAAGGCGAGAGCGCTGGGCGAGTCCCGCAAGCGCAAGTGGGAGGCCCAGCGGTCTGCACAGGCCGGCCTCGTTTGTCCCCGAGTTGGGCCTGCACCAGGGGCCCGTTCCTTGGCTTCACCACCGCCGAGGCCTTCGGCACCAGCCCCTCGTCCTCCGCAGGCCGTGACTCAGTCACGTGCGCCTGCGATCCAGCAGCAGGTTGCTCCCCGCAACCCCGCGGCCGACGTCACCTGCTTCTACTGCCACAACAAGGGCCATTATGCGAGTAGTTGCCCTAAGAAGACTGGAGCGGCCCCTCGTCCTAATGGAGGACGTGGGCAAGGGAGTGGTCACCCACCTGACCAGAAGACCCCGGTCTTCGGGAGCGGCCGAGTCAACCACATCTCGGCTGAGGAGGCACAGGAGGCGCCCGACGTGGTGTTGGGTACGCTTCTTGTCAATTTATGTCCTGCTACAGTTTTATTTGACTCTAGAGCTTCGCATTCTTTTATTTCGAGGTCGTTTTCTGTTGATAGCGGTCTCCACTGTGTTCCTTTGGGGGTCCCACTACTTGTTCGCTCTCCGGGTTCGGAAATGAGAGCTGACCAAGTATGCCGGGACGTTCCTATCCACATCGAAGGAGTGGGATTCTTGGCGAATCTTATCCTACTCGACTCGGCGCGCTTGGATGTGATTCTTGGCATGGATTGGTTGTCCCAACACTTGGGGCAAATCGATTGTGCCAGGAAGATTGTCTACCTCACCAGTCCTTCAGGTGAACAGGTTGGGTTTTCACCGCAGTTGCGAGAACCCCATCTTTATGCCCTTGAAGCAAAGCCAGTATTGAAGATTCGCGATGTCCCCACTGTGTGTGACTTCGCGGATGTTTTTCCTGAAGATTTGCCTGGGATGCCTCCCGTTCGAGACCTGGAGTTCGTGATAGAGTTGCTGCCCGGTACTGCCCCTATTTCAAAGAGGCCGTATCGCTCTGCAAGAGAAGGGTTTTATCCGTCCTAGTTCATCTCCTTGGGGTTGTCCAGTCATCTTTGTGAAGAAGAAGGACAAGACCTTGCGCATGTGTGTTGATTACCGTCCGCTTAATGAGGTGATGATAAAGAACAAGTATCCTTTGCCCCGTATTGATGATCTTTTCGATCAGTTGACCGGAGCACGAGTCTTCTCCAAGATTGACTTGAGATTGGGCTATCATCAAGTCAGGATCAGGACCGAGGATATTCCGAAGACGGCCTTTGCTACTCGTTATGGTCTTTACGAGTACACCGTCATGTCTTTTGGCTTGACTAATGCTCCTGCTTTGTTCATGAACCTTATGAATTCGATATTCATGTAGTATTTGGATAGGTTCGTGGTGGTATTCATCGATGATATCCTTATTTACTCCAAGAGTGAAGAAGAGCATGCTGAGCATCTTAAGCTTGTGTTGGCCAAGCTGCGCGAGCACCAGCTGTATGCCAAGTTCAACAAGTGCGAGTTCTGGTTGAAGGAAGTGGCATTCTTGGGCGATGTTCTTTCAGCAGGAGGTGTGGCTGTGGATCCTAGCAAGGTCAGTGATGTGCTATCTTGGGGTCAGCCCAAGTCAGTCACCGATGTGCAGAGTTTTCTTGGTTTGGCTGGCTACTATCGCCGCTTTATCGAGAATTTCTCTAAGATTGCGAAGCCTATGACCAAACTGCTCAAGAAAGACAAGAAGTTTGAGTGGTCTACTGCTTGTGATGTGAGTTTTCAGGAACTCAAGAAGCGGTTGACTTCAGCCCCAGTGCTTGTTCTCCCTGATATTCACAAGAGCTTTGATATCTATTGTGATGCTTCTCGTCAGGGTCTTGGTTGTGTTCTTATGTAGGAAGGCAAGGTTGTGGCCTATGCATCGCGGCAGTTGAGACCTCATGAACTCAACTACCCTACCCATGACTTGGAGTTAACTGCTGTGGTTCATGCCCTCAAGATTTGGCGACATTACCTGATTGGTAACCATTGTGAGGTGTATTCTGACCACAAGAGTTTGAAGTACTTGTTCACCCAGCCAGATCTGAACCTCAGGCAAAGAAGATGGTTGGAGTTGATCAAAGATTATGATATGGGCATCCAGTATCATCTGGGCAAGGCCAATGTCGTTGCAGATGCGCTCAGTCGGAAGGTGTATTGCAACATGTTAATGCTCCAAGAGCAGCAGCCTACCCTCACTTCAGAATTTCAGCGCCTCAATTTGGGTTTGATCGAGCACGGTTCTCTTGCTACTTTGATTGTGTAGCCAACCTTGGTGGACCAAATCAAGGCCGCACAGCAGACAGATGTTGGTGTGAGTCAAATCAAGCAGAAAATCAAGTATGGGACAGCCAAGTGCTTTTCAGAGGATGAGCATGGCGTTGTATGGTTTGGGCAGCGTCTTGTGGTTCCGAAAGTCATGGAGTTGCGGGATTTGATTCTCCGTGAAGCCCATGACTCTCCCTTGTCTATCCACCCCGGGGCTACCAAGATGTATCAGGACCTTCGTCAGAGATTCTGGTGGACCCGAATGAAGCGTGAGATTGCTAAGTTCGTTGCCGAGTGCGACGTGTGCTGTCGTGTGAAGGCCGAGCATCAGCGCCCGGCAGGCCTTCTTCAGCCTTTGCCAGTGCCAGAATGGAAGTGGGATTCTGTGGGCATGGATTTCATCACTGGTTTGCCCCGCTCGTCCAAAGGGAATGATGCTATTTGGGTCGTGATTGACATGTTGACTAAAGTGGCACATTTCCTTCCCGTCAAGACTCAGCTTCGTGTGGGGCCTTTGGCCGAACTTTATGTCTCGAGGATTATGAGTCTTCACGGTGTACCGAAGACGATTATTTCCGATCGTGGTGCGCTGTTTACCTCGCAGTTTTGGCATAGTCTGCAAGAGGCTATGGGGACCCGCCTTCATTTCAGTACAGCTTTTCATCCCCAGACTGATGGTCAAACGGAGAGCGTCAACCAAGTGTTGGAAGATATGCTCCGTGCCTGTGTTCTTTCCTATGGGAAGAAGTGGGAGAAGTGCCTACCTTTTGCTGAGTTCTCCTACAACAACAGCTTTCAGGCTAGTCTTGTGTGAGGACCCCAGTTTATTTGGCTTGTAATGCTTAACCATCCATTGGTCCTAGCATCACAAATCAGATAAACCAAGCCTCGAGATATGTATACTTCCCACTGCAGATACACACCTGTTACAAAATCATGCATCAATTCCATTCATACGCATAGAGCCGAAGCAAAAGCAACAACTGAAAGACATACTTAATATAAAGAGTTATTACAAAAGAAAGGCCGACCGGCCAAAAGACATACAACTAGATAAGTACACAGCGGAAGCAAAAGAGCCATAAGATGGCGATAAACAAAAGCCAATCAGTGTGCCTTTAACCCACAAGGCAACCAACCGGACCGCCAAGCTAATCGTCCCAGAAACCTCATATCTCGCAAAAGTAAGGCCCTTGGGGCTCACCTTCTTCCTCTGCAACAAAATAATTAAGCATAGCATCTGAGTACAAAAATTGTTTTTGTACTCGCAAGACTGATGTGTGAGATAACAGAACTATAATTAGCTACATGCAAGCTTTATTTAAGTGGATGAGGCTCCGGACTTATTTTCAGCATAAAGCAAGTTTTATTTGCAATAATGTAATACATTTAAAAGCAAGTTTGCAATTAATTCTTATTGTTCAAATAAGAGAGAAACAAATATAACAATAGGTAGATGACAACATCCTGGAAGTGACTAACCCAATAGCCACCACAACAATAGCATGAAGTCCCCCTTCATACCACCCATGTCAAGTTTAAGTTTTTAAAAGGTTGTAGTCTAGTTCTTGCACGACCTTACCAAGCATGTCCATAACCTAGGACGAGGTTATTCGAATAGTTTTAACCCTGCAGGGGTGTACCAATGTACCCACACGATAGACCGCCTTTCCACCAGCCACGGTTAGCATACTTCCTTTGGTATGCAGACACGGCTAAGTCTAACAAGACGCTTTCCAATGGACAATGCTAATTAAGAGCCGCAACCCACGGGGATAAGGATACATTAGACAGCCTAACCGGACTGCTAATGCTCCCCTCCCACACCACACACACACACACACAAGAACACACCCACCGACCAGCTCATAATTAACACCACCCAGAGTACTTAGTCAAGAGAGGTCCCATATCCCCCTCGTGTGGTTAGCACGCAATAAGCGCTTGGCTTAGTGACACAAGTAACTCGGTCCTTGGGGACTTAGGCACCATTCCAAACACACCCAACAGATCACACCAACATACCATTGTGCCCAAGTCAAGATATAGTTTTGTTTTCAGTTTTTGATTTGTAAATCAATAAAACACAAGGATTGGACACAATGGAGTAGTATAAGTATTTGTGTGATCAAGATAATCGACTAAGTCGATGATCGCCCAATACTACCGATAACTAGGCATGGCTAAGCAATATTCATTCGTAATCTACTAAGTGATAAGAGTTCATCCAACGAACTCTAATCACAGCAAATAACCTAGGCTCAGGTAGTAGAGGATATTTATTTACCTACAGATTATGCAACTAGAGGCTTAACTAATCAATTTAACAACAAAATAGCAATGCATACATACAAGTTAAACAAAGTATTAGACTTTAAAAGTAATGGGATCAATTGGGAAATGATCAAACTGCTTGCCTGGCTGCTGCTGCTCAATATGCTGTAGAGGGTCACTCTCAAGGACGGCACAATCGTCGGAACCTACGGAAAGAGCGAAAAAGAATCGATAAGAACAAAGAAAACGAAAAAGACTCTAAAACCAAAATGCTCCAAATGCTCTGAAAATTTCACAGCAGCAAGATCATGATTTAAAATGAATTTAGAAACAAGAACCAACTGATTTGGACTCTTAATGCAAAAGATATGATCAAAACAATTTTGCTCAGCTGGAAAAATTGCAATCTGTTACTGTTCATCATAATTAATTTGGTTGGCAAAATTTTTTAGAAATGTGGTGCAGCTGAAATTTTTATGATAGGTGGCTACTGACATTTTAAGGTTAACACAAGTGGTCTCACCTCATTTGGAGTTAAAATGATTTAGTTATGATTTTTCAAGTTATGAAAATGAACAAAACTAATTTGCATGCGAAATCTTGTTGGAAACAGTAACATACCTAAAGTCAGTTTTATTAACAAGTTTATTACTAGGGGAAGCTAACAGAATTGGATTCACTCAAAAAGGAGTTAAAATGAAAAAGTTATGCACATTTGAAAATTAGAACACTTAAAGACTTGGAAAAATAGAGCTCTCGGAGGTCCGAGGGAGCTAGCGAAAGGAGGAGGTCCGGACCGTCGATGCGGGATCCAACGGTCCACAGAGCACCGATGCATGGCGCACCAGCGCAGCGCAAGATGGGGAGGTCCCGCCGTGGATATCGAATCCAACGGTCCCGACCACTAGAGCCACAAAGACGCGCGAAGGATCTCCTCGCGCACTAGGAGGTCGTGGCGTCGGATCGATCTCGCGGTCCCGAGCTCCACGAGGAGGTCCTACGGCTATCTCACTAAGGGGAGTGCGGATGGTTAAGATCTCCGGGGAGGTCTTAACGGTCTAGATCTGAGCGGAGAGAGGACCAAAACGGTGAGCTTAACAAATGAGAGGTCTTGGCGGCTAGGATCTCACCAAGGAGGTCCTAAACAGTCACGATCTCAATGGGGAGGTCCTAAGCGGGTTTTTAACAGAGAGAGGTCTGGACGGCTTAGATCTCCCTGGGGAGGTCATAAACGGTCCAGATCTGAGGCGGGGGAGGTCCTAAAGCCACGGATCTAAAGGAGGAGGTCCTAGACGGTCAAGATCTCCAGGAGGAGGTCCTGAACGGCTAAGATGAACCGAGGGAGGTCCTAGACGGTCCAGATCTGAGCGAGGAGGTCCTATGAGACAGGTATTTAACAGAGAGAGGTTTGGACAGTTCAGATCTCCGCGGGGAGGTCCTGAACGGTCTTCTTCACAAAGGACCAGAGGTGGTCTTTTTGCAAAGAGGACCCCAAAGGTAGTTTTGAAGGTTCTCTTTACAAAATACCAGGGGTGGTCTTTTGCAAAGAGGACCTCGGTGGGGTGGTCCGAGAGGGTGGTCTTGATAACACGACCAGGGGTGGTCTTTTCGCACAGAGGACCTCAAGGAGGTCTTTTGCAAAGAGGACCCCAAGGTGGAGGGTGATCCTATCGGCTGAGATCTAGCCTACGGAGGTCTTTAACGGCCAGGATTTCAGCGGGGAGGTCCTGGCAGCTAGAGACTTATACAAAGAGATCTAACGGTCAAGATCAAATGAAGAGCTCATGAACGGCTATGACCACAACAAGGAGGTTCTACGACTTAGGCTTAAACAGAAAAAGGGATCGACGGTTTAGATCTAATTTGGGGTGATCCTAGGCGGCCGCGAATAACTCGGGGAGGTCCATGGACTTAAGTTTTCGCAGACCAAAACCGATGGTCAGGATCTCACACGAGGGTGGTCATGGACGGTCACGAAGAACCCAAGGAGGTCCTGCGACTCAATGACACCCTTGGCTTGCCGACAAGAACAACATTTAACACTAATGATTGGGCTCTCAGACAACTTAAATGCTAATCATTAGGCTACAGCACTTGTCCGAGTAAGGCACGACAAAAACATGACTTCGGTTCTTAGCTCATTGCCGGCGACGGAGACTTCGCTGGCGAAAACCAAAAGCACGGCTAGGTTCCAAATAATAAGGAGAACCTACAGGCACCGAGAACTAGGGCTAGAGGGCACCCTACCGGCGACTAGTCGGAGATGGCCGACGGAGACCAAATACGGCAAAACGAAAAGCTACTGAGGTTCAAAACGACCAGGCTTCAACACTAAGGTACTTACCAGGGAACGAAGGAGGCCCAAGAATGGTCGCAGGAGCTCCAGTGACGGTGGTGCTCGCCGGAGTTGGGGAAGACGACCAATCCGGCCCCGAAAACAGGCTCCCCAATTTGTCAACCTCTGTGAAGGTTTAAACAAAACAAGTTAGGGAGACCTGAGGTGACCAAGATGACAAAGTGACAGCCAATATTGCATTAATGAACCACTGGAGCTCGGAGGTCGCCGGAGAGCTCCAAAGTTCAGCAATGGAGGCAAAGAGCTTTCGGGTGTTTTGAGCACCCGAGCAGTGAAAGGAGCTAGGGTTGAAAAGGAGTGTCTAAAGAAACTTAGATAGAAAGCTTGGGCTTCTAATATAGCTGGTGGGAAAAATGGCAAAGTCAGCCAGTGCACTGAGCCAAAGTACACATGAAATGATGGGAGTTGGTGAGAGAGAGACTTTTTAGCGAAAAGGGCTGCCACACAATTAATGTTGGCAGCACATAGCCGTTTGTCAGGCCCTAGAGGTGACAAGGCACTGCCCTCCACTGCCATGCGCACAAAAATTGATAATGACCAGGCCCCACCAGTCAGTGAGAGGACCAGGGAGGACCGATCAAAGAGCTCAATGGCTAAAATCAGCACAGAGCTCCCACTAGGGAGGTCGTGAGCTGTTGGATCGAAATCTAAGGGCTCAGATTTAGAACTATGTGTTAGAGGTCCTAACACTTAGGGGAGGTCCGAGCCACAGATCTCAAGATGGACGGCCCACGATCACCCAAGCGCTAGGGGTGGTCTGGAGGGCTGAGGAGGTCGCCCCAGGGTGGTATTTGCAAAAGGTGCAAAGGAGGTCCTAGGGGAGGTCCTCGAGGGTTGTCTTTGCAAATAGAACAGGAGGAGGTCGTGCGGGTGTGAGGTCTTTTACAAAGACCAAAGGAGGTCTTTGCGGTTGGATTGAGATCCAAGGGCATGGTCAAGTGGCGAGGTTGCACGGCTCTGGCCTGTCATTAGTTGGTTTGACCAGAGCCGCTTGGCACGAGCTGCACTGTGCGGACCCGAGGAACAATGAATCCAAATTTGACTTTGAAATTAAAAGCTGAGACTTGGGGATTTATTTGAGGTAGCAAACTAACTCCAAATTTTATAAAATTTTGACAGTAGCTTGCTAACCTTGAGATGGACCTAGTATAAAATTTCCAGAGGTTTTTATGCTGAGCATTTTTCTCCAGAAATTATACAATGCTTTGAGCTAGGGTTTGACTACAAGTCAAACAAGTTTGACTGGCCCTTAAAACTATTCAAACAATTTCCAAAAATTGTAAAATATTTCAGAGTGGCCACAAACCATCCCAATAACTTAGGAAAAATATTTCCAGGAGATGATCAAAACATTCGACAAGATTGTTTTTTGAAGGATCAAGATTTGGATCCAAAGACTTGTGACTTTGTATTTCCATACTCTGGTACAATAATTGTTTAGTACACACCGGAAATACATGATGTAAGAAAAAGTTTTAATTTCTACTCATTTTCTTACATTTGAAACACAAGTACGGAATTTGGGATGTTACATCTTGGCATGGCACCGTTTGAGGCCTTGTATGGGAGGAGATGTAGAACCCCATTGAACTGGTCAGAGACCGGTGAGCAGCAGTTTTTCGGCCCAGATTCGATCAATGAGGCCGAAGGCCAGGTCCAGTTGATTCGCGAGCATCTGCGCACGGCCCAGTCCAAGCAGAAGAGCTATGCGGATCGTCGTCGCCGTGAGTTGAGCTTTGAGCCCAATGACTTTGTGTATCTCAAAGTCTCACCCTTGAAGGGCCATCAGCGTTTTGGCGTCATGGGCAAGTTGGCTCCTCGCTATGTTGGGCCATATCGCATCGTCGAGCGAGTTAGGGCTGTGGCGTACAGATTGGAGCTACCAGCTGCACTTGAGGGTCTGCACGATGTGTTTCATGTATCCCACCTGAAGAAGTTCCTCCGTGTCCCTACTGAGGAAACTCCGTTGGAGGTTCTCGATGTGTAAGAGAATTTGACCTACCGCGAGCATCCTATTCGTATTCTTGAGGAATCTGAACGGAGAACAAGGAACCGGGTCAACAAGTTCTTTAAGGTTCAGTGGTCAAACCATTCTGAGGATGAGGCAACTTGGGAGCGGGAAGATCGCCTTCGTGCAGATTACCCATCCTTCTTCTCCGAGTAAACGGAATCTCGGGTCAAGATTCTTGTAAGGGGGGGGGGAGAGTTGTAACATCCCAAGTTTCAGACTTGTGTTTCCAATGTAAGAAAATGAGTAGAAATTAAAACTTTTTCTTACATCATGTATTTCCTATATGTACTAAGTAATTACTGTACAAGAAGTTATGGAAATACATAGTCACAAGTCTTTGATCCAATCTTGATCCTTCAAAAACAATCTTGTCAAACCTCTTGATCATCTCCTGGAAATATTTTTCCTGAGTTCTTGGGATGGTATGTGACCCCTCTGAAAAATTTCACAATTTTTAGAAATTGTTTGAATATTTTTGGAGGCCAGTCAAACCTATTCAAAATCTGGTCAAACTGTGGACCAGCACCTTGTGGAATTTTTGGAGGAAAATGTATAGCACAAAAACCTCTGCAAAATTTATACAAGGTCAATCACTCAGCTAGCAAGCTCCTGTAAAAATTTCATAATTTTTGGAGTGAGTTTGCTACCTCAAATAAATCCCCAAATCTCAGGTTAGTTTAAAACTCAAATTGTGTCCGAGTCCGACTCGGACTCAGTCGAACCACTGATGGCTCTTGTCGAGCCAAGTTCCGCCGAGCTAGGGCTTGGTCTTGTGCGTGCTTGTTCAGGGCCGTCGGATTGAAATCGTGGGGCTCTCGACCTCCCCGAGCTCCTTTTCTGTTCTTCTTCCTCCTCCCCGCGTGCGCGTGCGTGAGGTGGCGATCGAGCTCCAGTCACCTCGTGGGGCCCTGCAACGGCTCGGAGCCTTTCCTTTTGTCAACTTTGTCAGCTTTGCCCTGACCTCGCCTGCTGTAACATCCCCATTTTCAACTTGTGTTGTAAGTGTAAGAAAATGAGTAGAAGTTAAAACTTTTTCTTACATCATGTGTTTCCTGTGTGTACTAAACAATTATTTCACCAGAGTATGGGAATACTAAGTCACAAGTCTGTTGATCATCTCCTAGGAAATATTTTTCCTAAGTTCTTGGGTTGATGTGTGACCCTCCAAAAATTTCACAATTTTTAGAAATTATTTGAATAGCTTTGGAGGCGAGTCAAACTAACATTTCATTGGTCAAACCCTAGTTTATCACTTCGAATTTTTATAATGCATAAAAACTTCAAAAGTTTTAGGAGTTCAATCATCTAACTACTTAGCTCCAGCTTAAAATTTCATCAAATTTGGAGTTCATTTGGCCCTCCAATTAAATCCTCAAATATTCAAACAAAATTCAAATTAAAACAGTCTAGTATCTTGTTCACCCGACCGAGCTCGAACTCGAGTCCGACTCGGCCGAAGTTGGCTCGACCACACAAGTCCCCACCGACCGCACTCCCGCCGCTCGCGCCTGTGCGGCGACCAGTGGGCCGGTGTCGTTGCTGGTCATCTTCTTCCTCCGCGCGCCCACGTGCGACTGAGCGGCGGTGAAGTCAGCGGGGAGAGCAGCGCCTAGTCACCTCCCCATCCGCTCCTCACCGCATGCATTTATTATGCTCGAGCACGCCACAGAGTCTCCTTCTACTCGCTCTCGTCGCCGGCTCCCATGACTCGAGCCGACCTCCGTCGGCGAGAGCCGTTGCGGACCAAGCTCCTCTTCTACTTAAGCATCCAAATCTCCTTCTTTGTCCTCCTTTCACCCTTCCGCAGCCCGGTTGGCGCCTCTCTTCTTGCTTGAGCTCAATCGCCAAGATCACCCCGACCGCCATTGCCGGGCTTGAGCTCTGAGTGCGGCGGTGCTCCAGTGGCTCTTTCCTTCAAACTTTGCTCCGGCTCCTTCCTCTGGTCCCTCGGAGTGTTGACACTAATCCTATTTCGGTTTGTGTCTTGTGCCTCTTCGGTCAGGATTTCCCCCTTTTAGTGAAAATCGCCGCTTCGTCCTCCTCTCCCAGAAGGTGCTCCTTCCTTCACTTATGTGTTCCAGTCTTTCGGTGGACCTCCTGTTATCATCACCATTGCTTGGTCCTCTATTGCTCGGGATTGCTTGCCCGCGTTGTCTTCCTCGGCCGGTGGCGGTCGTCGTCGCTGAACTCCCTCGACCTCCCTTGGACCTCCTCCGGCCGGTGAGTTCACAATGACCTCCCCGTAGCTTAAGCACTCGATAGTTTAGGTCGCGGCGAAGTCTTTCTCGCCACTTTTCCGCACTTGATCTCGCCTCGTTCGGCTCGCGGCGATATGGGTCGTGTCCGCGACGTTTGTGCCCTCAAAGGTTCGCAATAGTATTGCGAACATTTTTGCCCGTTGGACCGCGCGCCGTGGTCGTGGTCGCGCGCGACGAGCCGCGACCAAAGCCGGTGTCCCGTGCATTGTCGCGTTTTGTCAAGTCATTGGACCTCCTCGGGTTCATCGTGACCCTCCGGACCTCTCGTGTTAGATTCGCACCGTGGGATCTTGTCGGCAAAAACTCTAGCTCCCAAGACCTCTTCGATTTAATCCTAGCCCTTAATGACCTCTTCCTGTTTAGATCCACCCGTAGATCCTTTGTTCCGTATTAGCTAAGTCCTAGGACCTCTCGGTTGTGGTCTTAGCCGTTCATGACCTCTTCAGTGTTGATATGGACCGCTAGATCTCCTAGTCTAAGTCCTTAGCGCGGGACCTCCCACCATTTGGAATCCTGGCCGTTAAAGACCTCCGTAGGTTAAATCCCAGCCGCTAGGATCACCCTCCTCCTTGGGGTCCTCTTTGCAAAGGACCTCCTTGAGGTCCTCTGTGCGAAGGGGTCACCCCGGTCGTTTTTGTCAAAACCGCCCTCTCGGACCTCTTTGGGGTCCTCCTTGCAAAAGGTCCTTCCTTAGTCGTTTTCTAAAAACCACCCTGAGCCACCCCACCAAGGTCCTCTTTTGCAAAAGACCACCCCTGGTCTTTTGTAAAGAAAACCTTCAAAACCACCCCAGGGTCCTCTTTACAAAAGACCACCCCTTGGTCTCTTTGTAAAGAGAACCTCAGGACCTCCTCGTGCTGGTCTTAACCATGAGGACCTCCCCGCCTAGATCTGGACCACTCAGGACCTCTCCCATGGAGATCTGAGCCATCCAGATCTCTCTCTCTGTATAGCACTGTGTTGGAGGACCTCCCCGAGGGACATCTCGACCGTTAGGACCTCCTCGGTGAGATCCTAGCCGTCAAGACCTCCCGCTGTTAAGCTCACCGCTTAGATCCTCTCCTCCGATCGGATCTAGACCGTTAAGACCTCCCTGGAAATCTTAACCGTCCGCACCTTCCCTTAGCGAGTTAGCCGTAGGACCTCCTCGTGGAGCTCGGGGCGCGAGATCGGTCGGCGTCCACGACCTCCCTAGTCGCGAGGACCTCCTTCGCGGTCTTTGTGCATCCGATGGTCGGAGCCGTTGGATTCAATATCAACGGCTAAGACCTCTCTAAGCGCGGCAAGGTCTTTGCGCCGAGGAGCTCGTGCGGGTTTTAGCATTCGAGATCGTGAGCCGTGCGATCTTTGATCAACGCCCACGACCTCCCAGCTTTTATGGGTTTTCAGTTTAGTCAGAAGCTTTTATTTGCACATATTAATTGTTTTAAACTTCAAAATTGCATAACTTTTTCTCTGTAGCTCCAAGTTTAACAAACTAAAGTTCTATAAATGCATCTGTTAAAGTACTTTAGCTTAGTATAGGTTTTGAAGTAGTCTTTAATACTGAAATTAATCATGTCTTAGATTTAAAACTTAGAAAAATCATAACTAAATCATTTTAACTCCAAATGACCTGAAATTTTATATGGGTTACCACTATACCAGTAGGTAGCTACCATAAAAGTTTCAGCTTCAAAATCTTTCTAGAAAATATTTTTGCTACAGTGCTAATTATGGCCGAAATTAGGTTTTTAGAGAATATCTTTTGCACCACAAATCCAAATTAAGTTTTTCCGGTTTCTATGTCTAGGTATGTTCGTATTTTACCTTGTGTATAAATTTCGTCACATTTGGATAATTTTTGCTTGCTCTTTTGTTTAAGTGTTGCTCGTCTTATTGGTTGTTTTCGCTCTTTCGCTTAGGATTCGATATTTGCGGTAATCCCGAGAACGACCCTCCGCAACAAATTGAGCAACAGCAAGCAGGCAAGCAGTTTGATCATTTCCCATTAATCCCATTACTTTTAAAGTCTAATATTTTGTTTAACTTCTACGTATGCATGGCTATTTTGTTGTTAAATTGATTAGTTAGACCTCTAGTTGCATAATCTGTAGGTAAATAATTATCCTCTACTACCTGAGCCTAGGTTATTTGCTGTGATTAGAGTTCGTTGGATGAGCTCTTGTCACTTAGTAGATTCGAATAAATATTGCTTAGCCATGCCTAGCATCGGTAGTATTGGGCGATCATCGACTTAGTCGGTGATCTTGATCACACAAATACTTATATTATTCCATTATGTCCAACCCTTGTGTTTTACCATTTTGCAAATCAAAAACTGAAAACAAAAATTATATCTTGGCTTGGGCACAATGGTATGTTGGGTGATCTGTTGGGTGTGACTGGAATGGTGCCTAAGTCCCTAAGGACCGAGTTACTTGTGCCATTGATCCAAGCAATTATTGCGTGCTAACCACACGAGGGGGATATGGAACCTCTCTTGACTAAGTACTTTGGGAGGTGTTAATTATGAGCTGGTCGGTGGGTGTGTTCCTGTGTGTGTGTGTTGTGGTGTTGGAGGGGAGCATTGGCAGACCGGTTAGGCTGTCGAATGTGTCTTTCTCCCGTGGGTTGCGGCTCTTAATTAGCATCGTCCATTGGAAAGCGTCTTGTTAGACTTAGCCATGCCTGCATACCAAAGGAAGTGTGCTAACAGTGGTGGTGGAAAGGCGGTCTATCGTGTGGGTACATTGGTACACCTGCAGGGTTAAATCTATTCGAATAGCCTCGTCCTAGGTTATGGACACGCTTGGTTATTTCCCACAAGAACTAGACTACAACCTTTTAAAAACTTAAACTTGACATGGGTGGTATGAAGGGGTACTTCATGCTATTGTTGTGGTGACTATGGGTTAGTCACTTCTAGGTTGGTGTTGTTCTCTATCTATGTTATTATTGTCTCTCTTTTATTTGAACACTAAAAGTTAATTGCAAACTTGCTTTGAATCTATTACCTTATTGCAAATGAAAACTTGCTTTATCTTTGAAAATAAGTCCAAAGCCTCATCCACTTAAATAAAGCTTGCATGTAGTTAATTATAGTTCTGTTATCTCACACGTCACCTTGCAGTACAAAAATAAGTTTTGTACTCATCCGCTTGCTTAATATTAATTGTTGCAGAGGAAGAAGGTGAGCCCCAAGGGCCTCACTTTTGTGAGTCGTGTTCTTGTGCTGTTTGGGACGATTAGCTTGGCGGTCCGGTTGGTTGCCTTGTGGGTAAAGGCACACCGATTGGCTTTTGTTTATCGCCATCTTATGGCCATTTTGCTTCTGCTGTGTATTTACTTATCTTTATGAATTTTGGCCGGTCGGCCTCTCTTTTGTAATAACTCTCTTTATATTATCTATGTCTTTCAGTTGTTGCTTTTGCTTCGGCTCTATGTGTATGAATGGAATTGATGCATGATTTTGTAGCGGGTGTATATCTGCATTTAGGGAAGTATACATATTTGAGGCTTAGTTTATTTGATTTGTCTTGTTAGGACCTAGTGGATGGTTAAGCAAAGAAGCCGAATAAACCGGGTCCTCACAAAGTTGGTATCAGAGCCATTCCGACCGTAGTAACCCAAGCTTGGTCGTCCTTAGGATATTTTGAAAACCTTATTTTCAAAGGGTCAAATGATTTGTGAAAGCTTAAGTAAGTTCTCGGATTTTATTCCTTACCTATCTTAGCTTTCTTCTCTCGTCTTGCTCTAATTTGAGTTTTAAAAGTGTTTTCCCTTTCCTTCTCTCAAAAGATAGTCATTATCGATTAATTGGGTTTTGGGACCAATGAGCTTGGCAAATTGAAATGTTAGCCGCCCTCTACAAGGTTTTGAAGCTTCCGAAGTTGAAGATTTCAATTAGGAGGCTTGGATGCAAAATCTGGACAGCGATAATTCAATTTCCTGACAGCAGCTCAAAGGTTCTAACCAGGGTAGAAAATAAGAGATTAACCAAGTAAAACTTGTGGGAATAAAAGGGTAAGATGTGATACTAGTTAGCTAAGTATCTAACGTTATTTTTATCGCCTTAACCTTGTTCTTGAGTAGTGTTAGGCTGGTTGTAGTGTGCTGAAATTTTTATCTTCTCACACTATTACTCGTTCATTCAATACGGGTTAATGGCATTGAGAAGTTGAGCTTGGTTTGGAGTTTCCATGCTGTTTTGGAGCTTCTTTGGAAACATTTAAAGTTGTTACTTGCTGTTTTGGCTTTCGGTTAGGGTGATGTCTCATTCCCTAATCGTTAGCTTTCGCTTTCATCAACTTCTAATGTTAGTGCTTTGGTTTCTAACCTAAGTTTCTTAAAGCGAGGATGGTGGAGGTACTCGTAGCGGCCGTGGTCGCGACTGTTTTGGATGAGGAGCTTCGCCTCCTCCGACCATGGCGGAGGTCCTTCTCGGTCGAGCGCAACCGCTCGGAGAGGACGGAGGGTCTGCTTTGGATGTTATGCGCGCAACACCTCCGCCCTTCCGGTGCCTCGGGATCCGGCGGGGTGGACATCGATCCGTGGGGCCTTGCCGAGTTTCTTCGCACTCGGCCCCACGTTCTCCGTGTCGAGGACCCATTGGGCGCAGATGACTGGCTGCGTCGGGTTGGCGTAAGCTCGGCGTTGCTCGAACTGGACCAGGGCGGGCACTCTTTGCCTCCCATCGCCTTCGGGGCGCACTCTCTGGTGGGAGAACTTCTTGGCCATGCAGCCGCCGCCACACTGTCTCTTGGGATGAGTTCGGACGGCGTTAGTCGAGCTCACATCCTGCCGCTTGATGAATCAAGAAGAAGGAGTTTCGCGCTCAAGCAAGGGCGTAAGTCGGTGATGGAGTACATGCGAGTTCAACCACTTGGCTCGTTATGCTCCATCCGAGGTGGCCACCGATGAGGCCAAGCGGAGAAGTTCATGGAGGGTTTGTGCGAGGAGCTGCAAGACAGGCTCTCCATTGTGGACTTTGCGACTTCCGTGCCTTGGTAGACAAGGCCATTGTTGCTGAGCACAAGGCCAAGGCGCTGGCGAGTCCCGCAGCGCAAGTGGGAGGCCCAATGTCCGCACAGCCGGCCTCTCTCGTCCTCGTGTCGGGCCTACTCGGGGGCCCGTTTCGTGGCTTCCTACCACCGAGGCCGCCAAGCACGGTTCCTCGCCCTCCGCGGCCGTGCCCCGATCACGTGCGCTGCGAACCAGCGAGTGGCCCCGCAATCCGGCCGCCGGTCACTTGCTTTTCGTGCAACGAAGGGCATTATGCCAATAGTTGCCCTAACGGGTCGAGCGGCCTCGTCCTAATGGAGGACGCGGCGGGGAGGTGGTTCTTCCCAGATCGAAGGTTGTCCCGCTACCCAAGGCGTGGGTAGTGGCGCGTCAACCTCATCTCCGCGGAGGAGGCACAGAGGCACCGGCGTCGTGTTGGGTACCCTTTCGGTTAACTCTTTCCACCTTTCTGATTTGTTTGATTCAGCGCATCTCATTCTTTTGTTTCGAGTCTTTTCTTCTGCTGTGGGAGGTCTTCTTTTACTCCATTGTTGGTCCCATTGCTCATTCGCTCTCCGGTTCGGAGTTGGGAGCCGAGTGCGAGTGTAGGGATGTCCTGTTGAGATAGAAGGGGTAGGATTCTTGGCAAACCTTATCCTCCTTCGATCGGCGAGCTTAGATGTAATCCTAGGCATGGATTGGTTGTCTCGGCACATGGGACAAATTGATTGCGCTAGGAGGCTCATCTACCTCACGATCCTTACGCGGCGGGTTCGCTTTCGCCCGCAGCGGTCCGCATCTCTTCGCGCTCGGCGAAGCCACTCTAGATATTAGTGAAGTCCCAGTGGTATGTGACTTTGTTGATGTCTTCCCGACGACCTTCGGGGATGCCACGATTCGAGACCTCGAGTTTGTCATTGAGTTGGTTCCGCATCGCCCGATTTCAAAGAGGCCTTACCGGATGGACCCAATTGAGTTGGTGGAGTTGAAGAAGCGGTGGGTGAGCTTCAAGAGAAGGGTTTCATTCGCCTAGCTCGTCTCCACGGGATGCTCGGCAATCTTTGTCCCGAAAAGGACAAGGCGCTGCGCATGTGCGTTGATTACCGTCCACTTAATGAAGTAACGGTAAAGAACAAGTACCCTTTGCCCCGTGTCGATGACCTCTTCGATCAATTAAGCGGAGCTCGAGTCTTCTCCAAGATTGATTTGAGTGGGATATCATCAAGTTCGGATTCGACACGAGGATATCCCAAAGACGGCTTTCTCTACTCGTTATGGCTTGTACGAGTATACCGTCATGTCATTCGCTTAACCAATGCTCCGCCTTGTTCATGAACCTCATGAATTCGGTGTTCATGGAGTATTTGGATAGGTTCGTTGTGGTCTTCATCGATGATATCCTTATCTACTCTAAGAGCGAGGAGGAACACACCGAGCATTTGAAGCTTGTGTTGGGCAAGCTCATGAGCACAAGTCGTATGCGGTTCAGCAAGTGCGCGCTACGGTTGAAGGAAGTAGCCTTCTTAGGCCATATTCTTTCGGCGGAGGCGTAGGCGTGGATCCTAGCAAGATCAGCGATGTGCTTTCTCGAGTCGACCTACTTGGTCACCGGTTCGGAGTTTTCTTGGTTTAGCGGGATATTATCGCCGCTTATCGAGAACTTCTCCAAGATAGCGGCCGATGACGGAGTTGCTCAAGAAGGACAAGAAGTTCTCGTGGTCCGCTGATTGCGAGGAAAGTTTCAAGCGCTTAAGAAGCGATTGACCACCGCTCCGTTCTTGTTCTCCCGATGTCCGCGAAGCTTGATATCTTTTGCGACGCTTCTCGCCGAGGCCTCGGTTGTGTCCTTATGCAAGAAGGCAAGGTAGTGGCCTATGCATCAAGGCAATTGAGACCTCATGAACTTAACTATCCTACCCATGACTTGGAGTTGGCGTGATCCATGCACTTAAGATTTGGCGACATTACCTAATCGGTAATCGTTGTGAAGTGTATTCGGATCACAAAAGCTTGAAGTATTTGTTCACCCAACCAGACCTGAACCTCAGGCAAAGGAGATGGTTGGAGTTGATCAAGGACTATGACATGGGTATTCACTACCATCCGGGCAAGGCCAATGTCGTTGCGGATGCGCTTAGTCGCAAAGCGCATTGCAATGCATTGTTGCTTCAGGAGCATCAGCCCCCTCTTCTAGAGGAGTTTCAGCGTCTCAACCTGGGTTTGGTTGAGCATGGTTCCCTCGCTGCCTTGGTTGTACAGCCAACCTTGGTGGATCGGATCAGGTCTGCTCAGCAGTCAGATGTTGGGGTAAACCGCATCAAGGAAAATGTCAAGAACGGAACAGCCAAGTGCTTCTCCGTAGATGAGCTTGGTGTCTTGAGGTTCGGGCAACGCCTCGTGGTTCCAAAGGACATAGAGTTGCGGAATTTGATCCTCCGCGAAGCCCACGATTCCCCGTTATCCATTCATCCCGGGGCCACGAAGATGTACCAGGATCTTCGCCAGAGATTTTGGTGGACCCGAATGAAGAGGGAGATCGCGAGGTTCGTTGCCGAGTGCGACGTGTGTCGTCGTGTCAAGGCCGAGCATCAGCGTCCAGCTGGATTGCTTCAGCCCTTGCCCATTCCGGAGTGGAAGTGGGATTCGGTCGGGATGGATTTTATCACCGGCCTACCCAGGTCACCGCGGGGCAATGATGCCATTTGGGTTATCATTGACCGGTTGACAAAAGTGGCGCACTTTCTTCCAGTCAAGACCAAGATTCGTACCGGTCACCTTGCGGAGCTCTATCTCGCCAGGATAGTGAGCTTGCATGGGGTGCCGAAGACGATCATTTCTGATCGTGGTTCCATCTTCACTTCCCAGTTCTGGCATAGCTTGCAAGAAGCTATGGGAACTCGTCTTTCTTTCAGCACAGCATATCACCCCCAAACAGATGGTCAGACCGAGAGGGTCAACCAAGTTTTGGAGGACATGCTGCGAGCTTGTGTTCTTTCCTATGGGAAGCACTGGGAGAAGTGCTTGCCATTCGCCGAGTTTTCTTACAACAACAGTTTCCAAGCCAGTCTCGGCATGGCACCATTCGAGGCCTTATACGGGAGAAAGTGTAGAACCCCGTTGAACTGGTCTGAGACCGGTGAAAGACCTTTCTTTGGCCCGGGCTCAATTAATGAGGCCGAGGGTCAAGTCCAGCTCATTCGTGACCGCTTGCGCACAGCTCAATCCAGGCAGAAGAGCTATGCGGATCGTCGTCGTCGTGAGTTGAGCTTTGAGCCCAATGACTTCGTTTACCTCAAGGTTTCTCCTCTGAAAGGTCACCAGCGTTTTGGTGTCAAGGGAAAGTTAGCTCCTCGATATGTCGGTCCATACCGTGTTATCGAGAAGAAGGGAGCTGTTGCCTACAAGTTGGAGTTACCTGCTGCACTGACGGGGGTACATGATGTGTTCCATGTGTCCCAGCTAAAGAAGTGCCTCCGTGTTCCAATCAAGAAGCTCAGTTGGAAACTCTTGATGTCGGGAAGATTTGACCTCACGCGCGTCTGTTCGCATACTCGAGGAAGTCGAGCGAAGAACGAGGAATAAGACCATCAAGTTCCTTAAGGTTCGGTGGTCGAATCATTCCGAGGATGAGGCTACTTGGGAGCGAGAAGATCGTCTCCGTGCGCACTACCCTCTTTCTTTTCCGATCGAACCAAATCTCGGGACGAGATTTTTGTAAGGGGAGGTTTGTAACATCCCCATTTTCAACTTGTGTTGTAAGTGTAAGAAAATGAGTAGAAGTTAAAACTTTTTCTTACATCATGTGTTTCTGTGTGTACTAAACAATTATTTCACGAGTATGGGAATACTAAGTCACAAGTCTGTTGATCATCTCCTAGGAAATATTTTTCCTAAGTTCTTGGGTTGATGTGTGACCCTCCAAAAATTTCACAATTTTTAGAAATTATTTGAATAGCTTTGGAGGCAGTCAAACTAACATTTCATTGGTCAAACCCTAGTTTATCATACTGAATTTTTATAATGCATAAAAACTTCAAAGTTTTAGGGAGTTCAATCATCTAACTACTTAGCTCCAGCTTAAAATTTCATCAAATTTGGAGTTCATTTGGCCCTCCAATTAAATCCTCAAATATTCAGCACAAAATTCAAATTAAAACAGGTCTAGTACTGTTCACCCGACCGAGCTCGAACTCGAGTCCGACTCGGCCGAGTTGGCTCGACCGCGCTGCGTCCCACCGACCGCACTCCCACCGCTCGCGCTGTGTGCCGGCGACACAGGGCCGGTGTCGTTGCTGGTCATCTTCTTCCTCCGCGCACCCACGTGCGACTGAGCGGCGGTGAAGTCAGCGGGGAGAGCAGCGCCTAGTCACCTCCCCCATCTGCTCCTCACTGGCATGCATTTATTATGCTCAGAGCCTGCCACAGGAGTCTCCTTCTACCTGCTCCCGTCGCTCAGCTCCCATGACCTGAGCTGGACCTCCCGTCGCGAGAGCCGCGTTGCGGACCAAGCTCCCTCTTCTACTTAAGCATCCAGCTCTCCTTCTTTGTCCTCCTTTCACCCTTCCGCAGCCCGGTTGGCACCCTCTCTTCTTGCTTGAGCTCAATCGCCAAGATCACCCCGACCGCCATTGCCGGCTTGAGCTCCCAGTGCAGCCGGTGCTCGGTGACTCTTTCCTTCAAACTTTTGCTCGGCTCCTTCCTCTGGTCCTCGGAGTGTTGACACTAATCCTATTTCGGTTTGTGTCTTGAGCCTCTTCCAGTCGGGATTTCCCCCTTTTACCGAAAATCGCGCTTCGTCCTCCTCTCCAGTAAGGTGCTCCTTCCTTCACTTATGTGTTCCGGTCTTTCTCGTGGACCTCCGAAGTTATCATCACCATTGCTTGGTCCTCTATTGCTCGGATTGCTTGCCCCGTTGTCTTCCTCGGCTCGGTGGCGGTCGTCGTCATTGGAACTCCTCGACCTCCCTTGGACCTCCTCCAGGCCCGGTGAGTTCACAATGACCTCCTGTAGCTTAAGCACTCGATAGTTTAGGTCGCGCGAAGTCTTTCTCAGCCACTTTTCCGTGCTTGATCTCCGCCTCGTTAGGCTCGCGGCGATATGGGTCGTGTCCGCGACGTTTGTGCCCTCAAAAGGTTCGCAATAGTATTGCGAACATTTTTGCCCCGTTGGACCGCGCCGCCGTGGTCGTGGTCGCGGCGACGAGCCGTGACCAAAGCCGTGTCCCGTGTGTTGTCGCGTTTTGTCAAGTCATTGGACCTCCTCGGGTTCATCGTGACCCTCCGGGACCTCTCCGTGTTAGATTCGCACCGTGGGATCTTGTCGGCAAAACTCTAGCTCCCAAGACCTCTTGATTTAATCCTAGCCCTTAATGACCTCTTCTGTTTAGATCCACCGTAGATCCTTTGTTCCGTATTAGCTAAGTCCTAGGACCTCTCGGTTGTGGTCTTAGCCGTTCATGACCTCTTCAAGGTTGATATGGACCGCTAGATCTCCTAGTCTAAGTCCTTAGCCGCGGGACCTCCCACCATTTGGAATCTGGCCGTTAAAGACCTCCGTAGGTTAAATCCCACCGCTAGGATCACCCTCCTCCTTGGGGTCCTCTTTGCAAAGGACCTCCTTGAGGTCCTCTCAGGCGAAGGGTCACCCGGTTGTTTTGTCAAAACCGCCTCTCGGACCTCTTTGGGGTCCTCCTTGCAAAAGGTCCTTCCTTAGTCGTTTTCTAAAACCACCCCGAGCCACCCCACCAAGGTCCTCTTTTGCAAAAGACCACCCCGGTCTTTTGTAAAGAAAACCTTCAAAACCACCCGGGTCCTCTTTACAAAAGACCACCCTTGGTCTCTTTGTAAAGAGAACCTCAGACCTCCTCGTCTTTGGTCTTAACCATGAGGACCTCCCGCCTAGATCTGGACCACTCAGGACCTCTCCCATGGAGATCCGAGCCATCAGATCTCTCTCTCATATAGCACCGTGTTGGAGGACCTCCCGAGGACATCTCGACCGTTAGGACCTCCTCGGTGAGATCCTGGCCGTCAAGACCTCCCGCGTTAAGCTCACCGCTTAGATCCTCTCCTCCGATCGGATCTAGACCGTTAAGACCTCCTCGGAAATCTTAACCGTCGGACCTTCCCTTAGCGAGTTAGCCGTAGGACCTCCTCGTGGAGCTCGGGCCGCGGATCCGGTCGGCGTCCACGACCTCCCTAGTCGCGAGGACCTCCTTCGCGGTCTTTGTGCATCCGATGGTCGGAGCCGTTGGATTCAATATCAACGGCTAAGACCTCTCTAAGCGCGGCAAGGTCTTTGCGCCCAGGAGCTCGTGCGGGTTTTAGCATCTGAGATCGTGAGCCGTGCGATCTTTGATCAACGGCCCACGACCTCCCCAGTTTTTATGGGTTTTCCAGATTTAGTCCGAGAAGCTTTTATTTGCACATATTAATTGTTTTAAACTTCAAAATTGCATAACTTTTTCTCTGTAGCTCCAAGTTTAACAAACTAAAGTTCTATAAATGCATCTGTTAAAGTACTTTAGCTTAGTATAGGTTTTGAAGTAGTCTTTAATACTGAAATTAATCATGTCTTAGATTTAAAACTTAGAAAAATCATAACTAAATCATTTTAACTCCAAATGACCTGAAATTTTATATGGGTTACCACTATACCAGTAGGTAGCTACCATAAAAGTTTCAGCTTCAAAATCTTTCTAGAAAATATTTTTGCTACAGTGCTAATTATGGCCGAAATTAGGTTTTTAGAGAATATCTTTTGCACCACAAATCCAAATTAAGTTTTTCCGGTTTCTATGTCTAGGTATGTTCGTATTTTACCTTGTGTATAAATTTCGTCACATTTGGATAATTTTTGCTTGCTCTTTTGTTTAAGTGTTGCTCGTCTTATTGGTTGTTTTCGCTCTTTCGCTTAGGATTCGATATTTGCGGTAATCCGAGAACGACCCTCCGCAACAAATTGAGCAACGACAAGCGTGCAAGCGATTTGATCATTTCCATTAATCCCATTACTTTTAAAGTCTAATATTTTGTTTAACTTCTACGTAT
Source organism: Ampelocalamus luodianensis (assembly GCA_036346255.1). Classification (NCBI taxonomy): domain Eukaryota; kingdom Viridiplantae; phylum Streptophyta; class Magnoliopsida; order Poales; family Poaceae; genus Ampelocalamus; species Ampelocalamus luodianensis. Next base: position 47,440,779 of record CM070625.1, on the reverse strand, counting down.
GCATGGCTATTTTGTTGTTAAATTGATTAGTTAGACCTCTAGTTGCATAATCTGTAGGTAAATAATTATCCTCTACTACCTGAGCCTAGGTTATTTCTTTGTGATTAGAGTTCGTTGGATGAGCTCTTGTCACTTAGTAGATTCGAATAAATATTGCTTAGCCATGCCTAGCATCGGTAGTATTGGGCGATCATCGACTTAGTCGGTGATCTTGATCACACAAATACTTATATTATTCCATTATGTCCAACCCTTGTGTTTTACCATTTTGCAAATCAAAAACTGAAAACAAAAATTATATCTTGGCTTGGGCACAATGGTATGTTGGGTGATCTGTTGGGTGTGATTGGAATGGTGCCTAAGTCCCTAAGGACCGAGTTACTTGTGCCATTGATCCAAGCAATTGTTGCGTGCTAACCACAAGAGGGGATATGGAACCTCTCTTGACTAAGTACTTTGGGAGGTGTTAATTATGAGCTGGTCGGTGGGTGTGTTCTGTGTGTGTGTGTGTTGTGGTGTTGGAGGAGCATTGGCGGACCGGTTAGGTTTGTCGAATGTGTCTTTCTCCGTGGGTTGCGGCTCTTAATTAGCATCGCCCATTGGAAAGCGCCTTGTTAGACTTAGCCATGCCTGCATACCAAAGGAAGTGTGCTAACCGTGGTGGTGGAAAGGCGGTCTATCGTGTGGGTACATTGGTACACCCCTGCAGGGTTAAATCTATTCGAATAGCCTCGTCCTAGGTTATGGACACGCTTGGTTATTTCCCACAAGAACTAGACTACAACCTTTTAAAAACTTAAACTTGACATGGGTGGTATGAAGGGTACTTCATGCTATTGTTGTGGTGACTATGGGTTAGTCACTTCTAGGTTGGTGTTGTTCTCTATCTATGTTATTATTGTCTCTCTTTTATTTGAACACTAAAAGTTAATTGCAAACTTGCTTTGAATCTATTACCTTATTGCAAATGAAAACTTGCTTTATGCTTGAAAATAAGTCCAAAGCCTCATCCACTTAAATAAAGCTTGCATGTAGTTAATTATAGTTCTGTTATCTCACACGTCGGTCTTGCAGTACAAAACAAGTTTTGTACTCATCCGCTTTGCTTAATATTAATTGTTGCAGAGGAAGAAGGTGAGCCCCAAGGGCCTCACTTTTGTGAGTCATGTTCTTGTGCGCTGCTTGGGACGATTAGCTTGGCGGTCCGGTTGGTTGCCTTGTGGGTAAAGGCACACCGATTGGCTTTTGTTTATCGCCATCTTATGGCCATTTTGCTTCATTGTGTATTTACTTATCTTTATGAATTTTGGCAGTCGGCCTCTCTTTTGTAATAACTCTCTTTATATTATCTATGTCTTTTAGTTGTTGCTTTTGCTTCGCTCTATGTGTATGAATGGAATTGATGCATGATTTTGTAGCGGGTGTGTATCTGCATTTAGGAAGTATACATATCTCGAGGCTTGGTTTATTTGATTTGTACTGTTAGGACCTAGTGGATGGTTAAACAGTACAAGCCGAATAAACCGGGGTCCTCACACCTGCCTCCTCGCCTCGTTTTCTCGCGGAGCAACCTCCCTTTTGTCCCGTCGCCATTAAACCGGCGTCCTCGTGCTCAGTAGGCCTCCGGACTACATGAGTGCTCCTTCGAGGTCCTCCTTTGAACCCTTCCCTTACACTCTCAGCCGCCCTCCCAGCTCACTTCCTGTGTGTGGAACTCAAAGCTCCTGAGATTCCCAATCTACCATTGTTGCCGGGGAGCTCCGCCGGTGGTCTTGGAGCTCCAGTGGTTTTAATTGCAACTTGGAATGCCAGCTTGTTCAATTAACCACCCGGAGCCTTTTTCCTAACTCTTTGTGGTTGATTTCACAGAGGAAGCCCCTGGGGAGAACTGTTCTTCGAGGCTTCTTCTGCCTTCCTCCTCGACTCCGGCGAACTGCTCCACCGCTGGGCCTCCTCCGATATCCTCTGGACTTTCCCTACACTCGGGTGAGTTCATTTTAGCCCCTAAGAGCTCTAGGTCTAAGTAGTTAGCTTGTAGCGCTCGTGTTCGCTGTTTTCGGTTTTACTGAAAACTTGCACTCCTAGCCTATCTCCGGCTCGCCGGCGTTCAAGGCCATCACCGCCGTCGAGAGTGTCCCTGGTAGGTCCGCGACGTTATTGTGAGTGTAATGGTGCCCTTGGTCGGCGCCGGCGAGGTCCCCATCGCCGGTGGTGAGCTTGTGACCAAACTTGTGTTTTGCCGTGTCGTACTCGGATAGGAATCGTGGTCTTATGATTAGCATTAATGTTGTCTGAGGTTGCTCATTAATGCTGCCCGAGATTGCTCTTTATTGTTGTCTTGCCGGCAAAACGCGCGTGCCGCTAAGTCCTAGGACCTCCTCGGGTTAATCGTGGCCGTCCACGACCTCCCCAGGTTTAGATCCGAGCCTTTGGCTCCTTTCCGAAAAGTTTAAGCCTCTGGATCTCCCCCTGGTATAATCTCAGCCGTTAAGATCACCTCCAAGTTAGATCTGTACCGTATAGGGTTTTCTGTGTAAATTCTTGTCGCAAGACCTCCTAGAGTAGTCTCCGTCGTTAAGGACCTCTATGGATTAGTTTTAGCCGTTGGATCTAGCTCTGTGAAAAATCTCAAGCACTAGGACCTCCCCTGGCTAGATCCTAGCCGCCCGTGACCTCTTTAAGCTCAATCTAAGCCGCTAGGACCACTCCTGTGTAAAAAGACCTCCCCTTGGTCTTTTTGCCAAAACCACCCCCTGGACCTCCACCGAGGTCCTCTTTGCGAAAAGACCTCCCATTGGTCATTTTTGCAAAGACCACCCTTGACCACCCTCGGGGTCCTCTTTGTAAAAAAACCACCCCTGGTCTTCTACAAAGACAACCCCCGCTTAGGACCTCTTAGGCTCAATCCTAGCCGTTCACGACCTCCTCGGATTTAGATCTGAGCATTGGATCACCTTGGTAAAACTCTTAGTCTTCAGACCTCCCTCCGCGTCGATCTGGACTGTTCAGGACCTCCCTAGGCCTAATCCGAACCGTCCAGATCTCCTCCCGTTAAAACCCTGTCGCATAGGACCTCCCCAAGTAGATCTTGGCCATCCAAGACCTCCTCGTGTAAATCCCAGCCGATCAAGACCTCCCCCTGGAGATCTTGACCGTCTAGGACCTCCTCCTTTAGATCCGTAGCGTTAGGACCTCCTCCTCTGGTCTAAACCGTTAGATTTAGATCTAACGGGCTAGACCTCCCTCTGTAGATTTAGCCGTAGGACCTCCATCTGGAGATCTAGACCGTTGGGACCTCCCCCGAGAGATCCTGACCGTTCCGACCTCCTTCCTTTGATTTAAAGCCTTAGAACCTCCCCTAGTGCTCGGGACCGCCAGATCTCGATCTGACGGTCACGACCTCTGTTAGGCGCGAGGACCTCCTTTGCGTGCGTTGTGCATGCACTGGTCGTGGCCGTTGCATCCAATCTCAACGGCCCAGACCTCCCCAATGCGGGAGGAGGTCTTCCCGTGTGCTGTGCTTCGAGGTCCGTGGCCGTGCGATGAAGGATCGACGGCCCACGACCTCCCCTTTTTCCTTCAGTTCATTTGGACCTCCCGAGAGCTCAAATTTTCTGAGTCTTTTGATGTTTCAAATTTCAAAAATGTTTATCTTTGTCATTTTAGCTTTTTTTTGAATGATTCCAGTTCCTGTAGCTTTGTTATAGTATGAACTTTAATCTGAGAATGAATTTAGGCACTGTTATGTAGCAGAAAACGATATAAATCGCATGGTCTTGTAGTGAAAATCGAATGGCTTTGTTATGTAGTGAAAAAGGTTGTTTAGAAATTCATTGAAAATTTGTAAAATATATAACTTATTCTCTGTGATTCCAAACTAAGCAAACTAAGTTTTGTTAAAACCCACTAGGAATGTACTGTATTGTAGAATAAGTCTTCATATGAACCTTGCCACTGAAATTAATGATCTACTAGTTTTAGAACTTAGAAAAATCATAACTAATTCATTATAACTCCAATTTGTGCAAACTCAGTTTTGCTGTTGTTAAGATAACCATATCTACCCACCATAAAAATTTCAGGTTCCAGATCAATATAGAAATTTTTGTCATGAACAGTAATCGTAATTAATTTAGTTATGAGTTTTCAGGCTGAGAGAACTTAGGTTAGCCATAAATTTTTCATGCTAAGTCCAAATGAAGTGATTCTTGTTTCTAAAATTGTCTAAAATCAACCTCTAGCTGCTGTAAAATTTCATGGGATTTGGATGTTCTTTGCTGTTGAGTTCCTTTTGGTGTTCTTCGTTCTTATTGGTTTTATCGCCTTTTCGCGTTAGGTTCCGAAGAATTTATTGAACCTGAGCACTCCCCTCTGCAGCAAGACCAATCCCAGCAAGGCAAGCAGTTTGATCATGTTAATCCCTGTATTTTTAAGTATTTATGTTGTTTACAAAATTCTATGTATGCATTGCTAGTTTGTGTTAAACTATTGTCGTTAGTTGACCTAGTAGATGCATTTCCTTAGGCAAATGATTATTCTCTACTACCGTGAGCCTAGGTTATTGTTGTGATTTAGAGTTCGTGGATGAGCTCTTGTCACTTAGTAGTTGCGAATTAATTGCTTAGCCATGCTTAGCTTCTGGTAGAAATGGGCGGTTATCGACTTGTCGATAACCTTGATCACATAAAACTTATTATGATTTATGATTTCAGCCTTGTGCCTTGTCTACTTATGAAAACTAAAACCGAAAACAAAATGATTTAGACTTGGGCACAATGGTATGATTGGTGTGCTTTTGGGTGTGACTGGAATGGTGCCCGAGTCAACAAGGACCGAACATCTTGTTACACTAAACCAAGCATTTTAGCGTGCTAACCACACTAGAGGGTATGGGACCTCTCTTGACTTAGTACTTTGGCGTGTATTGGCTTCGGGTCGCAGGAGGTCGCAGGAGGGATGGTGTTGGGAGCATTGTAGTGTCCGAAAGGCTTCACCCGTGATGGGATTTGTTGTCTTTCGGCTTGCAATGTAAGCGTATGGGTTTCTATCCATACGAGCGGCTCGTAGTCAATGCACAATATTGGAAAGCGTCTCATAGGACTTAGCCGAGCCGGTATACCTTCGGTAGTGTGCTTTGTGGCTTAAAGGCGGTCTGAAGTGTGGGTACATTGGTACACCCCTCCAGGGTTAAATCTATTCGAATAGCCTCGTCCTAGGTTATGGACACGCTTGGCAAGGTCTTTCAAGAGTTAGACTACAACCTTTTAATTAAAACTTGATAGGTGGTACGAATCTGGGATTCGTGCTATGTTGTGGTGACTATTGGGATAGTCACTTCTAGGTGGTTACTTGTATGTATCTTTATTTCGCTGTTATTTTAACAATAAAACAGATTTGCAAACCTGCTTTTAAATGTATTACATTATTGCAAATAAAGTTGGCTTTATGCAAAATGAGACATACAACCTCCACCTAAACAAGCTTGCATGTAGTTTATGAATAGGTCTGCTATTCCACACGTCAGTCTTGCGAGTACCTTGTGTACTCAGTTATCTTGCTTAAATGTATTTATTGCAGAGGAAGAAGGTAAGCTTGAGGGGCCTCACTTCTGTGAGTTGTGCTGTGGTAGCCTTAGGGGCGTCTAGCTTGGCGGCCCGGTCGGTTGCCTTGTGGGTTATGTGGCTAACCGGTCGACTTTTGTTCTAGCCATCTTATGGCACCTTTTGCTTCCGCTGTCATTCTTGTATATTGTTCTATTTGGCCGGTCGGCTCTCTTTTGTAATAACTTTACTTATTGTATGTCGTTGTTAAACTTAGTGATGTATGTTGTATGGAAATGATGTGTAATTTTGTGATGATGAGCATATGCTATAATTCTGGGAAGCATATGTCCATCGAGGCTTAGAATGTTTAATTAGTAATGCTAGAACCATTTGGAGGTTAAGTGTTACTAGTTAAATATTCCGGGTCCTCACACGCTACCATTGGACTGGCCATCCTCCGGAAGCCCCCTCTTGCGCCAGATGGGTCTACTGTCGACCAACACCCGTACCAACAACATAGCACAAATGACACTAAGACATCACAAATTATTTAGCCAAGTCCCGCCCACACAGGACATGTGGTGGTACGGTAAGGCGTAGCATCATGCGCTCGAAGACCGGTCCTTAACTGACTTGGGCGACTTTCCATAAAACCCCAGGCCTTAACCTAACAGATTAAGCCCGTGCATAAACCTGCACCCACCAATCATCCATTTCGCCCAAGTCCAAACCCATTTTTATTTTATTTTCCAAGTCATTTGTAAAACTCCCATGATACACCAATGCCAAGGGTACAATTTAAACAATAATTGATTATTGGCTGAAATTCCCCAAATCAAACAAGTTTGGTCTATAAGCATGGCTAAGCAATACGTTTAAACGATCCTAGTTCATACTATCGTATCAACCAGGTTTTATCTAGGGTGTCAATGTGTTTGATTCAATATCAACATTGGTCATACAAATGAGTTAGGTATAACTATGAATTTAAAAATAGGAATTTATATTACTAAATATAAATAAGCATGCCGTAATAATTTAAAAACAGAATATAAATAATTTAAAATAATAGGATCAATATGATCAAGGGTATAACTTGCCTCTCTTGAGGTGACGTTGTTTTTCTTAACAGGTCACCTAGTACTCACAAGTACTATCCTCAGGTAGTTCAAGTGTATAATCACGATGATCATACAGTCAAAATCAATCCTCTCAGGTTGCTCTTCAAACGGCGTCGAAATCTGACTTTCCGAAGTCGTCGAAATCTAATCGTGAAAATACGACAAATTCAACTCAAATTCAAAAAGACAGATCAAATTAACTCCAAATAGAAATATTTTATTTTAGCTAGCTAGATAATAATTTTATATGAATTTACAAACTTGAATGGACTAAAACGGAGCTGGGATTCAAAAGATACGAATTTTTTAAGTTTGAATTTACATGGAATAATGAATTAGGGTTTAAGGGAATTATTGATCAAATGAACCCAAAATTAAAATTTTTTGGTTTGGTTGGCTAGATCTTGATTTTATATGAATTTAGGAATTTGAATCGAGAGAATCGGAGTTCGTATGAGGGAGAACGAACCCTGGGAAGTTTTAAATATCAAAACCCTAATTTTCAGCTTTTATTGAATTTCTTGAATTATTTTTCTAAAGGAAAATCGGTTTATTGCGCAAGCTAACGTCAGCAGCCGATTTTCGGAATTTTAAAAGAATTACAAGGTTTTCCGACATGTGGGACCCACATGTCGGTGGCTCGGCTTTTGGTGGACTGGGTTTATGGACCCTTGGATTTGGGGGAACGGTGGGAGTGCCACGCAAGCGCGTGCGTAGGCGCTGATTGTGTGCCACATAGGCGACACGCGGGTTGCGGCGCTGAGTTGGAGTCGCGGTGGCGGCCGCGTGGCAGCCACGTGGCTGGGCCACGTAGGAAACGGCCGATGGCACTCTCGGCCGTGAGCTCGCCGGCGAGCGGCGGCACAGCAACGGGAATGGATGACACCAAAAGAGAGAGGAGGGTGTGAGGGTCCTGTTGCTTACCACGGCGACGCTCGGGCACGAAGAATTTGCCGGCGGCGAGGACTTTGGCGGCGGCGGCGACCGGGTCAATGGCGGCGACGAGCTCCGGTGGTGCTCGGGCGAGGCGGAGGTGCGCACGTCGTAGGCGAGGCTACGGCGATACCGTTGGTGGCAGCGGCGAGGCGAGAGCGGCGACGGTGGCGGCGCTAGAGGCGGCGAGGAGCTGGCGGTCGGTGGCGACAAAATCTCGAAAACCGACGAGATGGAGGCGAGAGGGGAGGAGTGGGTGGCGGCATTGGCTCCGGTGGGCAGAGGGGCACACCATGCCTCCCTTTATAGGTGCGGAGGAGCACGGGGGAAGGAGGTCGGGCGCGGGATCGCGGCGGCGATTGCGGGATGTTCCCGGGGATCTCGGACGCGGACGAGGGGCAACGGCCGGGAGAAGGGGCGGCGAGATGAGGGGAATTTAATGCGCACTAGACCACGAAGAATCCAGGAGGATTACGCGGGATTGAGGAGCTCTGGTGGCGCGCTAATGGCGGCAAAGTGCGGCGGCGAGAGGAAGAAGAAGCGCGGAAGAGAGAGCGTGGCCATCGGATTTTCATCCGATGGTTGGGAGGAGCGGGCTGCGTGGAGGTTTGTTGACCGTCCGATTTAAATCGGACGGTAGAGAGAGAGAGAAAGCGGGCGAGGGCTGGGTGGGGCGGCCAACTAGGCCGTGCGCGAGGGAATATAAATGGGCCGAGTAGGTTTCGGCCCGGAGGGGTTTTAGGATTTTAAATTGATTTATGAATTGTTTTAATTCCAAAAATTAGTTTAGGCTTTAGAAAATAGCAAAATACACCCAAAAATTATGAGCAAATTCACAGAAATTCCCTGAGTTATTTTGGACTTTAATAAAATAGTTCCAACTTATAATTGCCTATAGTTTTTGCAAATAATTTAATTTGGCTTTGAAATATTTAGGAAAAAGCTTTTCAAAAACTCAGAAAAATCTAGAAATTAATTAAATCTTTATTTTCGAGATCAAACCAACTGAAACTACAAGAACTTCAAGTAAATTTTAAATTTTGACTTTTACAACTTCAGGAATTCAAATAAGACAATCAAACTCTTTCAAATTTTCAGGAAAATCCAATAAAACAATAACTTTTATTTATTTTATTTTGGTAACAGCACTTTGGGATGTTACAAAGTACCCCCCTTAAAAGGAATCTCGTCCCCGAGATTCGGAGAGGCTAGAAAGAAAGAAGACGGACAAAGGATAAATGAATTGAGAGATAGAGAGTCTATCTTCAGGTTGACTTTACATCCAGGGGTTTCGAGTTGTCCGAAGTTTTGAAGTGTCGACTCGTCTTTTAAGTTCCAGGCGCATCGATAGGTTAGGAGTCCAATGGATTGTTAGATAAGAGAAGAATAGCAAAGGGTGAGAGAGAAAGATATGAGGGAAGAAGTCTACTCATTTAAAGCAAACGTTGTACACAAGATCAAAAGATCTATATACGACGTACCAAAAGGAAACATACCATACAAGTTAAGAAACAATACAACGTTCTACTCGATCGATACTCGTAAGTTGGTGAAACGACTCAATACACAGAATGAGTCTTGGCACACTTAAGCTATATGGCTTGGCTGACAAAACGATCTTTGGTATATCTTGTCCATTGTCCTTGGATGGTGGAGACGATGATACTTTCTCGATGGCTCCATGTCTTGTAGTCTTGAACATAAGGGTTAAGAAACGTATTGACCATCTATAGAAATTTTCATGGGAGAGAGGATCCATTTAACATTATAAAATGGTGAAGAAAAGATTTTGTAAGAAATAATTGCTATGAAGAAGCTACAAATAGATGACCAGGATGAGGAGAGAACAAATTATTCTTTTTCTTGTTATAAAATAAGTTTTGAAGTTTTCAACTAACGACCATTCTAACTAGGTCACGACATACAGTCGATATGGCTCTAATACCACTTTGTCAGAACCCGGGATTAATATCCCAGATCCTCTGTGCATTTCTGAACTAGTCCCATGATCAGTAGCTAGTTCACACAGTAAACAAATATGGTAACAAAATTCATATCACAACTTTATTAATAATTAACAGAGTTTACTACAAAGAAGGCTTACAGGCCCACAATAAAATAAACACAGCGGAAGACGAAGATGTAGTAGGGTCCAGTTAATCTGCCACAGGCAATCGACTGGGGAAGCGGCCTAGTCGTCGAGGTCCACATCGGTAGCAAAGTCCTTCTCCTCTGAAATTTTGTTTGCATAAAGCAAGAATGAGCACAACTTCCGTGCTCGCAAGTTACACCTGTCAAGTAACAGAATGACATGCATATATGGATGTAACAAAGGATGGCATATTTGTTGATTTGCATAAAGCAGCATTTTCTTTAAATACTTGTACTAAGTTCCAAAGCAGAAGTTTTATAACTACAAATCATTTTATAAATTCTCAGTTTATAGTCAGATAACATTCACACATGAATGGTGAAGGATGTCCTCCTATCACATGGCTTCCTGCCCAAATCCCATTTGGATAAACCAGTTTTGAAGAAGTCTTTTTCCGACAAAACCAAAGTCTAACTTTGAGTAGTTCTGCTAGCATGTCCATAACCGTGGACACGGCTATTCGAATAGTTTTACACTCTGCAGAGATTGTACAACTTTACCCACAAGAGATAATCAACTTTCAATGTCCGTCTGACACACTTCCGAAGGTGTGCGACTAAGTGATTATCACGAGACCTTTACAATGTTCTGTCTTAATGTATTTATGCCCGCTAAGGTTTCGCTACCATTGGACTGGCCATCCTCCGGAAGCCCCCTCTTGTGCCAGATGGGTGTACTGTCTGACCAACACCCATACCAACAACATAGCACAAATGATACTAAGACATCACAAATTATTTAGCCAAGTCCCGCCCACACAGGACATGTGGTGGTACGGTAAGGCGTAACATCATACGCTCGAAGACCGGTCCTTAACTGACTTGGGAGACTTTCCATAAAAACCCCTAGGCCTTAATCCTAACCAGATTAAGCCCGTGCATAAACCTACACCCACCAATCATCCATTTCGCCTAAGTCCAAACTCATTTTTATTTTATTTTCCAAGTCATTTGTAAAACTCCCATGACACACCAATGCCAAGGGTACAATTTAAACAATAATTGATTATTGGCTGAAATTCCCCAAATCAAACAAGTTTGGTCTATAAGTATGGCTAAGCAATACGTTTAAACGATCCTAGTTCATACTATCGTATCAACCAGGTTTTATCTAGGGTGTCAATGTGTTTGATTCAATATCAACATTGGTCATACAAAGGATTTAGGTATAACTATGAATTTAAAAATAGGAATTTATTTTACTGAATATAAATAAGCATGCAGTAATAATTTAAAAACAGAATATAAATAATTTAAAATAATAGGATCAATATGATCAAGGGTATAACTTGCCTCTCTTGAGGTGACGTTGTTTTTCTTAACAGGTCACCTAGTACTCACAAGTACTATCCTCAGGTAGTTCAAGTGTATAATCACGATGATCATACAGTTAAAATCAATCCTCTTAGGTTGCTCTTCAAACGGCGTCGAAATCTGACTTTCCGAAGTCGTCGAAATCTAATCGTGAAAATACGACAAATTCAACTCAAATTCAAAAAGACAAATCAAATTAACTCCAAATAGAAATATTTTATTTTAGCTAGCTAGATAATAATTTTATATGAATTTACAAACTTGAATGGACTAAAACGGAGCTGGGATTCAAAAGATACGAATTTTTTAAGTTTGAATTTACATGGAATAATGAATTAGGGTTTAAGGGAATTATTGATCAAATGAACCCAAAATTAAAAAATTTTGGTTTGGTTGGCTAGATCTTGATTTTATATGAATTTAGGAATTTGAATCGAGAGAATCGGAGTTCGTATGAGGGAGAACGAACCCTGGGAAGTTTTAAATATCAAAACCCTAATTTTCAGCTTTTATTGAATTTCTTGAATTATTTTTCTAAAGGAAAATTGGTTTATTGCGCAAGCTGACGTCAGCAGCCAATTTTCGGAATTTTAAAAGAATTACAAGGTTTTCTGACATGTGGGACCCACATGTTGGTGGCTCGGCTTTTGGTGGACTGGGTTTATGGACCCTTGGATTTGGGGGAACGGTGGGAGTGCCACGCAAGCGCGTGCGTAGGCGCTGATTGTGTGCCACGTAGGCGACACGCGGGTTGCGGCGCTGAGTTGGAGTCGCGGTGGCGGCCGCGTGGTAGCCACGTGGCTGGAACACGTAGGAAACGGCCGGCGGCACTCTCGGCCGTGAGCTCGTCGGCGAGCGGCGGCACAGCAACGGGAATGGATGACACCAAAAGAGAGAGGAGGGTGTGAGGGTCCTGTTGCTTACCACGACGACGCTCGGGCACGGAGAATTTGCCGGCGGCGAGGACTTTGGCGGCGGCGGCGACCGGGTCAATGGCGGCGACGAGCTCCGGTGGTGCTCGGGCGAGGTGGAGGTGCGCACGACGTAAGCGAGGCTACAGCGATGCCGTTGGTCGTGGCGGCGAGGTGAGAGCGGCGACGGTGGCGGCGCTAGAGGCGGCGGGGAGCTGGCGGTCGGTGGTGACAAAATCTCGAAAACCGACGAGATGGAGGCGAGAGGGGAGGAGTGGGTGGCGGCATTGGCTCCAGTGGGCAGAGGGGCACACCATGCCTCCCTTTATAGGTGCGGAGGAGCACGGGGGAAGGAGGTTGGGCGCGGGATTGCGGCGGCGATTGCGGGACGTTCCCGGGGATCTCGGACGCGGACGAGGGGCAACGGTCGGGAGAAGGGGCGGCGAGATAAGGGGAATTTAATGCGCACTAGACCGCGAAGAATCTGGGAGGATTACGCGGGATTGAGGAGCTCCGGTGGCGCGCTAATGGCGGCGGGTGCGAGCAGCGAGAGGAAGAAGAAGCACGGGGAAGAGAGAGGCGTGGCCATCGGATTTTCATCCGATGGTTGGGAGGAGCGGGCTGCGTGGAGGTTTGTTGACCGTCCGATTTAAATCGGACGGTAGAGAGAGAGAAAGCGGGCGAGGGCTGGGTGGAGCGGCCAACTGGGCCGTGCGCGAGGGAATAGAAATGGGCCGAGTAGGTTTCGTCCCGGAGGGGTTTTAGGATTTTAAATTTATTTATGAATTGTTTTAATTCCAGAAATTAGTTTAGGCTTTAGAAAATAGCAAAATACACCCAAAAATTATGAGCAAATTCACAGAAATTCCCTGAGTTATTTTGGACTTTAATAAAATAGTTCCAACTTATAATTGGCTATAGTTTTTGCAAATAATTTAATTTGGCTTTGAAATATTTAGGAAAAAAGCTTTTAAAAAACTCAGAAAATTCTAGAAATTAATTAAATTTTTATTTTCCAGATCAAACCAACTGAAACTACAAGAACTTCAAGTAAATTTTAAATTTTGACTTTTACAACTTCAGGAATTCAAATAAGACAATTAAACTCTTTCAAATTTTCAGGAAAATCCAGTAAAACAATAACTTTTATTTATTTTATTTTGGTAACAGCACTTTAGGATGTTACAGTAATGCATGTACTAGATTGAATTAGCGAAGTATTCAGAAACTTCTGCCTCAATCTGCTCCATAGCGATCTTCTCCTCTTGGGCAACTATGGTTAGGGGCGCTACAATGTCCAAAGGAGGGATGATGGGGGCTGCTATGGGCTGTCCACATCCATGAGTGCGACTAATTGCTATGGACCCTCTATGTCTGCAATGGCGTGGTGTGCCTCATGCTGTCCTTTGCCCTTCTTCTTAGACTAGAAAGCATCAATAACATGTTGCGACCCACGACCTTACCCTTCTTGCCCCTCTCCTTCGTGAGAGGCTTTCTCACCATTGTAGCTACTAGCATGGGCTTCATAGCTAACATTACTACTAGGTGGCTGTGAGATGTAGTTCTTTCTTAGAACATCATCTTGAACTTTCGCAACTTGCATGATGTTAATTAATTCAGCATACTCCATGTAGCCGTCTTCACGATAGTTGCGTGCGAATTGCACTGTATTCGGGTGAAAGGTAGAGAGAGCCTTCTCAATCTTCTGCTCATCCGTGATTACATTACCACAGAATTGTAGTCTGGTACAAATTCTGGACATGCTGGGTCAATTCTTCGAACTCTTGGTTTGTGATCCTAGTCATCTTCATATTCATACAAAGAGTTCATAAGATTACTGCTGGAAATTTGCGTAAAATGGTTGCAAATTCTCATAACGCTCTTCGAACTCTAGTTTGTAATCCCGTATTTTCTATGTATTTTTCATGATTTATTGCCATTTTCAATGATTAAAAGCAATATAAACAATCACATATAATCAAAATAGTAAATACAATAAATAAATTGCATATAAATAACAATAAAAAAGTTAAACATGCTCAAAAGTTTAAGATATGCAAAAATATGGATTCCCGAGGCCCTTTTCTGCTGGAAAAATGACTTTTTGACGAATTCTGCAACTTCGAGAGTTTAACACGCAAACTTTTAGTACATCAAAAATTTTGCGCACAATTTTTCATTTTCCGAGGGGTTATTATTCAAGAATTTCTTTATCCCAGAAAATACTTGTAATTTTCAGAATCACAGAGGTCCTTTATGCAAACATTTCCTCACCCGTATAATTATCCTCGTAATTTTCAGAATCACGAGGGTCCTTTTCGCAAAAAATCAGGATTTTTCTTTCTTTTCCTATTTTTTTTTTCTCTCAGGATTCCTTTGGCCCCCATTTTATTTTTCTTCACCATTTGGGTTATCATTGATCGGTTGACTAAAGTGGCACATTTCCTCCCCATCAAGACTCAGCTTCACGTGGGTCCCTTAGCCGAGGTCTATGTTTCGAGGATCGTGAGCTTGCATGGTGTGCCAAAGACGATTGTTTCTGATCGTGGTGCGCTCTTTACCTCCCGATTTTGGCATAACTTGCAAGAGGCTATGGGGACTCGCCTTTCCTTTAGCACAACTTTTCATCCCCAGACTGATGTCGAGATGGAGAGAGTCAACCAAGTTTTGGAAGACATGCTCCATGCTTGTGTTCTTTTATATGGGAAGAATTGGGAGAAGTGCCTGCCATTGCCGAGTTCTCCTACAACAATAGTTTCCAGGCCAGTCTCGGCATGACACCTTTTGAGGCCTTATATGGGAGAAGGTGCAGAATCCCCTTAAACTGGTCAGAGAGAGGTGAGAGGCAATTCTTCGGCCTAGAGTCGATCAATGAGGCCGAAAGTCAAGTTCAGCTTATTCGCGATCGTTTGCGCACAGCCCAATCTAGGCAAAAGAGCTATGCGGATCGTCGTCGTTGTGAGTTGAGCTTTGAGCCCAATGACTTTGTTTATCTCAAAGTCTCTCATCTGAAGGGTCATCAGCGTTTTGGCGTGAAGGGCAAGTTAGCTCCTCGATATGTTGGGCCTTACCGTATCATCGAGAAGGTAGGAGCTGTTGCCTACAAGTTGAAGTTGCTCGCTGTACTTGAAGGGGTACATGATGTGTTCCATGTGTCCCATTTGAAGAAGTGCCTTCGTGTTCCAACCGAGGAAACTCCGTTGGAAAATCTCGATGTTCAAGAAGATTTGACCTACCGTGAGCATCCTGTTCGTATCCTTGAAGAAGCTGAGCGAAGAACAATGAATTATGCCATCAAGTTCCTTAAAGTTCAGTGGTCAAACCATTCCGAGGATGAAGCAACTCGGGAGCGGGAAGATCGCCTGCGTGCGGACTACCCGTCTTTCTTCTCCGAGTGAACGGAATCTCGGGATGAGATTCTTGTAATGGGGGAGATTTGTAACATCCCAAATCTTGACTTGTGTTTCAAATGTAAGAAAATGTGTAGAAATTAAAACCTTTCCTACATCTTGTTGTCATTTGAGTATTATGAGAATTCTTGTAAAGGAATTATGGAAATTCAAAATCACAAGTCTCTTTTGACCTAACTCTTCAATCTTTGAAAAAAATTTCTAGATAATCTTGTGATCATCCTCTGAAAATATTTTTCCTTGGTTCTAGGAATGTTGTGTGACCCCTCTGAAAAATTTCATAATTTTTAGAAATTGTTTGAATATTTTAAGAGGCCAGTCAAACTAGTTTGACATTTGGTCAAACCCTAGAACAAGCCCTGAGAAATTTCTGGAGAAAAATACTTTGCATAAAAACCTCTGAAAAATTTACATAAGGTTTATCCTACAGCTAGGAACCTCTAGTTCAAATTTCAAATTTCAGGCTAGTCTTGGCATGGCACCGTTTGAGGCTTTGTATGGGAGGAGGTGCAGAACCCCATTGAACTGGTCAGAAACTGGTGAGAGGCAGTTCTTTGGTCCAGATTCAATCAATGAGGCCGAAAGCCACGTTCAGTTGATTCGCGAGCATTTACGCGTGGCCCAGTGCAGGCAAAAGAGTTATGCAGATCGTCGCCGCCGTGAGTTGAGCTTCTAGCCCAATGACTTTGTTTATCTCAAAGTCTCACCGTTGAAGGGCCATCGGCGTTTCGGCATCAACGGCAAGTGTGAGGACCCCGGTTTATTCGGCTTGTACTGTTTAACTATCCACTTGGTCCTAACAGTACAAATCAAATAAACCAAGCCTCGAGATATGTATACTTCCCAGAATTGCAGTATACACACCCCGTTACAAAATCATGCATCAATTCCATTCATACACATAGAGCCGAAGCAAAAACAACAACTGAAAGACATAGATAATATAAAGAAAGTTATTACAAAAGAGAGGCCGACCGGCCAAATAACACATAGGTAACTAATTTAAACAGCGGAAGCAAAATGGCCATAAGATGGCGATAAACAAAAGCCAATCGGTGTGCCTTTACCCACAAGGCAACCAACCGGATCGCCAAGCTAATCGTACCACACACACGCAACAACACACTCACAAAAGTGAGGCCCTTGGGGCTCACCTTCTTCCTCTGCAACAATTAATATTAAGCAAGCGGATGAGTACAAAACTTGTTTTTGTACTCGCAAAACCGACGTGTGAGATAACGAACTATAATTAACTACATGCAAGCTTTATTTAAGTGGATGAGGCTCTGGACTTATTTTCAGCATAAAGCAAGTTTTCATTTGCAATAAAGTAATAGATTCAAAGCAAGTTTGCAATTTAACTTTTATTGTTCAAATAAAAGAGAGACAAATATAACAATAGATAGATGACAACACCAACCTAGAAGTGACTAACCCATAGTCACCACAACAATAGCATGAAGTACCCCTTCATACCACCCATGTCAAGTTTAAGTTTTTAAAAGGTTGTAGTCTAGTTCTTGCACGACCTTACCAAGCATGTCCATAACCTAGGGCGAGGCTATTCAAATAGTTTTAACCTGCGGGGGTGTACCAATGTACCCACACGATAGACCGCCTTTCCACCAGCCACGGTTAGCATACTTCCTTTGGTATGCAGGCACGGCTAAGTCTAACAAGACACTTTCCAATGGACGATGCTAATTAATAGCCGCAACCCACGGGAGAAAGACACACTAGACAGCCTAACCAGTCTGCTAATGCTCCCCTCCAACACCACAAACACACACACACAAGAACACACCCACCAACCAACTCATAATTAACACCTCCCAAAGTACTTAGTCAAGAGAGGTTCCATATCCCCCTCGTGTGGTTAGCACGCAATAAGCGCTTGGCTTAGTGACACAAGTAACTCGGTCCTTGGGGACTTAGGCACCATTCCAACACACCCAACAGATCACATCAACATACCGTTGTGCCCAAGTCAAGATATAGTTTTGTTTTCAGTTTTTGATTTGTAAATCAATAAAACGCAAGGGTTGGACATAATGGAGTAGTATAAGTATTTGTGTGATCAAGATCATCGACTAAGTCGATGATCGCCCAATACTACCGATACTAGGCATGGCTAAGCAATATTTATTCGAAGTCTACTAAGTGACAAGAGCTCATCCAACGAACTCTAATCACAGCAAATAACCTAGGCTCGGGTAGTAGAGGATAATCATTTACCCACAGATTATGCAACTAGAGGTCTAACTAATCAATTTAACAACAAAATAGCAATGCATACATAGGAGTTAAACAAAATATTAGACTTTAAAAGTAATGGGATCAAATGGGAAATGATCAAACTGCTTGCCTGCTTGCTGTTGCTCAAACTGTTGCGGAGGATCGTTCTCGGGGTTACCTCAAATGACGAAGCCTAAGCGAAAGAGCGAAAACAACCAATAAGACGAGCAACACTTAAATGAAAGAGCAAGCAAAAATTATCCAAATGCGACGAAATTTATACACAAGGTAAAATACTAATATACCTAGCCATAGAAACTGGAAAAACCTAATTTGGATTTGTGGTGCAAAAGATATCCCTTAAAAACCTATTTTCGGCCATAATTAGGTACTGTAGCAAAAATATTTTCTTGAAAGATTTTGAAGCTGAAACTTTTATGGTAGCTACCTACTGGTATAGTGATAAGCCATATAAAATTTCAGGTCATTTGGAGTTATATTGAAATAGTTATGATTTGTCTAAATTGTTTAGGGTATTAAACTGAAATATGATCCTTATGATTTTTTTAAAAAAGTAAAATTTGTGAAACCAATTTTCCTAGAAAATACACTATCAGAGGAAGCTAATCCAATTGGATTCATACAACAATCAGCTATAGATAAAAAGATATGCATTTTATAAGTTTGCTAAAAGTTCTGAAAAACAGTACTAAGTTCACTTGTTTACTATTTTTGAAAAAGGTTTTCCAGATTGGATCATGGTCTACAATTATTTTTCTAATTAAGTTCAAGGTATAAGGAAGCTAAAAAAATTGGAATCATCTAATTTGGATCTATAGTTACAGAGATACAAAAATGACAAGACCCTAAAGTTCTGTAGTTTTTGGACTTAGCATTTTCGGAGATTTTCCTAACACCCGGAGACGTGGACGATTGAGAGCCGTCGATCTCAGATCGGACGTCCCTGGTTGAATCCGGCGACACGAGCACCGAGCGCGCGAGCGAGAGGGCCGACGTGGAGGCTCGTGGTCGTTGATCTGGATCCAGCGGCGAAGACCAGACCACGTCGCTCCGCGGCGTTGTCGTCCGACAACGCGCCGAAAAACTCACGGCAAAACGCCGGCGACCAAAACACGGCGGCGGGTGAATGCGAGAAATGGTGCGCAATAGCATCGCGCACCCTGCAGTACCACCCACACCGACGGTGGTGGACGAGCGCGGCGCGGCGGCGAGGCGGCGGTAAAGGCGACAACGTCGACAAGCAACAAGGAGCTCCACGATTCGTTTAAGCGGTGCGAGCATCTAGGGACTCTGCGATGCTACGAGTGACGCGGAGGTGGAGAGGATGACCGGCGACTCGGCGACGAAGCTCGCGACGGACCGAGGAAGATGGCGCGGGAAGATGGCACGGCAAAATCAACCACGCCGCGTCACCACGATGGGTTCCGAGCACGAGAAGCTCCCGAGAAAGGAATTGGAAGAGGAGCACTCACCGTGGCGGAGACGAAGAAGGGTGCTCGCGGCGAAATGGGGAAATCAAAATCCCGGTGCTCCGTTGAAACCACACGAAAAGGAGCGGTTGTTAAGCACCACCGAGGTGAGGAGAAGCAACAGGAGCAAGGAGGAGCCAGGAACCACCGAGCACCGGGTTCACCGAAGCTCGCGGGCAACAATGGCGGCGAGAGATTTTGGCGCTCGGGAGCTCCACAAGGCGGTGGGTGCACGGGAGAGCTCAAGGGTGTGTAAAGGAGGATAAAGGAGGACAATGGGGGCTTAAGTAGGCACGAGGAGCGAGAAGGCACCGTTGGCGCCTCGAGTTCTGCTGCCGCTACGGTCGCCGTGGCGGCGGGAGCGATTGAGCGACGACTAAATGGGGCGGTGGGTAGCGGGCATTTAATGCGCTTGCGAGCGGTTGGCGAAGCGGAGGTGGCGAGACGCTGCGCACCACGCTTCGGCTCCGCCATGGCGCAGCGCGCGCGCGAGCGAGGAGGGCGGCGATGGCGGCCGTCCGATTTGCATCAGCGGCTCCGTCGTCGAGTTGAAACGGCGCGCTGTCGTCCACCGTCGATGGGGATCCAACGGTGAGAATCGAGACAACCGGAGTTGTCCGAATGCTTACACGAATGAGAGCCGTTCGATGGAGATCCAACGGCTGATGACGCGCGCGCTCGCTCGACCGCGCCGGGTGCAGTTAGTTGACTCGGCCGAGTCAGTTGGCTCGAGCCCGAGTCTGACTCGCACCCGAGGAACAGTGAATACCAGTTAGGGTTTGATTTTTGAACTGAAACTTTGGGGATTTAATTGAGGCATCAAATCAACTCCAAAATTTATGAAATTTTAACTGGAACTTCCTGACTTAAGGATTAACCTTCCATAAAATTTCCAGAGATTTTTGTGCACTGGAATTTTCTCAAAAATTTCCAGAAGGTTAAAACAAAGGTTTGACCAAGGTTTGACTTGCCTCTAAAATATTTCAAATAATTTCCAAAAATTATGAAATAATTCAGAGGTGTTACCAAGTAACCTTAGAACCAAGGAAAATTATTTCCAAGGGTTTAACAAAAGATTTGACCAAGGAGGTTGTTGACTTGATAAATGAGGCTTTTGATTTTGAATTTTCCAAAATTCTTTTACAAGAATTTTCAGAAAAGTTCAAAAGCACAAGGATGTAAAAAAAGTTTTAATTTACCCTCAATTTCTTACATTTGAAACACAAGCCAAAATGGGGATGTTACAACAAGTTGGCTCCTCGATATGTTGGGCCTTATCGCATCATCAAGAGAGTGGGAGCCGTTGCTTACAGGTTAGAGTTGCCAGCTACTCTTGAGGGAGTGCATGATGTGTTCCATGTATCCCAATTGAAGAAGTGTCTCCGTGTCCCGACTGAGGAAACTCCGTTGGAAAATCTCGATGTGCAAGAAGATTTAATCTACCGCGAGCACCCTGTTCGTATTCTTGAAGAATCTGAACGCAGAACAAGGAACCGTGTCATCAAGTTCCTTAAGGTTCAGTGGTCGAATCACTCCGAGGATGAGGCAACATGGGAGCGGGAAGATCACCTTCGTGCAGACTACCCATCTTTCTTTTCCGAGTGAACGGAATCTCAGGGCGAGATTCTTGTAAGGGGGGGGGGAGATTTTGTAACATCCCAAATCAGGGTTTGTATTTTAAATGTATGAAAATGATAAGAATTTAAAACTTTTGAGCATGATTTGGCTTTTGGAGCATTTGCATGGTTTGTTGCTTTTAAAATTTTTGAAATCAATTAGAACATACAACTCAAATCATAACTCCAAAGGAAAATAGAAACAAAAACATGTGATCATCTTCTGGAAACAATTTATTTAAATCCTATAGTATTTATCATAAATAAATAAAAAATTTCTCAAATTTTTGGGACTGGTTTAGGCCCTAAGAAAATTCAAACACCATTTGACGACCTAGAGTAAGTTTAAATTTATATTATACAAATTATAGTAATAAAAGTGAGTTTAATAATTTTTATGAACACTAGAGTGTCCCAGGAACACCTCTGATTAATTTCAGATTTTTAGGAAATTTATTTCTAAATATAAGACCATGGTGAAAGTAGAATCAGTTTAAACCTAAATCAGTCAAACCTATCACTGTTCCTCGGACTCAAACCCGGACTCGAGTCCGACCGCGCCACTCGTCTTGACTCCACCGCGTAACCTCACTGGCTCGCACCCGACCCTGACCGCGCCACCCTGGAGCCACTGCCATCCCGAGCCCACTCGTCAGGTCCATCTTCCTCCCGTTGGCGTGCCCGCAGGAACACCACGCCACGTCGCGGCTGTGCTCTGCTCTCGCCCCAGTCACAGCGTGAATCCACCGCCACTCCGGACCACTCATGGAGCTTCACTGCGTAACGCCGCTTCCATCTCGGTTATCTCCTGAGGATAATACCCTTCCTTGCCCTCCCGTTCTTGTCACTTCTCCTCTCGGAGCTGAGGAGGAGGAAGCTCCCTCGAGCTCATCTCCTCGGTAAAGTCCTTGCCGAAAGATCCCTCGGCTCCCTATATCCATGCCTTTTCCATTTTCGCTTAATTGAGCTTCTGTCGTTGCTTGTAGGATCCGGGGCAAACTTGTGCTCTCGCTGAGTCCAGAGCGCGCACCGAAGACCAACCGAGTGACACCACCGTGACAACACTGTCTCTGGAAGGTTTTGTCCTCACTTAATAGCGTCACCAGGTGTCCCTGTGTGAGGACCCCGGTTTATTCGGCTTGTACTGTTTAACCAACCACTTGGTCCTAACAGTACAAATCAAATAAACCAAGCCTCGAGATATGTATACTTCCTAGAATTGCAGTATACACACCCCGTTACAAAATCATGCATCAATTCCATTCATACACATAGAGCCGAAGCAAAAGCAACAACTGAAAGACATAGATAATATAAAGAGAGTTATTACAAAAGAGAGGCCGACCGGCCAAATAACACATAAGTAACCAATTTAAGCAGTGAAGCAAAATGGCCATAAGATGGCGATAAACAAAAGCCAATCGGTGTGCCTTTACCACAAGGCAACCAACCGGACCGCCAAGCTAATCGTCCCAAGCAGCGCAGCAACACACACTCACAAAAGTGAGGCCCTTGGGGCTCACCTTCTTCCTCTGCAACAATTAATATTAAGCAAGCGGATGAGTACAAAAATTGTTTTTGTACTGCAAGAGGTGACGTGTGAGATAACGAACTATAATTAACTACATGCAAGCTTTATTTAAGTGGATGAGGATCTGGACTTATTTTGACATAAAGCAAGTCTTCATTTGCAATAGGGTAATAGATTCAAAGCAAGTTTGCAATTAACTTTTATTGTTCAAATAAAGAGAGACAATTATAGCAATAGATAAATGACAACACCAACCTAGAAGTGACTAACCCATAGTCACCACAACAATAGCATGAAGTACCCTTCATACCACCCATGTCAAGTTTAAGTTTTTAAAAGGTTGTAGTCTAGTTCTTGCACGACCTTACCAAGCATGTCCATAACCTAGGGCGAGGCTATTCGAATAGTTTTAACCTGCGGGGTGTACCAATGTACCCACACGATAGACCGCCTTTCCACCACCACGGTTAGCACACTTCCTTTGGTATGCGGGCATGGCTAAGTCTAACAAGGCGCTTTCAGATGGGCGATGCTAATTAAGAGCCGCAACCCACGGGAGAAGGACACATTAGACAGCCTAACCGGTCTGCTAATGCTCCCCTCCAAAACACACACACAAGGACACACCCACCGACCAGCTCATAATTAGCACCTCCCAAAGTACTTAGTCAAGAGAGGTTCCATATCCCCTCGTGTGGTTGTACGCAATAAGCGCTTGGCTTAGTGACACAAGTAACTCGGTCCTTGGGGACTTAGGCACCATTCCAACACACCCAACAGATCACATCAACATACCATTGTGCCCAAGTCAAGATATAGTTTTGTTTTCAGTTTTTGATTTGTAAGTCAATAAAACACAAGGGTTGGACATAATGGAGTAGTATAAGTAGTTGTGTGATCAAGATCACCGACTAAGTCGATGATCGCCCAATACTACCGATAACTAGGCATGGCTAAGCAATATTCATTCGTGATCTACTAAGTGATAAGAGTTCATCCATCGAACTCTAACCACAGCAAATAACCTAGGCTCAGGTAGTAGAGGATAACCATTTATCTACAGATTGTGCAACTAGAGATCTAACTAATCAATTTAACAACAAAATAGCAATGCATACATAGAAGTTAAACAAAAATATTAGACTTTAAAAGTAATGGGATCAATGGGAAATGATCAAACTGCTTGCCTGCTTGTTGTGGCTCAAATTGTTGCGGAGGGTCGTTCTCGGGGTTACCGCAAATATCGAATCCTAAGCGAAAGAGCGAAAACAACCAATAAGACGAGCAACGCTTAAATGAAAGAGCAAGCAAAAATTATCCAAAAGCGATGAAAATTATACACAAGGTATAATAGGAATATACCTAGACATAGGAACTGGAAAAACCTAATTTGGATTTGTGGTGCAAAAGATATTCTCTAAAAACCTATTTTCGGCCATAACTAGCACTGTAGCAAAAACATTTTCTAGAAAGATCTTGAAGCTGAAATTTTTATGGTAGCTACCTACTGCTGTGGTGATAACCCATATAAAATTTCAGGTCATTTGGAGTTATATTTAAAGAGCTATGATTTTTCAAGTCACGAAAATGAACCAATTTAAATTGCATGTGAAATCTTGTTAAAAACAGTAACATGCCTAAAACCAATTTTATCATTTAGTACTGTATTAGGGGAAGCTAACAAAATTGGTTTCACTAAAATTTAATTTTCAGAGAATTAGTTATGCAATTTACAAGTTAATTGCCAATTTTAGAATAATAAGTAGAACCTATTTCTAAACAAATTTTAAAATCTGTTTTCTGGAGCCGAACTAAACTCCTATTCATTTTTAGATTAAAGTACAACTCAATCTAAAGCTAACAAAATTTGAATCAACCGATTTGGGTTTAAAATGAATTAGTTATGCATTCTTGAAGTTTAATACATTTTTCAGTTTGCAAATAAAGCTTTCGGGAAACTCATAAAGGCTATTACGACGTGGTTGAATAGGGACCGTCGATCCTGGATCGGACGGCCGCAGCGCAGCGCGCAGCGCACACAGACACACACAGCGCCCACCGATGCTCACCGTTGGATCAAGATCCAACGGTCCAAGTGATGAGGGCATTCGGACCGAACGGACGCCTTCGCGATCCCAGCCGTTGATCGAGCATCACACGGCCTAGAGCGCTCTGGACAGCGCGCTCGCGCCCGCGCGAGGTCAACGACGGTGGACCGTTGATCTTGGATCCAACGGCTCCAGTTGAATCAGCCAACTCACCGCGCGGGCGCGCGAGGCGAGTGGCGTGGAGGTTTCTGCCGTCGATCGCTAGATCCGGCGGCTGGGTGAGCCACGTCGCCCTCGGTGAGCCTCGTCCGACAATAGGGCATTCCTCGCCGCCGGCTCGCTGGCGTGATGCCGGCGAGGAGGCCCGGGAGTGCGAGCAAAGAACAGCGGGGCGCAATAGCCTCACGCCCACGACCGCGCTCGCAACCTCGCGGAGATGGCTCACGCGCGCGGCGCGACACGGCGGGCGGAGAAGGTTCTGGTAAAAATGGAGCATGCGTCTGGCTAAGATCATGCTCGCTACCACGTGTGCTAGCTCTGGAGGCTTAGAGGACTCACCGGATGTTGCGGAGAGGTTGGCGGTCGGAGGTGGGCGGCGGCGGAGAATCGAGGCGCGCGGCGGAGCCTTCACGAGGAGGAGCCACCCTGGACAACACGAATAGGACCGGATGGTGCCATTAGGTCCGCAAGGCCCCAGAGAAGGTTCAGCCGAAAGGGGTAGGGGGTTGGAGGTCATACCGGCACCGGAGAAGAAGAGGGGCGTTTCTGGCCGCCGAAGGGAAACCTCCAAATTGGAGCCCTCCTGCGAGGATCAAGACCAATTGAGTTAGGGTTAATGCTCACGGAGGTGAGGGAGTGGAGAGGGAACCAAGCGCCGAGCCCGAGAGCCACTGGATGAGAGCTTCACCGAGAAGCTCCCGGCAAAGAATGGCGAAATGGCCGCGGTGAGTTTGGGGCTCGCCCAAGCTGGGTGAGTGCAAGAGAGAGCTGCGGAGAGGGTAAAGGAAACCAAAGGAGGGGACGCAGAAGCTTAAGTAGCAGTGGGGGCACGGGGACCTCAACGGCTCTCCCTCTCACGGGCGAGGTGACCTCGGGTGCTCTGAGCAACAGAGTGGGTGAGAGGTCGGGAGAGCGACTTTGGAAGTGGCCGCACGACAACATTTAATGCTTGCGGCAATAGTCGTTGGAGGGCCCCGCCGAGACGACTCCGCCTCATGCGCGCTCAGTGTGAGAGAGAGAGAGAAAAAGCGAGGAGAGCCGAGGAAGGAGACGTAACATCCCATTTTGGCTTGTGTTTCAAATGTAATAAAATGAGGGTAAATTAAAACTTTTCCTTCATCCTTTTACTCTTGAAACTTTTACGAAATTCTTGTAAAGGAATTTTGGGAAGTTCAAAATCAAAAGCCTCCTTTATCAAGTCAACAACCTCCTTGGTCAAATCTTTTGTTAAACCCTTGGAAATAATTTTCCTTGGTTCTAAGGTTGTTTTATAACGCCCTAAATTATTTCATGCTTTTGAAATTAATTGAAATATTTTAGAGGCAAGTCAAACCTCTGAAATCACCTTCAGGAATTTCTTGAGAAACTCTAGCACACAGAATCTCTGAAAATTTTATGGGAGGTTAATTCTAAAGTTAGCAAGCTCAGTTAAAATTTCAGAAATTTTGGAGTTGGTTTGATGCCTTAATTAATTCCCTAAATTCCAGCTCCCAATTTGAAACCACAGTGAGTCGGGCTTGGACTCGGACCAGTCGACTTCTGGGTGGTCGTGCACCGAGCCACCTAGTGGCGTCGGGCTCGGCGCGATCGATTGAGTTCGGTGCGGGCGTTGGATCGGGATCCCACGGCCACCCTACCTCCTCCTGTTCTTCTTCTTCCTCGATCCACGGGGAGATGGCGTGCGGCGAGGATTGCACGATGGTTGGTCCCATCGTCTCGTCCTCGTCAACGACTCTTTACTGCCCTTCTTAAATGCTCGTCAGCACCTTTCCTCCAAAGTCTTCCCGCTACCAACTCCTGTCACTTCCTCTGAGCGGTGGCAGTGCTTGAGCTCCATTTCCCCGTAGAGCTGCTCGGATTTCCTCCCGTTGCTCACTAGCTTTATATGGTCCCGAGCTCACCCTTAGCTTCCTTTACGCACCTTATCGAGTCCTTAGCTCTCCTCTGTGAACCAAATCGCATAGTGCTGGAATCACTTGCCGCCATTGTTGACCGCCGAGCCCCTCATCACCATCAGAGCTCGAGTGGTCCCCTGGCCCCTCCCTAAGCGTCGCAGCGTTTCTTTCGACCTCCCGGTCCTGTCCACTAACTTGATTCGGCTTGTTCTCTCGAGCGGTGGGTGGGTTTCGGCCTTCTCGGTTTGGCATCGCCGCCTCCATCCTTAGCTCCGTAAGCATGTCTCCCTTCCTCCGTTTGCGTTCTTGCTCTATCTGCGGGTCCTCCCGGAGCTAACTGCAGTTTTCTTCAGTTCTCATATCGCTCAGGAGTTTTTCCCCCATGTCATCTTCCTCCACTCCGGTGGCGGTCGTCGTCGCTGGAACTCCACCGCCTCCCTTGGACCTCCTGCAGGCCCGGTGAGTTCGCAATGACCTCCCGTAGCTTAAGCACTCGATAGTCTAGGTCGCGCGAAATCCTTCTCGGTTTTCATTTTCCCGTGCTTGATCTCGCCTCGTTCGGCTCGCGGCGATATGGGTCGTGTCCGCGACGTTTGTGCCCTCAAAGGTTCGCAATGGTATTGCGAACATTTTTGCCCGTTGGACCGCGCCCGCGCGTGGTCGTGGTCGCCGGCGACGAGCCGATGACCAAAGCCGGTGTCCTTGGTGCATTGTCGCGTTTTTGTCAAGTCATTGGACCTCCCACCATGTAGAATCACGGCGTTAAAGACCTCCGTAGGTTAAATCCCACCCGCTAGGATCACCCTCCTCCTTGGGTCCTCTTTGCAAAGACCTCCTTGAGGTCCTCTGTGCGAAGAGGTCACCCCGTCGTTTTGTCAAAACCGCCTCTCGGACCTCCTTGGGGTCCTCCTTGCAAAGGTCCTTCCTTAGTCGTTTTCTAAAACCACCTGAGCCACCCCACAAGGTCCTCTTTTGCAAAAGACCACCCACGGTCTTTTGTAAAGAAAACCTTCAAAACCACCCCAGGGTCCTCTTTACAAAAGACCACCCCTTGGTCTCTTTGTAAAGAGAACCTCAGGACCTCCTCGTCTTTGGTCTTAACCATGAGGACCTCCCCGCCTAGATCTGGACCGCTCAGGACCTCTCCTATGGAGATCTGAGCCATCCAGATCTCTCTCTGTTAAAGCACTGTGTTGGAGGACCTCCCCGAGGGACATCTCGACCGTTAGGACCTCCCCGGTGAGATCCTAGCCGTCAAGACCTCTCGCTGTTAAGCACCGTTTAGGTCCTCTCTCCGCTCAGATCTAGACCGTTAAGACCTCCCCTCGGGAGATCTTAACCGCCCAGACCTTCCCCTTAGTTGGATAGCCGTAGGACCTCCTCGTGGAGCTCGGGGCCGCCAGATCGGTCGGCGTCCACGACCTCCCTAGTCTTGCGAGACCTCCTTCGCGGTCTTTGTGCATCCGATGGTGAGCCGTTGGATTCAATATCAACGGCTAAGACCTCTCCTAGGCGCGGCAAGGTCTTTGCGCCCAGGAGCTCGTGCGGGTTTTAGCATCTGAGATCGTGAGCCGTGCGATCTTTGATCAACGGCCCACGACCTCCTCAGTTTTTATGGGTTTTCCAGATTTAATCCAAGAAGCTTTTATTTGCACATATTAATTGTTTTAAACTTCAAAATTGCATAACTTTTTCTCTGTAGCTCCAAATTTAACAAACTAAAGTTCTATAAATGCATCTGTTAAAGTACTTTAGCTTAGTATAGGTTTTGCAAGAGTCTTTAATACTAAATTAATCATGTCTTAGATTTAAAACTTAGAAAAATCATAACTAAATCATTTTAACTCCAAATGACCTGAAATTTTATATGGGTTACCACTATACCAGTAGGTAGCTACCATAAAGTTTCAGCTTCAAAATCTTTCTAGAAAATATTTTTGCTACAAAGCTAATTATGGCGAAATTATGTTTTTAGAGAATATCTTTTGCACCACAAATCCAAATTAAGTTTTCCAGTTTCTATGTCTAGGTATGTTCGTATTTTACCTTGTGTATAAATTTTGTCACATTTGGATAATTTTTGCTTGCTCTTTTGTTTAAGTGTTGCTCGTCTTATTGGTTGTTTTCGCTCTTTCGCTTAGGATTCGATATTTGCGGTAATCCAGAAACGACCCTCCGCAACAAATTGAGCAACGACAGCGAACAAGCGATTTGATCATTTCCCATTCAATCCCATTACTTTTAAAGTCTAATACTTTGTTTAAACTTTATGTATGCATTGCTATTTGGGTGTTAAATTGATTAGTTAATCCCTAGTTGCATAATCTGTAGGTAAATCAATATCCTCTACTACCTAAGCCTAGGTTATTTGCTGTTATTAGAGTTCGTTGGATGAGCTCTTGTCACTTAGTAGATTTCGAATAAATATTGCTTAGCCATGCCTAGTATCGGTAGTATTGGGCGATCATCGACTTAGTCGGTGATCTTGATCACACAAATACTTATATTATTCCATTATGTCCAACCCTTGTGTTTTACCATTTTGCAAATCAAAAACTGAAAACAAAAATTATATCTTGGCTTGGGCACAATGGTATGTTGATGTGATCGGTTGGGTGTGTGGAATGGTGCCTAAGTCCCTAAGGACCGAGTTACTTGTGCCATTGATCCAAGCAATTGTGCATGCTAACCACACGAGGGGATATGGAACCTCTCTTGACTAAGTACTTTGGGAGGTGTTAATTATGAGCTGGTCGGTGGGTGTGTTTACGTGTGTGTGTGTTTGTGGTGTTGGAGGAGAGCATTAGCGGACCGGTTAGAATTTGTTTAATGTGTCTTTCTCCGTGGGTTGCGGCTCTTAATTAGCATCGTCCATTGGAAAGCGTCTTGTTAGACTTAGCCATGCACGCATACCAAAGGAAGTGTGCTAACCGTGGTGGTGGAAAGGCGGTCTATCGTGTGGGTACATTGGTACACCCTGCGAGGTTAAAACTATTCGAATAGCCTCGTCCTAGGTTATGGACACGCTTGGTTATTTCCCACAAGAACTAGACTACAACCTTTTAAAAACTTAAACTTGACATGGGTGGTATGAAGGGTACTTCATGCTATTGTTGTGGTGACTATGGGTTAGTCACTTCTAGGTTGGTGTTGTTCTCTATCTATGTTATTATTGTCTCTCTTTATTTGAACAATAAAAGTTAATTGCAAACTTGCTTTGAATCTATTACCTTATTGCAAATGAAAACTTGCTTTATCTTGAAAATAAGTCCAAAGCCTCATCCACTTAAATAAAGCTTGCATGTAGTTAATTATAGTTCTCGTTATCTCACACGTCAGTCTTGCAGTACAAAAACAAGTTTTGTACTCATCCGCTTTGCTTAATATTAATTGTTGCAGAGGAAGAAGGTGAGCCCCAAGGGCCTCACTTTTGTGAGTCAGTTCTGTGTTGTTTGGGACGATTAGCTTGGCGGTCGGTTGGTTGCCTTGTGGGTAAAGGCACACCGATTGGCTTTTGTTTATCGCCATCTTATGGCCATTTGCTTCCGCTGTGTATTTACTTATCTTTATGAATTTTGGCCGGTCGGCCTCTCTTTTGTAATAACTCTCTTTATATTATCTATGTCTTTCAGTTATTGCTTTTGCTTCGGCTCTATGTGTATGAATGGAATTGATGCATGATTTTGTAGCGGGTGTGTATCTTGCATTTAGGAAGTATACATATCTCGAGGCTTGGTTTATTTGATTTGTCTTTGTTAGGACCAAGTGGATGGTTAAACAAACAAGCCGAATAAACCGGGTCCTCACAAAGTTGGTATCGAGCCATTCGACCGTAATAACCCAAGCTTGGTCGTCCTTAGGATATTTTGAAAACCTTATTTTCAAAGGGTCAAATGATTTGAAAAGCTTAAGTAAGTTCTCGGATTTTATTCCTTACCTATCTTAGCTTTCTTCTCGTCTTGCTCTAATTTGAGTTTTAAAAGTGTTTTCCCTTTCCTTCTCTCAAAAGATAGTCATTATCGATTAATTGGGTTTTGGGACCAATGAGCTTGGCAAATTGAAATGTTAGCCGCCCTCTACAAGGTTTTGAAGCTTCGAGTTGAAGATTTCAATTAGGAGGCTTGGATGCGAAATCTGGACAGCGATCATTCAATTTCCTGACAACAGCTCAAAGGTTCTAACCAGGTAGAAAATAAGAAATTAACCAAGTAAAACTTGTGGGAATAAAAGGGTAAGATGTGATACTAGTTAGCTAAGTATCTAACGTTATTTTTATCGCCTTAACCTTGTTCTTGAGTAGTGTTAGGCTGGTTGTAGTGTGCTGAAATTTTTATCTTCTCACACTATTACTCGTTCATTCAATACGGGTTAATGGCATTGAGAAGTTGAGCTTGGTTTGGAGTTTCCTTGCTGTTTTGGAGCTTCTTTGGAAACATTTAAAGTTGTTACTTGCTGTTTTTGGCTTTCGGTTAGGTGATGTCTCATTCCCTAATCGTTAGCTTTCGCTTTCATCAACTTCTAATGTTAGTGCTTTGGTTTCTAACCTAAGTTTCTTAAGCGAGATGGTGGAGGTACTCGTGCGGCCGTGGTCGGCGACTGGTTTAGATGAGGAGCTTCCGCCTCCTCAGACCATGGCCGAGGTCCTTCTCGGATCGAGCGCAACCGCTCGGAGGACGGAGGGTCTGCTTTGGATGTTATGCGCGCAACACCTCCGCCCTTTCCGGTGCCTCGGGATCCGGGCGGGGTGGACATCGATCCGTGGGGGCCTTCTTGATTTCTTCGCTTCACCCCACGTTCTCAGTCCGAGGACCCATTGGGCGCAGATGGCCGGCTGCGTCGAGTTGAGCGTAAGCTCGGCGTTGCTCGATGCTGGACCGGGGCAGGGCACTCTTTGCCTCCCATCGGCTTGAGGGCACTCTCTGGTGGGAGAACTTCTTGGCCATGCGACCCGCCGCCACCTGTCTCTTGGGATGAGTTCGGACGGCGTTCGTCGAGCTCACATCCTGCCGCTTGATGAATCAAGAAGAAGGAGTTTCGCGCTCAAGCAAGGGCGTAAGTCGGTGATGGAGTACATGCGAGTTCAACCACTTGGCTCGTTATGCTCCATCCGAGGTGGCCACCGATGAGGCCAAGCGAGAGAAGTTCATGGAGGTTTGTGCGAGGAGCTGCAAGACAGGCTCTCCATTGTGGACTTTGTTGACTTCGAGGCCTTGGTAGACAAGGCCATTGTTGCTGAGCACAAGGCCAAGGCGCGGGCGAGTCCGCATAGCGCAAGTGGGAGGCCCAATGCCCGCATGCGGCGCTCTCGTCCTCGTGTCGGGCCTACCCGGGGCCCGCTCGTGGCTTCCCTACCACCGAGGCCGCGGCACGGTTCCTCGCCCTCCGCAGGCGTGCCCCGATCACGTGCGCTGCGAACCAGCAGTGGCCCCGCAATCCGGCCGCCGGTCACTTGCACCGTGCAACCGAGAAGGGCATTATGCCAATAGTTGCCCTAACGGATGGGAGCGGCCTCGTCCTAATGGAGGACGCGGGCGGGAGGTGGTTCTTCGAGGATCGAAGGTTGTCCCGCTACCCAAGGCGTGGGTAGTGGCGCGTCAACCTCATCTCGCGGAGGAGGCACGGAGGCACCCGACGTCGTGTTGGGTACCCTTTCGGTTAACTCTTTCCACCTTTACGCTTTTGTTTGATTCAGCGCATCTCATTCTTTTGTTTACGAGTCTTTTGCTGCTGTGGGAGGTCTTCTTTTACTCCATTGTTGGTCCCGCTGCTCATTCGCTCTCCGGTTGGAGTTGAGAGTCGAACTGAGTGTAGGGATGTCCTGTTGAGATAGAAGGGTAGGATTCTTGGCAAACCTTATCCTCCTTGATCGGCGAGCTTAGATGTAATCCTAGGCATGGATTGGTTGTATCGGCCACATGGCACAAATTGATTGCGCTAGGAGGCTCATCTACCTCACGATCCTTACGGCGGCGAGTTCGCTTCGCGGCCGCGGGATCCGCATCTCTTCGCGCTCGGCGAAGCCACTCTAGATATTAGTGAAGTCGGTGGTATGTGACTTTGTTGATGTCTTCCCGGCGACCTTCGGGGATGCCACGATTCGAGACCTCGAGTTTGTCATTGAGTTGGTTCCGATGCGCCCGATTTCAAAGGGCCTTACGGATGGACCCAATTGAGTTGGTGGAGTTGAAGAAGCGGTGGGTGAGCTTCAAGAGAAGGTTTTCATCCGCCCTAGCTCGTCTCCTTGGGGATGCTCGGCAATCTTTGTCGAAAAGGACAAGGCGCTGCGCATGTCGTTGATTACCGTCCACTTAATGAAGTAGCGGTAAGAACAAGTACCCTTTGCCCGTATCGATGACCTCTTCGATCAATTAACTTTGGAGCTCGCGTTTTCTCAAGATTGATCGAGAGTGGGATATCATCGAGTTCGGATTCGACACGAGGATATTCGAAGACGGCTTTCTACTCGTTATGGCATGCGAGTATACCGTCATGTCATTCGGCAACCAATGCTCGGCCTTGTTCATGAACCTCATGAATTCGGTGTTCATGGAGTATTTGGATAGGTTCGTTGTGGTCTTCATCGATGATATCCTTATCTACTCCAAGAGCGATGAAGAACACACCAGAGCATTTGAGGCTTGTGTTGGGCAAGCTTCGTGAGCACCAATCCGTATCGCGAAGTTCGGCAAGTGTGCGTTACGGTTGAAGGAAGTAGCCTTCTTAGGCCATATTCTTTCGGCGGGAGGCGTAGGCTGTGGATCCTAGCAAGATCGATGTGCTTTCACGAGTCGACCACTTCGGTCACCGAAGTTGAAGTTTTCTTGGTTTAGCGGGATATTATCGTCGCTTTATCGAGAACTTCTCCAAGATAGCGGCCGATGACGGAGTTGCTCAAGAAGGACAAGAAGTTCTCGTGGTCCGCTGATTGCGAGAAAGTTTCAAGCGCTTAAGAAGCGATTGACCACCGCTCCGTTCTTGTTCTCCCGATGTCAGTCGAAGCTTGATATCTTTTGTGGCGCTTCTCCGAGGCCTCGGTTGTGTCCTTATGCAAGAAGGCAAGGTAGTGGCCTATGCATCAAGGCAATTGAGACCTCATGAACTCAACTATCCTACCCATGACTTGGAGTTGGCGGCTGTGATCCATGCACTTAAGATTTGGCGACATTACCTAATCGTGTCGTTGTGAAGTGTATTCGGATCACAAAGCTTAAAGTATTTGTTCACCCAACCAGATCTGAACCTCGGGCAAAGGAGATGGTTGGAGTTGATCAGGACTATGACATGGGTATTCACTACCATCGGGCAAGGCCAATGTCGTTGCGGATGCGCTTTAGTCGCAAAGCGCATTGCAATGCATTGTTGCTTCAGAGCATCGACCCCTCTTCTAGAGGAGTTTCAGCGTCTCAACACGGGTTTGGTTGAGCATGGTTCCTCGCTGCCTTGGTTGTGCACCAACCTTGGTGGATCGGATCAGTGCGCTCAAAGATCGGATGTTGGGGTAAACGCATCAAGGAAAATGTCAAGAACGGAACGACCAAGTGCTTCTCTGTAGATGAGCTTGGTGTCTTGAGGTTCGAACAGCGCCTCGTGGTTGCCAAAGGACAAGGAGTTGCGGATTTGATCCTCCGCGAAGCCCACGATTCCCGTTATCCATTCATCCGGGGCCACGAAGATGTACCGGATCTTCGCGAGAGATTTTGGTGGACCGAATGAAGAGGAGATCGCGAGGTTCGTTGCCGAGTGCGACGTGTGTTGTCGTGTCAAGGCCGAGCATCAGCGTCCAGCTGGATTGCTTCAGCCCTTGCCCATTCCGGAGTGGAAGTGGGATTCGGTCGGGATGGATTTTATCACCGGCCTACCCAGGTCACCGCGGGGCAATGATGCCATTTGGGTCATCATTGACCGGTTGACAAAAGTGGCGCACTTTCTTCCAGTCAAGACCAAGATTCGCACCGGTCACCTTGCGGAGCTCTATGTCGCCAGGATAGTGAGCTTGCATGGGGTGCGAAGGCGATCATTTACGATCGTGGTTCCATCTTCACTTCGATTCGCATAGCTTGCAGAAGCTATGGGAACTCGTCTTTCTTCAAAGCCAAGATATCACCCCCAAGCAGATGGTGGGCCGAGAGGTCAACCAAGTTTTGGAGGACATCTTTGCGAGCTTGTGTTCTTTCCTATGGGAAGCAGGGGAGAAGTGCTTGCCATTCGCCGAGTTTTCTTACAACAACGGTTTCAAGCCGGTCTTGGCATGGCACCATTCGAGGCCTTATACGGGAGAAAGTGTAGAACCCGTTGAACTGGTGCGAGGCTGGTGAAAGACCTTTCTTTGGCCCGACTCAATTAATGAGGCCGAGGTCAAGTCCACTCATTCGTGACCGCTTGCGCCGCGCTCAATCCGAGCGAGAAGAGCTATGCGGATCGTCGTCGTCGTGAGTTGAGCTTTGAGCCCAATGACTTCGTTTATCTCAAGGTTTCTCCTCGAAGGTCACCAACGTTTTGGTGTCGAGGCAAGTTAGCTCCTCGATATGTCGGTCCATACCGTATTATCGAGAAGAAGGGAGCTGTTGCCTACAAGTTGGAGTTACTGCTTTGCCTTGGCGGGGTACATGATGTGTTCCATGTGTCCCGGCTAAAGAAGTGCCTCCGTGTTCCAAGCGAGGAAGCTCGTTGGAAACTCTTGATGTCCGTGAAGATTTGACCTACCGCGGCGTCTGTTCGCATACTCGAGGAAGTCGAGCGAAGAGCGAGGAATAAGACCATCAAGTTCCTTAAGGTTCGGTGGTCGAATCATTCCGAGGATGAGGCTACTTGGGAGCGAGAAGATCGTCTCCGTCTGCACTACCCCTCTTTCTTTTCGAGTGAACCAAATCTCGGGACGAGATTTTTGTAAGGGGGAGGTTTGTAACATCCCCATTTTGGCTTGTGTTTCAAATGTAATAAAATGAGGGTAAATTAAAACTTTTCCTTCATCCTTTTACTCTTGAAACTTTTCTCAAATTCTTGTAAAGGAATTTTGGGAAGTTCAAAATCAAAAGCCTCCTTTATCAAGTCAACAACCTCCTTGGTCAAATCTTTTGTTAAACCCTTGAAATAATTTTCCTTGGTTCTAAGGTTGTTTTATAACGCCCTAAATTATTTCATGCTTTTGGAAATTAATTGAAATATTTTAGAGGCAAGTCAAACCTTGGTCAAACCTTTGAAATCACCTTCTGAATTTCTTGAGGAAACTCTAGCACACAGAATCTCTGAAAATTTTATGGGAGGTTAATTCTAAAGTTAGCAAGCTCCAGTTAAAATTTCAGAAATTTTGGAGTTGGTTTGATGCCTTAATTAATTCCCAAATTCCAGCTCCCAATTTGAAACCCCTGTCCGAGTCCAGCTTGGACTCCGACCGAGTCGACTCCGCTGGGTCGTGGTCGCACCGAGCCACCTAGTGGCGTCGGGCTCGGGCGCGGTCAGTTGAGTTCGGGTGCGGGCCGTTGGATCGGGATCCCACGGCCACCCTACCTCCTCCCTGTTCTTCTTCTTCCTCAGTCACGGGGGAGATGGCGTGCGCTGAGGATTGCACAGTGGCTGGTCCCATCGTCTCCGTCCTCGTCAACGACTCTTTACTGCCCTTCTTAAATGCTCGTCAGCACCTTTCCTCCAAAGTCTTCCCGCTACCAACTCCTGTCACTTCCTCTGAGCGGTGGCAGTGCTTGAGCTCCATTTCCCCGTAGAGCTGCTCGGATTTCCTCCCGTTGCTCACTAGCTTTATATGGTCCCCGAGCTCACCCTTAGCTTCCTTTCTGCACCTTATGCGAGTCCTTAGCTCTCCCTCTGTGAACCAAATCGCATAGTGCTGGAATCACTTGCCGCCATTGTTGACCGCCGAGCCCCTCATCACCATCAGAGCTCCAGTGGTCCCCTGGCCCCTCCCTAAGCGTCGCAGCGTTTCTTTCGACCTCCCGGTCCTGTCCACTAACTTGATTCGGCTTGTTCTCTCGTGCGGTGAATTGGGTTTCGGCCTTCTCGGTTTGGCATCGCCGCCTCCATCCTTAGCTCCGTAGCATGTCTCCCTTCCTCCGTTTGCCGTTCTTGCTCTATCTGCGGGTCCTCCCGGAGCTAACTGCAGTTTTCTTCAGTTCTCATATCGCTCAGGAGTTTTTCCCCGTGTCATCTTCCTCCACTCCGGTGGCGGTCGTCGTCGCTGGAACTCCACCGCCCTCCCTTGGACCTCCTCTGGGCCCAGGTGAGTTCGCAATGACCTCCTGTAGCTTAAGCACTCGATAGTCTAGGTCGCGGCGAAATCCTTCTCGGTTTTCATTTTTCCCGTGCTTGATCTCCGCCTCGTTCGGCTCGCCGCGATATGGGTCGTGTCCGGCGACGTTTGTGCCCTCAAAAGGTTCGCAATGGTATTGCGAACATTTTTGCCCCGTTGGACCGCGCCGCCGTGGTCGTGGTCGCCGGCGACGAGCCAGTGACCAAAGCCGGTGTCCTTGGCTGTTGTCGCGTTTTTGTCAAGTCATTGGACCTCCCACCATTTAGAATCCTGGCCGTTAAAGACCTCCGTAGGTTAAATCCCAGCCGCTAGGATCACCCTCCTCCTTGGGGTCCTCTTTGCAAAAGACCTCCTTGAGGTCCTCTCAGGCGAAGAGGTCACCCGTCGTTTTGTCAAACCGCCCTCTCGGACCTCCTTGGGGTCCTCCTTGCAAAGGTCCTTCCTTAGTCGTTTTCTAAAAACCACCCCGAGCCACCCCACCAAGTTCCTCTTTTGCAAAAGACCACCCTGGTCTTTTGTAAAGAAAACCTTCAAAACCACCAGGGTCCTCTTTACAAAGACCACCCTTGGTCTCTTTGTAAAGAGAACCTCGAGACCTCCTCGTCTTTGGTCTTAACCATGAGGACCTCCCGCCTAGATCTGGACCGCTCAGGGACCTCTCCTATGGAGATCCGAGCCATCCGGATCTCTCTCTAAAGCACCGTGTTGGAGGACCTCCCGAGGACATCTCGACCGTTAGGACCTCCCGGTGAGATCCTGGCCGTCAAGACCTCTCGCCGTTAAGCACCGTTTAGGTCCTCTCTCCGCTCGAGATCTAGACCGTTAAGACCTCCCTCGGGAGATCTTAACCGTCCGCACCTTCCCCTTAGTTGGATAGCGTAGGACCTCCTCGTGGAGCTCGGGGCCGCGGATCCGGATCGACGCGTCC
Source organism: Ampelocalamus luodianensis (assembly GCA_036346255.1). Classification (NCBI taxonomy): domain Eukaryota; kingdom Viridiplantae; phylum Streptophyta; class Magnoliopsida; order Poales; family Poaceae; genus Ampelocalamus; species Ampelocalamus luodianensis. Next base: position 47,403,173 of record CM070625.1, on the reverse strand, counting down.
ACGACCTCCCTAGTGCGCGAGAGACCTCCTTCGCGGTCTTGTGCATCCGATGGTCGGAGCCGTTGGATTCAATATCAACGGCTAAGACCTCTCTAAGCGCGCAAGGTCTTTGCGCCCGGAGCTCGTCGGGTTTTAGCATCACGAGATCGTGAGCCGTGCGATCTTTGATCAACGGCCCACGACCTCCTCAGTTTTTATGGGTTTTCCAGATTTAATCCAAGAAGCTTTTATTTGCACATATTAATTGTTTTAAACTTCAAAATTGCATAACTTTTTCTCTGTAGCTCCAAATTTAACAAACTAAAGTTCTATAAATGCATCTGTTAAAGTACTTTAGCTTAGTATAGGTTTTGCAGTAGTCTTTAATACTGAAATTAATCATGTCTTAGATTTAAAACTTAGAAAAATCATAACTAAATCATTTTAACTCCAAATGACCTGAAATTTTATATGGGTTACCACTATACCAGTAGGTAGCTACCATAAAAGTTTTAGCTTCAAAATCTTTCTAGAAAATATTTTTGCTACAGTGCTAATTATGGCCGAAATTAGGTTTTTAGAGAATATCTTTTGCACCACAAATCCAAATTAAGTTTTTCCATGTGAGGACCGGAATATTTAACTAGTAACACTTAACCTCCAAATGGTTCTAGCATTACTAATTAAACATTCTAAGCCTCGATGGACATATGTTTCCCAGAATTGCAACATATGCGCATCATCACAAAATTACACATCATTTCCATACAACAATATCACTAAGTTCAACAACAACATAAAGTAAAGTTATTACAAAAGAGAGCCGACCGGCCAAATAGAACAAAATACAAGAAATGACAGCGGAAGCAAAGCGCCATAAGATGGCTAGAACAAAAGTCGGCCAGGTTAGCCACACACCCACAAGGCAACCGATCAGGGCATAAGCTAGTCGCCCGCAAACTACCACAACACACTGCGCAAAAGTGAGGCCCTCAGCTCACCTTCTTCCTCTGCAACAAAACAATTAAGTATAGCATCCGAGTACAAAGATTGTCTTTGTACCGCAAGATCGACGTGTGGAATAGCGACCTATTCATAACTACATGCAAGCTTATTTAGGTGGAGGTTGTATGTCTCATTTTGCATGAAGCCAATTTTATTTGCAATAATGTAATACATTTTAAAAGCAAGTTTTGCAAATCATTTAGTTATCAAAGTAACAGTAAGTACAGATACATACAAGTAACCACACAGTGACTACCCCAATAGTCACCACAACATAGCACGAATCCCGATTCGTACCACCCATCAAGTTTTAATTTAAAAGGTTGTAGTCTAACTCTTGAAAGACCTCCCCAAGCGTGTCCATAACCTAGGGCGAGGCTATTCGAATAGTTTTAACCTGCGGGTGTACCAATGTACCCACACTTGCATCGCCTTTAAGCCAAAAGCACACTTCCGTAGGTATGCCACACGGCTAAGTCCTCGAGACGCTTTCCAATATTGTGTATTAACTACGAGCCGCTCGTATGGGTAGAAACACCATACGCTTACATTGCAAGCGAAGACAACAAATCCCATCCCGGGTGAAGTCTTTCGGACACTACAATGCTCCCAACACCATCCCTCCTGCGACCTCCTGCGACCCGGAGCCAATACACGCCAAAGTACTAAGTCAAGAGAGGTCCCATACCCTCTAGTGTGGTTAGCACGCTAAAATGCTTGGTTTAGTGTAACAAGATGTTCGGTCCTTGTTGACTTAGGCACCATTCCAGTCACACCAGAGAATCACACCAACATACCATTGTGCCCAAGTCTAAATCATTTTGCTTTTAGTTTTAGTTTTCACAAGTAGACATGGCACAAGGTGGAAATCATAAATCGTAATAAGTTTTGTGTGATCAAGGTTATCGACAAGTCGATAACCGCCCATTTCTACCGAAGCTAAGCATGGCTAAGCAATTAATTCGCAACTACTAAGTGACAAGAGCCCATCCACGAACTCTAAATCACAGCAAGTAACCTAGGCTCATGGTAGTAGAGGATAATCATTTGCTAAGGAAATGCATCTACTAGGCCAACTATTAAAACAAAGTAGCAATGCATACATAGAATTTGTAATCAACATAAATACTTAAAATCTGGGATTAACATGATCAAACTGCTTGCCTTCTTGCATTTGCTCAATTGGTTGCGGAGGATCGCTCTCGGGATTACCGCAAATGTCGAATCCTAAGCGAAAGGCAAAAGAATCAAGAACAACCAATAAGACGAGCCACACTTAAACCAATGAGCAAGCAACAAACATCCAAATACGATTTAAATTTATACATAAGGTAGAATACGAATATACCTAGACATAGAAACTGGAAAAACCTAATTTGGATTTGTGACGCAAAAGATAATGCATAAAAATACATTTTCGGCCATAAATAGCACTGTAGCAAAATTATTTTCTAGAGAGATTTTGAAGCTGGAATTTTTATGGTAGCTACCTACTGATATAGAGGTAACCCATATAAAATTTCAGGTCATTTGGAGTTAAAGTGATTTAGTTATGATTTTTCTAAGATGCAAAATTAGCATAATGCACTTTCGAGAGCATAAATATGTTCAAAACTAATTTCTGATGAAGTATACCAACAGAGGGTTTTCTAGAATTTATCAAATATATTTTGCATTTACAGAGAATTACTTGTGCATTTTATAAGTCTTCCGAATTTTCTAAATGCTAAAAATAGGTACTAACTCATTAATCAAGGTTTCATACAATCTTGGACCTACCATCATTTTTACATTAACATTGGGTTAATAACAAATTTATCAAGGTTGGAATCATTCATTTGGACATACTCGAGCAAGATATGCATTTTCTAAAGTTTTATTTATTTTCTGAATAATCAAAATGACAAAAATCAAGTTATTCCTAGTTATACAATTTTACACTCTTTGAACATGCTTAAATCCATTTTTATAATAAGCTAAAGTGATAACATAATTTATTACGATTGGAATTAACTAAAAAGTAGCTAAAATGAATTAGTTATGAGTTTCTAAAGTTGTTACATCATTTTCAATCGTTAAATAAATACTTACCAAATACGTAACAACCCAAAACAAAGAAAACGACGTGGACACCGTGGCGTAGATTTAACATCCAACGCCCACGCCGCTGAAATAAGCGCCGCGCGCCAACCTGTCGGGGTCCACCGTTGGATCAAGATCCAACGGCCCAAGCGAGTGCATGCAACCGACGATGCGGTTGCCTCGGTGACCTCGACCGCAGATCTAAAGATGAACGGCTTAGAACCCACATCTAACCGGAAGGTCCGATTGCACACATGATCTCACCGCGGATCGCAAGATGGGCGGTCCAGATGATGAGGGGAACCGGATGGTCGAACGCATACAAGATCTAGGCCGTTGATCAAGGGATCGGCGGTGGCTATTGATTGAAGTTCAAAAGAGGTGCGGCGGGTGGGACGCATGTCGGTGACTACGAGTCACGACCGCAATGATTTAACCAACGTGCACGATGCGCATCGCCCACAAGTCGTGACTAAGCAGGCGGTTAAGACCAAATTAATGATTCTAATGATTGACATTAAATAGACTCTAATGATCTTTGAGATTTGATTTTAAACCCTCGGGCCCATCGATGGTGACACAACGACAAAGGTTAAGACACAATAATTAGCTAATGATTAGCGATCATCATGCAATTAATATGTCCTAATTAGATGACGAAACCGGGAGCTCTGTGCGGCAAAGTCCCGATCGTCTTTGACGGCTAACCGCCGGCGACACTGGCCGCGGCGGCGCCCGCCAAGGACCAAAATGGATTCGCAATAGCACAACGATTCTAGGGGTAGCATTTTCACCGCCGGCGAAGGACTAGAACGCCGGCTAGCCGGAAAAACGAAAATGGGAGCTTACTGCTAAACACGAAAATCGCGATGAGCTCCATTGCAAACCTAGGATGCGGGTGCCATAGCTTCTAAGGACTAATAAGAAGCTACCTTAGCGAGAAGAGGCTACAAGGACGGCCGGAGAAGCTTGACCACGGTGGAAGCTCGCCGGACTTGAAGAAGAAAACCCGAAAATGACACCCTGAGCCAAATGAGTGATACCAAAGCTTCAATATAGCTTCATAATGATTCACAGAAGCTACATGAGCAAGTAATTGGAAAATGGAGCACTCACCGAGTGAGGAAGAAGATGACCAAATTAGCCGAATTTGAACAAACCCCAAATTGGACAATTCACAGAATCAAATCCAAAATTAAGTGAGAGAAAATGTTCAAGGAAGTAAATAGATAAGGTTAGGGCAAAGAACGTGAAGGAGGACCACTGGAACACCAAGAACACCAATGGAGCTCCACGGGTCAACAATGGCGGTTTGCCATTTTTGAGGTGTTAAGCTCCAATATTGGGAGTGAAACTTGATGGTGGTCTAAAGGAACTCAGGAAGGGGTTTGGGTGTTTATAAGGCCATGAAAGTGTTAGGGTTTGCACCACCTCTCTCGCGGCAAAACACAAAGCACAGTGCGGCCGACAAGGAAAGGAGGTGAAGGCGTGCATTAAGGCATGGCCTAGCTCGGTGTACCTCCCATACTCCTACACGTCGGCTAGGGTGGCTTTAGGAGCAAGAAATGACCTCACCATGCCTTGCAATCGCTTTACGGCGGGAGGTTGAAGATGACCAGCGCAAAAGCTCGGGCGATTCACAGCCCTACGATCAAGATCGGACGGCCACGAAAGCACCACGCCTCCCAGGTTTAAAACACCACGGGGAGATTGCGAGCCTTCAGATTAGAGATGGGTGGCTCAGATTGCCCCACGTCGCAATTCTCATTTACAACGAAGGGGTACGCGAGCGTTGGACCCTAATCCAACGGCTCAGATTCAAAAATGCAACCGGAGGGTCCGAAGGTTTCGGAGGACCACAGCGGTTGGATTGAGATCTAACGGTTGACAATCAATCCTGCAACCGGAAGGTCCGAAGTCTTACACGCGCGCGGGCCGTGCGATTTAGATCTAACGGTTGACAATCAATCCTGCAACCGGAAGGTCCGAAGTCTTACACGCGCGCGGGCCGTGCGATTTAGATCTAACGGTTGAGATTCACCGCGCGTTTTAAAGAGTGACTCGGTGCGTTTAGTTGACTGAACCAAGTCGATTGGCTCGAGCCCGAGTCTGACTCGAACCCAAGTAACAGTAAAACCTAGTTTGACTTTGAAATAAAAACAGAGACTTTGAAAGATTTGTTTGAGGTAGCAAAATAACTCCAAAAATTATGAAAATTTTACAGGAGCTTGCTAACTCAGATATTAACCTTGTGTAAAATTTTCAGAGATTTTTATGCTGCGAATAAATCTCCAAAAATTCTGCAAGGCTCTGTTTGAATGTTTGACTGAGAGTCAAACAGGTTTGATCGCTTCTAAAATTTTCAAACAATTTCTAAAAATTGTGAGATTTTTCAGAGGGTCACATACCATCACGAGACTTAGGAAAAATATTTCAGAGGATGATCATAAGATTTGACAAGATTGTTTTGGAATAACAAGATTTGGATCAACAAGACTTGTGACAATATATTTCCATAATTCCTTGTACAAGAATTTCTTGGCACCACAGAATTACATGATGTAAGAAAAAGTTTTAATTTCTACTGATTTTCTTACATTTGAAACACAAGCCCAAAATTGGGATGTTACATTCAGCTTCTATGTCTAGGTATGTTCGTATTTTACCTTGTGTATAAATTTACGTCACATTTGGATAATTTTTGCTTGCTCTTTTGTTTAAGTGTTGCTCGTCTTATTGGTTGTTTTCGCTCTTTCGCTTAGGATTCGATATTTGCGGTAATCCCAGAACGACCCTCCGCAACAAATTGAGCAACGACAAGCGTGCAAGCGCTTGATCATTTCCATTCAATCCCATTACTTTTAAAGTCTAATACTTTGTTTAAACTTTATGTATGCATTGCTATTTGGGTGTTAAATTGATTAGTTAATCCCTAGTTGCATAATCTGTAGGTAAATCAATATCCTCTACTACCTAAGCCTAGGTTATTTGTTGTGATTAGAGTTCGTTGGATGAGCTCTTGTCACTTAGTAGATTTCGAATAAATATTGCTTAGCCATGCCTAGTATCGGTAGTATTGGGCGATCATCGACTTAGTCGGTGATCTTGATCACACAAATACTTATATTATTCCATTATGTCCAACCCTTGTGTTTTACCATTTTGCAAATCAAAACCGAAAACAAAAATTATATCTTGGCTTGGGCACAATGGTATGTTGATGTGATCGGTTGGGTGTGTGGAATGGTGCCTAAGTCCCTAAGGACCGAGTTACTTGTGCCATTGATCCAAGCAATTATTGCGTGCTAACCACGAGGGGATATGGAACCTCTCTTGACTAAGTACTTTGGGAGGTGTTAATTATGAGCTGGTCGGTGGGTGTGTTTACGTGTGTGTGTTTGTGGTGTTGGAGGAGAGCATTAGCGCACCGGTTAGGCTGTTTAATGTGTCTTTCTCCGTGGGTTGCGCTCTTAATTAGCATCGCCCATTGGAAAGCGTCTTGTTAGACTTAGCCATGCCTCGCATACCAAAGGAAGTGTGCTAACCGTGGTGGTGGAAAGGCGGTCTATCGTGTGGGTACATTGGTACACCCCGCAGGGGTTAAAACTATTCGAATAGCCTCGTCCTAGGTTATGGACACGCTTGGTTATTTCCCACAAGAACTAGACTACAACCTTTTAAAAACTTAAACTTGACATGGGTGGTATGAAGGGGTACTTCATGCTATTGTTGTGGTGACTATGGGTTAGTCACTTCTAGGTTGGTGTTGTTCTCTATCTATGTTATTATTGTCTCTCTTTTATTTGAACAATAAAAGTTAATTGCAAACTTGCTTTGAATCTATTACCTTATTGCAAATGAAAACTTGCTTTATGTTGAAAATAAGTCCAAAGCCTCATCCACTTAAATAAAGCTTGCATGTAGTTAATTATAGTTCGTTATCTCACACGTCGGTCTTGCAGTACAAAAACAAGTTTTGTACTCATCCGCTTTGCTTAATATTAATTGTTGCAGAGGAAGAAGGTGAGCCCCAAGGGCCTCACTTTTGTGAGCTGTGTTGCGGCGCTGTTTGGGACGATTAGCTTGGCGGTCCGGTTGGTTGCCTTGTGGGTAAAGGCACACCGATTGGCTTTTGTTTATCGCCATCTTATGGCCATTTTGCTTCCGCTGTGTATTTACTTATCTTTATGAATTTTGGCCGGTCGGCCTCTCTTTTGTAATAACTCTCTTTATATTATCTATGTCTTTCGCTTGTTGCTTTTGCTTGGCTCTATGTGTATGAATGGAATTGATGCATGATTTTGTAGCGGGTGTGTATCTGATTTAAGGAAGTATACATATCTCGAGGCTTGGTTTATTTGATTTGTACTGTTAGGACCAAGTGGATGGTTAAACAGTACAAGCCGAATAAACCGGGGTCCTCACAGAGACGCAGCCACAGCCGCAAGATCTGGATCCGATGGTTAAAACGCGAACGCGTCGACGCCTCGGTGGCGAAATCAAGGCCACCCGATGGAGATCAAACGCACACGGGCGAGCCACGTCGACAGACCCAGCCCCGGGTCTGAGCTGCTAGTGGACTCGGTCGAGACAAGACGGCTGAGTCGGACTCTAGTCCGCTCGATCGCATGAAACGATATTTGACCAGATTGGGTTTGATTTTTAGAGCTGAAACTTGGGGATTTATTTGAGGTATCAAATCAACTCCAAATTTTATGACATTTTAACTGGAGCTTCCTGGTCTTAGGGTTAACCTTCCATAAAATTTTCAGAGATTTTTGTGCACTGAAATTTTCTCCAGAAATTCCAGAAGGTTAAAACAGAGGTTTGACCAAGGTTTGACTTGCCTCTAAAATATTTCAAATAATTTCCAAAAATTATGAATTAATTCAGAGGTGTTACCAAGCAACCCTAGAACCAAGGAAAATTATTTCCAAGGGTTTGACATAGGATTTCACCCAGAAGGTTTTGGCTTGAGATAAATGAGGATTTTGATTTTGAATTTCCCAAAATTCCTTTACAAGAACTTCAGAAAAGTTTCAAGAGTAAAAGGATGAAGGAAAAGTTTTAATTTACCCTCATTTTATTACATCTGAAACACAAGCCAAAATGGGGATGTTACAAACCTCCCCCCCTTACAAAAATCTCGTCCCGAGATTTGGTTCACTCGGAAAAGAAAGAGGGGTAGTCTGCACGAAGACGATCTTCTCGCTCCCAAGTAGCCTCGTCCTCGGAATGGTTTGACCACTGAACTTTAAGGAACTTAATGGTCTTGTTCCTTGTCCTTCGCTCAGCCTCCTCGAGTATGCGAACAGGGCGCTCGCGATAGGTCAAATCTTCCTGAACATCAAGAGTTTCCAACGGAGCTTCCTCCGTTGGAACCGGAGGCACTTCTTTAGCTGGGACACATGGAACACATCATGTACCCCCGCAAGTGCAGCAGGCAACTCCAACTTGTAGGCAACAGCTCCCTTCTTCTCAATAACACGGTATGGACCGACATATCGAGGAGCCAACTTGCCCTTGACACCAAAACGCTGGTGACCCTTCAGAGGAGAAACCTTGAGATAAACGAAGTCATTGGGCTCAAAGCTCAACTCACGACGACGGCGATCCGCATAGCTCTTTTGCCTGGATTGAGCTGTGCGTAAGCGATCACGAATGAGCTGGACTTGCCCCTCGGCCTCATTAACCGAGTCCCTGCCAAAGAAAGGTCTTTCACCGGTCTCAGACCAGTTCAACGGGGTCCTACACTTTCTCCCGTATAAGGCCTCAAATGGTGCCATGCCGAGACTGGCTTGGAAACTGTTGTTCTAAGAAAACTCGGCGAATGGCAAGCACTTCTCCCAATGCTTCCCATAGGAAAGGACACAAGCTCGCAGCATGTCCTCTAAAACTTGGTTGACCCTTTCGGTCTGACCATCAGTTTGGGGGTGAAAAGCTGAGCTGAAAGAAATGCGAGTTCCCATAGCCTCTTGCAGGCTATGCCAAAACCGAGACGTGAACAGCGAACCACGATCTGACACAATTGTCTTTGGCACACCATGCAAACTCACGATGCGGGCTAGGTAGAGCTCCGCGGAAGACCCACTCGAAGGTCGGTCTTGACAGAAGAAAATGAGCCACCTTAGTCAATCGATCGATGACGCACCGGATGACATCATTCTTCTTTGGAGACCGGGTAGACCGGTGATAAAGTCCATCCCGACCAATCCCACTTCCACTCCGAATTGGTAAGGGTGAAGCGATCCGGCCGGACGATGTTCGCCTTGACACGACGACACACGCCGCACTCGCAACGAACCTTGCGATCTCCTCTTCATTCGGTCCACCAAAATCTCTCGCGAAGATCCCGTACATCTTCGTGGCCCCGGGTGAATGGACAAGGGAGAATCATGGGCTTCGCGGAGGATCAAATCCGCAACTCCATGTCCTTTGGAACCACGAGGCGTTGCCCGAACCTCACGACACCAAGCTCATCTACGGAGAAGCACTTGGCTATTCCATTCTTGACATTTTCCTTGATGCGGTTCACTCCAACATCCGACTCATCGAAAGCGGACTTGATCCGATCCACCAAGGTTGGTTTGACAACCAAGGCAATGAGGAACCATGCTCAACCAAACCCAAGTTGAGACTGAAACTCCTCTAGAAGAGGGGGCTGATGCTCTGAAGCAACAATGCATTGCAATGCGCTTATGACTAAGCGCATCCGCATAGCGACATTGGCCTTGCCGGATGGTAGTGAATACCCATGTCATAGTCCTGATCAACTCCAACCATCTCCTTTGCCGGAGGTTCAGTGCAGTTGGGTGAACAAATACTTTAGGCTTTTGTGATCCGAATACACTTCACAACGATTACCGATTAGGTAATGTCGCCAAATCTTAAGTGCATGAATCACGCCGCCAACTCCAAGTCATGGGTAGGATAGTTGAGTTCATGAGGTCTCAATTGCCTTTATGCATAGCCACTACCTTGCCTTCTTGCATAAGGACACAACCGAGGCCTCGACGAGAAGCATCACAAAAGATATCGAAGCTTCGACGGACATCGGGAGAACAAGAACGGAGCGGTGGTCAATCGCTTTTTAAGTGCTTGGAAACTTTCTCTGCAATCAGCGGACCACGAAACTTCTTGTCCTTCTTGAGCAACTCCGTCATAGGCTTCGCTATCTTGGAGAAGTTCTCGATAAAGCGACGATAATATCCCGCTAAACCAAGAAAACTCCGAACTTCGTGACCGGCGGGTCGACTCGAGAAAGCCGTCGTCGATCTTGCTAGGATCCACGCCTACGCCTCCCGCCGAAAGAATATGGCCTAATAAGGCTACTTCCTTTAACGAACGCGCACTTGCTGAACTTCGTGATACAAATGGTGCTCACGGCTTGCCCAACACAAGCCTCAAATGCTCGGTGTGTTCTTCATCGCTCTTGGAGTAGATAAGGATATCATTGATGAAGACCACAACGAACCTATCCAAATACTCCATGAATACCGAATTCATGAGGTTCATGAACAAGGCCGAGCATTGGTTAAGCCGAATGACATGACGGTATACTCGCATGCCATAACGAGTAGAAAAAGCCGTCTTTGGAATATCCTCGTGTCGAATCCAACCCGATGATATCCCACTCTGAATCAATCTTGGAGAAAACTCGAGCTCCGATTAATTGATCGAAAAGGTCATCGATCGTGGCAAAGGGTACTTGTTCTTTACCGCTACTTCATTAAGTGGACGGTAATCAACGCACATGCGCAGCTGTCTTGTCCTTTTCGACAAAGATTGCCGAGCATCCCCAAGGAGATGAGCTAGGCGGATGAAACCCTTCTCTTGAAGCTCACCCACTGCTTCTTCAACTCCACCAACTCGATTGGGTCCATTCGCAAGGCCTCTTCGAGATCGGGCGATGCGGAACCAACACAATGACAAACTCGAGGTCTCGAATCGTGGCATCCCCGAAGGTCGTCGGGAAGACATCAACAAAGTCACATACCACCGGGACTTCACTAATATCTAGAGTGGCTTCGCCGAGCGAAGAGATGCGGACCTGCAGCCTTCGGGCGAAAGCAACCCGCCGCGGAAGGACTAGTGAGGTAGATGAGTCTCCTAGCGCAATCAATTTGTCCCATGTGCCGAGACAACCAATCCATGCCTAGGATTACATCTAAGCTTGCCGATCGAAGGAGGATAAGGTTTGCCAAGAATCCTACCCTTCTATCTCAACAGGACATCCCTACACTCGCACTCGGCTCTCAACTCCGAACCGGAGAGCGAATGAGCAGCGGGACCAACAATGGAGTAAAAGAAGACCTCCACAGCGAAGAAAAGACTCGAAACAAACGAATGAGATGCGCTGAATCAAATATCTCAGACGGGAAAGAGTTAACCGAAGGGTACCCAACACGACGCCGGTGCCTCTGTGCCTCCTCCGCGGAGATGAGGTTGACGCGCCACTACCCACGCCTTGGGTAGCGGGACAACCTTCTCGATCCTCGGGAGAACCACCTCCCCGCCCGCGTCCTCCATTAAGACGAGGGCGCCCATCCCCGTTAGGGCAACTATTGGCATAATGCCCTTCTCGTTGCACGCCTGCAGCAGTGACCCGGCGGCTGGATTGCGGGGCCACCTGGCTGTTCGCAGCGCCGCGTGATCGGGCACGGCTGCGAGGGCGAGGAGCTGGTGCTGGCGGCCTCGGTGGTAGCGAAGCCACAGAACGGGCCCCGGGTAGGCCCGACACGAGGACGGGAGAGGCCGGCCTGTGCAGATCGCTGGGCCTCCCACTTGCGCTGCGGACTCGCGCCAGCCGCGCTTTGTGCTCAAGAACAATGGCCTTGTCCACCAAGGCCCGAAAGTCAAAAAGTCCACAATGGAGAGCCTGTCTTGCAGCTCCTCAGACAAACCCTCCATGAACTTCTCCTGCTTGGCCTCATCAGTGGCCACCTCAGATGGAGCATAACGAGCCAAGTGATTGAACTCGTACAGATACTCCATCACTGACTTACGCCCTTGCTTGAGCGCGAGAAATTCCTTCTTCTTCAGCTTCATCAAGCCAGCGGGGATGTGAGCTCGACGGAACGCCGTCCGGAACTCATCCCAAGAGACGGTGTGGCCGGCGGGCTGCATGGCCAAGAAGTTCTCCCACCAGGAGAGCGCTGCCCCCTGAAGCTGATGGGAGGCAAAGAGTGCCCGTCCCGGTCCAGCATCGAGCAACGCCGAGCTTACGCCAACTCGACGCAGCCGCCATCTCGCGCCAAAGGGTCCTCGAGACCCGAGAACGTGGGGCCGAGTGCGAAGAAACTCAGCAAGGCCCCACGAGATCGATGTCCGCCCGCCGCCTGGATCTTGAGGCACCGGCAAGGCGGAGGTGTTGCGCACAATAACATCCAGCGCAGACCTCCCGTCCTCCGAGCAGTTGCGCTCGATCCGGCAGACCTCGGCCATGGTTGGAGGAGGCGGAGCTCCTCATCCAAACTAGTCGCGACCACGGCCGCTACGAGTACCTCCAGCCATCCTGGTTCAAGAAACTTAGGTTAGAAACCAAAGCACTAATACTAGAAGTTGATGAAAGCGAAAAGCTAACGATTAGGGGAATGAAATATCACCCTAACCGAAAGCCAAAATAGCAAGTAAACACACTTTAAATGTTTCCAAAGAAGCTCCAAAACAGCAAGGAAACTCCAAACCAAGCTCAACTTCTCAATGCCATTAACCCGTATTGAATGAACGAGTAATAGTGTGAGAAGATAAAAATTTCAGCGCACTACAACAAGTTTAACAGTACTCATGAGCAAGGTTAAAGCGATAAACATACGTTAGATACTTAGCTAACTAGTATCACATCTTACCCTTTTATTCCCACAAGTTTTAGTTGATTAACCTCTCGTTTTCTACCCTATTTAGAAACCTTTGAGCTTGCTGTCCGGAAACTGAATGATCGCTGTCCAGATTTTGCATCCAAGCCTCCTAATTGAGATCTTCAACTTCGGAAGCTTCAAAACCTTGTAGAGGGCAGCTAACACTTCAATTTGCCAAACTCATTGGTCCCAAAACCCAATTAATCGATAACAACTATCTTTAGAGGGAAAGAGAGGAAAACAACTTTTAAAACTCAAATTAGAGCAAGATGAGATAGAAAGCTAAGATAGGTAAGGAATAAAATCTGAAAACTTACTTAAGCTTTCATAAATCATTTGATACTTTGAAAATAAGGTTTCCAAAATATCCTAAGGACGACCAAGCTTGGGTTACTACGGTCGGAATGGCTCTGATACCAACTTTGTGAGGACCCCGGTTTATTCGGCTTGTACTGCTTAACCAACCACTTGGTCCTAACAAAGACAAATCAAATAAACTAAGCCTCGAGATATGTATACTTCCTGCAGTGCAGATACACACCTGTTACAAAATCATGCATCAATTCCATTCATACACATAGAGCCAAGCAAAAGCAACAATCGAAAGACATAGATAATATAAAGAGAGTTATTACAAAAGAGAGGCCGACTGCCAAATAACACATAAGTAACCAATTTAAACAATGAAGCAAAATGGCCATAAGATGGCGATAAACAAAGTCAATCGGTGTGCCTTTACCCACAAGGCAACCAACCGGACCGCCAAGCTAATCGTCCCAAACAATACAAGAACACGACTCACAAAAGTGAGGCCCTTGGGGCTCACCTTCTTCCTCTGCAACAATTAATATTAAGCAAAGCAGATGAGTACAAAAATTGTTTTTGTACTCGCAAGACTGACGTGTGAGATAACAGAACTATAATTAACTACATGCAAGCTTTATTTAAGTGGATGAGGCTCTGGACTTATTTTCAGCATAAAGCAAGTCTTCATTTGCAATAGGGTAATAGATTCAAAGAAAGTTTGCAATTAACTTTTATTGTTCAAATAAAAGAGAGACAATTATAGCAATAGATAAATGACAACACCAACCTAGAAGTGACTAACCCATAGTCACCACAACAATAGCATGAAGTACCCCTTCATACCACCCATGTCAAGTTTAAGTTTTTAAAAGGTTGTAGTCTAGTTCTTGTGGGAAATAACCAAGCGTGTCCATAACCTAGGACGAGGCTATTCGAATAGTTTTAACCCTGCAGGGGTGTACCAATGTACCCACACGATAGACCGCCTTTCCACTAGCCACGGTTAGCACACTTCCTTTGGTATGCAAGGCATGGCTAAGTCTACAAAGCGCTTTTCGATGGACGATGCTAATTAAGAGCCGCAACCCACGGGAGAAGGACACATTAGACAGCCTAACCGGTCTGCTAATGCTCCCCTCCAAAACACACACACAAGGACACACCCACCGACCAGCTCATAATTAGCACCTCCCAAAGTACTTAGTCAAGAGAGGTTCCATATCCCCCTCGTGTGGTTAGCACGCAATAAGCGCTTGGCTTAGTGACACAAGTAACTCGGTCCTTGGGGACTTAGGCACCATTCCAACACACCCAACAGATCACATCAACATACCATTGTGCCCAAGTCAAGATATAGTTTTGTTTTCAGTTTTTGATTTGTAAGTCAATAAAACACAAGGGTTGGACATAATGGAGTAGTATAAGTAGTTGTGTGATCAAGATCACCGACTAAGTCGATGATCGCCCAATACTACCGATAACTAGGCATGGCTAAGCAATATTCATTCGTGATCTACTAAGTGATAAGAGTTCATCCATCGAACTCTAACCACAAAGAAATAACCTAGGCTCGGTAGTAGAGGATAACCATTTATCTACAGATTGTGCAACTAGAGATCTAACTAATCAATTTAACAACAAAATAGCAATGCATACATAGAAGTTAAACAAAAATATTAGACTTTAAAAGTAATGGGATCAATGGAAATGATCAAACTGCTTGCCTCGCTTGTTGTGGCTCAAATTGTTGCGAGGGTCGTTCTGGGTTACCGCAAATATCGAATCCTAAGCGAAAGAGCGAAAACAACCAATAAGACGAGCAACGCTTAAATGAAAGAGCAAGCAAAAATTATCCAAAAGCGACGAAAATTATACACAAGGTATAATAGGAATATACCTAGACATAGGAACTGGAAAAACCTAATTTGGATTTGTGGTGCAAAAGATATTCTCTAAAAACCTATTTTTGGCCATAATTAGCACTGTAGCAAAAACATTTTCTAGAAAGATCTTGAAGCTGAAATTTTTATGGTAGCTACCTACTGGTGTGGTGATAACCCATATAAAATTTCAGGTCATTTGGAGTTATATTTAAAGAGCTATGATTTTTCAAGTCACGAAAATGAACCAATTTAAATTGCATGTGAAATCTTGTTAAAAACAGTAACATGCCTAAAACCAATTTTATCATTTAGTACTGTATTAGGGGAAGCTAACAAAATTGGTTTCACTAAAATTTAATTTTCAGAGAATTAGTTATGCAATTTACAAGTTAATTGCCAATTTTAGAATAATAAGTAGAACCTATTTCTAAACAAATTTTAAAATATGTTTTCTGGAGCCGAACTAAACTCCTATTCATTTTTAGATTAAAGTACAACTCAATCTAAAGCTAACAAAATTTGAATCAACCGATTTGGGTTTAAAATGAATTAGTTATGCATTCTTGAAGTTTAATACCTTTTTCAGTTTGCAAATAAAGCTTTCGGGAAACTCATAAAGGCTATTACGACGTGGTTGAATAGGGACCGTCGATCCTGGATCGGACGGCCCACGCGCACGGCGCGCACAGCACACACACACAGCGCCCACCGATGCTCACCGTTGGATCAAGATCCAACGGTCCAAGTGATGAGGGCATTCGGACCGAACAGACGCCTTCGCGATCCCAGCCGTTGATCGAGCATCACACGGCCTAGAGCGCTCTGGACAGCGCGCTCGCGCTCGCGCGAGGTCAACGACGGTGGACCGTTGATCTTGGATCCAACGGCTCCAGTTGAATCTGGCCAACTCACACGCTGGGCGCGCGAGACAGGGGAGTGACATGGAGGTTTCCTGCCCGTCGATCGCTAGATCCGACGGCTAGGGCTGGGCCACGTCGCCCTCGGACTGAGCCTCGTCCGACAACAGGCATTCTCGCCGCCGCTCGCTGGCGTGATGCCGCGAGGAGGCCCAGGAGTGCAGCAAAGAACGAAAACGGAGCGCACAGCCTCACGCCCACGATCGCACTCGCAACCTCGCCGGAGATGGCTCACCGCGGCGGCGCGACACGGCGGGGCGGAGAAGGTTCTACGGTAAAAATGGAGCATGCGATACGGCTAAGATCATGCTCCGCTAGCACGTGTGCTAGCTCTTTGGGCTTAGAGGACTCACCGGATGTTGCGGAGAGGTTGAGCAGGTCGAGGTGGGCGGCGGAGAATCGAAGGCGGCGGAGCCTTCACGAGGAGGAGCCACCTGGACAACACGAATAGGACCGGATGGTGCCATTAGGTCCGCAAGGCCCCGAGAAGGTTCACCAAAGGGGTAGGGGTTGGAGGTCATACCGCACCCGAGAAGAAGAGGCGCGCTACGGCGCGGCGGGAAACCTCCAAATTGGAGCCCTCCCGCGAGGATCAAGACCAATTGAGTTAGGGTTAATGCTCACGGAGGTGAGGGAGTGGAGAGGAACCAAGCGCCGAGCCCGAGCCACCGGATGAGAGCTTCACCAGAAGCTCCGCGCAAAGAATGGCGGAAATGGCCGCGGGTGAGTTTGGGGCTCGCCAAGCCGGGTGAGTGCAAGAGAGAGTCTGGAGAGGGTAAAGGAAACCAAAGGAGGGGACGCAGGCTTAAGTAGCAGTGGGGGCACGGGGACCTCAACGGCTCTCCCTCTCACGGCGAGGTGACCTCGGTGCTCGAGCAACAGGAGTGGGTGAGAGGTCGTGAGAGGCGACTTTGGAAGTGGCCGCACGACAACATTTAATGCGCGCAGCAATAGTCGTTGGAGGGCCCCGCCGAGACGACTCCGAACGGCTGCGGCGCTCAGCGCGCGCGAGAGAGCGAGAGAAAAAGGCGAGGGAGAGCCAGAGGAGGAGACGCAGCCACACCGCAAGATCCGGATCCGATGGTTAAAACGCGAACGCGCCGACGCCTCGCGGCGAAATCAAGGCCACCCGATGGAGATCAACGCACACGGCGAGCCACGCCGGCAGCACCCACCCGGTCCGAGCCGCTAGTGGACTCGGTCGAGACAAGACTACCGAGTCGGACTCTAGTCCGCCTCGATCGCATGAACGATACTTGACCGATTGGGTTTGATTTTTAGAGCTGAAACTTGGGGATTTATTTGAGGTATCAAATCAACTCCAAATTTTATGACATTTTAACTGGAGCTTCCTGGTCTTAGGTTAACCTTCCATAAAATTTTCAGAGATTTTTGTGCAATCAAATTTTCTCCGAAATTCCGTAAGGTTAAAACAGAGGTTTGACCAAGGTTTGACTTGCCTCTAAAATATTTCAAATAATTTCCAAAAATTATGAATTAATTCAGAGGTGTTACCAAGCAACCCTAGAACCAAGGAAAATTATTTCCAAGGGTTTGACATAGGATTTCATCCAGAAGGTTTTGGCTTGAGATAAATGAGGATTTTGATTTTGAATTTCCCAAAATTCCTTTACAAGAACTTCAGAAAAGTTTCAAGAGTAAAAGGATGAAGGAAAAGTTTTAATTTACCCTCATTTTATTACATCTGAAACACAAGCAAAAATGGGGATGTTACACCCTGTACGTAAGATTGATTTCCCCTCAACCTATTTTGGCAATACTTCGCAGGAGCTCTAGGATTTTGAGGTTCCTCATTTGTCGGCCGAAACCCTATTTGTCTTCCTTGACTCCGGTGTGGTAAGTTGCTGCCCGATTCTTTGCTTGTACACCACCCCTGGACCTCACTAAACTTTCCTTTACCACTCATTGCTCTCCTGGTTTCCTATGTAGCCCTCTCCACGTTGGACCTCATCGCCGCTGCCGCCATTGCTGCCGCTAGACCTTCTCCGAGCTTCAACGGCCGCTTCAACCTTCTGGTGAGCCTTAGTGACCACCCTTATAGCTTGAGCACACTTGGATTAGCTTGAAAATGCACCGTGCCGCTCCATGCTTTTAGCTGTATAGCTCACCGTCGCTCGCCGCCGGCTCGCCGTCGGTACAGGCCGTCTCCGCCACTACAACCACCACCAATGGGTGCACAATAGTTTGAGGAACTCGTTGCTGCCCTTGGCCGGCACTGACGAGGTCGGAGTCACCAGCGAGGCTCCGGTCAAGCTCGCGATCAAGCGAGCTCTGTTGTCGGGCGAGTCGACAGCTCCTGTAGCTCGTCATTAGGGGTTAAACCGCATGATTAGTATTTAATGCGAAATCATTATCGGAAATCCATGTTTAGCTGAGGATCTGGGTGTCTTACATGTGGGCCCAGTCATGTTAAGTGCACAGTAAACCTTCGGTAGACCGTGGGCCGAGCTCATGGCTTTCGGTCCATGAACTGTGCATGTAGACCGAGAGTATGACAGGTGGACCCCACATGTCAGTGCGTTTTTAAATCCGAGATTTAATTAGAAAATTGTACTGTGCTCTGGACCCCACTTGTCAGTGTCTATGGCTAGCTTAGGCTGAGTATAAAAAGTGTTTAATTCTTATATAAATTCGGAAATGGTTTATTGTTGCACTGAAAAATCAGTTAACTTCTAAAATGCATAACTAATTCATTTTAACTCCTTTTTGGATGATTCAAATTTTTTTAGTTTCTATTTTAAATGTAATTTAATCTAAAATTAGATTGAATCATGTTTCTATTCCAGAAAATGTTTGTTAATAAAATAACTTTAGGTTTAGATTTATTTTGCACTAAAAATTGCTTTAACTTTAAAAATGCATAAGTATTTCTCTGTAACTCCAAAAAGAGCAAACTCAATTTTGTTAGAATCCTATATTAGTTTAGTTTATTTGAAAATAGGTTGTGAGCTTGGTGCTGTTTTTGAAAATCTTATTTTGCTTGTAACTTGAGCACTACTTTCATAACTTTGAAAAATAATAGGAAATTCATCTTAACTCCAAATGAGGTGAATCCAATTGGGTTGTTCATATTATGAGGTGCTTGTTTTACTGTAAAAATTTCAAATGCACCACCTTTCCATAAATTTATGCCAAACAATTTAATTATGTTCAATAGTAACTTTTTGCATTTTAAAAGCTGAGCAGAATTGTTTTGATCATAACTTTTGCTCAAAGCATCCAAATCAATTGATTATTGTTTATAAATTCATTATAAATCATGCTATTACTTCTGTACAATTTTTAGAGCATTTGGAGAAAGTTGGTTTTTGACTCTTTTCGGTATTCTTCGTTCTTATCGATTCCTATTCGCTTTTTCGTTAGGTGCCGACGAGTCTGTTGATCTTGAGAGTGAGCCTCTGCAGCAAACTGAGCAAGTCCATCAAGGTAAGCAGTTTGATCATGTTAATCCTATTATTTTAAAGTCTAATATATTGTTTCAACTTGTATGTATGCATTGCTTATTTTGTTGTTAAATTGATTAGTTAATCCTTTAGATGCATACTCTGTAGGTAAATGAATATCCTCTACTACCTGAGCCTAGGTTATTTGCTGTGATTACAGTTTATTGGATGGGCTCTTGTCACTTAGTAGATTACAGGTTCCAATTGCTTAGCCATGCTTAGCTATCGGTAGTATTGGGCGATCATCGACTTAGTAGATGATCTTGATCACCTAAAATTATTATGATCCTTATGTTTCAGCTTTGTGCTATGTTTAAATTGTAAAACTAAAAATGAAAACAAAAATGATTTGGACTTGGGCACAATGGTAAGGTGGTGTATTTTTGGGTGTGACTGGAATGGTGCCCAGGTCAATTAAGGACCGAACATCTTGTGAGTACCTGTTATCCAGGCATGTTGTGCGTGCTAACCACACTAGAGGGTATGGGACCTCTCTTGACTTAGTACTTTGGCGTGTATTGGCTCCGAGTCGCAGGGTGTCGCAGGAGGGATGGTGTTTGGGAGCATGGTAGTTGTCCGAAAAGCTTTACCCTGAGTGGGTAGTTGTCTTTTCGGCTTTACCATGTAAGCGTATGGGTTTCTATCCATACAAGCGGCTCGTAGTTAATACACAATATTGGAAATGTCTCGTAGGACTTAGACGTGCCGGCATACCTTCGGTAGTGTGCTTTTGTGGCTTAAAGGCGGTCTGAAGTGTGGGTACATTGGTACACCCCCTGCAGGGTTCAAACTATTCGAATAGCCTCGTCTAGGTTATGGACACGTTTGGGTAAGCTTTTCAAGAGTTAGACTACAACCTTTTAAAAACTTAAAACTTGACATGGGTGGTATGAATGGGTAATTCATGCTATGGTCGTGGTGACTATTGGGTTAGTCACTTCCAGGTTGTTGTTGTTGTCATCTATCTATTGTTATTATATTGTCCTTGTTGTTATTTAAACAATAAAAATGAATTGCAAACTTGCTTTTGAAATGTATTACATTATTGCAAATAAAGTTTGCTTTGTGCTAAAAATGAGCCATACAGCCTCCACTCAAATAAGCTTGCATGTATCTTATGTATAGGTCTGCTAGTCCACACATCAGTCTTGCGAGTACATCATTGTACTTATTTGCTTTGCTTAATGTTATTTGTTGAAGAGCAAGAAGGTGAGCCTCAAGGGCCTCACTTCTGTGAGTTGTGCTGTGGTGGGGTTTGGGACGACTAGTTTGGCGGTCCAGTTGGTTGCCTTGTGGGTAAAGGCACACTGATTGGCTTTTGTTTATCGGCATCTTATGGCACTTTCGCTTCCGCTATTTACTTAGTTATTTGTATGTCATTTGGCCGGTCGGCCCTCTTTTGTAATAACTTATATTATGTATGTCTTTTGGTAGACTTATTATTGTGATATATGGAACTGATGCATGATTTTGTGGAGGGGTGTGTATACTGTATTTCTGGGAAGTATATATATCTCGAGGCTTGGTTTATTTGATTTGTGATGCTAGGACCAAGTGGGTGGTTAAGCATTACAAGCCAAATAAACCAGGGTCTCACAAAGTTGGTATCAGAGCCATCCTGACCGTAGTAACCCAAGCTTGGTCGTCCTTAGGATATTTTGGAAAAGCTTATTTTCGAAGTATCAAATGATTTTTGAAAGATTAAGTAGATTCTCAGATTTTACTCCTTACCTATCTTAGCTTTCTACCCTCATCTTGCTCTAATTTGAGTTTTAAAAATTGGTTTCCTCTCATCTTCTTTCCAAAGATAGTGGTTATCGGTTAATTTGGCTTTGGGAAAACCACGAGGGATTTAATTTGAAGTGTTGGCTATTTTGGATAAAGATTAGGAGCTGCTGGAGTAAGGGTTTCGGCCAGGAGGATAGAGGCGAAAATCTAGACAGCAAACCTGGAATTCTGGACAGTTAGCTATTCATAGTGTCCATAATGGAAAATGAGAGGATAATTCAACTAAAACTTGTGGGATAAAAGGGTAAGAAGTGATATGAGTTAGCTAATGTCTAATCTTTCTTTAGGTAATTTTTACCTTGTTTCCTAGCTGTTTCGAACCAAGGTTGTTGTGCAAAAAAAATTGCCTTCCTAAAAACTGATTACTCGTTCTCCCATACGAGTTAGTCATACTGGGAAGTTAGATTTTATTTTTGTGACCTTGCTGTGATTCTATGCTGGTTCATAAGCTGTTAGAGTTTATTTTGTAGAGTTGTTAATTGTTTTTCTTTGTCTCCTGTTCCGGAGTTGTTGCTGACTTATCTTTGTGGAACAGGATGGCAAGAATAACCCGCAGCAGTCAGCCGACTGGTCCTGATGAGGAGCTTCCCCCTCCTCCGACCATGGCTGAGGTTCTCGCTCAGATCGAGCGGAACCGCATGGATCAAACGCGGATCTTGGAGGTCATCGCGAGGAACACCTCCACTCCCTCTGGTGTCTCGGGATCTGGAGGTGGTGGACACCAGCCACGTGGGGGACTTTCGGAGTTCCTCCGCACGCAGCCGCCCACCTTCTCCCGGTCTGAGGACCCACTTGACGCAGATGATTGGCTGCGTCTGGTTGAGCGAAAGCTCAACATCGCTCAGTGCTAGGAGCATGAGAAGGCCCTCTTTGCATCCCATCAGCTGGAGGGTGTGGCACTCTCATGGTGGGAGAACTTCCTCGCCATGCAACCTGCTGGCCATGTGGTCACATGGGAGGAGTTTCACACCACTTTCCGTCGGGCTCATGTTCCCACCGGCCTTACGAAGCTGAAGAAGAAGGAGTTCCTTGCGCTCAAAGAGGGGCGCAAATCTGTGACTGAGTACCTCCATGAGTTCAATCATCTGGCGAGGTATGCTCCTGCTGAGGTGGCCACTGATTAGGCCAAGCAAGAGAAGTTTATGGAGGGCTTGTCTGAGGAGATGCAGGACAAGCTCTCTATTGTGGAGTTTGCTGACTTCCAGACCTTGGTGGACAAGGCCATCGTCGCCGAGCATAAGGCGAGAGCACTGGGCGAGTCCCGCAAGCGCAAGTGGGAGGCCCAGCGATTTGCGCAGGCCAGCCTCTCCTGTGCCCGTGTTGGGCCTCTACTAGGGGCCCTTTCTCTGGCTTCACCACCGCCGAGGCCGTCGGCGCGCCTCCCCGTCCCTGCGCAGCCGTGATTCGATCACGTGCACTGCGCCCAGCCAGCAGGTGGCCTCCGCAATCCGGCTACCGAGGTCACCTGCTTCTCATGCAACCAGAAGGGCCACTATGCTAATAGTTGCCCTAGGAGGACTGGAGCGGCCCCTCGTCCTAATGGAGGACGCGGGCAAGGGAGTGGTCACCCACCTGACCAGAAGATAGTCCAGAAGACCCAGGGCGTGGGTAGCGGCCGAGTCAACCACATCTCGGCTGAGGAGGCACAGGAGGCGCCCGACGTTGTGTTGGGTACCCTTCTTGTCAATTCTCGCCCTGCTGCAGTATTATTTGATTCAGGAGCTTCACATTCTTTTATTTAGAGATCTTTTGCTGCTGCTAGTGATCTTCACTTTGCTCCTTTGGTGGTACCTTTGCTTATTCGTGTAACATCCCAATTTTCAACTTGTGTTTCAAATGTAAGAAAATGAGGATAATTTAAAACTTTTCTTACATCTAAATGCTTTTGAACTTTTCTGAAATTCTTGTAAAGGAATTTTGGAAAATTCAAAATCAAAATCCTCAATTATCTCAAGTCTAAAACCTCCTTAGTTAAATCTGTGTCAAACCCTTGGAAATAATTTTCCTTGGTCCTTGGGTCGATTTGTGACACCTCTGAATTATTTCATAATTTTTGGAAATTATTTGAAACAGTTTAGAGGCAAGTCAAACCTTGGTCAAACCTTTGAAATAACCTTCTGGAATTTCTTGAGAAAATTCTAGTGCACAAAAACCTGTGGAAATTTTGTGGGGGGTTAATCCTAAAGTTAGCAAGCTCCAGTTAAAATTTCAGAAATTTTGGAGCTATTTTGCTATCCCAAATAAATCTGCAAAGTTTCAGCTTTAAAAATCAAAACCCTAATGGGTTTACACTATTCCTCGGGCGCAAGTCGGGCTCAGGCTCGGGTCAATGGACTCGGTCGAGCCAACTAACCGCACCGGGTGGCTTCTGGGTCGCGCTGGCGATCTGGACCGTTGGATCTCCATCGCACGGCTCTCATTCGTGAAGGCATTCGGACCCCTCCGATTGCCCTCTGATTCTCAGCCGTTGGATTCTGATCCAACCGTCGCGGGACCGTACCGGTTCGCTTCGGTCCTTTCAAAATGGCGATCGCATCGCAGCCGTGTAAACCCTATCCGACGGCCAACATCTGATAAGGTTGAGCTCAACCCACTTAAGCGTGTTGGACTCGAACCACTTTTGTTTCGCTTACAGGTGGGGCCACCGCGTCCCTGGTCATCTTCTTCGCGCCGCTCATAAACCCTTTTTATACTTTGAAATTAAGCTTTTTCAAAATATCCTAAGGACGACTATGCTTGTTACTACGGTCGTAATGGCTCGATACCAACTTTGTGAGGACCCGGTTTATTTGGCTTGTAATGCTTAACCAACCACCGGTCCTAGCAAAGACAAATCAAATAAATCGATCTCGAGATATGTATACTTCGAGCAAGATACACACCTCGGTACAAAATTAGACATCAACTCCATTCCAAACATAGAGTCCAAACACTACACTACCAAACGGAAGATAAACAAATAGCGAGTTATTACGCACAAAGGCCAACAGGCCACGAGGTACACAAATAAACAAGAACGACAAATGAAGCAAAAGTGCCATAAGATGGCTATAAACAAAGCCAATCGCGTGCCTCCAACCCACAAGGCATCCGACCGACCGCCAAGTCTAGTCGCCCACGAAACGGCAACACACTCACGAAGTGAGGCCCTTGGGGCTCACCTTCTTCCTCTGCAACAAAAACATTAAGCAAAGCACCGAGTACAAAGATTGTCTTTGTACCCGCAAGACCGACGTGTGAACTAGCGCACTGCTCATATGCTACATGCAGCTTATTTAGTGGAGGCCATATGTTTCATTTGCATAAAGCCAATTTTCATTTGCAATAAGGTAATACTGCTTTTAAAGGCAAGTTTGCAATTCATTTATAAGATTGAAATAACAATAAGGATATTAATAACAAAAGCGAAAGATAAACAACCTAGAAGTGACTACCCCAATAGTCACCACAACAATAGCACGAATCCCGTTCGCACCACCCATCAAGTTTTAGTTTAAATGTTGTAGTCTAGTTCTTACTGGGCGTATCCGAGCGTGTCCATAACCTAGGGCGAGGCTATTCGAATAGTTCTAACCTGCAGGTGTACCAATGTACCCACACTTGCATCGCCTTTAAGCCAAAGCACACAAAACAAATAATAAGAACGAATAACACCTAAAAATCAAATAATCAAACACAAACACCAATTTATACACAGAGGCTAGACTATCACAAAAGAATGACAGATATCTTTGCTCAGAGACCCACTCACTTATCTATCAAAGCAACCACAAAATCACTCTTCTTATATGATTTAAACATTGGATAGACTTTGATGGTGATTGTGTGCACATCTATTATTTAAGTATCAGGTTAACACATCAAAAACAGCTAGCTATTCTAAAACCACTATTGACAGGTGAGAGCACAGAATCTACAAGAAGCTATTGAAAGCATAACTAGTCAAGTATCCCATTATGAGATGCTACATAAAATTCTAATTAAGTTTGGGCTTTAATAAAATTCAGCTACTAATACACCTAAGCAACATGCCAACATATTGGAAGGTTAACCATAACAAGATGCTATCACTACAAGGCCTTACCACACCAGTGAAAGTAGGAAAAATAAGTACAGAGACAACCACTAGTTCCAATAACAACTTCTTAGATCACTCATGCCAACAAGGGTTTTAAAATCTAGAATCACTAACTAACATAATTCCTTACCAAACACTACTTCTTAAGCAATTTATCAAGTCTAACAGGACCTAAATAGCATAAGCATGAAACCAATTTTCAGCCATCGACAACGTAAAAACGACAACGAGGAACAAACAGAGAACTAGAACTAAAATGCTTTCAAACCTCCAACACCCAATTTTGATCATGCAATGAAAGTGAACTAATGAACAATCATAAACATGATAAGCAGCTGACTACAAAGCTTCAGAGAGGTGGGCCCCACTGTCAGCCACAACAGCAACAGGGAGCACAAGGAAGAACCGAGAGGCTCTGGACCTGGATTCGACACCGGTGAAGGAGTGGCGGCGCGGGCTGTGCGACGGGCAAAATGGGTTGCGAGAGACCACCGGCCGATGGTGGTCGCGGGTTGGCCGAGAAGCACCGAGGCGGCGCGCGGCAGCCGCGCGGCGGCAGTGGAGGTGATAAGGTGCGGCCGCACGAGAGGCGAACAACAAGAATTAGCGCGCATGGGCATCGCGAGTTACCAGAACTCACCGGAATGACGCGAGCTCAAGAGGTTGCGGAGATGGCCCGCGACGAGAGCGGCGGCGATCAAGGGGTCACCGAGGAGGAGCAACTTTGAGCAAAAATAGAGGAAAGAGAGATGGAGGTAGCTCGAGTGAGTGCACTAGATGGTGCTAGCGCGAGCAATTGCTCTAGGAACTAACTCACGGAGAAGAGGACGAAGGTCCCAACTTTCGGCCGAAGAAGAGGGACACCAAAATTCAACGGCCCCCTGCGAATAAAACTTCAAATTAGTTGAGGGGAAGACATGATAGGAGTCTGGAACACGATCTGACGCGAAAAGGAGAAGATGAGCTTCACTGGTTGTGGTGTTGACACGGTGGTGGCGGCACGGCTGCAGCACTGAGCTCGAGCTCAACTATGAATTGAGCTCAGAAGGAGCAATGGTTGATAGGGGATTGCTTAATGGTGTCTAAAGAAGGAAGAGGGAGCTTTGGGTGAGCTTAAGTAGGGGCGAGGGCGGAGGAAAATGAGCGGCGACGTTTTCGGCACCGTGGAGCTCAAGAACGGTGCCGACAAACCGCGAACGGAAAAGTGGATGATTGACGCCGCTCGGGCATGGTCTCTCGCGGAAGATGCGCCGAGGAAATGCGTGCGAAAATTGGAAGCGGTGACGAGACAGCGGAGCCGAGTGGCGTTCATGCGCGCCACCGCCGCACTCGGCTCTTGGCGCAAGGTAGGTGACGACCGACATGTGGGGCCCGATCGCCGGCGGCAGCAGAAGCGGTGCGGACGGCGCGCACGTGCGATTAGGTGGTTTGACTCGATCGTGAATGTGTCGACCGTTGATCCGAGATGGACGGTCGAGATTGATGTATGCATTCGGACAGTCGGTTGCATGCGCGCCGTGGATCGCTCGATTTGCATCGGACGGTCACGATCGATTGGTCTCGCGCGCGGTGTAGCTAGTTGACGCGACCGAGTCAATTGGCGCGGTCGGATTTGAGTCGGGCTCGGGTTCGAGCCCGACAAACAGTGTTTTCTGATTTTTGATTTTAAAAGCTGAGAGAGTTTAGGAATTTTTAGAGATAGATCCTGAGCTCCAAAAATTCCGAAATTTTTATGGTAGCTACTTGAGACAGAGAACAACATTGCATAAATTTTCCAGAACTTTTTATGCAATGAAAAGTTCTGCAGAAAATTCACAAACATGCTGACCTAGGATTTGACCAGATTTTCAACTAGTTTGACTTGGCCATTTGAAATAGCAAATAAAATCTAAAAATTGTGAAATAATTCAGGAAGGTAGATAGGATGATCAAGATGACAGGAAAAATATTCCTAGGGATGATCACAAGTTTGAAGGCTAAGAATGTGCTGACAACAATTTCCATTCACAAGAATTTAATTCTAGAAAATGGAAATTGCTAGGAAAATGTAGAAACTTTCAAATGATTTGAAGAGACAACAAAAGTTTTATTTCTCCTCAAAATTTTACATTTGAAATACAAACCCTAAGTTAGGGCTGTTACAAATCTCCCCTTACAGAATCTCGCCCCGAGATTCTGATCATTGGGAGAAGAATGATGGGTAATCTGCTCGGAGACGATCTTCCCGCTCCCAAGTGGCTTCATCCCGGAGTGGTTTGACCACTGAACTTTGAGGAACTTGATCACACGGTTCCTCGCTCGCTCACTTCTTCGAGGATACGAACGGGACGCTCACGATAAGACAGATCTTCCTGCACATCGATATTTTCCAATGGCGTTTCCTCCACAGGAACACGAAGGCACTTCTTCAATTGTGACACATGGAAAACATCATGCACCCCCTCAAGTGTAGCTGGCAAGTCTAACTTGTAAGCAACAGCTCCCACTCTATCGATGATGCGGTAGGGTCCGACATACCGAGGAGCCAATTTGCCCTTGACGCCGAAACGACGATGACCTTTCAAAGGTGAGACTTTGAGATACACAAAGTCATTGGGCTGGAAACTCAGCTCACGGCGACGACGATCTGCATAGCTCTTCTGCCTGGACTGAGCTACGCGCAAGTGCTCACGAATCAACTGCACTTGACTTTCCGCCTCATTGATCGAATCCGGGCCAAAGAACTGCCTTTCACCAGTTTCTGACCAGTTCAACGGTGTTCTGCAGTGCCTCCCATACAAAGCCTCAAACGGTGCCATACCGAGACTAGCCTGGAAGCTGTTGTTGTAGGAGAACTCGGCAAGTGGTAGGCACTTCTCCCAATTCTTTCCATAGGAAAGAACACAAGCACGGCATATCTTCAAGCACCGATTGACTCGCTCTGTCGACCATCGATCGAGGATGGTAGGCGGTCTTTGAAAGTAAGACGGTACCCATGGCCTCCTGCAGATCGTGCAAAATCGGAAGTGAAAAGAGAACCACGATCGACACTATCGCTCGTGGCACACCATGCGCACTCACAATGCGGGATATGTAAAGATCCGCTAGGCGATTCACATCAATCTTCGATCGCGATTGGAAGGAAATGGGCCACCTTCGTCAATCGATCAATGATAACCCATAATGCATCCTTCCCGCAGAGTACGGGCGGACGTTGATAAAATCCATGCCTCGTAATCCCACTTCCATTCCGTATAGGCAAGGGTCAAGAAGACCACTGACGCCGATGCTCGGCCTTGACACGACAACATATGTCACATCCGCAACGAACACGCAATCTCGCGCTTCATGCGAGTCCACCAAATTTCGACGCAGATCTTGGTACATTTTGGTGGCCCCGGATGGATGGACAAAGGCGAATCATGGACCTCTGAAGAATCAAATCCCGCAACTCGGGACCTTTGGGACCACAAGCCGCTGCCCAAACCATACGACACCGTGCTCATCTTCTGTGAAACACTTGGCGGATCCATTCTTGATGTTTTGCTTGATTTTACCCACACCATCATCTGATTGTTGTGCTGCCTTGATTTGATCCACCAAGGTCGGTTGCACAACCAAGGCAGCAAGGGAACCATGCTCAACCAAACCCAAGTTGAGACGTTGAAATTCGCAAGAAGTGCGAGTTCTTTGCTCTTGGATCATCAAAGTATTGCAATACACTTTTCGGCTAAGTGCATCAAGAACCACATTGGCTTTGCAGTGATGATACCAATACCCATGTCATAATCTTTGATCAATTCTAGCCATCTCCTCGCTCGAGGTTCAGAATCGGCCGAGTAAACAAGTATTTCAAGCTCTTGTGATCGGAATACACCTCACAGCGGTTACCGATCAGATAATGCCGCCAAATCTTGAGTGCATGCACCACCGCAGCCAACTCTAAATCATGGGTGGGATAATTGAGCTCGTGAGGTCTCAACTGCCTGGATGCATAGGCAACTGCCTTGCCTTCCTGCATAAGAACACATCCAAGTCCCTGACGAGAGGCATCGCAATAAATATCGAAGCTCTTGTGGATATCAGGAAGAGTGAGGACTGGGGCTGAAGTCAAACGCTGTTTGAGCTCCTGAAAGCTCTCATCACAAGCAGAGGACCACACAAACTTCTTGTCCTTCTTGAGCAATTCAGTCATCGGCTTGGCGATCTTGGAGAAGTTCTCGATAAAGCGGCGGTAGTAGCCCGCTAAACCGAGAAAACTCCGCACATCGGTGACTGACTTGGGCTGCCCCCAAGATAGAACATCGCTGACCTTACTGGGATCCACAGCTATGCCTCCAGCTGAAAGAACATGGCCCAAGAATGCCACTTCCTTCAACCAGAACTCACATTTGCTGAACTTCGCATATAGCTGGTGTTCCCGCAATTTGCCCAAAACAATCTTCAGATGCTCAGCATGATCTTCTTCAGTCTTGGAATAAATAAGAATATCATCAATGAAGACCACCACAAATTTGTCCAAAAACTCCATGAATACTGAATTCATTAAGTTCATGAACAAAGCTGGAGCATTGGTTAAGCCAAAGGACATGACGGTGTACTCGTACAGCCCATAACGAGTAGTGAAAGCCGTCTTCGGAATATCCTCGATCTCGATCCTCGACTGATGATACCCCATTCTCAAATCAATCTTTGAGAACACCAGGCTCCATCAACCGATCAAACATATCATCAATGCGGGCGAGGATATTTGTTCTTCACCGTCACCTCATTGAGAGGACGGTAATCAACACACATGCGCAAAGTCTTGTCCTTCTTCTTCACAAAGATCACCGGACAACCCCAAGGAGATGAACTGGGACGGATGAAACCCTTTGCTTGGAGCTCACCAAGTTGCTTCTTCAATTCTTCTAGTTCATTGGCGGCATTCGATCGGCGCCTTCAAATCGGGCGATGCGGCAGCAGGCTCGATGACAAACTCTGTGTCTCGAACCGGAGGCTTCCCGGGCAAGTCTTCAGGAAAGACATCCCCAAAATCAGATACTATGGGAACATCCTGAATCTGCAAGGCTGGCTTCGCCTCTAATACACATAGATGTGGCCCCTGAAGCTGCGGCGAAAATCCGACCTGCTCGCCACTTCTGAAGGGCTGGTGAGATAGACAATCTTCCTAGCACAATCGATCTGCCCCAAGTGTTGGGACAACCAATCCATGCCAAGAATCACATCGGACTCATTGAATCGAAAGCGTAATAAGGTTTGCCAAAACCCCACTCCTCGACTATGATAGGAACATCCCGACATCAAGATCGGCTCTCATTTCCGACCCGGAGAGCGGATGAGCAAAGGAACTCCCAAAGGAACACAAACAAGACCACTAACAGCAGCAAATGATCTTGAAATAAAAGAATGCGATGCTCGAATCAAATAATCTTCGCGGCGGGACGAGAATTAACAAGAAGTGTACCAATCACGACATCCGCGCCCCTGAGCCTCCTCACCGAAAGGTGGTTGACTCGACCATTGCCGCACTCAGGTCTTCAATAATCTTACGTCGTGGGTGACCACTCCCGCCGCGTCCTCCATTAGGACGAGGGGCCGCTGCAACACTCGAGGCGTGCATTCGCATAATGGCCCTTGTTGTGGCAAAAAACAAGTAACCTCGCCGCCGGATTGCGGAGGCCGCTCTGCTGCTGGATCGCAGGCGCACGTGGCTGAAACACGGCCTGCGGTGGGCGAGGAGCTAGTGCAGATGGCCTCGGCGCCGGTGGAGCAAAAGAACGGGCCATCAGTGCCGCCCACCGAGGACGAGTGAGGCTGGTGTGAGTAGACTGATGTGCCTCCCATTTGCGCTTGCGGGACTCACCCAGCGCCTTTGCCTTATGCTCAGCAACAATGGCCTTATCTACCAAGGCCTGAAAGTCAGAGAAGTCCACAATAGATAGCTTGTCCTGCAGCTCCTCGGACAAGCCATCCATAAACTTCTCCTGCTTAGCCTCATCGAGGCCACCTCCCCGAGCATAACGAGCCAAATGATTGAACTCGTGCATGTACTCAAATCACGCATTTGCGCCCTTGCTTGAGCGCGAGGAACTCCTTCTTCTTCAGCTTCATCAGGCCATCTGGGATGTGGGCCCGACGAAAAGCTGATCTGAACTCCTCCCACGCGACCACATGGCCCGCGGCCGCATGGCGAGATAGTTCTCCCACCATGAGTGCCGCGCCCTCAAGCCGGTGGGACGCAAAGAGTGCCTTATCTGCGCGCTCGGCATCGAGCTATGTTGAGCTTCGCTCAACCATGCGCGAGCCAATCATCCGCATCGAGAGGGTCCTCGAGCGGGAGAAAGTCGGCGGTGCGTGCGGAGGAACTCTGCAAGTCCCCGCGAGTCCGGTGGCCGCCACCACGGCAGAGTGGAGGTATTCCTAGCAATAACCTCCAAGATGCGCGTCGGTCCATGCGGTTTCGCTCGATCCGGCGAGCACCTCACCCATGGTCGGAGGAGAAGCTCCTCATCATGACCAACTCTTTGGCGCCACGCTGCTTCTCCGCCATCCTGTTTCACTAAGACAAGTTAACAACACCGGAAAACACAAAATCGACAACCCATCGCAAGTAACTTACTAACAAACAAAATAAACACAAGACTTGTAAGTTACAAAACCAATTGACAAAAATCGGACACTTAGCAAACTCATATATATCTTACCCTTATACCCCACAAATTTTAATTAGACTAATTCTCTATGGTTCTCCCAAAGACTGATTCTACCAGTAGTAACTATCTTTTGAAAGGAACAGAGAAACCAAGTTTTAAACTCAAATTAGAGTAAGATGAGAGTAGAAGGCTAAGATAGGCAAGGAGTAAAATCGAGAATCGCCAAGGTTTTCATAAACCCTTTTATACTTTGAAATTAAGCTTTTTCAAAATATCCTAAGGACGACTATGCTTGTTACTACGGTCGAATGGCTCGATACCAACTTTGTGAGGACCCAGTTTATTTGGCTTGTAATGCTTAACCAACCACCGGTCCTAGCAAAGACAAATCAAATAAAGCGATCCTCGAGATATGTATACTTCCTAAAGCAAGATACACACTCGGTACAAAATTAGACATCAACTCCATTCCAAACATAGAGTCCAAACACTACACTACCAAACGGAAGATAAACAAATAGCGAGTTATTACGCACAAAGGCCAACAGCCACGAGGTACACAAATAAACAAGAACGACAATGAAGCAAAGTGCCATAAGATGGCTATAAACAAAGCCAATCAGCGTGCCTCCAACCCACAAGGCATCCGACCGGACCGCCAAGTCTAGTCGCCCACGAAACGGCAACACACTCACGTAGTGAGGCCCTTGGGGCTCACCTTCTTCCTCTCGCAACAAAAACATTAAGCAAAGCACCTGAGTACAAAGATTGTCTTTGTACCCGCAAGACTGACGTGTGAACTAGCAGACCTGTTCATATGCTACATGCAAGCTTATTTAGTGGAGGCCATATGTTTCATTTGCATAAAGCCAATTTTCATTTGCAATAAGGTAATACAGTTTTAAAGGCAAGTTTGCAATTCATTTATAAGATTGAAATAACAGTAAGGATATTAATAACAAATGCGAAAGATAAACAACCTAAAGTGACTACCCCAATAGTCACCACAAGAATAGCACGAATCCCAGATTCGTACCACCCATCAAGTTTTAGTTTAAATGTTGTAGTCTAGTTCTTACGGGGCGTATCCGAGCGTGTCCATAACCTAGGACGAGGCTATTCGAATAGTTCTAACCCTGCAGGGGTGTACCAATGTACCCACACTTCAGACCGCCTTTAAGCCAAAGCACACTTCCGAAGGTACGTGTGAGGACCCCGATTCATTCGGCTTGTACTGTTTAACCACCCACTTGGTCCTAACAGTACAAATCAAATAAACCAAGCCTCGAGATATGTATGCTTCCCAGAAATGCAGCATACACACCCCGTTACAAAATTATGCACCAATTCCATACATCACCATATAACAAGTCTAGCAAAAGACGTACAATAAAGAGTTATTACACAAGAGGGCCGACTGGCCAACAACAACAAAGTAACATTAACAGCGGAAGCAAAAGTGTCATAAGATGGCTATAAATAAAATCCAACCAGTTAGCCATAACCCACAAGGCAACCGACCGGGCCGCCAAGCTAGTCGTCCAAACCACAGCGATTCTCACAAAAGTCGATCCCTTGGGGATCCACTTCTTCCTCTGCAACAAAAACATTAAGCATAGCATCCGAGTACAAAAATTGTTTTGTACTGCAAGACCGACGTGTGGAATAGCGGACCTATCATTATACTACATGCAAGCTTATTTAAGTGGTGGTTGTATGTCTCATTTAGCACAAAGCCAACTTTATTTGCGAGAATGTAATACATTTCAAAAGCAAGTTTGTAATCAGTTTTATTGATTGAAATAACACGAGATACAATAAGTACAAGAGTAACCACCTATTGGTGACTAACCCAATAGCCACCACACATAGCACGAATCCCGTTCGTGCCACCCATCAAGTTTTAATTAAAAATGTTGTAGTCTAACTCTTGAAAGACCTTGCCAAGCGTGTCCATAACCTAGGACGAGGCTATTCGAATAGTTTTAAACCTGCAGGGTGTACCAATGTACCCACACTTGCATCGCCTTTTGCCAAGCTATTAAGCACACTTCCTTTGGTATGCAGCAAGACGGCTAAGTCCTACGAGACGTTTCCAATGGGATGCGTTAATTAAGAGTCGCACGTATGGGGTTAACCCTTAGTGACCAAACGCGAAAGAGGCCACTAGGACCACACGTTGTGGTGGGGTCAAGCAAAGTCGGGAGTCAATAGTTACTAGCCGGACATTACAAGCCCCCGGTCGGGGTGGAGGACCTAGAAAGGAACCACCCCGGTCACGCCTTAGTGATCCTTTTTCTCTATAAGCTACAGCCAGCGACTCATTAATTAATGCCTCCCAAAGTACTAATTCAAGAGAGGTCCCATACCCTCTAGTGTGGTTAGCACGCACAAAATGCTTGGTTTAGTGTAACAAGATGTTCGGTCCTTGTTGACCCGGGCACCATTCCAGTCACACCCCACAATCACACCATCTTACCATTGTGCCCAAGTCTAAATCATTTTGTTTTCAGTTTTAGTTTTCATAAGTAGACAAGGCACGAGGCTGAAATCATAAGTGATAATAAGTTTTAGGTGATCAAGGTTATCGACAAGTCGATAACCGCCCATTCTAGGAAACTAAGCATGGCTAAGCAATTAATTCGCAAACTACTAAGGGACAAGAGCTCATCCAACGAGCTCTAAATCACAACAAAACCTAGGCTCATGGTAGTAGAGGATAATCATTTGTCTATGGAAATGCATCTACCGTGCCAACTATCGACAATAGTTAAAGCAAGATAGCAATGCATACATAGAAGTTGTAAACAACATAAATACTTAAAATATTGGGATTAACATGATCAAACTGCTTGCCTGGCGGTAGATCACTTTCTTGCTGCAGAGGATTCACTCACGTGAACAATAATTCCTTCGAAACCTAACGCGAAAAGGCGATACTCAAATAAGAACAAGAACTCCAAACAAAACTCAACAGCAAAAGTTCTCCAAATACAATAAAATTTATACAGAAGCTAGATTATGATTTTAGACAATTTTAGAAACAAGAATCACTTCATTTAGACTTAGCATGCAAAAGTTATAGCTAAACTAAGTTCTCTCAGCCTGAAAAATGCTAATTAAATTAATTTGATTCTCGTTCATGGCGAAAATTTCTAGAATGATCTGGAATCTGAAATTTTTATGGTGGGTAGATAATGTCATCCTAACAACAGCAAAACTAAGTTTGCACAATTTGGAGTTATAATGAATTAGTTATGATTTTTCTAAGCTCTAAAGCTAGCATATATCATTTCTCAGGAACATAAATAAGGACAAAGCCTAGTTCATATTAAAGCATGTCTGCAGACCCATTTTACCAAGTTGAGTTTGCTCAGTTTGGAATTACAGAGAATAAGTTATACATTTTACAAATTTTCCATAAATTTCTAGACATCATTTTCACTAAACAAGATCGTAGTTAAATCATTTTCTTCGTTATATGACAGGCCTAATTTCATTATCGATTAAAGTTCATACTATAACAAAGCTACAGAATCGGAATCATTCAAAAGGAGTTAAAATGACAAAGTTAAGCACTTTTGAACTTTGAAACATAAAAGACTTAGAACAATTGAGCTCTCGGAGGTCCAAACGAATTGAATGAAAAGGAGAGGTCGTGGGCGTTAGATCAAGATCGGACGGCTTACGAGCTTGGCAAGCACAATAAGACACAAGACCTCCTCCCGCTGGGGAGGTGCGGGCCGTCGAGATCGGATCCAACGATCACGACCGGTGCGTGCACACGCACGCAAGGAGGTCTCACGCGCTTAACAGAGGTCGTGACCGCCGGTCGAGATCCGCGGTCCCGAGCACTAGGGAGGTCCTAAGGGTAAACCTACGGAGGAGGTGCGGGCGGCTAAGATCTCACGGAGGAGGTCTTCAACGGTCTAGATCTCCAGAGGAGGTCTTTAACGGACACGATCAAGTGAGGAGGTCTGGGCGATCAAGATTGAACGAGGAGGTCCTAAGGCTTTAAATCGAGGAAGGAGGTCTGGCAGCCTGTTAGATCTAGGTCTAACGGTTTAGACCAGAGGAGGAGGTCCTAACGCTACGGATCCAAAGGAGGAGGTCCTAGGCGGTCAAGATCTCCGGAGGGAGGTCTTGATCGGTCGGGATTGACACGAGGAGGTCTTGGATGGCCAAGATCTTCTGGGAGGTCCTAGCGATAGGGTTTTATCGGAGGAGATCCGGGCGGTTGATTAGACCTAGGAGGTCTTGAGCGGTCCGGATCGACGCGAGGAGGTCCGAGCACTAAGGATTTGACAAAAGAGATCTAACGCTCGATCCGATCCGGGAGGTCGTGAGCAGTCGGATTGAGCCTAAGAGGTCTCGAGCGGGGTTTTCGTGTAAAAGGCCGTGGGTGGCTTTACAAGGACGACCCGAGGGTGGTCTGAGGTGGTCTTTGCAAAATGACCAAGGGGAGGTCTTTTTGCAAAGAGGACCTCGGGGGAGGTCCAGGGGTGGTTTTTACAAAGGACCACGAGGAGGTCTTTTGCAAAGAGGACCTCGGAGGAGGTCTTTCGGCCTATTAGGGTGGTCTTAACAAAAGATCACGAGGAGATCTTTTGCGCGGAGTGGTCCTAGCGGCCGATTTAACCCGGTGGTCCTAGGCGGTTAGGATCAACTCTAGGGAGGTCCCGGCGGTTATAGTTTTCAGCACCGAGGATCTAACGGCTAAGAGCTAATCCTGGGAGGTCTTTTAACGGCCGAGATTGCTCAAGGAGGTCTTGGGACTTAGAAATTTCACGGGAAACCCTCTACGGTACAGATCCAACTAGGGGTGGTCTTTAATGGCTCAGATTCAACGAGGGGGAGGTCCTGAGGCTTAAGCTTTTCGGAAAGGAGCCAAGGGCTCGGATCTAAACTGGGGTGATCGTGGGCGGTCCCGATGAACCCGAGGAGGTCCAAGGACTCGACAAAAACGCAACCAGGTACAGAGCTCGACGGTGAGCTCGCCGGCATGTCGCCGACGACCAGGACTACGGCGGTGGGAACCAAAGCCACCAAAACGAAGCTAATAGCATTGCGAACCTAACGGAGGTGCTCTCGACGGCGGCGACGGCCTTGAACGCCGGCGAGCCGGAGCGAGGCGGAGGACGGCTTTCGGCAAAAACCGAAAACACGAAAAGGGAGCGCTACGAGCTATCCTAGCTAGACCCTAAGCTCTAAAGGACTAAAATGAACTCACCAGGGCACAGGGGTGGTCCAGAGGAGGTCGGAGGAGTGCCGGCGGCGGAGCAGTTCACCGGAGGCGGAGGAGATGACGACGGCACGGATCTCTGATCAACCAACAGCGAAAGGAGAGGTCAGGGTAGGTTCGCACGAACCACAAGGTGGTCCAGAACCACACGATGGGGCGGGGGATGCTTACCGGAGCTGGAGAAGACGAAGCTCCACCTACGGCCGCAAAACCCGAAAACCCAAATCCAGCTGCTCCTGGGGAGGCAACCAAAAAGAAAGGTTAGGGCTCCGCTTGACGACGACCAAAGGTGTACAAAGGGGTAAGAATAGTGCAAGAGGTCCACTGGAACACTGCCAGCCGAGGAGAGCCCCGAAGCTCGAAAATGGCGGGGCGAGAGGCACTTGGTGGTTTTGCACCAAACTAACCACGAGAGGAAGCTGGAGTGCCAGGGGATGTGAAGGAGCTTGAGGAGGACCTCGGAGGTGCCCAAGTAGCCAGAAGCTGACTGAGCTCGAGGACGAAGGTTTAATGGCGATGGGACAAAAGGGTTCGGCCGCGCGAGAAAACGAGGCGAGGAGGCAGGTAAGGTCAGAGCAAAGTCGACACGCTTGTCAATCGAGGGGCTCGAGAGCTGCAGCAGGGCCCCACGGCGATCGACATCGCCTCGCTCACTGCGCGCGCACGCCGCTTCTCGGCGGAAAGAGGAAGAAGAAGAACGTAAGAGGGAGGTCGGGGTGGTCTGTGAGCGTTGGATTTCAAATCCAACGGCTCACACACGGGACCGTGGTCGAGCTCGGTGTGGCCTAGTGACTCGACTCGAGCGAGTCAATTGGTGTCTCGACTCAGTCCGAGTCGACTCGCACCTAGGGTTCAAAATTTGAGTCCCAACAAGAGCTGACCTTAGGAGAATTATTTGGGGCAGCAAACTATCTCCAAAATTATGAATTTTTACAGAATCTTGCTAACTGAGTTTAAGACCTCGTGTAAATTTTGCAGAGGTTTTTGTGCTATACATTTTCCTCCAAAATTCCACAAGGTGCAGGCCTGATTTGACCAAATTTGAATAGGTTTGACTGGCCTCCAAAGATATTCAAACAATTTCTAAAAATTGTGAAATTTTTCAGAGGGGTCACAAACCAACCCAAGAACCAGGAAAAATATTTTCAGAGATGATCAAGAGGTTTGACAAGATTGTTTTGAAAGCTCATGATTCGGATCGGGGGCTTGTGACTTTGTATTTCCATAACTTCTTGTACAATACTTGTTCAAGACAAATAGGAAATACAAGATGTAAGAAAAGTTTTAATTTCTACTCATTTTCTTACATTTGAAACACAAGTCCAAAATTGGGATGTTACAACTCTCCCCTTACAAAAATCTCGTCCGAGATTTGACTTGCTCAGAAAGAAAGAGGGGTAGTCAGATCTTTGGCGGTCTTTATGTTTCCAAGTAGCTTCATCCTTGGAACAATTCGACCACCGAACTTCAAGGAAATGAATGGCACGATTCCCGAGAGAAGGAGCTCAAGCAAGGGATCGGCACAATTCGGCTCGACTGTGGAAAATGTGCCACTTTAGTTGACACGGGAACTTATCAAGTCCGGATATAGCAAGGATTGACAGATCGAGAGATCTTCCTCGATTTTTGAGGGCGATGGCGCAAGATCGTTGTTGGTGGTGGAGCGATTTGTCCGTTAATTCCGCCAACAACGGAATCTCACCGCTAACTAGCTATGCGAGTCATCCTCCGTGGCGCTTGATTAGAAGGGCTATGGACATTTAGGTCACAGCATTTCGAGGCAATACCAAGTAGGTGATGCCCAAGGATGTATAGAGACGTATGGGTGTCACTCAAGTCAAAAGACCGATGACAACCCGGATGGTAGCCTTCTTCTTGGGGAAAACAGGTAGGCTAGCAAGGCTTGATGAAACCGAGATGGTGCTAGGCATCGTGATGGAGCAAGATGAAGATCACCAACACATCAAAGATAGCGATATAAAGGAACGAGATGCCTCGAATCGAATAATACCGCATCGGGTAAGAGTAAACAAGAAGCGCACCCAACATGACGCCGGCGCCTCGAACTTCTTCAATGGAGATGGAGTTGACTTGATCACGAATGCCTTCCGCTCCCGATGCTTCACGGGGCAATCTGTTGGCGTAATGCCCTTCTTGTGACAAAAGAAGCACGTGACAACGGCCGATCGCGGGGCCACCTTGTCGCTGGATCGCAGTGCGCGAGATCAAACACGACCGCGGAGGACGAGGGTTGTTGCACTCTTCTTAGGACAACTATGCGCATAGTGACCCTTGTTGTTACAGAAGAAACAAGTGGCATCCGCCATCCGTTGATGCTTTAGCTTCTTCTTTACGCCCCAACAACCATGGGATTCTCGACCGTAATCGAAAGTTGGGAAGGTATAGATCGGTAATTTGTCCTGCAGCTCCACGCACAAATCATCCAAGAACTCCTCCGCAGTCCGAAGCATTAGCGATTGCGATACTCGCAGATGACCAAGAAGCGACCATACGGCTTTAATGACCGCGCGATCACTGGACTCATGCTACACTCTTTGGAAGAGTGAGTGCTTCCTCGCAGAGAAAACAAGTGACTTTGGCAATGGACGGTTTCGGGTAGGTGGTCTTCATCACAATTTGGGCAAGCGTGGTACACTCGCTGCCGTAGTGTCCTTCCTCACCACAACGCGGCGGACCTTGACCTTCCTGTGGTTGCAACCTTCGGCGACATGGCTCTTTTACCATGGTCACAGACAAAGGGGACCAAAATCCATCACAATCGCGAGGGGAGGCGCTTGCAACCCTTGTCCGGACAAGTTGGCTGTGGAGACCTTCATCCCACCACTTTGTCGACCTAGTTCTGCTGGTCCGCATCCGAACATCTATTACGAAGAGATGGGTTAGCGCGAACCCAAGACTAGAAATCTGCAGGATGCGGAAGAAATATCAAAGATTAGGGGGCTCACTGAACGTTAGGGTGGGAATAGATACTAAGATGGACAAGGATCAAACCCAAAGCTTAAGACAAAGAACAATAAACCACTAAGAAATGAACTCAAAAGCTCAAAAACAACCACGAAATAATCATAAGGCTTCAATCACAAAGTCAACTTCCGATGCGACCAACTCGTATGGAGGAACGAGCGATCGGTTTAGGAAGATAAATTTCAGCATGCAACTCAAATTCCAATAGGACCAAATGGCGTGGTAGAACTACTAATAATAGTGTTAGATACTTAGCCAACTAATATCACTTCTTACCCTTTTACTCCCACAAGTTTTAGTTGAATTATCCTCTCATTATCTACCTTCTTTAGAACCTTTGAGCTTGCTGTCCGGAAATTGACGCTTGCTGTCCAGATTTTGCATCCAAGCCCCTGGTCGAAATTAACCATTCCAGAAGCTTCAAAACCTTGTAGAAGGGCAGCCAACACTTCAATTTGCCAAACTCATTGGTTCCCAAAACCCAACTTAACGAAAACCACTATCTTTTGAAAGAAGGAGAGGAAAACAACTTTTAAAACTCAAATTAGAGCAAGGTGAGAGAAGAAAGCTAAGATAGGTAAGGAATAAAATCTGAGAATTTACTTAAGCTTTCATAAATCATTTGATACTTCGAAATTAAGTTTTCCAAAATATCCTAAAGACGACCAAGCTTAGGGTTTCTACGGTCAGTATGGCTCTGATACCAACTTTGTGAGGACCCCGATTCATTCGGCTTGTACTGTTTAACCACCCACTTGGTCCTAACAGTACAAATCAAATAAACCAAGCCTCGAGATATGTATGCTTCCTAAATGCAGATACACACCCGTGCTACAAAATTATGCACCAATTCCATACATCACCATATAACAAGTCTAGCAAAAGACGTATAATAAAGAGTTATTACACAAGAGGGCCGACGCCAACAACAACAAAGTAACATTAATAATGAAGCAAAAGTGTCATAAGATGGCTATAAATAAAATCCAACCGGTTAGCCATAACCCACAAGGCAACCGACCGGGCCGCCAAGCTAGTCGTCCAAACCACAGCGATTCTCACAAAAGTCGATCCCTTGGGGATCCACTTCTTCCTCTGCAACAAAAACATTAAGCATAGCATCTGAGTACAAAAATTGTTTTTGTACTCGCAAGACTGACGTGTGGAATAGCAGACCTATCATTATACTACATGCAAGCTTATTTAAGTGGTGGTTGTATGTCTCATTTAGCACAAAGCCAACTTTATTTGCAGTAATGTAATACATTTCAAAAGCAAGTTTGTAATCAGTTTTTATTGATTGAAATAACACGAGATACAATAAGTACAAGAGTAACCACCTATTGGTGACTAACCCAATAGCCACCACACATAGCACGAATCCCAGATTCGTGCCACCCATCAAGTTTTAATTAAAAATGTTGTAGTCTAACTCTTGAAAGACCTTGCCAAGCGTGTCCATAACCTAGGACGAGGCTATTCGAATAGTTTTAAACCCTGCAGGGGTGTACCAATGTACCCACACTTCAGACCGCCTTTTTGCCAAGCTATTAAGCACACTTCCTTTGGTATGCCAAGCACGGCTAAGTCCTACGAGACGTTTCCAATGGGATGCGTTAATTAAGAGTCGCACGTATGGGGTTAACCCTTAGTGACCAGGCCGCGAAAGAGGCCACTAGGACCACACGTTGTGGTGGGGTCAAGCAAAGTCGGAGTCAATAGTTACTAGCCGGACATTACAAGCCCCTGGTCGGGTGGAGGACCTAGAAAGGAACCACCCGGTCCACGCCTTAGTGATC
Organism: Ampelocalamus luodianensis; assembly: GCA_036346255.1. Taxonomy (NCBI): domain Eukaryota; kingdom Viridiplantae; phylum Streptophyta; class Magnoliopsida; order Poales; family Poaceae; genus Ampelocalamus; species Ampelocalamus luodianensis. The sequence continues at coordinate 47,361,153 of CM070625.1, read as the reverse complement.
CTTTTTCTCTATAAGCTACACCCAATGACTCATTAATTAATGCCTCCCAAAGTACTAATTCAAGAGAGGTCCCATACCCTCTAGTGTGGTTAGCACGCACAAAATGCTTGGTTTAGTGTAACAAGATGTTCGGTCCTTGTTGACCGGGCACCATTCCATCCACCCCACAATCACACCATCTTACCATTGTGCCCAAGTCTAAATCATTTTGTTTTCAGTTTTAGTTTTCATAAGTAGACAAGGCACGAGGCTGAAATCATAAGTGATAATAAGTTTTAGGTGATCAAGGTTATCGACAAGTCGATAACCGCCCATTCTAGGAAACTAAGCATGGCTAAGCAATTAATTCGCAAACTACTAAGGGACAAGAGCTCATCCAACGAGCTCTAAATCACAGCAAAACCTAGGCTCATGGTAGTAGAGGATAATCATTTGTCTATGGAAATGCATCTACCGTGCCAACTATCGACAATAGTTAAAGCAAGATAGCAATGCATACATAGAAGTTGTAAACAACATAAATACTTAAAATATTGGGATTAACATGATCAAACTGCTTGCTCAAGTGGTAGATCACTTTCTTGCTGCAGAGGATTCACTCACGTGAACAATAATTCCTTCAAACCTAACGCTAAAAGCGATACTCAAATAAGAACAAGAACTCCAAACAAAACTCAACAAAGAAAAGTTCTCCAAATACAATAAAATTTATACAGAAGCTAGATTATGATTTTAGACAATTTTAGAAACAAGAATCACTTCATTTAGACTTAGCATGCAAAAGTTATAGCTAAACTAAGTTCTCTCACTGAAAAATGCTAATTAAATTAATTTCGTTATCGTTCATGGCGAAAATTTCTAGAATGATCTGGAATCTGAAATTTTTATGGTGGGTAGATAATGTCATCCTAACAACAGCAAAACTAAGTTTGCACAATTTGGAGTTATAATGAATTAGTTATGATTTTTCTAAGCTCTAAAGCTAGCATATATCATTTCTCAGAACATAAATAAGGACAAAGCCTAGTTCATATTAAAGCATGTCTGAGACCCATTTTACCAAGTTGAGTTTGCTCAGTTTGGAATTACAGAGAATAAGTTATACATTTTACAAATTTTCCATAAATTTCTAGACATCATTTTTCACTAAACAAGATCGTAGTTAAATCATTTTCTGTTATATGACAGGCCTAATTTCATTATCGATTAAAGTTCATACTATAACAAAGCTACAAAGAATCGAATCATTCAAAAGGAGTTAAAATGACAAAGTTAAGCACTTTTGAACTTTGAAACATAAAAGACTTAGAACAATTGAGCTCTCGGAGGTCCAAACGAATTGAATGAAAAGGAGAGGTCGTGGGCGTTAGATCAAGATCGGACGGCTTACGAGCTTCAAGCACAAGCACACAAGACCTCCTCCCGCACCGGGAGGTGCGGACCGCCGAGATCGGATCCAACGATCACGACCGGTCGCGCACAGCGCACGCAAGGAGGTCTACGCGCTTATCAGAGGTCGTGACCGCCGATCGAGATCCGCGGTCCCGAGCACTAGGAGGTCCTAAGGGTAAACCTACGGAGGAGGTGCGGACGGCTAAGATCTCACGGAGGAGGTCTTCAACGGTCTAGATCTCCAGAGGGAGGTCTTTAACGGACACGATCAAGTGAGGGAGGTCTGGGCGATCAAGATTGAACGAGGAGGTCCTAAGGCTTTAAATCGAGGAAGGAGGTCTGGCTGTTAGATCTAGGTCTAACGGTTTAGACCAGAGGAGGAGGTCCTAACGCTACGGATCCAAAGGAGGAGGTCCTAGACGGTCAAGATCTCCGAGGAGGTCTTGATCGGTGGGATTGACACGAGGAGGTCTTGGATGGCCAAGATCTTCTCGGGAGGTCCTAAGCGATAGGGTTTTATCGGAGGAGATCCGGGCGGTTCAGATTAGACCTAGGGAGGTCTTGAACGGTCCAGATCGACGCGAGGAGGTCCGAGCACTAAGGATTTGACAAAAGAGATCTAACGCCGATCCGATCCGGGAGGTCGTGAACGGTCGATTGAGCCTAAGAGGTCCGAGCGGGGTTTTCGTGTAAAAGGCCGGGTGGCTTTTACAAGGACGACCCGAGGGTGGTCTCGAGTGGTCTTTGCAAAATGACCAAGGGGAGGTCTTTTGCAAAGAGGACCCTGGGAGGTCCAGGTGGTTTTACAAAGGACCACGAGGAGGTCTTTTGCAAAGAGGACCTCGGAGGAGGTCTTTCGGCCTATTAGGGTGGTCTTAACAAAAAGATCACGAGGAGATCTTTTGCGCGGAGTGGTCCTAGCGGCCGTGATTTAACCCGGTGGTCCTAGACGGTTAGGATCAACTCTAGGGAGGTCCCGGCGGTTATAGTTTTGCACCAGGATCTAACGGCTAAGAGCTAATCCCGGGAGGTCTTTTAACGGCGAGATTGCTCAAGGAGGTCTTGGGACTTAGAAATTTCACTGAAACCCTCACGGCATGATCCAACTAGGGGTGGTCTTTAATGGCTCAGATTCGACGAGGGGAGGTCCCGAGGCTTAAGCTTTCGGAAAGGAGCCAAGGGCTCGGATCTAAACTGGGTGATCGTGGCGGTCCCGATGAACCCGAGGAGGTCCAAGGACTCGACAAAAACGCAACTGTGCACGAGCTCGACGGTGAGCTCGCGGCATGTCGCCGACGACCAGACTACGGCGGTGGGAACCAAAGCCACCAAAACGGTTAATAGCATTGCGAACCTAACGGAGGTGCTCGACGGCGGCGACGGTTTTGAACGCCGCGAGCCGAGCGAGGCGAAGGACGGCTTCGGCAAAAACCGAAAACACGAAAAGGAGCGCTACGAGCTATCCTAGCTAGACCCTAAGCTCTAAAGGACTAAAATGAACTCACCAGAAGCACGGGGTGGTCCAGAGGAGGTCGGAGGAGTGCCGGGCGGAGCGCTTCACCGGAGGCGGAGGAGATGACGACGGCACGGATCTCGATCAACCAACAAAGGAGAGGTCGGGGTAGGTTCGCACGAACCACAAGGTGGTCCGAACCACACGATGGGGCGGGGATGCTTACGGAGTGGAGAAGACGGCTCCACCTACGGCCGCAAAACCCGAAAACCCAAATCCACCGCTCCGGGAGGCAACCAAAAGAAAGGTTAGGGCTCCGCTGACGACGACCAAAGGTGTACAAAGGGGTAAGAATAGTGCAAGAGGTCCACCGAACATCGCAACCGAGGAGAGCCCCGGCTCGAAAATGGCGGGCGAGAGGCACTTGGTGGTTTTGCACCAAACTAACCACGAGAGGAAGCCGGAGTGCCAGGGATGTGAAGGAGCTTGAGGAGGACCTCGGAGGTGCCCAAGCAGCCGTGGCGACCGAGCTCGAGGACGAAGGTTTAATGGCGATGGGACAAAGGGTTCGCCGCGCGAGAAAACGAGGCGAGGAGGCGGTAAGGTCGAGCAAAGCCGGCACGCTTGTCAATCGAGGGCTCCGAGCCGCTGCGGGCCCCACGGCGATCGACATCGCCGCTCACTGCGCCGCGCACGCCGCTTCTCTCGGCGAAAGAGGAAGAAGAAGAAACGTAAGAGGGAGGTCGGGGTGGTGCGTGAGCGTTGGATTTCAAATCCAACGGCTCACACACGGGACCAGGTCGAGCTCGGTGTGGCCTAGTGACTCGACTCGAGCGAGTCAATTGGTGGTCTCGACTCAGTCCGAGTCGACTGCACCTAGGGTTCAAAATTTGAGTCCCAACAAGAGCTGACCTTAGGAGAATTATTTGGGGCAGCAAACTATCTCCAAAAATTATGAATTTTTACAGAATCTTGCTAACTGAGTTTAAGACCTCGTGTAAATTTTGCAGAGGTTTTTGTGCTATACATTTTACTCCAAAATTCCACAAGGTGCGGGCCTGATTTGACCAAATTTGAATAGGTTTGACTGCCTCCAAAGATATTCAAACAATTTCTAAAAATTGTGAAATTTTTCAGAGGGTCACAAACCAACCCAAGAACCCAGAAAAATATTTTCAGGAGATGATCAAGAGGTTTGACAAGATTGTTTTGAAAGCTCATGATTCGGATCGTGGCTTGTGACTTTGTATTTCCATAACTTCTTGTACAATACTTGTTCAAGACAAATAGGAAATACAAGATGTAAGAAAAGTTTTAATTTCTACTCATTTTCTTACATTTGAAACACAAGTCCAAAATTGGGATGTTACAAGATCTGTTGCACAAACTAAGTCCTACGAGACTTTTTCCAATATTGTGTATTAACTACGAGCCGCTCGTATGGATAGAAACCCATACGCTTACAGTAAAACCGAAAAGACAACTACCCACTCAGATAAAGCTTTTGGACAACTACCATGCTCCCACCTCCATCCCTCCTGCGACCTCCTGCGACCCTGAGCCAATACACGCCAAAGTACTAGGTCAAGAGAGGTCCCATATACTCTAGTGTGGTTAGCACGCAAAATGCTCAAGACGGTGGCGCAAGTAACTCGGTCCTTAATCGACTGGGCACCTTTCCACACACACCAACAGATCACACCGCCTTACCATTGTGCCCAAGTCTAAATGATTTTTGTTTTCATTTTTAATTTTGCAATAAAACATAGCAGAAATGCTAAAACATAAAGTTATAGTAAATTTTGTGTGATCAAGGTTACCGACTAAAGTCGATAACCGCCAGCTTCTACCGATAGCTAAGCATGTCTAAGCAAGTTGACCGGATCTACTAAGTGATAAGAGATCATCCAATGATCTCTAATCACAAAGAAATAACCTAGGCTCGAGTAGTAGAGATCAATATTTTGTCTACTGAATATGCAACTACTGATTTAACTAATCAATTTAACACAAATTAAGCAATGCATACATACAAATTGAAACAAAATATTAGACTTTAAAATACTGGGATAAACATGATCAAACTGCTTGCCTGGCTGCTGTTGCTCAATATGTTGCGGAGGATCGTTCTCGGGGTTGCCGCAAATATCGAACCCTAACGATTGAACAAAACAATAATAAGAACGAATAACACCGCAAAAATCAAATAATCAAACACAAACACCAATTTATACACAGAGGCTAGACTATCACAAAAGAATGACAGATATCACACAGAGACCCACTCACTTATCTATCAAAGCAACCACAAAATCACTCTTCTTATATGATTTAAACATTGGATAGACTTTGATGGTGATTGTGTGCACATCTATTATTTAAGTATCAGTTAACACATCAAAAACAAATAGCTATTCTAAAACCACTATTGATGTGTGAGAGCACAGAATCTACAAGAAGCTATTGAAAGCATAACTAGTCAAGTATCCCATTATGAGATGCTACATAAAATTCTAATTAAGTTTGGGCTTTAATAAAATTCAGCTACTAATACACCTAAGCAACATGCCAACATATTGGAAGGTTAACCATAACAGTATGCTATCACTACAAGGCCTTACCACACCAAAGAAAGTAGGAAAATAAGTACAGAGACAACCACTAGTTCCAATAACAACTTCTTAGATCACTCATGCCAACAAGGGTTTTAAAATCTAGAATCACTAACTAACATAATTCCTTACTAAACACTACTTCTTAAGCAATTTATCAAGTCTAACAGACCTAAATAGCATAAGCATGAAACCAATTTTCAGCCATCGACAACAGAAAAACGACAACGAGGAACAAACAGAGAACTAGAACTAAAATGCTTTCAAACCTCCAACACCCAATTTTGATCATGCAATGAAAGTGAACTAATGAACAATCATAAACATGATAAGCGGTGACTACAAAGCTTCAGAGAGGTGGGCCCCACCGCCACCACAACAAAGAACAGGAGCACAAGGAAGAACCGAGAGGCTCGACCGGATTCGACACCGGTGAAGGAGTGGCGGCGCGGTGTGGCGACGGCAAAATGGGTTGCCGAGGACCACCGAAGCCGATGGTGGTCGCGGGTTGGCCGGAGAAGCACTAAGGCGGCGGCGGCAGCCGCGCGCGGCGAGTGGAGGTGATAAGGTGCGGCCGCACTGAGAGGCGAACAACAAGAATTAGCGCGCATGGGCATCGCGAGTTACCAGAACTCACCGGAATGACGCGAGCTCAAGAGGTTGTCGGAGATGGCCCGCGACGAGAGCCGCCGGCGCGATCAAGGGGTCACCGAGGAGGAGCAACCCGAGCAAAAATAGAGGAAAAGAGAGATGGAGGTAGCTCGAGTGAGTGCACTAGATGAAGCTAGCGCGAGCAATTGCTCTAGGAACTAACTCACGGAGAAGAGGACGAAGGTCCCAACTTTCGGCCAAGAAGAGGGACACCAAAATTCAACGGCCCCTGCGAATAAAACTTCAAATTAGTTGAGGGGAAGACATGATAGAGTCCGGAACACGATCCGACGCGAAAAGGAGAAGATGAGCTTCACCGGTTGTGGTGTTGACACGGTGGTGGCGACACGATGCGTGCACGCAGCTCGAGCTCAACTATGAATTGAGCTCGGAAGGAGCAATGGTTGATAGGGGATTGCTTAATGGTGTCTAAAGAAGGAAGAGGAGCTTTGGGTGAGCTTAAGTAGGGGCGGGGCGGAGGAAAATGAGCGGCGACGCTGCACCGTGGAGCTCAAGAACGGTGCCGACAAACCGCGAACGGAAAAGTGGATGATTGACGCTGCTCGCATGGTCTCTCGCGGAAGATGCGCCGAGAAATGCGCGCGAGAAAATCGGAAGCGGTGACGACAAATGGAGCCGAGGTGGCATTCATGCGCGCCACCGCCGCACTCGGCTCTTGGCGCAAGGTAGGTGACGACCGACATGTGGGGCCCGATCGGCGGCAGCAGCGGCGGTGCGGACGCAGACCGCACGTGCGATTAGGTGGTTTGACTCGATCGTGAATGTGTCGACCGTTGGATCCGAGATGGACGGTCGAGATTGATGTATGCATTCGGACAGTCGGTTGCATGCGCGCGACGTGGATCGCTCGATTTGCATCGGACGATCACGATCGATTGGTCTCGCGGTGCAGCTAGTTGACGTGACCGAGTCAATTGGCGCGGTCGATTTGAGTCGGGCTCGGGTTCGAGCCCGACAAACGATGTTTTCGATTTTTGATTTTAAAAGCTGAGAGAGTTTAGGAATTTTTAGAGATAGATCCTGAGCTCCAAAATTCCGAAATTTTATGGTAGCTACTTGAGACAGAGAACAACATTGCATAAATTTTCCAGAACTTTTATGCACTGAAAAGTTCTGCAGAAAATTCACAAACATGCTAACCTAGGATTTGACCAGATTTTCAACTAGTTTGACTTGGCCATTTGAAATAGCAAATAAAATCTAAAAATTGTGAAATAATTCAGGAAGGTAGATAGGATGATCAAGATGACAGGAAAAATATTCCTAGGGATGATCACAAGTTTGAAGGCTAAGAATGTCTTGACAACAATTTCCATTCACAAGAATTTAATTCTAGAAAATGGAAATTGCTAGGAAAATGTAGAAACTTTCAAATGATTTGAAGAGACAACAAAAGTTTTTATTTCTCCTCAAAATTTTACATTTGAAATACAAACCCTAAGTTAGGGCTGTTACATGTACCGATGACCCGGTGCTGCTATTTTTGCCCAGGTCCAATTCTCCACTTCGTCTTCCTCGGGCCCGGCAACCTCTTACGTCGCCGGAGCAGCTCCGTCCATCTCTGGACCTCCCCTACCCTCAGGTACCCTTCTAGTAGCCCCTAGAAGCTTTGGCACCAGCTGGAATGGTTTGTTGCGAGCTTTGGTCATTTCGCATTTCGCCATTTTGGTCGCCGCTCATCGTCGGCTAGCCGCCGCTCGGGACACCGCCGACGGTGTGGGTGGTCCCGATGGGTGCGCCATGCTATTGCGGTTCCATTTTGGCACTTAGTCCTCCGCCGCACCTTGGGTCGCCAATGCAGTTTGAGGGTGCCCTCGGTTTTGTTGTCGGACAAAACGGCGGTGTCGTAATTTCGTTCGGACACGCGAATGACGCTCATTAATGCCTAATCATTGCGGTAATTAATGTGTCTTAGCCGGCCTTCGTTACCGACAGCGGCCCACTCTTTAAACCTCTTCTGAGCTCTGTGCTCAAGTCATTTAGTGCTAATCATTGCTAATCATTGTTAATCATGGGTTAGTAATCATTAGCTGTCCTAAACCCACCTCCTCAGTCGCTTGCATGTGGGCCCGCACGTTTTAATCACCCCGTGCGCTAACCCACGTGTGCTGGCCCACGGTCACTGACCTGTGGGCCCGCCATCTTCGAATCCCCTGTGCGCGTGTGTTTAAACCCCGCACGTGACTTAGCGTCACTAATAGTGGGCCCCTATGGTCAGGGGCCGCTGTTCAAATCGCGAACGGCCCAATCCACTCCCGCCGTCCAAAACTTGATCTCATCGGCTGGGATCGTGGGGACGTTCGGGTCGCCTGAATGCTCTTTCGATCTCAACCCTCCATCGCTTGTCAGACGGCCCAGATTAGGTAAACGTTCGCGAAGTCCGAACGTCACCATGATCTGGACCGTTGGAGTCTGATCTAGAGGTGCTCATGCGTGTGTGTGTTGTGTTGGCCGTGCGCGTGGGCCGTCCGATCCAGGATCGACGGTCCATAATCCGCCATGTCGTAATGGCATTTATGTGTTTTCCGAAAGCTTTATTTGCAAACTAAAAAAGGTATTAAACTTCAAAAATGCATAACTAATTCATTTTAAACCCAAATCGGTTGATTCAAATTTTTTTAGCTTTAGTTTGAACTGTACTTTAATCTAAAAATGAATAGGAGTTTAGTTCGGCTCCAGAAAACAGATTTTAAAATTGGTTTAGAAATAGGTTCTACTTGTTATTCTAAAATTGGAAATTAACTTGTAAATTGCATAACTAATTCTCTGAAAATCAATTTTTAGTGAAACCAATTTTGTTAGCTTCCTCTAATAAAGTACTAAATGATAAAATTTGTTTTTGGCATGTTACTATTTTTAACAAGATTTCACATGCAATTTAATTTTGTCCATTTTCATGACTTGAAAAATCATAACTCTTTCAAGATAACTCCAAATGACCCAAAAATTTACATGTAACCTTATCATACCAGTAGCTAACTACCATAAAAGTTTCAGCTTCAAAATCACTCTAGAAAATATTTTATGAACAGTACTAATTAAGTGTAGCATTTTGGCCGAAAATGAGTATTTAGGTCATATCTTTTGCTTCACTAATCCTTTTTAGTTAGTTCTTGTTCCTAAGGTTAGATAGGGCCTTAGACTACCTTGTGTATAAATTTCGTCGCATTTGGATAAATTTTGCTTGCTCTTTTGTTTAAGTGTTGCTCGTCTTATTGGTTGTTCTCGCTTCTTTTTGCTTTTCGCTTAGGCTTCGACATTTGCGGTAACCCCGAGAACGACCCTCAGCAGTCCATTGAGCAACAAAGAGCGCAGCAAGCGGTTTGATCATTTCCCATTTGATCCCATTACTTTTAAAGTCTAATATTTTGTTTAACTTCTATGTATGCATTGCTATTTTGTTGTTAAATTGATTAGTTAATCCTCTAGTTGCATAATCTGTAGGTAAATGATTATCCTCTACTACCTGAGCCTAGGTTATTTGCTGTGATTAGAGTTCGTTGGATGAGCTCTTGTCACTTAGTAGATTTCGAATAAATATTGCTTAGCCATGCCTAGTATCGGTAGTATTGGGCGATCATCGACTTAGTCGGTGATCTTAATCACACAAATGCTATTATTATTCCATTATATCCAACCCTTGTGTTTTACCATTTTGCAAATCAAAAACTGAAAACAAAAAATTATATCTTGGCTTGGGCACAATGGTATGTTGGGTGATCTGTTGGGTGTGATTGGAATGGTGCCTAAGTCCCTAAGGACCGAGTTACTTGTGCCGTTGATCAAAGCAATTATTGCGTGCTAACCACACGAGGGGGATATGGAACCTCTCTTGACTAAGTACTTTGGAAGGTGTTAATTATGAGCTGGTCGGTGGGTGTGTTCATGTGTGTGTGTTTGTGGTGTTTGGAGGGGAGCATTAGCAGACCAGTTAGGCTGTCTAATGTGTCTTTCTCCCGTGGGTTGCGGCTCTTAATTAGCATCGTCCATTGGAAAGCGTCTTGTTAGACTTAGCCATGCTTGCATACCAAAGCAAGTGTGCTAACCGTGGTACGTGGAAAGGCGGTCTATCGTGTGGGTACATTGGTACACCCCGCAGGTTAAAACTATTCGAATAGCCTCGTCCTAGGTTATGGACACGCTTGGTTATTTCCCGCAAGAACTAGACTACAACCTTTTAAAAACTTAAACTTGACATGGGTGGTATGAAGGGGTACTTCATGCTATTGTTGTGGTGACTATGGGTTAGTCACTTCTAGGTTGGTGTTGTTCTTTATCTATTGTTATAATTGTCTCTCTTTTATTTGAACAATAAAAGTTAATTGCAAACTTGCTTTGAATCTATTACCTTATTGCAAATGAAAACTTGCTTTATGCTGAAAATAAGTCCAGAGCCTCATCTACTTAAATAAAGCTTGCATATAGTTAATTATAGTTCTGTTATCTCACACGTCAGTCTTGCGAGTACAAAAACAATTTTTGTACTCAGCTGCTTTGCTTAATTGTTTTGTTGAAGAGGAAGAAGGTGAGCCCCAAGGACCTCACTTTTGTGAGCTGTGTTGCGGCGCTGTTTGGGACGATTAGCTTGGCGGCCCCGTTGGTTGCCTTGTGGGTAAAGGCACACCGATTGGCTTTTGTTTATCGCCATCTTATGGCCATTTTTCTTCCGCTGTTTAAATTAGTTACTTATGTGTTATTTGGCCGGTCGGCCTCTCTTTTGTAATAACTCTCTTTATATTATCTATGTCTTTTAGTTGTTGCTTTTGCTTCGGCTCTATGTGTATGAATGGAATTGATGCATGATTTTGTAACGGGGTGTGTATACTGCAATTCTGGGAAGTATACATATCTCGAGGCTTGGTTTATTTAATTTGTACTGTTAGGACCAAGTGGGTGGTTAAACAACAAGCCGAATAAACCGGGGTCCTCACAAAGTTGGTATCAGAGCCATTCCGACCGTAGTAACCCAAGCTTGGTCGTCTTTAGGATATTTTGAAAACCTTATTTTCAAAGTATCAGATAATTTATGAAAGCTTAAGTAACTTCTCGGATTTTATTCCTTACCTATCTTAGCTTTCTTCTCTCATCTTGCTCTAAATTGAGTTTTAAAAGTTGTTTTCCTCTCATCCTCTTCTAAAAAGATAGTGCTATCGTTTAAATTGGGTTTTGGGAACCTATGAGTTTGGCAAATTGAAATGTTAGCCGCCCTCTACAAGATTTTGAAGCTTCCGAAGTTGAAGATTTCGGCTAGGAGGCTTGGATGCAAAATCTGGACAGCGATCATTCAATTTCCGGACAGCAGGCTCAAAGGTTCTACATAGGATAGAAAATGAGAGGTTAATCAACTAAAACTTGTGGGAATGAAAGGGTAAGATGTGATACTAGTTAGCTAAGTATCTAACACTTATTTCGCTGGTTTAGCCTTGCTTACTAGTAGTGTTGGTTCTAGTTTGGTGTGCTAAAATTTATTTTCCTAACCGATTGCTCGTTCTTACCATACGAGTTAGTCGCATTGGGAAGTTGATCTTGAGTCATGAAGTGTTTGTGATGAATTTGTGCATGATTTTGGAGTTTTATCTCTTGATTGTGTTGCTATTTCCTTGCATTTCAGTTTTCGGGTTTGGCCCTTACCTGTCGTAATATTTGTTCTTACCCCAACCTTTGTTTGAACTCCCTAGCTTTCCGCTCACCTATCTTGTTCTTGTATGCGATAGATGGGCAGCTGGTATTTGGTCAAGGAGACACGTGCGGAGTACGTCGACGGATATCCCGCACTGCTGCGAGATATGATGTGGCGTGCCAACTTCACCTACCACCCAGAGTATGCCATCTATCGTCGGGATCGAGGACCTGGAATGGAGGAATATCGATGCGTGATCAACGTCATCGCAAGACAAGTAACCGGCAGCATTCCATACTGTTTCCGGGTTCACGCCACCTCCGAAGCGATGGCCATTCAAGAAGCTGCCAGCAGGGTTATGAGTCAACTTCGTCATGACTTGACGGAATTGTCTCAACCACCCTACGATCATTTCCCGCACAGGGGTCCTGAAGCGGACATAAACATGTTCGCTGAGATCCAGTTCGGAGAAGACCCACAAGTGCGCCAGTTGGCGAGGTTGGTCCACATCATGGACCAAGTTCATCGCTGCACTATGTACGAGCTGTCAGAAACTCGGCGTCGTCTCAGAGAGGCCTAGGAGTACCTCAGGATCGGGGTTAGCATGAACCACGTTCCTCGTAATGTGCTTTACGGTGCCAATGAGGTCTCCGCCGCTACTGCAGCACCACCCGGGTTCCGACTTCCAGAAGTGACAGGGCCAGTGCCTGTCTATGGACCGCACCACCAAGTCCGCATGACAGCAGGATTTCCTCGTAACTGGAGATCCGATCCTCCGGAAGGTCATGTTTCTTTATTAGGTTCCCCGAGGCGTCTCTACAACCCTTTGTCTCCACTGGACACCGGATCACCTGGAGCACATCTTCTGGATGAGTTCCCTGTGAACTTCAACAGGGATGACCACATCTAGGAGTGTGGAAACTACCATGGAAGTTGTATCCAGCTAATAGCTGTCCTTTGAAAAATGTAATAGGATAGCACCCATCCAGTTATGTATTTCGTGTAAGACTCTGTTGTGGGGGCAGTAGCCTTTTTTTTCCTTCCTCAATTAACTAAAAAGGAGTCTTCTCTGCCTAGAACTATTTGGTGCTTTTAATTTGAATGGCACATTTCATTCCCTCTTTCAGACTAAGGCATTACATACCTGTTATTGCCTCAAATTTCTCTGGCTTAAATGGCCATAGCCCCTTTAATTGACTAGCTACGGAGGGATGACTCCGTATAGCTAGTTATCAAGTCAAGGTCTCGTTCGTTAGTGGAGTAACCAGACAAATTGCCCCACCAACTGAGAATGGCCTTGGTTCCTCTAAGAAGCTAGTTGCGGAGGGATGACTCTGCATAGCTAGTTAGCAAGCTGAGATCCCGTTGTTGGCGGAATTGACCAGACAAATCGCTCCACCAGCTAACAACAACCTTGCTCCATCAACCTTAGGATCTAGAAAGACCTCTCGACCGCTAATCCTTATTTTATCCGACTTGGTAAGTTTCTCTGTGTCAACTAAAGTGGCACATTTTCTACCAGGTCAGAACCAAGATTCGTACCAATCACCTAGCGGAGCTCTATGTCTCAAGGATTGTGAGCTTGCATGGTGTGCCAAAGACGATTGTATCAGATCGGGGTTCGCTGTTCCCTTCTCAATTTTGGCATAGTCTGCATGAGGCTATGAGAACTCGCCCCGCTTTGCTTGATTTACCATCCTTAAACCAATGGTCAGACCGAAGGGGCTATCAATGTTTCGGCGTCATGGGCAAGTTAGCTCCTCGATATGTCGGTCCATACCGTGTCATCGAGAAGAAGGGAGCTGTTGCCTACAAGTTGGAGTTGCCTGCTACACTTGCGGGGGTACATGATGTGTTCCATGTGTCCCAGCTTAAGAAGTGCCTCCGTGTTCCAACAGAGGAAGCTCCGTTGGAAACCCTGGATGTTCAAGAAGATTTGACCTATCGCGAGCACCCTGTTCGCATACTCGAGGAGGCTGAGCGAAGAACAAGGAACAAGACCATCAAGTTCCTTAAAGTTTAGTGGTCAAACCATTCCGAGGATGAGGCTACTTGGGAGCGAGAAGATCGTCTCCGTGCAGACTACCCCTCTTTCTTTTCCGAGTGAACCAAATCTCGGGACGAGATTTTTGTAAGGGGGGGAGGTTTGTAACATCCCAATTTTCAACTTGTGTTTCAAATGTAAGAAAATGAGGATAATTTAAAACTTTTCTTACATCTAAATGCTTTTGAACTTTTCTGAAATTCTTGTAAAGGAATTTTGGAAAATTCAAAATCAAAATCCTCAATTATCTCAAGTCTGAAACCTCCTTGGTTAAATCTGTGTCAAACCCTTGGAAATAATTTTCCTTGGTCCTTGGGTCGATTTGTGACACCTCTGAATTATTTCATAATTTTTGGAAATTATTTGAAACCGTTTAGAGGCAAGTCAAAACTTGGTCAAACCTCTGAAATAACCTTCTGGAATTTCTTGAGAAAATTCTAGTGCACAAAAACCTCTGGAAATTTTGTGGGGGGTTAATCCTAAAGTTAGCAAGCTCCACTTATAATTTCAGAAATTTTGGAGCTGTTTTGCTATCCCAAATAAATCTGCAAAGTTTTAGCTTTAAAAATCAAAACCCTAATGGGCTTACACTATTCCTCGGGCGCAAGTCGGGCTCGGGCTCGGGTCAATGGACTTGGTCGAGCCAACTAACCGCACCGGGTGGCTTGTGGGTCGCTACCGTGATTCGGACCGTTGGATCTCCATCGAACGGCTCTCATTCGTGAAGGCATTCGGACCCCTCCGATTGCCCTCTGATTCTCAGCCGTTGGATTCTGATCCAACCGTCGCGGGACCGTACCGGTTCGCTTCGGTCCTTTCAAAAAGGCGATCGCATCGCGTCCGTGTAAACCCTATCCGACGGCCAACATCTGATAAGGTTGAGCTCAACCCACTTAAGCGTGTTGGACTCGAACCACTTTTGTTTCGCTTACAGGTGGGGCCACCGCGTCCCTGGTCATCTTCTTCGCGCCGCTCCCGCGTGCGCTCAGGCGCCATGGCGAGAGAGGAGGTGACTTGTCACCTCCTTGAGCCCTTTAACGGCTAAATGCTGCCATGCATTAAATGCACACCGCCTTCTCCTCCCAAAGTCGCTCTCCACGTGCTCCGCCACTCATCGTGCCCATGGCAGGGGCATGAACCCACCCACCCGAGAGCTTGGGCTTAACCTCAGCTTGAGCTCCTTGAGCTATAAGTAGCTCCTCGGCTCTCCTCGGTTCCTTTCAAAACCCGGTAGTCTTGCCAAGCATCCTCGGTGCTTTGTGAGCTCAAAACACCAAAAGCACCTAAAACCACCATTGTTGAGTCAGCTCCCGGTGCAACCCGTGCTCCAGTGGCGTTTCTTCCTCTCTTTTATTTCAGTGTGTGCCTCTCACCTCCTGGGACAAAACCCCTAACTCGATTGTAGTTGCTTTTGCAGAGCACTCAATTTTGGGGATTTTTCTTGTCGACCAAAACACCCCTTCTTCCCCACCTCCTAGCAAAGACCCTTTTCAATTCCTTGCTCCTGGAGCGTTTTGAGCTTTTGTGAAGCTGCACTCGATGACCCGTGCTGCTATTTTTGCCTGTGTCCAATTCTCCACTTCGTTTTCCTCGGCCCGCAACCTCTTACGTCGCGGAGCAGCTCCGTCCATCTCTCGACCTCCCTACCTCGGTACCCTTCTAGTAGCCCCTAGAAGCTTTGGCACCACCGGAATGGTTTGTTGCGAGCTTTGGTCATTTCGCATTTCGCCATTTTGGTCGCCGCCATCGTCGGCTAGCCGCTGCTCGGGACACCGCCGACGGTGTGGGTGGTCCCGATGGGTGCGTGATGCTATTGCGGTTCCATTTTGGCACTTAGTCCCTACCGCCAGATTTTGGGTCGCCGGCAGACAAGCGGAGGGTGCCCTCGGTTTTGTTGTCGGACAAAACGGCGGTGTCGTAATTTCGTTCGAACACGCAATGACGCTCATTAATGCCTAATCATTGCGTAATTAATGTGTCTTAGCCGCCTTCGTCGGCGACAGCGGCCCACCTTTAAACCTCTTCCGAGCACGCGTGCTCAAGTCATTTAGTGCTAATCATTGCTAATCATTGTTAATCATGGGTTAGTAATCATTAGCCGTCCTAAACCCACCTCCTCGCTTGCTTGCATGTGGCCCGCACGTTTTAATCACCCCGCGCTAACCCACGCAGCGTGGCCCACGGTCACCGACCAGGCCCGCCATCTTCGAATCCCCTGTGCGCGTGCGTTTAAACCCCGCACGTGACTTAGCGTCACTAATAGTGGGCCCCTATGGTCAGGGGCCGCTGCTCAAATCGCGAACGGCCCAATCCACTCCTGCCGTCCAAAACTTGATCATCGGTTGGGATCGTGGGGACGTTCGGGTCACCCGAATGCTCTTTCGATCTCAACCCTCCATCGCTTGTTAGACGACCCACATTAGGTAAACGTTCGCGAGGTCCGAACGTCACCATGATCTAGACCGTTGGAGTCTGATCCAGCGGTGCTCATGCGTGTGTGTGTTGTGTTGGCCGTGCGCGTGGGTCGTCCGATCCAGGATCGACGGTCCATAATCCGCCACGTCGTAATGGCATTTATGAGTTTCCCGAAAGCTTTATTTGCAAACTGAAAAAGGTATTAAACTTCAAAAATGCATAACTTATTCATTTTAAACCCAAATCGGTTGATTCAAATTTTGTTAGCTTTAGTTTGAACTGTACTTTAATCTAAAAATGAATAGGAGTTTAGTTCGGCTCCAGAAAACAAATTTTAAAATTGGTTTAGAAATAGGTTCTACTTGTTATTCTAAAATTGCAATTAACTTGTAAATTGCATAACTAATTCTCTGAAAATCAATTTTTAGTGAAACCAATTTTGTTAGCTTCCTCTAATAAAGTACTAAATGATAAAATTTGTTTTTGGCATGTTACTGTTTTTAACAAGATTTCACATGCAATTTAATTTTGTTCATTTTCATGACTTAAAAAATCATAACTCTTTCAAGATAACTCCAAATGACCCAAAAATTTACATGTAACCTTATAATACCAGTAGCTAACTACCATAAAAGTTTCAGCTTCAAAATCACTATAGAAAATATTTTATGAACAGTACTAATTAAGTGTAGCATTTTGGCCGAAAATGAGTATTTAGGTCATATCTTTTTCTTCACTAATCCTTTTTAGTTAGTTCTTGTTCCTAAGGTTAGATAGGGCCTTAGACAACCTTGTGTATAAATTTCGTCGCATTTGGATAATTTTTGCTTGCTCTTTTGTTTAAGTGTTGCTCGTCTTATTGGTTGTTCTCGCTTCTTTTTGCTTTTCGCTTAGGCTTCGACATTTGCAGTAACCCCGAGAATGACCCTCAGCAGTCTATTGAGCAACAGCAGCCGCCAGGCAAGCAGTTTGATCATTTCCCATTTGATCCCATTACTTTTAAAGTCTAATATTTTGTTTAACTTCTATGTATGCATTGCTATTTTGTTGTTAAATTGATTAGTTAATCCTCTAGTTGCATAATCTGTAGGTAAATGATTATCCTCTACTACCTGAGCCTATGTTATTTGCTGTGATTAGGGTTCGTTGGATGAGCTCTTGTCACTTAGTAGATTTCGAATAAATATTGCTTACCCATGCCTAGTATCGGTAGTATTGGGCGATCATCGACTTAGTCGGTGATCTTGATCACACAAATGCTATTATTATTCCATTATGTCCAACCCTTGTGTTTTACCATTTTGCAAATCAAAAACTGAAAACAAAAAATTATATCTTGGCTTGGGCACAATGGTATGTTGGGTGATCTGTTGTGTGATTGAATGGTGCCTAAGTCCCTAAGGACCGAGTTACTTGTGCCATTGATCCAAGCAATTATTGCGTACAACCACACGAGGGGATATGGAACCTCTCTTGACTAAGTACTTTGGAAGGTGTTAATTATGAGTTGGTCGGTGGGTGTGTTCCCGTGTGTGTGTTTTGTGGTGTTTGAGGGGAGCATTAGCGCACCGGTTAGGCTGTCTAATGTGTCTTTCTCCCGTGGGTTGCGCTCTTAATTAGCATCGCCCATTGGAAAGCGCCTTGTTAGACTTAGCCATGCCTGCATACCAAAGGAAGTGTGCTAACCGTGGCTGGTGGAAAGGCGGTCTATCGTGTGGGTACATTGGTACACCCCTGCAGGGTTAAAACTATTCGAATAGCCTCGTCCTAGGTTATGGACACGCTTGGTTATTTCCCGCAAGAACTAGACTACAACCTTTTAAAAACTTAAACTTGACATGGGTGGTATGAAGGGGTACTTCATGCTATTGTTGTGGTGACTATGGGTTAGTCACTTCTAGGTTGGTGTTGTTCTTTATCTATTGTTATAATTGTCTCTCTTTTATTTGAACAATAAAAGTTAATTGCAAACTTGCTTTGAATCTATTACCTTATTGCAAATGAAAACTTGCTTTATGCTGAAAATAAGTCCAGAGCCTCATCCACTTAAATAAAGCTGCATGTAGTTAATTATAGTTCTGTTATCTCACACGTCAGTCTTGCTAGTACAAATACAATTTTTGTACTCAACTGCTTTGCTTAATTGTTTTGTTGCAGATGAAGAAGGTGAGCCCCAAGGGCCTCACTTTTGTGAGCTGTGTTGCGGCGCTGTTTGGGACGATTAGCTTGGCGGCCCCGTTGGTTGCCTTGTGGGTAAAGGCACACCGATTGGCTTTTGTTTATCGCCATCTTATGGCCATTTTGCTTCCGCTGTTTAAATTAGTTACTTATGTGTTATTTGGCCGGTCGGCCTCTTTTGTAATAACTCTCTTTATATTATCTATGTCTTTCGCTTGTTGCTTTTGCTTCGCTCTATGTGTATGAATGGAATTGATGCATGATTTTGTAACGGGTGTGTATACTGCACTCGGGAAGTATACATATCTCGAGGCTTGGTTTATTTGATTTGTACTGTTAGGACCAAGTGGATGGTTAAACAGTACAAGCCGAATAAACCGGGGTCCTCACAATTCGCTCTCCGGGTTCGGAAATGAGAGCTGATCAAGAATGCCGGGATGTTTCTATCGAGATCGAAGGTGTGTGATTCTTGGCGAATCTCATCCTACTCAACTCCGCAAGTCTAGATGTGATTCTTGGCATGGATTGGTTGTCCCAACACTTGGGGCAAATCGATTGTGCCAGGAAGATTGTCTACCTCACCAGCCCCTCAGGCGAGCAGGTTGGATTTTCGCCGCAGCTGCGAGGGCCACATCTTTGTGCACTTGAAGCGAAGCCAGCCTTGGAGATTCAGGATGTCCCCATAGTGTGTGACTTTGTGGATGTTTTTTCTGAAGATTTGCCTGGGATGCCTCCGGTTCGAGACCTGAAGTTCGTCATTGAGTTGTTGCCCGGTACTGCTCCAATTTCAAAAGCGCCGTATCAGATGCCTCCTAATGAGTTGGAGGAGTTGAAGAAGCAACTAGGTGAGCTTCAAGCAAAGGGTTTTATCCATCCTAGCTCATCTCCTTGTTGTTGTCCTGTGATCTTTGTGAAGAAGAAGGACAAGACGTTGCGCATGTGTGTTGATTACCGTCCGCTCAATGAGGTGACGGTAAAGAACAAGTATCCTTTGCCTCGCATTGATGATCTCTTTGACCAGATGACTGGAGCTTGGGTATTCTCCAAGATTGACTTGAGGTTGGGGTATCATCAAGTCAGAATCAGGGTTGAAGATATTCCGAAGACGGCTTTCACTACTCGTTATGGTCTGTACGAGTTTACCGTTATGTCTTTTGGCTTGACCAATGCTCCTGCCTTATTCATGAATCTTATGAACTCGGTATTCATGGAATATCTGGATAAGTTTGTTGTGGTATTCATTGATGACATTCTTATCTACTCCAAGAGTGAAGAAGAGCATGCTGAGCACCTGAAGATTGTGTTGGGGAAGCTACGAGAGCACCAGCTGTATGCGAAGTTCAGCAAGTGCGAGTTGTGGTTGAAGGAAGTGGCATTCTTAGGCCATGTTCTTTCAGCAGGAGGTGTGGCTGTGGATCCTAGCAAGGTCAGTGATGTGCTATCTTGGGATCAGCCCAAGTTAGTTACCGATGTGTAGAGTTTTCTTGGTTTGGCAGGTTATTACCGTCGCTTCATCGAGAACTTGTCCAAGATCGCGAAGACGATGACTGAGTTGCTCAAGAAGGACAAGAAGTTTTTGTGGTCCTCTGCTTGTGACGAGAGTTTTCAGGAACTCAAGAAGCGTTTGACTTCATCCCCAGTGCTTGTTCTTCCCGATGTCCACAAGAGCTTCGATATCTTTTGCGATGCCTCTCATCAGGGACTCGGTTGTGTTCTTGTGCAAGAAGGCAAGGTTGTGGCCTATGCATCAAGACAGTTGAGGCCTCATGAACTCAACTATCCTACCCATGATTTGGAGTTAGCTGTAGTGATTCATGCACTCAAGATTTGGAGGCATTACCTGATCGGTAATCGTTGTGAGGTGTATTCTGATCACAAGAGCTTGAAGTATCTGTTCACCCAGCCAGATCTGAACCTCAGGCAAAGAAGATGGTTGGAGTTGATCAAAGATTATGATATAGGCATTCAGTATCACCCGGGCAAGGCCAATGTCGTTGCCGATGCGCTTAGTCGAAGGGCGTATTGCAATATTTTGATGCTCCAAGAGCAGCAGCCTGCCCTCTTTGAAGAATTTCAGCAGCTCAATTTGGGTTTGATTGAGCACGGTTCTCTTGCTACCTTGGTTGTGCAACCAACCTTGGTGGACTAAGTCAAGGCGGCATAGCAAACAGATGTTGGTGTGAATCAAATCAAGCAGAACATCAAGAATGGGACAGCCAAGTGCTTCTCAGAGGATGAGCATGGTGTTGTATGGTTTGGACAACGCCTCGTGGTTCCAAAGGTCGCGGAATTGCGGGATTTGATTCTCCGTGAAGCCCGTGATTCCCCCTTGTCCTGTAACATCCCTAATTTTAGACTTGTGTTTCAATGTAAGAAAATGAGTAGAAATTAAAACTTTTTCTTACATCATGTATTTCCTGTATGTACTAAACAATTATTGTACAAGAGTTATGGAAATACGAAGTCACAAGTCTGTTTATTCAAATCTTGATCCTTCAAAAACATTCTTGTTCCATCTTGTGTTAACCTCCTGGAAATAATTTTCCTAAATTCCTGGGTTGCTGTGTAACCCCTCTGAAAAATTCACAATTTTTAGAAATTGTTTGAACATTTTTGGAGGTCAGTCAAACCCAATTAATTCTGGTCAAACTGGGGACCAGCACCTTGTGGAATTTTTGGAGGAAAATGTATAGCATAAAAACCTCTGCAAAATTTACACAAGGTCAATAACTCAGCTAGCAAGCTTCTGTAAAAATTTCATAATTTTTGGAGTGAGTTTGCTATCCCAAATAAATCCCCAAACTTCAGATCAGTTCAAAACTCAAAATTCTGGTCTGAGTGTGACTCAGACTCGAGTCAGACCCAGCCATTGGCCTCGGTTGGGCCAGCCGCCTAGACCTCCTCGGGCTCGCTTCCTTGGGCCGTTGGATCTCCATCCAGCCCCCTGCACCTCCTCTCGATCTCGCCGCCTCGGGTGGTCCAGCCACTAGATCTCCATCCCGTGGTCACGACTCCCTCGACCTCCCGCGCGCTCGACCTCCTCGCCGGTGATCTGGGACGTCCAGGACCACCCCGAGTGCATCAGGGACGTCCAGGACCTCCTTCGGCTCTGTTCTTCTTCCTCCCGACCTCCCTGATGTCTGGTCGTCATGATTTTCACGCGCCCGTGCGTGTGTCAGGGTCAGAGCAGTTGGGAGCAGTGGCCTGTCACTTTTGGTCCTTCCCAACGTCTCTTTCTGCCATGCATTAATTGTGGCAAAAGCTTTGCCCTAAAGAAGTCATCCCTACTGCCTTGTCAAATGTAGCAGGTCCATGACAGGGCATGGACTTTGTTCACAGTAGGCTTTTGCCCACACCATTACCAAGCTCCCAGGCTATGTATAGCCTGAGACCTCCTTTCTCCTTTTCCTTCTCCGTTCTTTGTTATGCTTGAGCTCCCTCAATGCGAGCTAGTCCTCAAACTCAAGCACCCAAGAGCACCACCCTCTCTGCCACCATTGTCGACTTTGGAGCTCCTTGAAGCCATCCGAGCTCCAGTGGTTCCATCGAGTTCTTGGCTTATCATTCTGCCATCTTGTCCACCTCGAGCTTTCTCTAATTTGGTTTGGTTAACCATCGCAGAGGACGACAAGTTGGGGGAGTGCTCTTCGTGGTTGAGATTGCCTTCTTCCTCCTCGTCGGCGAGCACTTCATCGCCGGACTTCGTTGACCTTCTCCGAGCTCCTCCGACCACCTTGGTCCCCTCTCTGCCCTCAGGTGCCCATTCCTTAGCTTTGTTGTTATTTTCTAGAGCCCGTGTAGTTTCGTAGTTGCCATTTTAGCCTTCCTAGCCTATCTCCGGCTCGCCGGCGTTCCAGGCTGTCGCTGCCGGCGAGGTTGCCACCTTTAGCTCCGTGATGTTATTGCGGTTCCATTCCAGTGTTTAGTTGGCGCTGGTGTGGTCCCTGTCGCCGGCGGTAAGCCGTTAAGCGCGCTCGGGAGTTTTGCCGGTGCAAACTCCCATTTTCGTCATTTTCTTAGGACAACATTAATGCCCAATCATTGCTAATCATTGGTGCATTAATCATGTCTTAATCCATGCCGTGTGTCACCGACGTGTGGGCCTTAGGCTTAGAATTAAAATCCAAAAGTCATTAATGTCCCTTTTAGGTTCCTTTATTGCCAATCATGAGCAGCATTAATGTTGTCTTTAGCCGCCACCTTTTGTCGCTGTCCTGAGAGCCCACACCATTAGAAGCACCTTGGACCTCCTAGGGTAAATCGTGGCCGTCCACGACCACCCCCGGGTTAGATCCGAGCCTTTGGCTCCTTTCCGAAAAGCTTAAGCCTCTGAACCTCCTCCTAGATGTAATCATAACCGTTAGATCCTGGTCTGCGAAAACTATAAGTGCCAGGACCTCCCCTAGAGTCAATCCTAGCCATCTAGGACCACCCTGGTTAAATCCTAGCCGTTTAGATCTTTTCCCGTGCGCAAAAGACCTCCCTTGGTCATTTTGCAAAGACCACCCTCGGGGTCCTCTTTGTAAAAAGCCACCCCTGGTCTTTTACAAAGACAACCCGATCAGGACCTCTTAGGGTCTATCTCTACCGTTCACGACCTCCTCGGTTTTAGATCTGAGCGTTAGATCTCCTTGGTAAAATCCTTAGTCTCAGGACCTCCCTCCGCGTCGATCTGGACCGTTCGGGACCTCCCTAGGTCTAATCTGAGCCGTCCAGATCTCCTCCTGTTAAAACCCTATCGCATAGGACCTCCGCGAGTAGAACTTGGCCATCCAAGACCTACTCGTGTAAATCCCAGCCGATCAGGACCTCCTTTGGGAGATCTTGACCGCCCAGGACCTCCCTCGCTTGATCGTGACCGTTAAAGACCTCCCTCTGGATATCTAGACCGTCGAAGACCTCCTCCGTGAGAACTTAGCCGTCCAGACCTCCCTCCGTAGGTTTAACCTTAGGACCTCCCCTAGTGCTCGGGACCGCCAGATCTTGATCTGACGGTCACGACCTCTCGCTAGCGCGAGGACCTCCTTTGCGTCGCGCTGCATGCACCGGTCGTGGCCGTTGGATCAAATTCAACGGTCCGCACTCCCCAAAGGCGGGAGGAGGTCTTTTGTGCGTTGTGCCGAGGTCCATGGCCTTACGATGCAAGATCAACGGCCCACGACCTCTCCTTTTTCCTTCAGTTCATTTGGACCTCCCGAGAGCTCAAATTTTCTAACTCTTTTAATGTTCAAATTTCAAAAGTGCATAACTTTGTCATTTTAGCTCCTTTTTGAATGATTCCAGCTGTTGTAGCTCTGATAGAGTATGAACTTTAATTTGAGAATGAATTTAGGCACTGTGTGTAGTAGAAAATGATATAAATTGCATGAACTTGTTTAATATAAAATGGTTGTCTAGAAATTCATTGAAAATTTGTAAAATGCATAACTTATTCTCTGTGATTCCAAACTGAGCAAACTAAATTTTGTTAAATCCCACTAGGAATGTACTGTAGTGTAGAATAGGCCTTAATATGATCCTTGCCACTGAAATTAATGATTCACTAGTTTTAGAACTTAGAAAAATCATAACTAATTCATTTCAACTCCAAATTGTGCAAACTCAGTTTTGCTGTTGTTAGGATAACCATATCTACCTACCATAAAAATTTCAAGTTCCAGATCATTCTAGAAATTTTCGCCATGAACAGTAACAGAAATTAATTTAATTAGGATTTTTCAGGCTGAGAGAACTTAGTTTAGCCATAACTTTTTCGTGCTAAGTCCAAATAAAATGGTTCTTGTTTCTAAAATTGTCTAAAATCAACCTCTAGCTGATTACAAATTCTATGTATGCAATGCTACTTTGTGTCAATTGTTGACCTTGTAGATGCATTTCCTTAGGCAAATGATTATTCTCTACTACCATTGAGCCTAGGTTATTGCTGTGATTTAGAGTTCGTGGATGAGCTCTTGTCACTTAGTAGTTTGCGAATTAATTGCTTAACCATGCTTAGATTCTGGTAGAAATGGGCGGTTATCGACTTGTCGATAACCTTGATCACATAAAGCTTGTTATGATCTATGATTTCCGCTTTGTGCCATGTCTACTTATGAAAACTAAAACTGAAAAACAAAATAATTTAGACTTGGGCACAATGGCAAGATGGTGTGATTATGGGTGTGACTGGAATGGTGCCCGGGTCAACAAGGACTGAACATCTTGTTACACTAAACCAAGCATTTTAGCGTGCTAACCACACTAGAGGGTATGGGACCTCTCTTGACTTAGTACTTTGGCGTGTAATGGCTTCAGGTCGCAGGGAGTCGCAGGAGGAATGGTGTTGGGAGCATTGTAGTGTCTGAAAGGCTTCACCCGTGATGGGATTTGTTGTCTTTCGGCTTGCAATGTAAGCGTATGGGTTTCTATCCATACGAGCGGCTCGTAGTTAATGCACAATATTGGAAAGCGTCTCGTAGGACTTAGCCGCGCTTGCATACCTTCTAAGTGTGCTTTGGGGCTTAAAGGTGGTCCAAGTGTAGGTACATTGGTACACCCCTGCAGGGTTAAAACTATTCGAATAGCCTCGTCCTAGGTTATGGACACGCTTGGCAAGGTCTTTCAAGAGTTAGACTACAACCTTTTAACTAAAACTTGATGGGTGGTACGAATCTGGGATTCGTGCTATGTTGTGGTGGCTATTGGGATAGTCACTTCCAGGTGGTTACTTGTATGTATCTTTACTTCGCTGTTATTTTGACAACAAAATAGATTTGCAAACTTGCTTTTAAATGTATTACGTTATTGCAAATAAAGTTGGCTTTGTGCAAAATGAGACATACAACCTCCACCTAAATAAGCTTGCATGTAGTTTATGAATAGGTCTGCTATTCCACACGTCAGTCTTGCGAGTACCTTTGTGTACTCAGTTATCTTGCTTAAATGTATTTGTTGCAGAGGAATAAGGTGAGCTTGAGGGGCCTCACTTCTGTGAGTTGTGCTGTGGTAGCCTTAGAGGCGTCTAGCTTGGCGGCCCGGTCGGTTGCCTTGTGAGTTGTGTGGCTAACCGGTCGACTTTTGTTCTAGCCATCTTATGGCACCTTTTGCTTCCGCTGTCATTCTTGTATATTGTTCTATTTGGCCGGTCGGCTCTTTTGTAATAACTTTACTTTATGTATGTCGTTGTTGAACTTAGTGATCTATGTTGTATGGAAATGATGTGTAATTTTGTGATGATGTGCATATACTGCAATTCTGGGAAGCATATGTCCATCGAGGCTTAGAATGTTTAATTAGTAATGCTAGAACCATTTGGAAGTTAAGTGTTACTAGTTAAATATTCCGGGTCCTCACATGTCCATTCATCCCGGGGCTACCAAGATGTACCAAAATCTTCGTCAGAGATTCTGGTGGACCCGAATGAAGCGCGAGATTGCCAAGTTCGTTGCCGAGTGCGACGTGTGCTGTCGTGTAAAGGCCGAGCATCAGCGTCCAGCTGGCCTTCTCCAGCCTTTGCCAGTGCCTGAGTGGAAATGGGATTCCGTTGGTATGGATTTCATCACCGGTTTGCCCCGTACTTCTTCTCGGAAGGATGGTATTTGGGTTGTTATTGATCGGTTGACAAAGGTAGCACATTTTCTGCGAGTATGTACCACTCTCAGGGTCAGTCGATTGGCGGATCTTTACATATCCCGCATCGTGAGCTTGCATGGTGTGCCACGAACGATTGTGTCAGATCGTGGTTCTCTTTTCACCTCTCGCTTTTGGCACAGTTTGCAAGAGGCTTTGGGGACTCGTCTTTCTTTTAGCTCAGCATATCATCCTCAGACTGACGGTCAGACGGAGCGAGTCAACCAAGTTTTAGAAGATATGCTCCGCGCTTGTGTTCTTTCCTATGGGAAGAATTGGGAGAAGTGCTTGCCGTTTGCTGAGTTTTCCTACAACAACAACTTTCAGGCTAGTCTTGGCATGGCACCGTTTGAGCCTATGTATGGGAGGAGGTGCAGAACCCCATTGAACTGGTCAGAAACTGGTGAGAGGCAGTTCTTTGGCCCAGATTCAATCAATGAGGCCGAAAGCCAGGTTCAATTGATTTGCGAGCATTTACGCGTGGCCCTGTCTAGGCAAAAGAGTTATGCAGATCGTCGCCGCCGTGAGTTGAACTCCCAGCCCAATGACTTTGTTTATCTCAAAGTCTCACCGTTGAAGGGCCATCGGCGTTTCGGCATAAGGGCAAGTTGGCTCCTCGATATGTTGGGCCTTATCGCATCATCAAGAGAGTGGGAGTCGTTGCTTACAGGTTAGAGTTGCCAGCTACTCTTGAGGGAGTGCATGATGTGTTCCATGTATCCCAATTAAAGAAGTGTCTCCGTGTCCCGACTGAGGAAACTCTATTGGAAAATCTCGATGTGCAAGAAGATTTGACCTACCGCGAGCACCCTGTTCGTATTCTTGAAGAATCTGAACGAAGAACAAGGAACCGTGTCATCAAGTTCCTTAAGGTTCAGTGGTCGAATCACTCCGAGAATGAGGCAACTTGGGAGCGGGAAGATCGCCTTCGTGCAGACTACCCATCTTTCTTTTCCGAGTGAACAGAATCTCAGGGCGAGATTCTTGTAAGGGGGGGAGATTTTGTAACATCCCAAATCAGGGTTTGTATTTCAAATGTATGAAAATGAGAAGAATTTAAAACTTTTGAGCATGACTTGGCTTTTGGAGCATTTGCATGGTTTGCTGCTTTTGAAATTTTTGAAATCAATTAGAACATACAACTCAAATCATAACTCCAAAGGAAAATAGAAACAAAAACTTGTGATCATCTTCTGGAAACAATTTATTTAAATCCTGTAATATTTATCATGAATAAATATAATTTTTCTCAAATTTTTGGGACTGGTTTAGACCCTAACAAAATTCAAACACCATTTGATGACCTAGACTAAGTTTAAATTTATATTATACAAATTATATCAATAAAAGTGAGTTTAATAATTTTTATGAACACTAGAGTGTACCAGGAACACCTCTGATTAATTTTAGATTTTTAGGAAATTTATTTCTAATTATAAGACCTTGGTCAAAGTAGAATCAGTTTAAACCTAAATCAGTTAAACCTCTCACTGTTCCTCGGACTCAAACCCGGACTCGAGTCCGACCGCGCCACTCGTCTTGACCCCACCGCCTAACCTCACTGGCTCGCACCCGACCGACCGCCACCACCGAGCCATCGCCATCCCGAGCCCACTCGTCAGGTCCATCTTCCTCCCGTTGGGGCGCCCGCAGGAACACCACGCCACGTCGCGGCTGTGCTCTGCTCTCGCCCCAGTCACGGCGTGAATCCACCGCCACTCCGGACCACTCATGGAGCTTCACTGCGTAACGCTGCTTCCATCTCGGTTATCTCTTGAGGATAATACCCCTCCTTGCCCTCCTGTTCTTGTCACTTCTCTTCTCGGAGCTGAGGAGGAGGAAGCTCCCTTGAGCTCATCTCCTCGGTAAAGTCCTTGCCGAAAGATCCCTCGGCTCCCTATATCCATGCCTTTTCTATTTTCGCTTAATTGAGCTTTTGTCGTTGCTTGTTGGATCCAGGGCAAACTTGTGCTCTCGCTGAGTCCAGAGCGCGCACCGAAGACCAACCGAGTGACACCACCGTGACAACATTGTCTCTGTTAGGTTTTGTCCTCGCTTAATAGCATCACCAGGTGTCCCTATACGTAAGATTGATTTCCCCTCAACCTATTTTTGCAATACTTCGCAGGAGCTCTAGGATTTTGAGGTTCCTCATTTGTCGGCCGAAACCCTATTCGTCTTCCCTGACTCCGGTGTGGTAAGTTGCTGCCCGATTCTTTGCTTGTACACCACCCCTGGACCTCACTAAAGCTTCCTTTACCACTCATTGCTCTCCTGGTTTCCTGTGTAGCCCTCTCCACGTTGGACCTCATCGCCACCGCCGCCATTGCTGCCGCTAGACCATCTCCGAGCTTCAACGGCCGCTTCAACCTTCTGGTGAGCCTCAGTGACCACCCTTATAGCTTGAGACCACTTGGATTAGCTTGAAAGTTCACCGTGCCGCTGCATGTTTTTAGCCGTATAGCTCATCGTCGCTCGCCGCCGGCTCGCCGTCGGTACAGGCCGTCTCCGCCACTACAACCACTACCAATGTGTGCGCAATAGTTTGAGGAACTCGTTGCTGCCCTTGGCCGGCACCGACACGGTCAGAGTCGCCGGCGAGGCTCCGGTCAAGCTCGCGGTCAAGCGAGCTCTGTTGTCGGGCGAGCCGACAGCTCCTGTAGCTCGTCATTAGGGGTTAAACCGCATGATTAGTATTTAATGCGAAATCATTGTCGGAAATCCACGTTTAGCTGAGGATCTGTGTGTCTTACATGTGGGCCCGGTCGTGTTAAGTGCACAGTAAACCTTCGGTGCACCATGGGTCGAGCTCATGGCTTTCGGTCCATGCACTGTGCATGTAGACTGAGAGTATGACAGGTGGACCCCACATGTCAGTGCGTTTTTAAATCCGAGATTTAATTAGAAAATTGTATTGTGCTCTGGACCCCACTTGTCAGTGTCTATGGCTAAGTTATGCTGAGTATAAAAAGTGTTTAATGCTTATATAAATTCGGAAATGGTTTATTGTTGCACTGAAAAATCAGTTAACTTCTAAAATGCATAACTAATTCATTTTAACTCCTTTTTGTATGATTCAAATTTTGTTAGTTTCTATTTTAAATGTAATTCAATCTAAAATTAGATTGAATCATGTTGCTATTCCAGAAAATGTCTGTTAATAAAATAACTTTAGGTTTAGATTTATTTTGCACTAAAAATTGCTTTAACTTTAAAAAATGCATAAGTATTGCTCTGTAACTCCAAAAAGAGCAAACTCAATTTTGTTAGAATCCTATATTAGTGTAGTTTATTTTAAAATAGGTTGTGAGCTTGGTGCTATTTCTGAAAATCTTATTTTGCTTGTAACTTGAGCACTACTTTCATAACTTTGAAAAATAATAGGAAATTCATCTTAACTCCAAATGAGGTGAATCCAATTGGATTGTTCATATTATGAGGTGCTTGTTTTACTGTAAAAATTTCAAATGCACCACCTTTCCATAAATTTATGCCAAACAATTTAATTATGTTGAATAGTAACTTTTTGCATTTTAAAAGCTAAGCAGAATTGTTTTGATCATAACTTTTGCTCAGAGCATCCAAATCAACTGATTCTTGTTTCCAAATTCATTATAAATCATGCTCTTACTTCTGTAAAATTTTCAGAGCATTTGGAGAAAGTTGGTTTTTGACTCTTTTCGGTATTCTTCGTTCTTATCGATTCCTATTCGCTTTTTCGTTAGGTGCCGATGAGTCTGTTGATCTTGAGAGTGAGCCTCTGCCGCAAACTGAGCAAGTCCATCAAGGCAAGCAGTTTGATCATGTTAATCCTATTATTTTAAAGTCTAATATATTGTTTTCAACTTGTGTGTATGCATTGCTTATTTTGTTGTTAAATTGATTAGTTAATATCTGAGTCAGCAAGCTCCTGTAAAATTTTCGGAATTTGTCGAGTTCATTTGCTACCTCAAATAAATCCTCAAAAATCTCTGTTCTATTTAAAACCCCAAACCTAGTTTGCACTGTTCCTTGGGTTCGAGTCAGACTCGGGCTCGATCCATGTGTCTCGGTCCACTCAACTAACCGCACCGAGCCTCTCTTTTAAACGCGCGTCCATTCTCAACCGTTGATCCTTATCGCACGCCCACCGTCGCGCGTACATTCGACCTTCCGGTTGCTTGTTCGAATCTCAACCGTTGGATCTCCATCCAACCATTCAGATTCTCTAAAACGTTCGGACCCTCCGGTTGTTGGTTTGAATCCGAGCCGTTGGATTAAAATCCAACTCTCGCAATCCCCTCTGTTGTAATCCACCTCGGCAACGTGGGGCAATCTGAGCCGTTCATCTTTAATCCTAGGGCTCGCGATCTCTTTCGTTGTGTTTGAACCTCTGGCGTGGCGCTTTGTCAGTCGTCCGATTAAAATCCAAGGGTCCTTATTCGCCCGAGCCTTTCTCTCGTCATCTTCAACCTCCCAGCAGTGCGTGAACAAAGGCAGAGGATATGGGAGTGTCAAATCTTGCTCCCACATCGTCCTAGCCGACATTTAGGGGTATGGGAGACACTTTCGGCCGTGCCATACCCTAATGCACCATCTACCAGCTTTCTTCTGTCGGCCATGTCTTGTGCTTTATGCAATGTCACCCGAAAAACAGCTTTGCCAAACCATAATGCTTTCAAAGCTTTATAAGCACCTAGCACACCTCCTGGTCTCTCTTTACACCACCCTCGAGCTCTCATTTCAATTGTGGAGCTTAACTCCTCAAAACCCCCAAACCGCCATTGTTGACCCGTGGAGCTCCAGTGGTGAATTTGGTGTTCCGGTGGTTCTCCTTTACATTTCTTTGCACCAATTTAACCTCCTCTCTATCTTGAACATTTCCCCTCATTTAATGTTGGATTTGATTCTCAGGAATTGTCCAATTTGGGGTTTGTTCAAATTCGACCGAATTTGGTCATCTTCTTCCTCAGCTCAGGTGAGTGCTCCATTTTCAAATTAATTGCTCATGTAGCTTCTATGGACCATAATGAAGCTATATTGATGCTTTGGTATCACTCACTTGGCTCAGGGTACCATTTTCAACCTTTCTTCTCCAAGTCCGGCAAGCCTCCACCGTGGACAAGCTTCTCCGGCCGTCTTTGAAGCTTCTCTTCATCAAGGTAGCTTCTTATTAGTCCCTAGAGGCCATGGCACTCGCTTCTTTGGACTGTAGTGGAGCCTTTTGCTATTTTCAAAGTTGCAGTAACAGCTCCATTTTCATTTTCCGTCTAGCCGGCGTTCTGGTCCCTCACCGCCGGTGAGGTTGCCACCATTAGGTTCGTAGTGCTATTGCGATTCCATTTTAGCTCTTAGTTGGCGCCGTCGCGGCCAGAGTCACCGGTAGTAAGCCGTTGAAGTCACTCGGGAGTTTGCCGGTGAGAACTCCCGATTTTCGTCATTTGATTAAGACACATTAATTGCCCTATGATTGCTAATCATTAGTTAATTAATTGTGTCTTAAATTATGTCGTTGAGCCACAGACATGTGGGCCCGTAGGCCTTAAGCCGCGGCTTTGGGGTCATTAATTGTTAATCATTGGTTAGCAATTAATATGTCTTAGCTGTCGGTTTGTGTCACTGCCAGGTGGGCCCATATCTCGTTAATCCACCTCTGTGCGAAACCGTGTTGACACATTAATTACTAATCATTAATAATCATTGGTGTTTAGTAATTAATCGCTGTCTTAATGTAACCCTCGGTCTCACTGACATGTTGGTCCGCATTGAAATCCCCTCTCACGCACTTAAGTCCAGTGTGTTGCGCTTTGTTGAATGTGGACCGTCGATCTCGCGATCAACGGCCCAGATCTAGAGTGCATTCGGACTTTCCGGTTCCCTAATCCATCTTGACCGTCGATCTTGTGATCAACGGCTGAGATACCATCTGCAATCGGACCATCCAACAGGAGGTGCGCTCTGGACCGTCCATCTGCAGATCTGCGGCTGTGATTGGCCCAAGCAATCGCACCGTCCGAATGCATCCCTCCGCGTGAGCCGTTGGATCTTGATCCAACGGTGGGCTCCTTTTAGGTATCGCGCGTGTGCGCTGTTCCCGGCGCGCGTGGGCCGTAAGATTTTAGATCAAGGGTTGTCAAGCGTCCACGTCGCTTATTTCTGTTAAGTTCGAATCTATTTCGATAAGCTTTTATTTATCAACTAAAAATTGTATTTAAACTTTAAAAACTCATAACTAATTCGTGTTAACTACTTTTTAGGTAATTCCAATTGTAATAAATTCTGTTGTCACTAAAGTTTAATATAAAAATGCAACTAGGTATATTTCAGTATCAGAAAATCATGTAACTAGAATAACTTGATTTCTGTCATTTGGAATATACCAAAAATAGATTTAAACTTGGAAAATGCATATCTTTTTCTGTATAACTCCAATTTGTGCAAAATCAATTTTGTTAAACTCATCTGTTAGCATACTTTCATATAGAATAAGTTTTAAGCATAATTAAAATTCTGTAAAATTACTTGCATTAGATTTACAACTTAGAAAAATCGTAAGTAAATGTGTATAACTCCAAATTGAGTAAGCTCAACTTTGCTGTTATTAGGATGTCATAATCTACCTGCTATAAAATTCCGCACTTAGGTCATTCTAGAAAATTTCACCATGAACAGTACCAGTAATTAATTAGGTTGATTTAAGGCTGAGAAAGAGTATTTTGCCTATATCTTTTGCGTGCTAAGTCCAAATTGCATGATTCTTGTTCCTAAAATTGTCTAAAATCATTCCCTAGCTGCTGTATGAATTTAATTAGATTTGATGTCTTTTGCTGTTGGAGTTTATTTGGTGTTCTTTGTTCTTATTTGCTTATCGCCTTTTCGCGTTAGGTTCCGAAGACAATATTAATATTGATTCTGAGCCACAGCCATCAGATCCTGCACTCCAGCCAGGCAAGCAGATGTAGCATCATTTGATCATATTGCTCCTACTATTTTCAAATTCTAATATGTTGTTTGCAAATTCTATGTATGCATTGCTATGTTGTTTTAACTATTGTCGATAGTTGGCCCAGTAGCTGCATTATTAGTAGGAAATGTTTATTCCTCTACTACTGAGCCTAGGACTACTTGCTGTGAATTTGGGTTCGCTGGATGAACCCCTGTCACTTAGTAGTTCACGTGTCATTATGCTTAGCCATGCTTAGCTATCGGTAGAAATGGGCGGTTATCGACTTGTCGATAACCTTGATCACACAAATTGTTATAATCTATATATTTCAGCCTTGTTCTATGTCTAAATTGCAAAACTAAAACTGAAAATGAAAACAATTTAGACTTGGGCACAATGGTAAGATGGTGTGATCTTTTGGGTGTGATTGGAATGGTGCCCTGGTCAATTAAGGACCGAACTACTTGTGAGTACCTGTTATCCGAGCATTTCTGTGCGTGCTAACCACACTAGAGGGATATGGGACCTCTCTTAGCTGAGTACTTTGGGGTGTGTTAATTAATGAGTCGCGTGGTGGGTTGCATATTTAATTATATGCAACATGGACATGTTTGTGGGGAGTGGAGCACCCGCCGAGGCCGGTATATCCTGCTCCACGTATGGGTCCTTGTGATCCATATTTCGTCGACAGATCACTAAGGATTAACCCCCATACGTGCTCCTCTTGATTAGCATATTCCATCGGAAAGGGTTCGTAGGGCTTAGCCATGACGGCACACCAAAGGAAGTGTGCTTAATAGCTTGGCAAAAAGGCGGTCTGAAGTGTGGGTACATTGGTACACCCCTACAGGTTTTAAACTATTCGAATAGCCTCGTCCTAGGTTATGGACACGCTTGGATAAGCTTTTCAAGAGTTAGACTACAACATTTTAAATTAAAATTTTGATGGGTGGTATGAATGCGGGATTCATGCTATTTGTGGTGGCTATTGGTTTAGTCACTTCTAGGTGGTTACTTGATAATTATTGCTACTCGCTGTTATTTCAATGCTTAAAAACTGATTTGTTAAAGTGCTTTCAATCTATTACATTATTGCAAATGAAACTTGCTTTATGCGTCCAAAGAACCATATAACCAAATTCCTTTGATACAGCTTTCATGTAGCTATGTATAGGCTTGTTACTCGTATGTCTTGCGAGTACATTTTTGTACTCACCTGCATTGCTTGTTGTGTGTAGAGGAAGGAAGTGAGTCCGATGGGCCTCACTTCCATGAGTTGTGCTGTGGCAGTGTGTGGGGCGATTAGCTTGGCGGCCCGGTCGGTTGCCCTGTGGTGTTATGTGGCTAACCGGTCGTCTTTTGGTTTAAGCCATCTTATGGCATCTTTTTGCTTCCGCTGTTATTTGATACTTATGTCATTTGGTCGGTCGGCTGTTCTGTAATAACTTATATTATGTATGTCTTTTGGTAGACTTGTTATATTATGTTGTATGGAATTGATGCATGCTTTGGAATGATGTATGTATGCTGCATTTTCTGGGAAGCACATGTTCATCGAGGCACGGGTTATTCTGTTTGTGATACTAGAACCAATGGGAGGTTAAGTATTACAAGCTTAATAAACCAGGGTCTCACAGAGTTTGGTATCAGAGCCATACTGACCGTAGAAACCCCTAGCTTGGTCGTCCCTAGTATATTTTGAAAACTTACTTTCCAAATATCAAGTGCTTTTATGAAAATCTTAAGTAAGTTCTCAGATTTTATTTCTTATCTATCTTAGCTTGCTTATCTCACCTTATTCTGGATTGGGTTTAAAAAGCTGATTTTCCTCTCATCTTCTTTCAAAAGATAGTTGTTAATCGAGTAGAGTGGTTTTGGGAAAACCATGAGGGCTTTAAAATTAAAGTGGGACTGTCTTTTGGAAGGGATTAGGAGCTCCTGGAAGTGGGAATTTCGGCCAAAGGAGTGAAGATAAAATCTGGACAGCAAGCAAGGAGATCTGGACAGCTAGTTTTAATGAATAATTAAGTGCTGAAAATGAGAGGTTAACTTAATTAAAACTTGTGGGAGTGAAAGGGTAAGAAGTGATATGAGTTAGCTGAGTGTCTAACCTTTCTTTAGTTAATTTTTCACCTTGTTTCCTAGCTGTTTCGAACCAAGGTTAATGTTCTGAAATTTGCCTCCCTAAAAATTGATTACTCGTTCTTCCATACGAGTTAGTCATAATAGGAAGGTGGATGTTATCTATGTGATCTTGCTGCCATTTTATGTTGGTACTTGAGCTATTAGAGTTTATTTGGTAGAGTGGTTAGTTGTTTTTCTTTGTCTCCTGTTCCGGAGTTGTTTTTAACCTGTTTTTATGGAACAGGATGGCAAGAACCACCCGCAACAGTCAGCCGGCTGGTTCCGATGAGGATATTCCCCCTCTCCGACCATGGCTGAGGTTCTCGCTCAGATCGAGCGAAACCGCATGGATCAGACGCGGATCCTGAAGGTCATCGCGAGGAACAACTCCACTCCCTCTGGTGCTTCGGGATCTGGAGGTGGTGGCCACCAGCCTCGTGGTGGGCTTGCGGAGTTTCTCCGTACGCAGCCACCTACTTTCTCCCGACCGAGGACCCTCGACGCAGATGATTGGTTGCGCCTCGTTGAGCGGAAGCTCAACATCGCCGATGCCGTGGAGCAGGAGCGCACTCTTTGCATCCCATCAACTTGAGGGTGCAGCACTCTCTTGGTAGGAGAACTTTCTCGCCATGCAGCCCGCGGGCCATGTTGTCTCGTGGGATGAGTTCAGATTTGCTTTCCGTCGGGCCCACATTCCTGATGGCCTGATGAAGCTCAAGAAGAAGGAGTTTCTTGCGCTTAAGCAAGGGCGCAAGTCTGTGTCGGAGTATCTTTACGAGTTTAATCACTTGGCTCGTTATGCTCCGGGTGAGGTGGCCTCTGATGAGGCCAAACAGGAGAAGTTCATGGATGGCTTGTCCGAGGAGCTGCAGGACAAGCTATCTATTGTGGAGTTTGCTGACTTCCAGGCCTTGGTGGACAAGGCCATCGTCGCCGAGCACAAGGCGAAGGTGCTGGGTGAGTGCCGCAAGCGCAAGTAGGAGGCCCATCGGTCTGCACAGGCTGGCCTCACTCGTCCCGGTGTTGGGCCTGCACCAGGGGCCCATGCTTTGGCTTCACCACCGCCGAGGCCGCGGCGCCGCTACTCGCCCCCATCGGCCGTGAGCCACCACGCACTGCGACCAAAGAGCGAAGTTGCGCCCGCAACCCACCGCTGACGCCACCTATTTCGCCGCAACAAGAAGGGCCACTATGCTAGCGCTGCCCTCGAGGATCGAGCGCCCTCGTCCTAATGGAGGACGCGTGCAAGGGAATGGTCACACACCTGACCAGAAGGTGGTCCAGAAGACTCAGGGTGTCGGGAGTGGTGGAGTCAACTACATCTCGGCTGAGGAGGCTCAGGAGGCACCCGACGTTGTGTTGGGTACGTTTCTTGTCAGTTATCGTCCTGCTGCAGTATTATTTGATTCCGGACCATCGCATTCTTTTATTTCGAGATCATTTGCTGCTGCTTGTGACCTTCACTTTGCGCCTTTGGGGATTCCGTTGCTTATTCGCTCTCCGGGTTCGGAAATGAGAGCTGATCAAGAATGCCGAGACGTTCCCATTGATATTGAAGGAGTGGAATTCTTGGCGAATCTCATCTTACTCGATTCGGCGCGCCTGGATGTGATTCTTGGCATGGATTGGTTGTCCCAACACTTGGGGCAAATCGATTGTGCCAGGAAGATCGTCTACCTCACTAGTCCCTCAAGCGAGCAAGTTGGGATTTCACCGCAGCTGTAGGGGCCACATCTTTGTGCCCTTGAAGCTAAGCCAGCCTTAGAGATTTAGGAGGTGCCCACAGTCTGTGACTTTGTGGATGTCTTTCCTGAAGATTTGCCTGGGATGCCTCCAGTTCGCGACTTGGAGTTTGTTATTTAGTTGTTGCCCGGTACCGCTCCAATTTCGAAGGCGCCGTACCGAATGCCTCCTAATGAGTTGGAGGAGCTGAAGAAGCAGTTAGGTGAGCTTCAAGCAAAAGGCTTCATCCGTCCTAGCTCATCTCCTTGGGGTTGTCCAGTTATTTTTGTGAAGAAGAAGGACAAGACCCTGCGTATGTGTGTTGATTACCATCCGCTTAATGAAGTGACGGTGAAAAACAAGTATCCTTTACCTCGTATTGATGATCTCTTTGACCAGTTGACTTGAGCCTGTGTGTTCTCCAAGGTTGACTTGAGGTTGGGGTATCATCAGCTACGGATCAGGACTGAGGATATTCCGAAGACGGCGTTCACTACTCGTTATGGCCTTTACGAGTACACCGTCATGTCTTTCGGCTTAACCAATGCTCCCGCCTTATTCATGAATCTTATGAACTCGGTGTTCATGGAGTATTTGGATAAGTTTGTTGTGGTTTTTATTGATGACATTCTTATCTACTCCAAGAGTGAAAAAGAGCATGCTGAGCATCTGCAGATTGTTTTGGGAAAGCTACGTCAGCACCAGCTGTATGCCAAGTTCAGCAAGTGTGAATTCTGGTTGAAGAAAGTG
This sequence comes from Ampelocalamus luodianensis, assembly GCA_036346255.1. Lineage (NCBI taxonomy): Eukaryota > Viridiplantae > Streptophyta > Magnoliopsida > Poales > Poaceae > Ampelocalamus > Ampelocalamus luodianensis. The sequence goes on along the minus strand of CM070625.1, from coordinate 47,323,638 downwards.
GCATTCTTGGGCCATGTTCTTTCAGCCTCCTCTACAACAATTTAGCAAAGCAAATGAGTACAAAGATGTACTAGTAACAAACCTAGTTATTACTACATGCAGGCTTTAATCAAAGGAGAAGGCTAAATGTTTATTTTCCGCATAAAGCAGGTTTTATTTACAATAAGTAATAGATTGAAGGCAGTTTTAACAATCTAAATTTTATTTGTTCAAATAATAGTGTAACATCCCAACTTTGGACTTGTGTTTCAAATGTAAGAAAATGAGGAGAAATTAAAACTTTTCTTACCTCATGTATTTCCTGTATGTTCTAGACAATTCATGTTCAAGGATTATGGAAATGCAAAGTCACAAGTCTTTTGATCCAAAACCTTGTCTTCCAAAAATATTCATCTCAAATCTTGTGATCATCATTGGGAAATATTTTTCCTAAGTTCCTGTGATGGTATGTGACCCCCTTGAAAAATTTCACAATTTTTAGAAATTGTTTGAATATTTTTAGGAGGCAGTCAAACCTTAAACCAGAGCCTTGTATGATTTTTGGAGAATAATGCGCAGCATAAAAACCTCTGAAAATTTTACACAAGGTTAATATCCAGTCGCAAGCTCTGTAAAATTTTCGAATTTGTGGAGTTAATTTGCTACCTCAAATATATCCTCAAAAATCTCTGTTCTATTTAAAACCCCAAACCTAGTTTGCACTGTTCCTTGGGTTCGAGTCAAACTCAGGCTCGAGCCATGTGTCTCGGTCCAGTCAACTAACGGCACCGAGCCTCTCTTTTAAACGCGCTGTCCATTCTCAACCGTTGATCCTTATCGCACGCCCACCGTGCGTACATTTGGACCTTCCGCTGCTTGTTCAATCTCAACCGTTGGATCTCCATCCAACCGTTCAGATTCTCTGAAACGTTCGGACCCTCCGGTTGTTGGTTTGAATCCGAGTTGTTGGATTAAAATCCAACTCTCGCAATCCCCTCTGTTGTAATCCACCTCGGCAACGTGGGGCAATCTGAGCCGTTCATCTTTAATCCTAGGGCTCGCGATCTCTTCGTTGTGTTTGAACCTCTAAGCATGGCGCTTGTCACCATCCGATTAAAATCCAAGGGTCCTTATTCGCCCGAGCCTTTTCTCTGGTCATCTTCAACCTCCGGCCGTGCGTGAACAGTGCAGAGGATATGGGAGTGTCAAATCTTGCTCCCTACAGTCGTCCTAGCCGACATTTAGGGGTATGGAAGACACTTTCGGCCGTGCCATACCCTAATGCACCATCTACCAGCTTTCTTCTGTCGGCCATGTCTTGTGCTTTGTGCAATGTCACCCGAAAAACAGCTTTGCCAAACCCTAATGCTTTCAAAGCTTTATAAGCACCTAGCACACCTCCTGGTCTCTCTTTACACCACACTCGAGCTCTCATTTCAATTGTGGAGCTTAACTCCTCAAAACCCCCAAACCGCCATTGTTGACCCGTGGAGCTCCAGTGGTGAATTTGGTGTTCCAGTGGTTCTCCTTTTTGCACCCATTTAACCTCCTCTCTATCTTGAACATTTCCCCTCACTTAATGTTGGATTTGATTCTCAGGAATTGTCCAATTTGGGGTTTGTTCAAATTCGGCCGAATTTGGTCATCTTCTTCCTCAGCTCAGGTGAGTGCTCCATTTTCAAATTACTTGCTCATGTAGTTTCTGTGGACCATAATGAAGCTATATTGATGCTTTGGTATCACTCACTTGGCTCAGGGTACCATTTTCAACCTTTCTTCTCCAAGTCCGGCGAGCATCCACCGTGGACAAGCTTCTCCAGCCATCTTTGAAGCTTCTCTTCATCAAGGTAGCTTCTTATTAGTCCCTAGAGGCCATGGCACTCGTTTCTTTGGACTGCAGCGGAGCCTTTTGCTATTTTCAAAGTTCCAGTAACAGCTCCATTTTCGTTTTCCGGCTAGCCGGCGTTCTGGTCCCTCACCGCCGGCGAGGTTGCCACCATTAGGTTCGTAGAGCTATTGCGATTCCATTTTAGCTCTTAGTTGGCGCCGCCGCGGCCAGAGTCACCGGCGGCAAGCCGTTGAAGTCACTCGGGAGTTTGCCGGTGAGAACTCCCGATTTTCGTCATTTGATTAAGACACATTAATTGCCCTATGATTGCTAATCATTAGTTAATTAATTGTGTCTTATACTATGTCGTTGAGCCACAGACATGTGGGCCCGTAGGCCTTAAGCCGCAGCTTTGGGGTCATTAATTGTTAATCATTGGTTAGCAATTAATATGTCTTAGCCGTCGGTTTGTGTCACTCCAGGTGGGCTCCTATCTCGTTAATCCACCTCTGTGCGAAACCGTGTTGACACATTAATTACTAATCATTAATAATCATTGGTGTTTAGTAATTAATCGCTGTCTTAATGTAACCCTCAGTCTCACTGACATGTGGGTCCGCATTGAAATCCCCTCTCGCGCACGTAAGTCCAATGCGTTGCGCTTGGTTGATTGTGGACCGTCGATCTCGCGATCAACGGCCCAGATCTAGAGTGCATTCGGACTTTCCGGTTCCCTAATCCATCTTGACCGTTGATCTTGTGATCAACGGCTGAGATCTCGTATGCAATCGGACCATCCGACAGGAGGTGCGCTCTGGACTGTCCATCTGTAGATCTCCGGCTGTGATTGGCCCAAGCAACCGCACCGTCCGAATGCATCCCTCCGCGTGAGCCGTTGGATCTTGATCCAACGGTGGCCTTTTGCATCATCGCGCGCCGCTTTTCTTCGCTGCAATGGGCGTAGATTTTATATCAAGGGTTGTCAAGCGTCCACGTCACTTATTTCTGTTAAGTTCGAATCTATTTCGGTAAGCTTTTATTTATCAACTAAAAAAGTATTTAAACTTTAAAAACTCATAACTAATTCGTGTTAACTACTTTTAGGTAATTCCAATCAGAATAAATTCGTTGTCACTAAAGTTTAATATAAAATGCAACTAGGTATATTTCAGTATCAGAAAATCATGTAACTAGAATAACTTGATTTCTTTCATTTTGAATATTCCAAAAATAGATTTAAACTTGGAAAATGCATATTTTTTTCTGTATAACTCCAATTTATGCAAAATCAATTTTGTTAAACTCATCTGTTAGCATACTTTCATATAGAATAAGTTTTAAGCATAATTAAAATTCTGTAAAATTACTTGCATTAGATTTACAACTTAGAAAAATCGTAAGTAAATGTGTATAACTCCAAATTGAGTAAGCTCAACTTTGCTGTTATTAGGATGTCATAATCTACCGCTATAAAATTCCGCACTCTAGGTCATTCTAGAAAATTTCACCATGAACAGATCAGAATTAATTAGGTGGATTTAAGGTCGAGAAAGAGTATTTTGCCTATATCTTTGCATGCTAAGTCCAAATTGCATGATTCTTGTTCCTAAAATTGTCTAAAATCATTCCCTAGCTGCTGTATAAATTTCATTAGATTTGATGTCTTTGCTGTTGGAGTTTATTTGGTGTTCTTCGCTCTTATTTACTTATCGCTTTTCGCTAGGGTTCCAAGACAATATTAATATTGATTCGAGCCACACCATCGATCCTCGTGACTCACCAGTGCAAGCAGATGTAGCATCATTTGATCATATTGCTCCTACTATTTTCAAATTCTAATATGTTGTTTGCAAATTATATGTATGCATTGCTATGTTGTTTTAACTATTGTCAATAGTTGGCCCAGTAGCTGCATTATTAGTAGGAAATGTCTATTCCTCTACTACTGAGCCTAGGACTACTTGCTGTGAATTTGGGTTCGCTGGATGAACCCCTGTCACTTAGTAGTTCACGTGTCATTATGCTTAACCATGCTTAGCTATCGGTAGAAATGGGCGGTTATCGACTTGTTGATAACCTTGATCACACAAATTGTTATAATCTATATATTTCAGCCTTGTGCTATGTCTAAATTGCAAAACTAAAACTGAAAATGAAAACAATTTAGACTTGGGCACAATGGTAAGATGGTGTGATCTTTTGGGTGTGATTGGAATGGTGCCCTGGTCAATTAAGGACCGAACTACTTATGAGTACCTGTTATCCGAGCATTTCTGTGCGTGCTAACCACACTAGAGGGATATGGGACCTCTCTTAGCTGAGTACTTTGGGGTGTGTTAATTAATGAGCCGCGTGGTGGGTTGCATATTTAATTATATGCAACATGGACATGTTTGTGGGGAGAGGAGCACCCGCCGAGGCCGGTATATCCTGCTCCACGTATGGGTCCTTGTGATCCATATTTCGTCGACAGATCACTAAGGATTAACCCCCATATGTGCGCCTCTTGATTAGCATATTCCATCGGAAAGGGTTCGTAGGGCTTAGCCATGCCGGCACACCAAAGGAAGTGTGCTTAATAACTTGGCAAAAAGGCGGTCTAAAGTGTGGGTACATTGGTACACCCCTGCAGGTTTTAAACTATTCGAATAGCCTCATCCTAGGTTATGGACACGCTTGGATAAGCTTTTCAAGAGTTAGAGTACAACATTTTAAATTAAAATTTGATGGGTGGTATGAATCCGGGATTCATGCTATTTGTGGTGGCTATTGGTTTAGTCACTTCTAGGTGGTTACTTGATAATTATTGCTACTCGCTGTTATTTCAATACTTAAAAACTGATTTGTTAAAGTGCTTTCAATCTATTACATTATTGCAAATGAAACTTGCTTTATGCGTCCAAAGAACCATATAACCAAATTCCTTTGATACAACTTTCATGTAGCTATGTATAGGCTTGTTACTCGTAAGTCTTGCGAGTACATTTTTGTACTCACCTGCATTGCTTGTTGTGTGCAGAGGAAGGAAGTGAGTCCGATGGGCCTCACTCGTGAGTTCTCACTGTGGCGCAGTGTGGGGCGATTAGCTTGGCGGCCGGCCGGTTGCCCCGTGGTGTTATGTGGCTAACCGGTCGTCTTTTGGTTTAAGCCATCTTATGGCATCTTTGCTTCATTGTTATTTGATACTTATGTCATTTGGCCACGATCGCTCAGTAATAACTTATATTATGTATGTCTTTGGTAGACTTGTTATATTATGTTGTATGGAATTGATGCATGCTTTGGAATGATGTATGTATGCTGCATTTTCTGGGAAGCACATGTTCATCGAGGCACGGGTTATTCTGTTTGTGATACTGGAACCAGTGGGAGGTTAAGTATTACAAGCTTAATAAACCAGGGTCTCACAGAGTTTGGTATCAGAGCCATACTGACCGTAGAAACCCCTAGCTTGGTCGTCCCTAGTATATTTTGAAAACTTACTTTCCAAATATCAAGTGCTTTCCTGAAAATCTTAAGTAAGTTCTCAGATTTTACTTCTTATCTATCTTAGCTTGCTTATCTCACCTTATTCTGAATTGGGTTTAAAAAGCTGATTTTCCTCTCATCTTCTTTCAAAAGATAGTTGTTAATCGAGTAGAGTGGTTTTGGGAAAACCATGAGGGCTTTAAAATTAAAGTGGACTGTCTTTTGAAGGGATTAGAGCTCCTGAAGTGGGAATTTCGCCAAAGGAGTGAAGATAAAATCTGGACAGCAAGCAAGGAGATCTGGACAGCTAGTTTTAATGAATAATTAAGTGCTGAAAATGAGAGGTTAATTTAATTAAAACTTGTGGGAGTGAAAGGGTAAGAAGTGATATGAGTTAGCTGAGTGTCTAACCTTTCTTTAGTTAATTTTTCACCTTGTTTCCTAGCTGTTTCGAACCAAGGTTAATGTTCTGAAATTTGCCTCCCTAAAAATTGATTACTCGTTCTTCCATACGAGTTAGTCATAATAGAAAGGTGGATGTTATCTATGTGATCTTGCTGCAATTTTATGTTGGTACTTGAGCTATTAGAGTTTATTTGGTAGAGTGGTTAGTTGTTTTTCTTTGTCTCCTGTTCCGGAGTTGTTTTTAACCTGTTTTTATGGAACAGGATGGCAAGAACCACCCACAACAGTCAGCCGGCTGGTTCCGATGAGGATCTTCCCCCTCCTCCGACCATGGCTGAGGTTCTTGCTCAGATCGAGCGAAACCGCATGGATCAGACGCGGATCCTGGAGGTCATGGCGAGGAACAACTCCACTCCCTCTGGTGCTTCGGGATCTGGAGGTGGTGGCCACCAGCCTCGTGGTGGGGTTGCGGAGTTTCTCCGTACGCAGCCACCTACTTTCTCCCGATCTGAGGACCCTCTGGACGCAGATGATTGGTTGCGTCTGGTTGAGCGGAAGCTCAACATCGCTCAATGCCAGGAGCAGGAGTGAGCACTCTTTGCATCCCATCAACTTGAGGGTGCAGCACTCTCTTGGTGGAAGAACTTTCTCGCCATGCAGCCCGCGGGCCATGTTGTCTCGTGGGATGAGTTCAGATCTGCTTTCCGTCGGGCCCACATTCCCGATGGCCTGATGAAGCTCAAGAAGAAGGAGTTTCTTGCGCTTAAGCAAGGGCGCAAGTCTGTGTCGGAGTATCTTTACGAGTTTAATCACTTGGCTCGTTATGCTCCGGGTGAGGTGGCCTCTGATGAGGCCAAACAGGAGAAGTTCATGGATGGCTTGTCCGAGGAGCTGCAGGACAAGCTATCTATTGTGGAGTTTGCTGACTTCCAGGCCTTGGTGGACAAGGCCATCGTCGCCGAGCACAAGGCGAAGGCGCTGGGTGAGTCCCGCAAGCGCAAGTGGGAGGCCCATCGGTCTGCACAGCCGCCTCACTGCCCCTGTTGGGCCCGCACTGGGCCCATGCTTTGGCTTCACCACCACCGAGGCCGTCGGCGCCAGTTACTCGTCCCCCGCAGGCCGTGTTTCAGCCACTTGCACCTGCGACCCAGCAGCAGGTTGCGCTCCGCAACCCAGCTGTTGATGTCACCTATTTCGCCTGCAACAAGAAGGGCCACTATGCTAGCAGTTGCCCTCGAGGATCGAGCGCCCCGCCCTAATGGAGGACGCGGGCAAGGGAATGGTCACACGCCCACTGTAAGGTGATCCAAGACTCAGGTGTCGGAGTGGTGGAGTCAACCACATCTCTACCGAGGAGGCTCAGAGGCACCCGACGCTGTGTTGGGTACGCTTCTTGTCGCCATCGCCCCGCTGCAGTATTATTTGATTCTCGACCATCGCATTCTTTTATTTCGAGATCATTTGTCTTGCTTGTGACCTTCACTTTGTGCCTTTGGGGATTCCGTTGTTTATTCGCCTCCGGTTCGAAATGAGAGCCGATCAAGAATGCCGAGACGCTCCCATTGATATTGAAGGAGTGGAATTCTTGGCTAATCTCATCTTACTCGATTCGCGCTACCGATGTGATTCTTGGCATGGATTGGTTGTCCCAACACTTGGGGCAAATCGATTGTGCCAGGAAGATGGTCTACCTCACTAGTCCCTCAAGCGAGCAAGTTGGGATTTCACCGCAGCTGTAGGGGTCACATCTTTGTGCCCTTGAAGCTAAGCCATCCTTGGAGATTCAGGAGGTACCCACAGTGTGTGACTTTGTGGATGTCTTTCCTGAAGATTTGCCTGGGATGCCTCCAGTTCGCGACTTGGAGTTTGTTATTGAGTTGTTGCCCTGCATCGCTCCAATTTCAAGGCGCTGCATCAATGCCTCCTAATGAGTTGGAGGAGTCAAGAAGCGCTAGGTGAGCTTCAAGCAAAAGGCTTCATCCGTCCTAGCCATCTCCTTGGGGTTGTCCAGTTATTTTTGTGAAGAAGAAGGACAAGACCCTGCGTATGTGTGTTGATTACCATCCGCTTAATGAAGTGACGGTGAAAAACAAGTATACTTTACCTCGTATTGATGATCTCTTTGACCAGTTGACTGGAGCCTGTGTGTTCTCCAAGGTTGACTTGAGGTTGGGGTATCATCAGGTCCGGATCAGGACTGAGGATATTCCGAAGACGGCGTTCACTACTCGTTATGGCCTTTACGAGTAAACTGTCGTGTCTTTTGGCTTAACCAATGCTCCCGCTTTATTCATGAATCTTATGAACTCGGTGTTCATGGAGTATTTGGATAAGTTTGTTGTGGTTTTTATTGATGACATTCTTATCTACTCCAAGAGTGAAGAAGAGCATGCTGAGCATCTGCAGATTGTTTTGGGAAAGCTACGTGAGCACCAGTTGTATGTCAAGTTCAGCAAGTGTGAATTCTGGTTGAAGAAAGTGGCATTCTTGGGCCATGTTCTTTCAGCAGGTTGTGTAGCAGTTGATCCTAGCAAGGTCAGCGATGTTCTACCTTGGGTGCAGCCCAAGTCAGTCACCGATGTGAGGAGTTTCCTTGGTTTAGCGGGCTATTACCGCCGCTTTATTGAGAACTTCTCCAAGATCGCCAAGTCGGTGACTGAGTTGCTCAAGAAAGACCCAAAATTTCTGTGGTCCTCGGCTTGTGATGTGAGTTTTCAGGAACTCAAGAAGCGCTTGACTTCAGCTCCAGTGCTTGTTCTCCCTGACATTCACAAGAGCTTTGATATCTATTGTGATGCCTCTCGTCAGGGACTCGGTTGTGTTCTTATGCAAGAAGGCAAGGTGGTAGCTTATGCATCAAGACAGTTGAGGCCTCATGAACTCAATTATCCTACCCATGACTTGGAGTTAGCTGTAGTGGTTCATGCACTCAAGATTTAGCGGTATTACCTGATTGGTAACCATTGTGAGGTGTATTCTGATCACAAGAGCTTGAAATACTTGTTCACCCAGCCAGATCTGAACCTCAGGCAAAGGAGATGGTTGGAATTGATCAAGGATTATGATATGGGCATTCAGTACCACCCCGGTCAAGGCCAATGTTGTTGCGGACGCACTTAGTTGAAGGTGTAGTGCAATACTTTGATGCTCCAAGAGCAACAGCCTGCCCTTCTTGAAGAATTTCAGTGGCTCAACTTGGGTTTGATTGAGCATGGTTCTCTTGCTACCTTGGTTGTGCAACCAACCTTGGTGGATCAAATCAAGGCAGTCCAGCAGACAGATGTTGGTGCAATTCAAATCAAGCAGAACATCAAGAATGGGACAGCTAAGTGCTTCTCTGAGGATGAGCATGGTGTTCCGACAGCGCCTTGTGGTTCCGAAGGTCATGGAATTGCGGGATTTGATTCTCCGCGAAGCCCATGACTCCCCTTTGTCTATCCATCCCGGGGCTACCAAGATGTACCAAGACCTTCGTTAGAGATTCTGGTGGACTCGCATGAAGCGCGATCGCCAAGTTCGCTGTCGAAAGCGCGACGTCTTTGCCGTGTCAAGGCTGAACATCGTCCGGCAGTCTTCTTCACCTTTGCCGCACTGAGTGGAAGTGGATTCGTTGGTATGGACTTCATCACCGGTCCGCCTGCATTTTTCCGGGAAGGATGCTATCTGGGTCGTCATTGATCGATTAACTAAGGTAGCACATTTTCTGCCAGTGCGTACCAATCTCAGTGTTAGTCAGCTGGTGAATCTCTATGTATCTCGCATCGTGTGCTTGCATCGTGTGCCACGAACGATTGTGTCTGATCGTAGTTCTCTTTTCACCTCTCGCTTTTGGCATAGTCTGCAAGAGGCTATGGGTACACGTCCTTCCTTCAGTTTAGCTTATCATCCTCAAACTGATGGTCAGACGGAGAGAGTTAACCAAGTGTTGGAAGATATGCTCTGTGCTTGTGTTCTTTCCTATGGGAAGAAGTGGGAGAAGTGCTTGCCGTTTGCAGAATTCTCCTACAACAATAGTTTCCAAGCTAGTCTTGGTATGGCACCTTTTGAAGCATTGTATGGGAGGAGATGTAGAACCCCTTTGAATTGGTCAGAAACTGGTGAGCGTCAGTTCTTCGGGCCAGATTCCATCAATGAGGCCGAAAGCCAGGTTCAGCTGATTCGTGAGCATTTGAAATGTATTTACATTATTGCAAATAAAGTTTGCTTTGTGCTAAAAATGAGCCATACAGCCTCCACTCAAATAAGCTTGCATGTAGCTTATGTATAGGTCTGCTAGTCCACACGTCAGTCTTGCGAGTACATCATTGTACTCATTTGCTTTGCTTAATGTTATTTGTTGCAGAGGAAGAAGGTGAGCCCCAAGGGCCTCACTTCTGTGAGTTGTGTTGTGTTGGGGTTTGGGACAACTAGTTTGGTGGTCCGGTTGGTTGCCTTATGGGTAAAGGCACACTGATTGGCTTTTGTTTATCGGCATCTTATGACACTTTCGCTTCCGCTATTTACTTAGTTATTTGTATGTCATTTGGCCGGTCGGCCCTCTTTTGTAATAACTTATATTATGTATGTCTTTTGGTAGACTTATTATTGTGATATATGGAACTGATGCATGATTTTGTGGAGGGGTGTGTATACTGTATTTCTGGGAAGTATATATATCTCGAGGCTTGGTTTATTTGATTTGTAATGCTAGGACCAAGTGGATGGTTAAGCATTACAAGCCAAATAAACCGGGGTCTCACACAACCATCGTAGCAAAACTCACAAAAGTCGATCCCTTGGGGATCAACCTCCTCTACAACAATTCAGCAAAGCAAATGAGTACAAAGATGTACTAGTAACAAACCTAGTTATTACTACATGCAGGCTTTAATCAAAGGAGAAGGCTAAATGTTTATTTTCCGCATAAAGCAGGTTTTATTTACAATAAGTAATAGATTGAAGGCAGTTTTAACAATCTAATTTTTTTTTGACTGGAAACAGGAGGGAAACATCCCTACTGTATATTTATAGAAAATAAAACACCAAAAGAGAAGTTACAAAGAGAAGGGGAGAGAAATATACAAAAACTATGAAGCCTTAACCGAAATCTCTCAACCAATTAACAAAAACAGTCCTTAGCGACGTTTTGACCCTATGGATAACCATGGCAAACACATCTCTAAACTCCCTTTTCCAGGCTAACAAAGAAACAATCCCATTGCTGAAAATAACCTTGTTCCGAATGCTCCAAATAGACCAACACGTCAGGATGACTATTTCCCGGAAACACAAAAGGCCTGAAGAAGTCTTGCCATCCTGAATAAGCTCCACTACTGGGAGCGACAAGTCCCAAGAAATCCCCACAAAACGCCAACACTACTGACTGAAGGTACAATCAAAGAAAAGGTGTTTCAAGGATTTCGTCTGATGCCCAGAACAAAGAACACAATCATAGCTATCCGTAAAAACCTCTTGCAGTAAGAAGAGCTCTAGTATTCAATGATCCTTCAAGAGTAAACAAAAAGAATTTGTGCTTACTCACACAAAAAGACTTCCACAACCACACAAAAGGAGGTTGAACCTCAACTTATCCTAATAGCTGAAGATAAGCTAGATGAGGCGAAAAACTTATGACCCCAAATATATAACCACTCATCGTCGAACTCAAGCGGCAAAAGGAGGACATGGATTCACTGAGGACTCAAGCTCAAACCGCCATTGGTGAGAGTGGGAGATGAAAATGAGAGAGCCAATCGAGCTTTCCAAAAATGCGCCATCGAGATGTCTTGTTGCTTAGCAAAGAGAAAAGATGGGTCCAATTCAATATTGGAAATCCAACGCTCCACCGATCCTTCCAAAATCGACAGAAAGACCCTCAAAACCGAGCAACAGGAGATACCTTTGAACTCCTCTAACATGTGGCTCGATCCGCCACCAAAAGGATCCACACCTCCTATTTTCCTTGAAAGCCGACGGATCCTAGAGAGCATGCCAAGTTAGATGGACCTGTGGAAGATCACCTTATTAAGGAATTTATGCAAGTGTTTCATAAGCATAGCCTTATTTTGCAACCGTAAATTGATAATACTAAGACCTCCTCTCGTTTTGGTCGACAAACATGCTTCCAAGCCAAGAATAGCCACCTTTTCTCAGAACGTCCGAGCCATGCCACAAAGCATGCATGCGAATCGATCAATATGCTTTATTACCTTAGTCGGGATCTTCAAAGAAGCCATGTGGTAAATGGCTTGAGAAGAGAAAACCGACTAACTAACACCAACCGACCGCCATAAGATAGAAATGTAGATAGGCCCGAAAGTCGCCGATCGATTCTATCCAAAGAAAGGCATAAAGTGTTCAAACTTAGGTTTGGAGTGACCCAACGGCAATCCCAAGTAAGTAAAAGGAAGGGACCCAACTGGCACCCAAAAGTATGAGCCAAGTGAAGCATTGAGACTCCTCAACATTGATTGGAATTAGAAATTATTTGTGGAAGTTAACTTTTAAACCGGTTGAATCAGCAAAATCTCGGAGAAGCCCCTTGAGGCAAAAAAAGCTGACATGCGTCCGCCGGCAAAAAGAGAAGAGTATCATCTGCATATTGGACAATGGGGAAGTCTTCTTCGAAATCTGATGCCAAAGGAGAAGAAAATAAGCCTTTTGAGGCCGCTTTATTGATGATCGACTGTAAAAGGTCCGCAGCCAGCACAAACAGGAGGGGGGAAAGCGGGTCCCCTTGTCGAACCCCACGTTGACAATGGAAAGTCTTTCCTGGGACCCCATTCAATAATACCGCCGAAGTTCCCGAGCACAGAATCTGACTAATCCATTTTTGCCATTTCTCACTAAAACCCTTATATTTGAACATTGCAAGAATAACATGATGCTCCACTTTATCAAAGGCCTTCTCAAAATCCAACTTAACAATAACAATTTCTCTCTTTGATTGATGACAAAGATGGAGATACTGAAAAGCCCAAGCAAGACAATCTTGGATAGTTCTCCCCTTAATAAAACCATATTGGTTCTTATGAATAACCTGCTGAATAACAGATTGAAGTCTGTTTGCCACCAGTTTAGTTAGAAGCTTCAGTGAACTATTCATAAGAGATATAGGTCGAAAATCATTCACTGTTTCTGGGGTTGGCCTTTTTAGGAATCAAAGTAATAAAGTAAGAGTTAATACTGGATATCCAACGATTCTCACAAAAATCTTGGCACACCTATAGAAGTCATTCGCAATAATAGACCAACATGTCTTCATAAACACCCGTTGAAACCATCCGACCGGAGCATGGTCGTAATCCGCACTTTTAACTACCCGATCAATCTCCAAGGTGGAAAACATACTATCTAAATTAACCAAGATGCTCGGATCCACAGAAAATCAAAGTGCTCAGATTAAAATGCATGTCTTGTACCTCAACGCCTACCGCTCTCTAAAAGATCTCCAAAGAAGTGATGCTTTTTATCATGTTCGACACACAAGAGCCATCTTCCGGTAAAGGAGAGCAATAAAGTTCCTTGAAAGTGAAGAAGCAATCGATCAAAAAACTTAGAATTTTCATCCCGAACTTTGCCCAACGAATGGAAGCACGTTGTTTCAAAGAGATGCGTTTTGCTTCTAACAACCAAAGAGTGACACTTTAGAATTTTCCAAAGTTTCTTTCCACTGTGCATAAAGGTCTCTCGATCTTCTAGCCCATCAATCAAAGCTAAGACCCAGCTACAATTACTGATGAGTTGAGACAGATTTGAAAGTTTTTGACTCCACAGTTTCAAACCTCTCCTCAAAACTTTAAGCTTGGAGGAAAACAATCACAGAATTGTGAGACCAAGCCGGCAAAGACCAAAGGGAAGCAACAGTGGGGATAAAGCTAGAGTAACCAACCCAGAAGTTTTCAAAATGAAAAGTAGAAGCTCTCGGAATGTTAGAAGAAATCTGAACTGAATACGGGATGTGATCCGAAGTAAGACGGGCAAGTGGAATAGCTAGCGAGTTCGGGAAAACAAGCGACCAAGACACGGAGGAAAACACCCAATCCAATTTTTGCAGTAAAGCTTCCTCCTGCATATTACTCCAAGTAAAATTTCTACCCTTGATAGGAATTTCGACCAATCCCAAATGTTGAATAGCCTCATTAAACAAAGAACATATCATTCAAGTTGCCCCTCGCTTGTTCCGTTTTGGACTACGCATCAAGTTGAAGTCGCCTACCAGTAGCCACAGCTCCAACCGAGAAGAATCAAAATTGCGAAGCCAGGAAAGAAACTCAATTTTCCTAGCTGAGGTACACGGACCATAAATATTGGTAATGAACCAACTTTGAGCATTCAAGGATGAAGTGAGTTTAACAGTCAAAGAAAAGCTATTATGGTGAAACAAGGATCCATCGAAAAGGGACCCATTCCATGCAGTTAGGAGGCCTCCAGAAGAACCAACCGCAGGGACAAAACAAAACTTGTTAAACCTTCTGGGAGCAAAGCTACGAAGAAAGGAAGAATCAAAGTCCTCCTTCTTAGTTTCTTGAAAGCAGAAAACTACGCAGGCGCTATCCTCAATTTTTGCTCTGAAATCACTCCACTTGCCAGGAGAGTTAATACCTCTGACATTCCAAGAAAGAACATTCCAATTTCTACAAGTCATGAGACAAGAATGAAGTAGCAAAGCCAAACTATCCACACCAGGTAGAATAGCAAAACATTTCCTTCCCAGATAAACATCATCACAGGGAGTAACACAAGATGACTAGAAGCACCAAACAAAAGAGTAACAAGCCTTAAGCTCACAGGACTAGAGCCAAAGTACTGCCAAATCAACCAAACAAAGACGCCACACCAAGGTCCTGGGAAGCAAAATAACAGAGGAGTCATAGAGAAAGAGCTAAACATCATCCGACTCCAGCAGAGCCTCAACAGACACCTCACTAGGAGAAGTCTGGCAGAAACCCACCCCAATGGATTGAGCAAGGCCTACAGACAAAAAAGGTGGGACTATGTTGCACTGGGACCGATGACGACCTTCAAAAAGAGGCGCCAAAAGATCAGCACCGGCCTTATCCTTGAAGTCCTTCTTGCCTGCATTAAGTCTGGAGCTCCGCCGAAGCAAACTAGTATCTTGGGGAACAGGAAGTTTCCTGCGACGCTTCTTCAGGGGGGCCTGAGACGGCTTCGAAACTTCCACAACTTCATCTTATTTGTTCAAATAACAGTGTAACATCCCAACTTTGGACTTGTGTTTCAAATGTAAGAAAATGAGGAGAAATTAAAACTTTTCTTACCTTATGTATTTCCTGTATGTTCTAGACAATTCATGTTCAAGGATTATGGAAATGCAAAGTCACAAGTCTTTTGATCCAAAACCTTGTCTTCCAAAAATATTCATCTCAAATCTTGTGATCATCATTGGGAAATATTTTTCCTAAGTTCCTGTGATGGTATGTGACCCCCCTGAAAAATTTCACAATTTTTAGAAATTGTTTGAATATTTTTAGGAGGCAGTCAAACCTTAAACCAGAGCCTTGTATGATTTGTGGAGAATAATGCGCAGCATAAAAACCTCTGAAAATTTTACACAAGGTTAATATCTGAGTCAGCAAGCTCCTGTAAAATTTTTGGAATTTTTGGAGTTAATTTGCTACCTCAAATAAATCCTCAAAAATCTCTGTTCTATTTAAAACCCCAAACCTAGTTTGCACTGTTCCTTGGGTTCGAGTCAGACTCAGGCTCAAGCCATGTGTCTCGGTCCAGTCAACTTACCGCACCGAGCCTCTCTTTTAAATGCGCGTCAATTCTCAACCGTTGGATCCTTATCGCACGGCCCAGCTTCGTGCAGACATTCGGACCTTCCGGTTGCTTGTTCGAATCTCAACCGTTGGATCTCCATCCAACCGTTCAGATTCTCTGAAACGTTCGGACCCTCCGGTTGTTGGTTTGCATCCGAGCCGTTGGATTAAAATCCAACTTTCGCAATCCCCTCTGTTGTAATCCACCTCGGCAACGTGGGGCAATCTGAGCCGTTCATCTTTAATCCTAGGGCTCGCGATCTCTTTCGTTGTGTTTGAACCTCGGAAGCATGGCGCTTTGTCAGCCGTCCGATTAAAATCCAAGGGTCCTTATTCGCCCGAGCCTTTTCTCTGGTCATCTTCAACCTCCGGCAGTGCGTGAACAGTGCAGAGGATATGGGAGTGTCAAATCTTGCTCCCTACAGTCGTCCTAGCCGACATTTAGGGGTATGGGAGACACTTTCGGCCGTGCCATACCCTAATGCACCATCTACCAGCTTTCTTCTGTCGGCCATGTCTTGTGCTTTGTGCAATGTCACCCGAAAAACAGCTTTGCCAAACCCTAATGCTTTCAAAGCTTTATAAGCACCTAGCACACCTCCTGGTCTCTCTTTACACCACCCTCGAGCTCTCATTTCAATTGTGGAGCTTAACTCCTCAAAACCCCCAAACCGCCATTGTTGACCCGTGGAGCTCCAGTGGTGAATTTGGTGTTCCAGTGGTTCTCCTTTACATTTCTTTGCACCCATTTAACCTCCTCTCTATCTTGAACATTTCCCCTCACTTAATGTTGGATTTGATTCTCAGGAATTGTCCAATTTGGGGTTTGTTCAAATTCGGCCGAATTTGGTCATCTTCTTCCTCAGCTCAGGTGAGTGCTCCATTTTCAAATTACTTGCTCATGTAGCTTCTGTGGACCATAATGAAACTATATTGATGCTTTGGTATCACTCACTTGGCTCAGGGTACCATTTTCAACCTTTCTTCTCCAAGTCCGGCGAGCATCCACTATGGACAAGCTTCTCCAGCCGTCTTTGAAGCTTCTCTTCATCAAGGTAGCTTCTTATTAGTCCCTAGAGGCCATGGCACTCGCTTCTTTGGACTGCAGCGGAGCCTTTTGCTATTTTCAAAGTTGCAGTAACAGCTCCATTTTCGTTTTCCGGCTAGCCGGCGTTCTGGTCCCTCACCGCCGGCGAGGTTGCCACCATTAGGTTCATAGTGCTATTGCGATTCCATTTTAGCTCTTAGTTGGCGCCGCCGCGGCCAGAGTCGCCGGCGGCAAGCCATTGAAGTCACTCGGGAGTTTGCCGGTGAGAACTCCCGATTTTCGTCATTTGATTAAGACACATTAATTGCCCTATGATTGCTAATCATTAGTTAATTAATTGTGTCTTAAACTATGTCGTTGAGCCACAGACATGTGGGCCCGTTGGCCTTAAGCCGCGGCTTTGGGGTCATTAATTGTTAATCATTGGTTAGCAATTAATATGTCTTAGCCGTCGGTTTGTGTCACTGCCAGGTGGGCCCCTATCTCGTTAATCCACCTCTGTGCGAAACCGTGTTGACACATTAATTACTAATCATTAATAATCATTGGTGTTTAGTAATTAATCGTTGTCTTAATGTAACCCTCGGTCTCACTGACATGTGGGTCCGCATTGAAATCCCCTCTCGCTTACTTAAGTCCAGTGCGTTGCACTTTGTTGATTGTGGACCGTCGATCTCGCGATCAACGGCCCAGATCTAGAGTGCATTCGGACTTTCCGGTTCCCTAATCCATCTTGACCGTCGATCTTGTGATCAACGGCTGAGATCCCGTATGCAATCGGACCATCCGACAGGAGGTGCGCTCTGGACCGTCCATCTGCAGATCTGCGGCTGTGATTGGCCCAAGCAACCGCATCGTTCGAATGCATCCCTCCGCGTGAGCTGTTGGATCTTGATCCAACGGTGGGCTCCTTTTAGGTATCGCGCGTGCTGCTTCCGGCGCGTGGGCGTAAGATTTTAGATCAAGGGTTGTCAAGCGTCCACGTCGCTTATTTCTGTTAAGTTCGAATCTATTTCGGTAAGCTTTTATTTATCAACTAAAAAAGTATTTAAACTTTAAAAACTCATAACTAATTCGTGTTAACTACTTTTTAGGTAATTCCAACTGTAATAAATTCTGTTGTCACTAAAGTTTAATATAAAAATGCAACTAGGTATATTTCAGTATCAGAAAATCATGTAACTAGAATAACTTGATTTCTGTCATTTTGAATATTCCAAAAATAGATTTAAACTTGGAAAATGCATATCTTTTTCTGTATAACTCCAATTTGTGCAAAATCAATTTTGTTAAACTCATCTGTTAGCATACTTTCATATAGAATAATTTTAAGCATAATTAAAATTCTGTAAAATTACTTGCATTAGATTTACAACTTAGAAAAATCGTAAGTAAATGTGTATAACTCCAAATTGAGTAAGCTCAACTTTGCTGTTATTAGGATGTCATAATCTACCTGCTATAAAAATTCCAGACCCTAGGTCATTCTAGAAAATTTCACCATGAACAGTACCAGTAATTAATTAGGTTGATTTAAGGCTGAGAAAGAGTATTTTGCCTATATCTTTTGCATGCTAAGTCCAAATTGCATGATTCTTGTTCCTAAAATTGTCTAAAATCATTCCCTAGCTGCTGTATGAATTTCATTAGATTTGATGTCTTTTGCTGTTGGAGTTTATTTGGTGTTCTTCCTTCTTATTTGCTTATCGCCTTTTCGCGTTAGATTCCGAAGACAATATTAATATTGATTTTGAGCCACAGCCATCAGATCCTGCACTCTAGCCAGGCAAGCAGATGTAGCATCATTTGATCATATTGCTCCTACTATTTTCAAATTCTAATATGTTGTTTGCAAATTCTATGTATGCATTGCTATGTTGTTTTAACTATTGTCGATAGTTGGCCTAGTAGCTGCATTATTCGTAGGAAATGTCTATTCCTCTACTACTGAGCCTAGGACTACTTGCTGTGAATTTGGGTTCGCTGGATGAACCCCTGTCACTTAGTAGTTCACGTGTCATTATGCTTAGCCATGCTTAGCTATCGGTAGAAATGGGCGGTTATCGACTTGTCGATAACCTTGATCACACAAATTGTTATAATCTATATATTTCAGCCTTGTGCTATGTCTAAATTGCAAAACTAAAACTGAAAATGAAAACAATTTAGACTTGGGCACAATGGTAAGATGGTGTGATCTTTTGGGTGTGATTGGAATGGTGCCCTGGTCAATTAAGGACCGAACTACTTGTGAGTACCTGTTATCCGAGCATTTCTGTGCGTGCTAACCACACTAGAGGGATATGGGACCTCTCTTAGCTGAGTACTTTGGGGTGTGTTAATTAATGAGTCGCGTGGTGGGTTGCATATTTAATTATATGCAACATGGACATGTTTGTGGGGAGAGGAGCACCGGCCGAGGCCGGTGTATCCTGCTCCACGTATGGGTCCTTGTGATCCATATTTCGTCGACAGATCACTAAGGATTAACCCCCCATACGTGCGCCTCTTGATGTGAGGACCCCAGTTTATTAGGTTTGTAATGCTTAACCAACCACCTGGTCCTAGCATCACAAATCAAATAAACTGATCCTCGAGATATGTATACTTCCTGCAGCAGCGATACACACCCTGTACAAATTAGACATCAACTCCATTCAAAACATAGAGTCCAAACATTACACTACAAACGGAAGATAAACAAATAGTAACAATATTACGTACATAGGCGGCGATGTGCCACAAGATACACAAATAACAACAAAAAGACAATGGAAGCAAAGTGCCATAAGATGGCTATAAACAAAGCCAATCGGTGTGCCTTCAACCCACAAGGCATCCGACCGACCGCCAAGCCTAGTCGTCACCCACGGCGACAAAGACACTCACGTAAGTGAGGCCCCGAGGCTCACCTTCTTCCTCTGCAACAAAAACATTAAGCAAAGCACCGAGTACAAAGATTGTCTTTGTACCCGCAAGACCGACGTGTGAACTAATGCACTGCTCATAGACTACATGCAGCTTATTTGGTGGAGGTCATATGTTTCATTTGCATAAAGCCAATTTTCATTTGCAATAAGGTAATACGCTTTAAAGGCAAGTTTGCAATTCATTTTTAAGATTGAAATAACAAGAAGGATAATAATAACAAAAGCGAAAGATAAACAACCTAGAAGTGACTATCCCAATAGTCACCACAACAATAGCACGAATCCCGCATCCGTACCACCCATCAAGTTTTAATTTAAATGTTGTAGTCTAACTCTCGATAAGCTTACCCAAGCGTGTCCATCACCTAGGACGAGGCTATTCGAATAGTTTTTAACCTGCAGGTGTACCACTGCACCCACACCTCGGATCGCCTTTAAGCCAAAGCACACTTCCAAGGTATGCTGCACCTGACTAAGTCCTACGAGACTGTTTCCAATATTGTGTATCAACCCCAGCCGCTCAGATGGGTAGAAACACCATACGCTTACATGGTAAAGCCGAAAGACAACTACCCACTCGGGATAAAGCTTTTGGACAACTACCATGCTCCCACCTCCGTCCCTCCTGCGACCTCCTGCGACCCGGGACCGATACACGCCAAAGTACTAGGTCAAGAGAGGTCCCATACCCTCTAGTGTGGTTAGCACGCCGAAATGCCTGGATAACAAAAACTCACAAGATGTTCGGTCCTTAATTGACCTGCACCTTTCCATCACACCCAAAAGATCACACCAATCTTACCATTGTGCCCGTCTAAATCATTTTTTTGGTTTTAGTTTTGCAAGTAAGCATAGCAAAATGCTGAAACATAAAGTTGTAGTAAAGTTTGTGTGATCAAGGTTACCGACTAAAGTCGATAACCGCCCAGTCCTACCGATAGCTAAGCATGTCTAAGCAAGTTGACCCGGATCTACTAAGTGACAAGAGATCATCCAATGATCTCTAATCACAAAGAAATAACCTAGGCTCGTAGTAGAGATCAATATTTTGTCTACAGGATATGCAACTACGGATTTAACTAATCAATTTAACACAATTTAAGCAATGCATACATACAAATTGAAACAAAATATTAATCTTGAGAATACCGATTAAACATGATCAAACCGCTTGCACGGATGTCGTTGCTCAATATGTTTGCGGAGGATCGTCCTCGGGGTTGCCGCAAATATCGAAGCCTAACGATCGAACATAACAAAGAAATAAGGACGAAACACCGACAAAACTCAAACATACAACAACACCAAAACAAGCCAAAACTCATACAGCAACCTAAGCATGAAATAACAAAATTTTAAAAACAGGAACAAATCATTTTAAGTTATTAGCCATTTCCTATGAATTTTCTAAGCTAAAAACACAACAAGACACTAGTTAATTACTTAACAAATTTTCATGAACAGAAACAGTGTATA
The DNA here is from genome assembly GCA_036346255.1 of Ampelocalamus luodianensis. Taxonomy (NCBI): domain Eukaryota; kingdom Viridiplantae; phylum Streptophyta; class Magnoliopsida; order Poales; family Poaceae; genus Ampelocalamus; species Ampelocalamus luodianensis. Next base: position 47,302,740 of record CM070625.1, on the reverse strand, counting down.
TAACCTATCCTAATAATTAGTACATTAAAAATGACAAATTACAAAATTGGTTTCACTGGATTTGGACAAATATTGAAAGAGATATGCATTTTCTAATCTAGAAGATACATAAAACATCATTTTATTAATTAACAGATTTTTGCTACAGAGACATGGATGAAACTAATTTTAGTAAATAATACATTTGAAATGAAAATAAACAGCACTGGATTCATGCAATTTGGATAAAAATTGAATTAGTTATGCATTTTCTAAGTTTAAATGAATTAATAGTGCAACAGAAAACATATTACAGAAATACTAAAGCATTAAATCCTTTTTCTACCCACACCTATCTAGCCCCAGACACTGACAGCGGGCTCATGAAAATGTCGACTTGAACAGCCACCCGCGAAGTGACGTCGGCGTATTCTAAGAATACGTCTTGACTACCAAAGTGCAAACCTAACATACCCATTACGCAGAAATACGCTTCCCAACAGAAAACGCATTAACAAAACTACACAATCCCTAATCGACATTCTCGGGCCCACATGACAATGACTCGGAGGAAATATAACGGGTGGATTAAAGGTTCTTTAAGCGGGATTAGCCAACAGGCCCACAAGACAGAGACTCAAGGTAGACATGATTAGAGTCGAACAAATCATCACCGCGGTTCACCGGAAAGCACGCACGGTGGCGCGGAGCCGATGGTCGACGGAGATGAGCTCACGACGGCCGGAGGCGAGAAGAAAGCACGGTCCACGCGGAGAAGGCGATACGGGCTTCTAGAAGACTCGGAAGGTGTGCTTAAGCCGCCTCAACACCGGGAGCAAGAAGCACACGATAATGCCGACGAAGAAAGCCCGAGGTGACCGGAATTTCCACGGCGAAAACCGAGCTTGGAGAAGAATTGGTCGCACGCCCGCAACGATGCACAAAGGCGTAAACAAGCCCACCGTTAGACTCGCATCAATGCGATCCTAAGGGACTAAGTGTCGGCTAGAAACTCACCGAGCACTAGCAAGCTCGCGGGGCCGCCGCAACCGGAGGCGGAGACGAAGGTGCCTGGCGATATCTTCGGACGCCGAGGGTCCCGGATGGGCAAAATGGAAGCGCGAAGAGAGTAGATCACGATGGCGTGGTTGCGGAATCAAGGGCGGCGCTAACACGGCGGCGTTGCTCGGTTCTTCTCCGTGGAAAGGAAATTTGGGCGGAGAAAACACGAGAATGGACGCGAAGGGTAGTGGATGGGCTCGGTGGGTAGATGAGATCCCGGCGATGCTTCACGGTGACACGAGGACAAAAGGTGGCGGCGACGAGGACGTGGCAAGCATGCGCGCACGGCCGTGAGCTCCGGTGAGGTGCGGAGAAGACGAGGTCGATGCTGACAGGTGGGACCCACATGTCAGCGACAGGAGCAAAGCGGTGCGAGCCAGAGGTTCTACTCGATCGGAAAGATGCTGACCGTTGGATCTGAGATGGACGGTCGAGATTGATGTATGCATTCGGACAGGTCGGTTGCGCACGCGACGTGGATCGTTCGATTTGCATCGGACGGTCACGATCGATTGGACTCGCGCGCGGTGCGTTTAGTTGACGCGACCGAGTCAAGTGGTACGAGTCGGACTCGAGCCTGAGTTGGGTTCGGGCCCGAGGAACAGTACTTTTAGAATTTGATTTAAAAGACAGAGAAGGTTTGGGGAATTTTTAGAGGTAGCTCCTGAGCTCCAAAAATTTCGAAATTTTTATGGTAGCTACTAGGGACAGAGGACAACCTTGTATAATTTTTCCAGAACTTTTTATGCAATGCATTGTTCTAGAGAAAATTCACAAGCTGCTGTACAGGGAGTTTGACCAGATTTCAAACAGAGTTGACTTGGCCATTTGAAATAGCAAACAAAATCTAAAAATTGTGAAATAATTCAGGGAGGTAGATAGGATGATCAAGATGCTAGGAAAAATAGTTTCAGAGGATGACCACAAGTTTGAAGGCTAGAATCTGATAATCAACAATTTCCAATCACAAGAATTAAATTCTACAAATTGGAAATTGCTAGGGAAAATTGTAGAAACTTTCAAATGATTTGAAGATACAACAAAAGTTTTTATTTCTCCTCAAAATTTTACATTTGAAATACAAACCCTAAGTTAGGGCTGTTACACTTGATTAGCATATTCCATCGGAAAGGGTTCGTAGGGCTTAGCCGTACCGGCACACCAAAGGAAGTGTGCTTAATAGCTTGGCAAAAAGGCGGTCTGAAGTGTGGGTACATTGGTACACCCCTGCAGGGTTTAAACTATTCGAATAGCCTCGTCCTAGGTTATGGACACGCTTGGATAAGCTTTTCAAGAGTTAGACTACAACATTTTAAATTAAAATTTGATGGGTGGAATGAATCCAGGATTCATGCTATTTGTGGTGGCTATTGGTTTAGTGACTTCTAGGTGGTTACTTGATAATTATTGCTACTCGCTGTTATTTCAATGCTTAAAAACTGATTTGTTAAAGTGCTTTCAATCTATTACATTATTGCAAATGAAACTTGCTTTATGCGTCCAAAGAACCATATAACCAAATTCCTTTGATACAGCTTTCATGTAGCTATGTATAGGCTTGTTACTCGTAAGTCTTGCGAGTACATTTTTGTACTCACCTGCATTGCTTGTTGTGTGCAGAGGAAGGAAGTGAGTCCGATGGGCCTCACTTCTATGAGTTGTGCTGTGGTAGTGTGTGGGGCGATTAGCTTAGCGGCCCGGTCAGTTGCCCTGTGGTGTTATGTGGCTAACCGGTCGTCTTTTGGTTTAAGCCATCTTATGGCATCTTTTGCTTCTGCTGTTATTTGATACTTATGTCATTTTGCCGGTCGGCTGTTCTGTAATAACTTATATTATGTATGTCTTTTGGTAGACTTGTTATATTATGTTGTATGGAATTGATGCATGCTTTGGAATGATGTATGTGTGCTGTATTTTCTGGGAAGCGCATGTTCATCGAGGCACGGGTTATTCTGTTTTTGATACTGGAACCAGTGGGAGGTTAAGTATTACAAGCTTAATAAACCAGGGTCTCACAAACAGCGAGACAATAAGTAATAAAAGTAAGACAACCTGGAGGTGACTAACCAAATAGCCACCACAACAATAGCACGAATGACCCATTCGTACCACCCACATCAAGTTTTAATTAAAAGGTTGTAGTCTAGTTCTTGCACGACCTTAGCAGGCATGTCCATAACCTAGGGCGAGGCTATTCGAATAGATCAAACCCTGACAGGGGTGTACCAATGTACCCACACTTCAAACCGCCTTTTTGCCAAGCTATTAAGCACACTTTCTTTGGTATGTCGGCACGGCTAAGTCCTACGAGACATTTTCAATAGATTGCATTAATTAAGAGTCGCACATATGGGGGTTAACCCTTAGTGATCCGCCGGCGACGAAGATCACAAGGACCCATACGTTGAGTCGGAGGCACCGGCCCAGCCGAAGCAACAGCGAGTGCTCCTGGGTATGGAGAACCTAACCGGAACCCCATCCCCTCATCTCAAAATGAACATTTTTCTCTATCACTACCACCAGCGACTCATTAATTAACACCTCCCCAAGTACTAAGTCAAGAGAGGTCCCATATCCCTCTAGTGTGGTTAGCACGCAAATATCGCTTGGGTTAGTGACACAAGTAACTCGGTCCTTGATGACCCGGGCACCATTCCATCACACCATAAGATCACACCATCATACCATTGTGCTCAAGTCTAAAACAATTTTGTTTTCAGTTTTAGATTTTGCAAAAAAAAATAAAGCACAAAGGTACTGGTCATAAGCAATAACAAGTTTTTGTGTGATGAAGGTCATCGACTAAGTCGATAACCGCCCAATTCTACTAGTAACTAAGCATTGCTAAGTATCATATCGTAAAGACATAAAAGAGCATAAATCATTCACCGGGCTCTAATTCACCAGTGAGGATAATAACCTATGGCAGTGGTAGGGGTGAATAATTTCAGGGCAACAATGCAATAGGATTAGCTACCTCTAATCGACAAAATTAACTTTAACAGACGAACCATGCATACTTATTCTTTGCAAACAAGATATTAGACTTTAAAAATAATAGTATCAATATGATCAAATGATGCTACATCTGCTTGCCTTGTTGGAGATCACTTTCTTGCTGCAGAGGATCGCTCTCACAATCAACAATTTCTTCGGAATCTATCGCAAGAACAAGAAAATCCAATAAAAACGACAAACACCGAAAATGACTCAAAATCCAAATGCTCCAAAATTCATGAAATTTACACAGCAGGAAGAGCATGATTTTAAACGAATTTAGCAATAAGAATCACTTTATTTGGACTAAGCATGCAAAAGTTATGGCCTAAATAATTTCTTTCAGCTGGTAAATTCAAATTAAATTGTTTTCTATTACTATTCATGGCATAATTTTCGAGAAAGTTTCTGAACATGAAATTTTTATGGTAGGTAGAATATGGCATCCTAAGAACAGCAAAATTAGGTTCATTTCATTTGGAGTTAAAATGAGATTCTTATGATTTTTCTAAGTTATGAAATTAGGACATTATCAATTTCAACAGCAAAGACCACTTTGAAACCTATCCTACACCAAAGTATATTAACAGAGGAACTTAACAAATTTTAGTTTGCTAAATTTGGAGCTACAGAGAACTACTTATGCATTTTACAAGTTTTATTGAATTTTTAGAGCAGTATTAAAGTTAAACCTAAAATAAATCTACTAACACATTTTTCTGGAACAGAACCAAGCTTACAATCATTTTTAGATTAAAGTTTAGTTAAAACCAGAACTACCAAAATTTGAATCAACCAAAAAGAATTTAAATTGAATTAGTTATGTAATTTTAAAGTTTAATACAATTTTCAATTAACAAATAAAGCTTACCGGAGATTTATTAAACCATTTCAACGCGAAACAATGTGGCCAAATGTGGGACACTGATCTAGAATCGCATGACCCACGTGCTTGGAAACACAACCACGTGCACAGCACAACAGGGCCTACCGTTGGATTAGATCCAACGGTCCACCAGAGGTGGAACATTCGGACTTCCCGAATGCCTCACCAGATTTGGGCCATGGATCTAAAAGGAACGGCTTAGATGAAATGTCACCTTCGGAGGTCCAAAAGTTCACGAGATCTGAGCTGCAGATCTAGAAATGACCGGTAAAGGGGATTTGAATGTTTAGAAGTCTAAATGCGCCGAGGAGGTCTAGCCCGTTAGATCTAGATCTGACGGTCCAGGTCAACATGGGGAGGTCCTAAAGGCTAGATCTACAAGAGGAGGCCCTAGACAGTCAAGATCTCTAGGGGGAGGTCCTGAACAGCTAAGATTCCACCGAGGGAGGTCCTGGACGATATGATCTAATAGAGAGGGGTCCTGGACGGCTAGGATCTCACGGGGAGGTCCTGAATGGTCAAGATCTAAAGGAGGGAGGTCTGGACGGTTAAGATCTACTCAGGGGAGGTCTTAACGGCTCAGATTTCCAAGGGGAGGTCCTAAGAGGTTAAGATCTAAAAGAGGGGAAGTCGTCAACGGTTCAAGATCTACCCGGGGTGGTCTAGACGGATAAGATTCATCTGAGGAGGTCCTGGGAGTTTTCTTTACAAAAGACCGAGAGGTGGTCTTTTACAAAGAGGACCCCGAGGGAGGTCTTTGGGTTTGTTTTTGCAAAAAGACCAAGAGGTGGCCTTTCACAAGGAGGACCCCGAGAGTGGTCGCGAGGGTTATTTTTGCAAAAAGGCCAGGGGGTGGTCTTTGCAAAAACACCGAAGGTGGTCTGAGGGGAGGTCTTGAGAGGGAGGTCCTGACGGCCAAGATCTCACGGGGGGAGGTCTTAACTGTCAAGATTAAAACTAGAGGAGGTCCTAAGGGAGGTTTTGGCGTACGACAACGGACACAAGTACCACCTAGCTTTGCACAACGGCTCACTGCCGGTGACTCTGGTCATGGCGGCGCAAACCAAAGGCACCACCAGGTTCACAATAGCAATGCGCACACCCATGTGGCACTTTCGACCACGCTGCAGGTCTAGAACGGCGGCAAGCCGAAAAACGGCGGTGATGCAAAACATGGCTGAAAACAAAAAGTGAAAAGGAGCTCCGCAGCGGTCCAGAGGAGTAGGTGCCTAGCTTGTAGGGACTACTTAGAAGATTACCTTAGCACAGAGAGGTCCAGAGAATGACAGAGGAGCTCGCGACGTAAGACTTTGCCGGCATTGAGGAAGAAAGGGCAATTTCGGCCGAAGAGGTCTAGAACTGAAAATTGGGCAGCTCCTGTGAAAGCAACCCCAAATTAAGTTAGGGTTAATGGCCACGGTGATTAGAGACTCAAGGTGAAGCAAAAAGTTTGGCAAAAAAACCCTTGGAGCACGGTCTTCACCGAAGAGCTCCACAGTCCGACAATGGCGACTGTGAATTCTCTGGTGTTTTGAGCTCAACAAGCAGAGAAGGAGCATGCTAGAGTTGGAAAAGGGTCCAAGGAGGGGTTCAAGGGCTTTTTATATCCGAAGGAGTAGAGTTCAAGTAAGGGCAAAGCTCAAGGACGAGCTCGGTTCCTGCCCCTGCCCAGGACAATGTGAGCGACGGGAGCATGTAAGAACATGACTTTGGGGGAGAAGCTCTGATGTGCATTTAATGCTTGCAGCACATAGCCGTTTAAAGGTCCCCAGTGATGTGACAAGGCACTGCCTCTCCCGCGCCATGCGCTGGCGCTCGTGCTTGAGCTAGAGGTAGGAGACGACCATGTTCCCAGGGGCCCCACCTGTCAGTGACACAAACTAAGGTGGTCCGAGCCAAAACACACGAGTGGGTTGAGCTGAGTCAAAAGTCCCGAGTCGGAGCTCTTGACCGTTGGATTTGAAATGGACGGTAGAGATTGAATGAGACAATCTGATGAGGGCATCCCTAACACTTATACATCTTCTCCTATTGGTGGTGATGCACATACTGAGATGGATGCCGTAAGTAAAGCTACAAGTAATACAAGTGCAGAAGTGCATGTTGGTCCACTGACTAGAGCAAGAGCTAAACTTCTAAATCAACATGTGCTTTTGTTTCTTAATGAATCTTCTATTGTAACTAATGAGAATTGGGTACTACCTCATGCAAATGTTTTGTGCATTCTCAGGTTTGAACATTGTGAAGCCTTTGGAACCGAGAGGGAGGAGAGGGAGGCCGGAGCCAAAGCAATGGAGGAGAAGCGCACGTGGGTCAACCAAGGAGAGAAAAGCCCGAGAATTCAAGCCCAATTCGGATCTTCCACAAGTCCAACCGAAATTCATCTCGGAATCAACTCAGAATTCAATTCGGATTCGGTTCGGGACAGCCCAACAGGGCTGTAATAAAAAGGCCATAACTTTTGCATACGGAGTCCGATTGGGGTGTTCTTGGACTTGTTTGAAAGCTTATTCCAAGGCCCACACAATGGTTTTGGCCCCAGCTTCAGAAGACGTACGTTCACTCCGTTATGGCCAAAACAATACGATGGATTTCAGTTAGGTTTTCCTTTTTGTGTGTTTTTGGGTCTTAGCCGAATTGGAGTTTGAGTCGACATGTGTAGCCGGCCCTAGGCCGTGCGTGAGTCGTGGAGGGCGCCTTAAGTACCCTTGCCCCTCCCTTGTATCCATTAGACCAGTTTATGCATAAGATTGATACATAGCTATTGCTTATTCTTTCGACACCAGAGTTCATGCGAGGACTTTGAGAGAGGACAAGGCGATCCATTGTTTTGTTCTGCAATTCAGGGTCAAGCCGTTGTTCCATTGGGAATTGGGGACTTGGCGTTCATCGTTCGTGGTCTCGCGACGAACAATTATCCGGTGTGTTTTGGACGTTTTCTGAAGAGTTGAGGGTTCATGCATTGGCGCGAGTGTTTAGCTAGCGACATCGTCTACTTTACATCAACTATCCACGGTTCCTTACTGAGAAGATCGGGCCTCCTCCCCCGTATCACAATCGGGAGGTCCGAATGGTACAAGCAATTAGGATCGTTTGATTGACATCCAACGGTCCACCGCACATGCGCCCAAGTGGCTTGAGCCCGAGTGCAGTTAGGCGGTTGGACCAAGACAAGTGGCTCAGGTCCAACTCGAACCCAACACGACCTAACTAGGGTTTTGAAAACAGCTGAAACTTTGAAGGTTTTTTAGAGGTAGCAAACTAACTCCAAAAATTCTGAAATTTTACAGGAGCTTGCTGACTTTAGGATTGACCTCGTGTCAAATTTCCAGATGTTTTTATGTCGAGCATTTTTCTCTAGAAATTTTTCAAGGTTCTGAGTGAAGGTTTGACCAAGGTTCAATAGGTTTGACTGCCTTTTAAATATTCTAACAATTGTGAAAAAAATTTCAGAGGGGTCACCCAACCAAGGAAGATTATTTCCAGAGAGTTGAACATAGGATTTTCAATAAGGAGTTTATGACTTTAGTCAAATGGGAGATTTAGGTTTTTGATTTCTCACAATTCCTTTAAAAGAATTACAGAAAAGTTCAAAAACTTCAAGATGCAAGACAAGTTTTAATTTATATGCATTTTCTTACCTTTGAAACACAAGCCAAGAATTGGGACGTTACAGTAACTAATGGTTGTCCTAAACCAACATTAACTGTCGCTGACAGTGGGGCCACACACTTAACCCTCCCTATGCACTTAAGCTCACATGTGTTAGTGCGCAGCACTTTGTTGATTTTGGACCGTTCGTTTTAAGATCCGCGGCCCAGATCTCTTTGAATGTTCGGACCAACTCATCGTCCAAATCGTTATGGATCGTCCATTTGTCGATCTGTGGCTCAAGCCGCGTTAACCTTCGGACCTCCGAAGAGCACCTTGAGCTGAGCCGTCCATCTTTAGATCAACGACCCACGTTTCGTTTGGCCGTTTGGACCTCCGAACGCCTCGATCAATGTGGATCGTTGAATCTTGATCCAACGGTTGGCTCATTTGGGCGCGGAGCGTATTTCCAATCAGACCTCACGTTTAGGCTGCTTGATTCAAAATTAACGGCCTAGGTTTTTCCATTTTGGATTAGTAATAATTAATTCCCGAAATCTTTTATTTGTGAACTGTTAATTGTTTAAAATTTCAAAATTTCATAAATAATTCAATTTAACTCCAAATGAAGTGAACCCAATTTTGCTATTCTTAGGATGCCTTGTTCTGCCTACCATAAAAATTTCATGTTCAAAAACTTTTTAGAAATTTATGCTATGAACAGCAACAGAGAGCTAATTAAATTGAATTTCCAACTGATTAAACTTGTTTAGGTTATAACTTTTGCATGCTTAGTCTAAATTGAATGATTCTTGTTGCTAAATTCATTTAAAATCATGCTCTACCCGCTGTGTAAATTTCATAGATTTTGGATGATTTTGGATTTTGAGTACTTTTTCGGTGTTCGTCGTTTTTATTAGATTTTCTCGTTCTTGCAATAGGTTCTGAAGAATTTATTGAACCTGAGAGTGATCCTCAGCAACAAGATTGTGATGTAGCATCATTTGATCATATTGCTCCTACTATTTTCAAAGTCTAATATATTATTTGCAAAGTTATGTATGCATGTGCTATGTTGTTGTTAAACTATTGTCGATTAGTTAACCCATTAGATGCATAATCTGTAGGAAATTGTTTATCCTCTAATACTGAGCCTAGGATTATCTTACTGTGATTTAGGGTTCGTTGGATGGGCTCTTATCACTTAGTAGTTTACGAGTTAATGCTTAGTCATGCTTAGCTACCGGTAGAATTAGGCGGTTGTCGACTTAGTCGATAACCTTGATCACACAAAAAAAATTACTATGGCTTTATGTTCAACACTTTGTGCTATGTTTAATTGAGAAAACTAAAACTGAAAAAAAAATATTTTAGACTTGGGCACAATGGTAAGATGGTGTACTTTTTGGGTGTGAATGGTTGGTGCCCGAGTCAACAAGGACCGAACATCTTGTTACACTAAACCAAGCATTTTGCATGCTAACCACACTAGAGGGATATGGGATCTCTCTTGACTTAGTACTTTGGCGTGTGTTAACTCCGAGTCGTAGGAGGATGCGTGTGTTGTGTTGTGGTAAAATGATGTAGTGTTATGTGTTGGGTGCACGGGAGTGGAATCCTTTCTAGGTTCTCCACACCGAGGGGTATTGTAGTTGTCCAGGTTGCTTTACCCTCTATGGGTAGTTGACTCCTGGCTTTACAATGACTCCGATGCAACGTATGGGTTTCTAACCATACAGGCGACTCGTGGTTAATACATAATATTAGAAAACGTCTCGTAGGATTTAGCCGTGTCGGCATACCTTTGGAAGTGTGCTTCATCATGTGGCAAAAAGGCGGTTTGAAGTGTGGCTACATTGGTACACCCCTGAAAGGTTCAAACTATTCGAATAGCCAAGTCCTTGGTTATGGACACGCTTGGGGAGGTCTTTCGAGAGTTAGACTATAATCTTTTCATTAAAACTTGAACTTGGGTGGTACGAATGGGGAATTCGTGCTATGTTGTGGTGGCTATTGGGTTAGTCACTTTGAGGTTGTCATTTATGCTACTTATTGTTATCTCATTGTTATTTCAACAATTAAAAACAGATTTGACAAATTGCCTTCAATCTATTACACTATTGCAAATAAAAATTGCTTTATGCGTCCAAATAACCATATAACCATCTCCTTTGTTTCAGCTTGCATGTAGCTATGTATAGGCTTGTTACCCGTAAGTCTTGCGAGTACATTTTTGTACTCAACTATATTGCTTTAATGTTGCAGAGGAGGAAGTGGATCCCCAAGGGATCAACTTTTGTGAGTTTTGCCACGGTGGCTGCGACTAGCTTGGTGGCTCGGTCGGTTGCCTTGTGGGTTATTGGCTAACCGGTTGGTTTTGTTGTTGCCATCTCATGGCGCTTTTGCTTCCACTGTTTATTATGTTACTTCATGTCATTTGGCCGGTCGGCTCTTTTGTAATAACTCCTTATGTATGTCTTTTGCTAGGCTTGGTATTGTAAGTTGTATGGAAATAATGCATGATTTTGTAAAGATGTATGTGTGCTGCAGTTCTGGAAAGCACATGTCCATCGAGGCTTAGGATATTTAATTGGTAATACTAGAACCATTTGGAGGTTAAGTATTACGAGTTAAATACCCTAGGTCCTCACAGGGCGGCTAGGGGTGGTGCCGTCGGGGCAGCCAGGGTTTCAAGCCGGCGGCGGCTCCAAGCCAAAAAAGTTTTTTTCTGTTACTTGTTCATGCATATGTATACTGTTTATGCGATGCAATTGTTCATGCAATAACCAATCGCCTTGGATGGCGACTTCAAGTTGGCTCGCGATAGATTAGAACGAATTTGCAACATTCAATCTACGGTAAAATTGAAATCCACTCTTTCATGCAATCTACCGATCGACATTGTGTCGGCGACTTCAAGTCAGCTCGCGGTAGATTAGCGCGAATTTGCACAGTAGAAAATCAATCTAGAAAGCAAATTTGCTGAATTGAAAGCAATCTAGAAAGTACGATTCAATCTACGAGTGTCATTTTTCGACGGATACCTTTTTGATGCAAGGAGAGTCGATCGTGCTAATAACATGTTGAGGAATCGTCGTTGGCGAGTCCAGTCCGAGCAATTACCTCGTAGACAAACTTAGAATCATAAGAAAAATGCAAGAACACAAAAACACAACAATAGATGAACACAGAGATATGAGCGGACTGCAGGCTTCTCTTTATTGTTCTTCTCAATTATTGTGTACAATGGTTGGGGGTCCCCCCTCCTATATATAAGATACTAGGTGGATGAGGTGCCTACCTAGGCTAGGACTCCTGGTTCCCCGGTTTCTTAACAATAACAATGCTTTGCCTACACTTTCACCTGCCTATATCCTTGCAGGAACAGTCTAGCTTTAGCTTTCATGCTGCGTCACATGACTGTTCGCTCACTCATCAGAGTTCGTGATTGCTTCCAATGTGTAAATGGTTTGTCCTATTAATTTGTTTGTTTGAGAATGGATGGTTGAAATCAAGTGCTATACTCAAAATTCAATTGCTCCAAGATGAAATGCAACTTCTCGCCACAAATTTTCAATCTCCTTTTCTTTTGTTAGAGTAATCTTAGCCACTAATCAAAATTTCGGCGTAGCTCTATCGCGATCGTTGCTGACATTTCTTATAAAAAGGCGAGATTTTAGCTAGCAAAGCATTGCTAGGTGCAATGTCTTCATAGTGGTTGATACTCTCACATAGTCACATTTGGTAATAAAAGCTATACTCAATTGTTACCGAAATGATTCATTCCATCTGTACTCAATCCAAATCATATAATCCTCGGTTCCACACTGAAGTCTTCGAAGCTCCTATCGAAGTTTCTCCACTGGGCAGAATTAGTAGGGTGTCTTAGCTTTTCATCTATCTTACACTCCTCCGAGTGCCAACGCAGCAATCTTGCCTTATTTCGGTTCATAAATAAACGCTTCAAATGGATAATTACAAGCAGATACCACAACACCTTAGCAGAAGGTCTTTGCTTCACCTCGATGCTCTTGTCGTCATCAGAGTAATTCTTACGCTTGTATCGGGATACTTTGCGCACCGGACATACATGCGTGTCCGTATACTATTTACGGTAGATGATATAATTGTTCAGACATGTATATATTCTTTCTACTTCCATTCCCAATGGATAAAGAACCTTCTTGGCTTGGTAGGTGGTTCTAGGCAACACATTTCCCTCCAGAAGGATGTCCGCTAGGAGACCAAACAACGCCGTGAAACTCTTGTGTATTCTGGCTTGCAGCTTGGGAAGAAAGGTTTCCACGAATCCTCCATTAAGCCTTCGAATTTACCAAACTCTCTCACACTATAGTTCTCTTCTGCATCGTGTAGCATCTTATCCAGATTGTCATCATGCAACCTACTCTCATCGAAAGCACAGTCCACAGCCGGCATATCGTAGTCTCCCTCGACGATGTTACTACCTTCTGGTATAATCTGCTCTTCACCGTGACTAGTCCAATATGTATACTCCTCTTTGAAACAACTTCGAATCAAGTGTTCGAATCAAGTGCGTTTCGATCTGCGCTGGGTTGGTAAATATTTTTAGATTATCACAATCAATGCAAGGGGTAGTACATAAATTTTATCCCCTTCTTCAACATATCTTGCTCGACAGCTCTTCTAAAAGCAGACATGCCATGAATGTACTCTTCACTCACACGGTTCTCAACGTACATCCAGCTTGGTCCATCTACACTACGCACGTAACAAATTAGTGTTAAATTAGATTAATGCTCCTAAAGTAGCTAGCTACGAAATATTGATGAAGCAATATATGTATCAAGCAATATATATATATATATATATATATATATATATATATTGAAGTAGACAAGGAGTGGTGACATTCTTAAATTTCAACAAACTACCAAGCTATATCTAAACCTAACTATCATCTCTCTAGATTATAATGCATATAATTAGAAGCAAATACTAACCTTAGATCACCAATAAGAAATAGATCTACAAGCACTCTTGCAAATCTGCGGAATTTCTTTCACCAAACGCTCCAAAGCCAGCCGCCTCCTTCAAAGCAGCTGCATATCAATGACAGATCTCACTATAGACAAAACTGTTGGGACAGTCGAGTATTTAATGGTGCATATCACAGACAATTCTTATTTATAACCATCTGTGATAATCATAGACAGTTTGTATTTAAAACCATCTGTGATGCTTCACAAACGGTTATTAACAAGAACCGTTTGTGATAATTATGTATCACAGACGATTCTTATTAAAAACAGTATGTGATATGCGACCATATCACAAACGGTTTAATGGAACAAACCGTCTGTGATAGTTTATACCGACAAAGTTTACATAGAAGACAGTAAGATAAACACGTTATTCAGTAAACATTTTTAAACATAGACAATTTACATATGGCAAAACTTGATTTTTTTATATCATTTTTTGTATTTACATATGGCCAAACAGCGTGACTAGTCTCTTCTTACAAAAGATTTTTAAAAAGTAGAAATAAAAAAGAACAAGTTTTTCTAGCGACCCAAGTAGCCTAGTATCTTCATCTTCAAAATTTTGTAGGTGATGTCATTGGCATCGGAGGGTTCAGGATCAACGCAGGTAGCCTGAAACACTTCCAACCGTTGACGTGATCGTTCGAGAGTCGCCCAAAGACGCTTTGACTGAAGAATCAAGTCGAAATGCGTCCATAGACTCTTATCTTGCTTGAGGGGTCTCGGCTTGGTAGACTCGGTCACTCGTCACCTTAATTTCGGTTACTGTTCATGACACAATTTTCCAGAAAGATCTAGAACCTGAAATTTTTATGGTAGGTAGAACATGGCATTCTAAGAACAGCAAAACTGGATTTACTTCATTTGGAGTTAAAAAGAATTACTTATGATTTTTCTAAGTTGTAAAAGTAGCACTAAGTTAATTTTAGAAGTAAAGACCTACATGAAACACATTCTGTGCTAACACATATTAACAGAGGAAACTAACACATTTTAGTTTGCCCAGTTTGGAATCACAGAGAATTACTTATGCATTTTTCAAGTTTTAATAAATTTCTAGACAACATTTTATGTTAAAATAAGTTAATACAGTTAATACCATTTTCTGCTACAGAATAGCACCTAAAAATATTTTTGGATTACAGTTTAGGTAAACAGGAATTTATTCCAATAGGAATCATCTAAAAAGGAGCTAAAATGAAATAGTTATGCACTTTTGAAGTTTAACACAATTAACAGTTTGAAAATAAAAGCGCTCGTGCTGCTCCAAAAGACCAAGTCAACAGAGAGGTCATGACAGTCGAGATTGAATCCAACGGCCCCGACGAGTGAAAGCACAGCGCACGCGAAGGTCCGCGCGAAGGATCTCCAAGCGCACTGAGGAGGTCGTGACCGTCCGATCCAGATCTGACGGTCCCGATCTACAAGCGGAGGTCCTAAGGGGTACCTCTAAAGGAGGAGGTCAGGGACGGCCAAGATCTACCAGAGGAGGTTCTGGACGGCCAAGATCTAGACTGGGGAGGTCCTGGCAGCCGAGATCTTCACCAAGGAAGATCTCAACGGTCAAGATGAAAACTGAAGGAGGTCCTGACGGCTAAGATTTCACAGGGAGGTTCTACGGGTCAAAATCTAACGGAGGGAGGTCCCGACGGCTAAGATCTCACAGGGGGGTCAAGATCTACGCGAGGGAGGTCCGCAAAGATAAAGTCTTAACAGAGGGAGGTCTTAACGGCTCAGATCTCCACTAGGAGGTCCTGAACGGCTAGATCTACCCGGGGTGGTCCGTAAGGTTTAGATCTCCGCGAGGAGGGAGGTCCTGGGGTTTTCTTTACAAAAGACCAGGGGGTGGTCTTTTGCAAAGAGGACCCCAAGGGAGGTCCCGAGGGTGGTTTTTACAAAAACGACCACGGGGTGGTCTGATACACTGAGGTGATCCTAACGGTGAAGATTAAGACCTGGGAGGTCCTAAACGGCTAGGATCTAACCTAGGGGGTGGTTCTGGCACTAAGGTTTTACCAATAAAGATCCTACGGCTAAAAGCTATCCTTCCGAGATCATCGACGGCTAAGATTAACTCGAGAGGTCCAGGGACTTGTCGAAATCACGACAACAGTACAGAGCACCGTACTTTGCCTACCGGCTCGCCGCCAGCGACTCCGGTCACAACAGTGCAAGCCAATGGTGCTAACACGTGCACAATACTATTGTGAACCGAATGAAGGTACTCTCAACGGCAGAGCTGGCCTAGAACGCTGGCGAGCCGGAGAGGGGAAGAGGAGCTACTACGGCAAAATACGAAAACGCGAAAAAGTTCCGCTACGATCTAATCTAACAGGTTCTCGAGCACTAGGGGGCTATTGCGAACACACCTGGACGCAGGGGAGGTCCGAAGGAGCTCGGAGAAGTCCTGGCGGCGGAGACCGACGCCGGAACTGAGGAAGAACCCGGTGAGGTGCGGCCTGAGCAAAAAGAAAGGCCAAAAGGTGTCAAAAGAGTTCCATGAGGACCCACAGGAGGTCCACAAGCACTTAAATTGACAAGGGAGACACTCACCGGAGTTGGAGAAGAAGGGGACCGCCTACGGCCGAAATCCACGCAACTCAAAATTGGGTAAGCCCTACGAAGGTAACCCAAAATGGAGTTAGGGGATAGTTTTGCGGCGAGTCAAGGTTCCAAAAGGAGCGAAAGGCAGGGCAAGAGGACCACTGGAGCCCTGCCAACACAAGGAGCTCGAACCGGTCAAAAATGGTGGAAATGGGGTCTTCAATGATTTGCACAAAAAAACACAGAGGCAGAGCTCAGGGTGACAGAGAGTGTGAAGGGGAAGCCAGAGGAGGAGCTCGAGGTCCTCAAGTAACTCAAGTGTAAACAGCCGCACGAGGACTTAGGTTTAATGGCGACAGGACAGAAGGGTTCTGCCGCGCGCAAAAACGAGGAGAGGAGCAGGTAAAGTCAGAGCTAAACGCTGACATGGTTGAAAAAGGCATGCACAGAGCCGTTGCGGGGCCCACGACATGACCAGGTGCTGCACTGCTCACTTGCCATGGCGCACGCGCGTACGGGCGCGTCGAGGAAGAAGAAGAATAGAGGAGGTCGGGGAGGTCGTGCGCGGTAGGATCAGAGATGGACGGTTAGGATTGCTCAAGAGCTCCGGAGGTTTAGAACGGCAAAGGAGGTCGTGAGCGTTTGATCAAGATCCAACGGCTCACACACGTGCCCAAACGACCGCGCCCGAGTGCGGCTGGATGACTTGGTTCGACCGAGTCCAAAGGTCGAGCCCAAGTCTGACTCGAGTCTAACTCAGCCCTAGGATTTAGATTAGAACAGAGAACTTTGGGGAATTATTTTAGGTAGCAAAATAACTCCAAAAATTATAAAAATTTTACAGGAGCTTCCTAACTTTGATATCGACCTTGCATAAAATTTTTAGAGGTTTTCATGCTGTAAATTTGCCTCCAAAAATTCTGCAAGGTGCTGAGCTAGGGTTAGACTGACCTCTTAAAATATTCAAACAATTTCTAAAAATTGTGAAATTTTTCAGAGGGGTCACACAGCATCCCTAGAACTTAGGAAAAATATTTCCAAGGAATGATCACAAGATTAACAAGAAAGTTTTTAAAAGATTGTAGGAGGAACAAGACAACAACTTGTGAGTCATTGGAACCTTTGTAACATCCCATTTTTGGGATTGTGGTAATTTGGTTTTATTTGGATTTAAATTGAAGTTTTGCTTTGAAAAGTAGTTTCAAAAATTAGAAAAATTATTTCAATTTGAAGCTTAAGTGTGTATTTCAAAAAGTTCCCCCTCAAAAAAATTCAAAAGTTGTCAAACTTCAAAAAGCCTAACTCAAAATCCCCTAAAAGAGTTTTCAACCTCAATTCAATTTCGGAATTCAAATCTCAATTTGAATTCACTTCTCAAATCCCCCTTTCAAATTCTCAGATTCAAATTTGAATTTGAATCCCATTTTCAGTTTTTCTCCCTCCTTTTGGGTTCAGCCCAATTGTTCCTGGGGTAGGCCTAGCTTCCCCGGCCCATTTCCTCCCTCCCTGGCCCGGCACCCTTCCCCTTGCCTTCTTTTCCCCTAGCAAAAGCTAGCCTTGCTGCCCATGCCACATGCGCGCCATGCACGGTCGGCACCTTGCCACTCCTCACTTGCTCGCCATGCTGGCTACGTCATCCGCGCCTCCGCATCCGTGCATGCCGTGTTGCCCACGCTAACCCCATCATCACACCTGCTCTGGCCCTCCAAAGTCACTGTCGTGATGCACCAGGCCGCGGTCCCGTGCGCCCGGTCCTCGCCTTGCGTCAGCCCAGCGCGCCCACTCCGCTCTGACCGCGCACGCATCCTCCCTCTGCGCGGCGTCTGCTCCCCCTCACCTACTCCTTAACTCCAGCGCCCAGCTCATGCCAAGTCCCGTCGCTCTACTCGCCCAAGCCATGGCCGTCTCACGACTGAGCGCCCCTCGCATAGCCCCATTGGCCATCTCCCTCCAGCTTGAGGCTATAAGAGCCCTCAAGCTCCCTCTCATCTCCCCCCACTTCACCCTCTCCCTCTCCTGGTGAGTTCTCCAAAGAAGCCACCCGTTTTTTTCCCTTCCACCACATCGCCTCATTGCTCAATCACCACTTTGGTGAGCCTCCGCCCTGGGAAACCCCGCCACCGTGCGCCTCGAAGGCCGAGGAAGCCATTCCCCACCTCCATTCTTCCTTCCTGCCGTCAAGACGCGTCACCACCGCCGCCCCTTCTCCTCCGCCCCGAGTCGCCGCAGCCGGACCGCCTCCGGTTGCCTCAAGTATCCCTGCCTGGCTCCGTGTCTCCCCCATAGCCGCGTGCAGCCCGTGCGCATGCTATCTCACCGCCATGCCGCCGCATGAACCGCACCTCCACGAGCCCATATGCCGTTGTCGCCATTGGAGCCCCCACCGCCGCCGCAGTGTGTTTCTAACACCGCCATCGTCGCTCATGGGGTCCCTATCCCCACGGGGCCCCGTTTTGCCCACTGGCCGACCATCGCTCGCCTCCGCTCACCGGTGCTGCCACCGCTCCCAAACCAGCCTAAGCCGCCCTCTGCTTCCCTCTCTCTGTGACCGAAGGAAATCAAATGGGAATGGATTGATTTGGCTCTGAGTCTTGACCATGTGGCCCCTCATGTCATTGAATCTTGTCCCTCCCTCTCTATGACAAGTGGGCCCAAGCCCGTTTAGTTGCAGACAAAGACCCATGGACCGGTGCGTGTGGACCCAGCTTATGCGATGTGGCATGGACCGAATTACTGCACAGCAGGCCACACCTGTCAATGGGACAAATTTCTCTCTCCCTGTTTTATTTCTTGATTTAATTCCATTTCAAACTTTAGAAGCTCTGTTGTCCTCCATTAGGGCTCCAAAAATTATGGCATTTGTTTCTAAAATTTTGTAAATTCAAGATCCTGCTAATGGCACTAGTCTTGTTTAATTTGGAATTCATTTATTATTCTTTTTGTATTTATTTGCTCTCTTTGCTTGTTTGTGCCTTTTTCCGATACGTTCGTCTGAATAGAGTTTGAAGATGTGGGAGATCTCTACTTCGATCAAGCACAAGATTGTCAAGACTCTCTTACCTTTAATCCAGGCGAGTCAATGCTTTGATCATATTGAGCCTACATTTTATGCAAATTATATTCCCTTAAATTACCAAAATTGCATGCTTTAATTCATTAAGTAGATATATGTTAAAGCTTAAGGTAGTTAAATATGAACGGATACAGGTAGGCGACGAAAGCTGATAATTCAAAAATTCTACCACGTAAACCAGAAAGCCATGCAAGCAAGAGATCATAGATTGTTACCACCAAACGTGCAGTTCAGCGGAAGAAGAGTTGGAGCAGACCGATCCAACGTAGAGCGCGTCGGTGAAGTGGTTGTAGTCGATTGTCCAACGTCGAGCTCCAGCAACCTTGTAGTTCCTTGTGAAGATCGTGGATCATCCTCAAGCGCAACCGCAACCGTAGTGGCGCCTCTACGGTATCCACACGTCTTGGGAAGGAACACCGAACGCCGGTGTGCTAGCACCAAGTCGCACAGCGGGGCTCTCTCGAAGATGGTGGCTAGGGTTTCGGTGGAGCAACTCAAGTCACGACTTTCGTGTCTCTCATCACGGATAATCAAAACAGTAAATACAATATATAAATTGCATAGAAATAATAATAATAATAATAATAATAGAGTTAAACATGCTTCAAAAGCTCAAAACAATTCAAAAATTGAATTCCCAAGGCCCTTTTGTACTGGCAAATGAATTTATAGTGAATTCTGCAACTTCTGAGGGCCTATCCGCTAATTTTCAATTTTGAGATTTTTTTTTTGTAATTTCAAAAAATCCAGGGGCCTTTTTGCAAAATTTATTTTTGTTTTCATGTTTTCCCCTTTTTTTCTTTTTCTCCCGAAAATTACATGGGCTTGGCCCATTTGGCCGTTTCGGCCCATTACGGCCCAAAACCGGCACCTTCATTATAGGTGCTAGGGTTTCCCTAGCATCACTTTGGGTGGTGGCGGCGGCACGCTATACGCGCGGAGGGCACGTGGTGTGAGACCCCGTTTATTTAGCTTGTAATGCTTAGTCCTCCACTGATTCTAGCATCACAAATAAAATATACTGTGCCTCGGGAAAATGTATACTTCCCAGAATTGCAGTATACACACCCTTTTACAAAACATTGCATCAATTCTATACAACACAAGAACCAACGCTTAAACTTTACAAGCAAAAGAAATATAGTGAAGTTATTACAAAAGAAAGGCCAATCGGCCAAGACAAGTAAAAAGAGTTAAACAACAGCGGAAGCAAAGTGCCATAAGATGGCTATGAACAAAAGCCAACCGGTTTACCATACACCCACAAGGCAATCCGACCGGGCCGCCAAACTAGTCGTCCACACCGTAGCAAAACTCACAAAAGTCCATCCCTCGGGGATCCACTTCCTCTGCAACAAATAAGCAATGCAAATGAGTACAAAAATATACTCGCAAGACTTACGAGTAACAAACCTAGATACTACTACATGCAGGCTTTAATCAAAAGAGAAGGCTCAAGGCTCATTTTCAGCATAAAGCAGATTTTATTTGCAATAGATAATATGTTGAAGGCAGTTTTAACAATCTGAATTTTATTTGCATAAATAACAGCGAGACAATAAGTAATAATCATAAAGACATCCTGGAGATGGCTAACCCAATAGCCATCACAGCAATAGCACAAATTACCCATTCGTACCACCCACATCAAGTTTTAATTAAAAAGATTGTAGTCTAGTTCTCACGGGGCGTATCCGAGTGTGTCCATAACCTAGGACGAGACTATTCGAATAGATTTAACCCTGCAGGGGTGTACCAATGTACTCACACTTCAGACCGCCTTCTTTCCACAATAAGCACACTTTCGAAGGTATGCCGGCACGGCGAAGTCCTACGAGACGTTTCCAATATTGTGTATCAACTATGAGCCGCTCGTATTGATAGAAACCCATACGCTTACATTGTAAAGCTGAAAGTCAACTACCCTATAGGGGTAAAGCCTCCGGACAACTACAATACTCCCAACATCATCCTTCCTATGACCTCCTACGACTCGGAGCTAACACACGCCAAAGTACTAAGTCAAGAGAGGTCCCTTTTCCCTCTAGTATGGTTAGCACACAAAATTCTCAGTACGGTGGCGCAAGTAACTCGGTCCTTAATGACCTGGGCACCATTCCAGTCACATCCAAAAGCACACCATCTTACTATTGTACCCAAGTCCAAATCATTTTGTTTTCAGTTTTAGTTTTCACAAATAAACAAGGCACAAGTGTGAGGACCCCAATTTATTTGCCTTGTAATGCTTAACCAACCACCTGGTCCTAGCATCACAAATCAAATAAACTATGTCTCGAGATATGTATACTTCCCAGAAAGCAGTATACACACCTCACAACAAAATTATGCATCAACTCCATTCCAAACATAGAGTCCAAACAACACACTACCAAACGGAAGATAAACAGATAGTAGAGTTATTACAGACAAAGGCCGACAGGCCACAAGATACACGAATAAACCAGAATGACAGCGGAAGCATAAGTGCCATAAGATGGCTATAAACAAAGCCAATCAGTGTGCCTCCAACCCACAAGGCATCTGACCGGACCGCCAAGTCTAGTCGTCCAACACGAAGCGGCAGCACAACTCACAAAAGTGAGGCCCTTGGGGCTCACCTTCTTCCTCTGCAACAAAAACATTAAGCAAAGCCAATGAGTACAAAGATTGTCTTTGTACCCGCAAGACTGACGTGTGAACTAGTAGACCTATTCATATGCTACATGCAGGCTTATCTGGTGGAGGCCATATGTTTCATTTGCACAAAGCCGATTTGTTTACAATAAAGTAATACGCTTGAAGGCAAGTTTGCAATTCATTTCTTTGTTGAAATAACTGCGAAATAAAGATAGATACAAGTAACCACCTAGAAGTGATTATCCCAATAGTCACTACAACATAGCACGAATCCCCAGATTCGTACCACCCATCAAGTTTTAATTTAAATGTTGTAGTCTAGTTCTTACGGGCGTATCCGGCGTGTCCATAACCTAGGGCGAGGCTATTCGAATAGTTTTAACCTGCAGGTGTACCAATGTACCCACACTTCAGACCGCCTTTAAGCCAAGCACACTTCCGAAGGTATGCCGGCACAGCTAAGTCCTACGAGACTTTTTCCAATATTGTGTATTAACTATGAGCCGCTCGGATGGATAGAAATCCATACGCTTACATGGTAAAGCCGAAAAGACAACTACCCACTCGGATAAAGCTTTTGGACAACTACCATGCTCCCACCTCCATCCTCCTGCGACCTCCTGCGACCGGAGCCAATACACGTCAAAGTACTAGGTCAAGAGAGGTCCCATATACTCTAGTGTGGTTAGCACGCAAAATGCTCGATGCGGTGGCGCAAGTAACTCGGTCCTTAACTGACTCAGGCACCATTCCAGTCACACCCAACAGACCACACCAAACATACCGTTGTGCCCAAGTCCAAATCATTTTGTTTTCATTTTTAGTTTTCACAAATAACATGGCAAAATGCTGAATCATAAAGTTTTAATAATTTTTGTGTGATCAAGGCTACCGACTAAAGTCGATAACCGCCCGCTTCTCTGATAGCTAAGCATGTCTAAGCAATTTGACCGGATCTACTAAGTGAAAAGAGATCATCCAATGATCTCTAATCACAACAAATAACCTAGGCTCGAGATAGTAGAGATTAATATTTTGCCTACAGGATATGCATCTACTGATTTAACTAATCAATTTAACACAAATTAAGCAATGCATACATACAAATGAAACAAAATATTAGACTTTAAAATCTGGGATTATCATGATCAAACCGCTTGTCCGGCTTCTTTGCTCGAATGCCCAACTCATTGCTGCGAGGATCGCTCTCGGGGTTACCGCAAATGTCAAGCCTACCGATTGAACAAATAACGGCGAATAAGAACGAATAACACCGACAAAACTCAAACAAACACAACAAAAAACATTCCAAGCTTTACACAATAGCCCAAACATGTTTTAACAAAATTTTAGAAGCGAGAACAACTTAATTTTAAGTTGTTATGAATTTTCTAGGAATTTCCTAAGCTAACAAAACACATGAAAGCATCGCTTAATTACTTAACAAAATTTCATGAATGAAGCAAATGCTTAAAACCCATCCCGATAATTAGTATACTAAAAATGAAAATTTACTGAGTTGGTTTCTTTGGATTTGGACAATTATAAAAAGAGATAAGCATTTTCTAATTTGGAAATTACATAATACAACATTAAATTAACAAATTTTTGCTAACAGAGACATGGTTGAAACTAATTTTAGTAAATAGTACAATTAAAATGAAAATTATCAAGATCGTTTCATGCAATTTGAAGAAAAATTGAATTATTATGAATTTTCTAAGTTTAAATGAATTAACAAAGACAACAAAAACCATTACGAAAATACTAAGGCATTTAATACTTTTTCTACCGCAATCACCTAGCCCAGACATCGACAATGGCCCAATAAAGTCTTGACCAAAGACACCCCGCCACGAAGGTGACGTCGGCGTATTCAAATAATACGTCTTCAGTTTATCAAAGTGTAATCCTAACATACTCTCACAGAGAAATACGCTTCCCAACAGAGAAAACGAAGTATCAGAGCTACACAACCACTAACTGACAGCATGGACCCACATGGAAGCGACTCAGAGAGCAAATAACGGGCTGGATTAAAGATTCTCTAAACGCGATTAACCAGGGAGGGCCCACCAGTCAGTGATACAGCTAAACGGCGATTAAGAACTAAAGGGGGAGGTTAGAGCTAACGTTGCCGGCGGCTCACCGACGACCACGGGGACGGCGGCGCGGCCGCGCAACTGTTCTTGCGAACCAGGAGGTCTCAGGGCGAGTGAGTTATACCTTCAGGTTCGCAACGATCTCGCGAACCCGGCGACGGTGATGCGGAGTCCGATGGTCACCGGAGTTGAGCTCGCGACGACCGGAGGCGGAGAAGAAAGTGCGGTGCTCGCGGAGAAGACGCTGCGAGCTTCGAGAAGACCCCGGAAGGTGCGCCTCAGCTCCGCCTTGCTCCCAGGAAGGATAAGCCCCAGCTTACGACGACGGAGGAGAACGGAGGTGGTCGAATTTAGCGCGCGCTTCACCGAGCTTGAGAAGAACGCGCCGCACAGCCTCAACGATGCACCGAAGATGAAAATGAAGCCACCATTAGATTCAGTGCATCAGTGCGATCCTAAGGAACTAAGTGACGAGGCTAGAGACTCACCAGATCTCAAACGAGCTCACGGAGCAGAGATCACCGGAAGCGGAGACGATGACACCGCTCCTGATGATGCACGGGACGATAATGACCCGTGATAGGCAAAATGGGTGCGGCGAGTAGAGTGGATCACGATGGTACGGTCGCGGGATCAAGGGCGGCACTAACACGGCGACGCTGCCTTCGGCTTCAACTCCGACCGAGACAAAGAAACGGGTGGAGAAAGCACGAGGAAGCAAGGGAGAAAAAGTGGGTGAACTCAGAGGCTTTATGAAGTCGCGGCGATGCCTCCCAGCCGGACACGATGGTAAAGAGGTGGCAGCGACGAGGTACGTGGCACTCATGCGCGAGCGGCCGCGAGCTCCGGTGAGACGCGGAGAAGACGAGGGCGATCTTGCCGACAGTGGGGTCCACTTGTCGGCCGATCGTGACAAAGCGAGCGAGACGGGTCCGATGCGGCGCGACGAGCTGGTTCGACTAGATCAAGATTGTGCTGACCGTTGGATCTGAGATGGACGGTCGGGATCCCTGTATGCATTCGGACCGGTCGAATGCATACGCAACGTGGATCGTTCGATTTGCATCAGACGGTCAAGATTGAGCGGTGCAGCTAGTTGACGCGATCGAGCCGAGCGACGCGGTCGGACTTGAGCCAGGCTTGGGTTCGAGCCAGAGGAACAGTGATTCCAGATTTGAATTAGAAAGACAGAGAAAGTTTGGGGAATTTTTAGAGGTAGCTCCTGAGCTCCAAAAATTCCAAAATGTTTATGGGAGCTTACTGGAACAGAGGAAAACCTTGTGTAATTTTTCCAGGAGTTTTTATGCACTAGATTTTTCCCAATAAAATTCACAAGCTGCTGTCCAGAGGTTTGACCAGATTTCTAAATTGGTTTGACTTGGGCATTTGAAATAGCAATTAAAATCTAAAAATTGTGAAATAATTCAGGGAGGTAAATAGGATGATCAAGATGATAGGAAAAATAATCTCAGAGGATGATCACAAATTTGAAGGCTAAGAATTTGCTGACAACAATTTCCATTCACAAGAATTTAATTCTAGAAAATGGAAATTGCTAGGGAAAATTTGGAAAACGACCAAATGATTTGGTGAGACAACAAGAGTTTTTATTTCTCCTCAAAATTTTACATTTGAAATACAAACCCTAAGTTAGGGTTGTTACAAATCTCCCCCTTCGAATCTCGCCCGAGATTACGATCATCGGGAGAAGAAGGACTGCATCTGCTGGAGACGATCTTCCCGCTCCCAAGTGGCTTCGTCCTCGGAGTGATTCGACCACTGAACTTTGAGGAACTTGATCACCCGGTTCCTCGTTCTTCGTTCAGCTTCTTCGAGAATGCGAACGGGGCGCTCACGATAAGACAGATCTTCCTGCACATCGATATTTTCCAATGGTGTTTCCTCAACTGGAACACGAAGACACTTCTTCAATTGTGACACATGGAAAACATCATGCACCCCCTGAAGTGTAGCTGGCAACTCTAACTTGTAAGCAACAGCTCCCACTTTATCGATGACGCGATATGGCCCGACATATCGAGGAGCCAGTTTGCCCTTGACACCAAAACGCCGATGACCATTCAAAGGTGAGACTTTGAGGTACACAAAGTCATTGGGCTGGAAACTCAACTCACGGCGACGCCGATCTGCATAGCTCTTCTGCCTGGACTGAGCTATGCGCAAGTGCTCACGGATCAACTGCACTTGACTTTCGGCCTCATTAATTGAATCTGGGCCAAAGAACTGTCTCTCCCCAGTTTCTGACCAGTTCAACGGGGTTCTGCATCGTCTTCCATGCAAAGCATCAAACGGTGCCATACCGAGACTAGCCTGGAAGCTGTTGTTGTAGGAGAACTCGGCAAGCGGTAGGCACTTCTCCCAATTTTTTCCATAGGAAAGAACACAAGCACGGAGCATATCTTCAAGCACCTGGTTGACACGCTCCGTCTGACCATCAGTCTGAGGATGATAGGCTGAGCTGAAAGAAAGACGGGTCCCCATGGCTTCTGTAACATCCCAATTTTGGGCTTGTGTTTCAAATGTAAGAAAATGAGTAGAAATTAAAACTTTTTCTTACATCCTGTATTCCCTTTTGTACCAAGCAAGTATTGTACAGGAAGTTGTGGAAATACGAAGTCACAAGTCTTTTGATCCAAATCTTGAGCTTTCAAAACAATCTTGTCAAACCTCTGGATCATCTCCTGAAATATTTTTTCCTAAGTTCTTGGGATGGTATGTGACCCTCTGAAAAGTTTCACAATTTGTAGAAATTGTTTGAATATTTTGGAGGCCACCAAACCTATTCAAAATCTGGTCAATCAGGACCAGCACCTTGTGGAATTTTTAGAGGAAAATGTACAGCACAAAACCTCTGCAAGATTTATACAAGGTCGATCACCCGGCTAGCAAGCTCCTGTAAAATTTCATAATTTTTGGAGTTCATTTGCTACCTCAAATAAATCCCCAAACTTGAGCAGTTGAAACCCAAACTTGGGTGAG
This sequence comes from Ampelocalamus luodianensis, assembly GCA_036346255.1. Classification (NCBI taxonomy): domain Eukaryota; kingdom Viridiplantae; phylum Streptophyta; class Magnoliopsida; order Poales; family Poaceae; genus Ampelocalamus; species Ampelocalamus luodianensis. Next base: position 47,275,845 of record CM070625.1, on the reverse strand, counting down.
TCGGACCAGTCCGACCCGACCAACCGGCTTGGTCGAGTCAAGCTCACCGAGTTCGGGCTCGGTCTCGTCTTGCATAATAGCGGGCCGCGGATGGGGATCGTGTGGCTCATGTGAGGACCCTGTTTATTTGGTTTGTAATGCTTAACCAACCACCGGTCCTAGCATCACAAATCAAATAAAGCGATCCTCGAGATATGTATACTTCCCGAAAGCGATATACACCCGGTACAAAATTAGACATCAACTCCATTCCACACATAGAGTCCAAACACCACACTTCCAAGCGGAAGATAAACAAATAGTAACAATATTACAGTACAATGGCCGATCGCCACAAGATACACAAATAACAACAAAAGACAGTGAAGCAAAAGTGCCATAAGATGGCTATAAACAAAGCCAATCGGTGTGCCTTCAACCCACAAGGCATCGTACCGACCGCCAAGCCTAGTCGTCACCCACGGCGACAAAGACTGACTCACGTAGTGAGGACCACGAGGCTCACCTCCTTCCTCTGCAACAAAACATTAAGCAAAGCACCGAGTACAAAGATTGTCTTTGTACCCGCAAGACCGACGTGTGAACTAGCGGACTGTTAATATGCTACATGCGGGATTGTGCAGTGGAGGCCATATGTTTTATTTGCATAAAGCCAATTTTCATTTGCAATAAGGTAATACAGCTTTAAAGGCAAGTTTGCAATTCATTTTTAAGATTGAAATAACAAGTAAGGATAATAATAACAAAAGCGAAAGATAAACAACCTAGAAGTGACTATCCCAATAGTCACCACAACAATAGCACGAATCCCATTCGTACCACCCATCAAGTTTTAATTTAAATGTTGTAGTCTAACTCTCGATAAGCTTACCCAAGCGTGTCCATCACCTAGACGAGGCTATTCGAATAGTTTTAACCTGTGGGTGTACCATCGTACCCACACCTCGGATCGCCTTTAAGCCAAAGCACACTTCGAAGGTATGCTTAACAGCTAAGTCCTCGAGACTGTTTCCAATATTGTGTATCAACCCGAGCCGCTCGTATGGGTAGAAACACCATACGCTTACATGGTAAAGCCGAAAAGACAACTACCCACTCGGGATAAAGCTTTTGGACAACTACCATGCTCCCACCTCCGTCCCTCCTGCGACCTCCTGCGACCGGGACCAATACACGCCAAAGTACTAGGTCAAGAGAGGTCCCATACCCTCTAGTGTGGTTAGCACGCGAAATGCTGGATAACAAAAACTCACAAGATGTTCGGTCCTTAATTGACCGGGCACCTTTCGATCACACCCAAAAGATCACACCAATCTTACCATTGTGCCCGTCTAAATCATTTTTGTTTTTGGTTTTAGTTTTGCAAGTAAGCATAGCAAAATGCTGAAACATAAAGTTGTAGTAAATTTTGTGTGATCGAGGTTACCGACTAAAGTCGATAACCGCCGATTCTACCGATAGCTAAGCATGTCTAAGCAAGTTGACCGAATCTACTAAGTGACAAGAGATCATCCAGTGATCTCTAATCACGACAAATAACTTAGGCTCGGTAGTAGAGATCCATATTTTGTCTACGGGATATGCAACTCGGATTTAACTAACCATTTTAACACAAATTAAGCGATGCATACATACAATTGAAACAAAATATTAAACTTTAAAATACTGGGATTAATCATGATCAAATCGCTTGCACGGATGTTTGTTGCTCAATAAGGTGCGGAGGATCGTCCTCGGGGTTGCGCAAATATCGAAGCCTAACGATCGAACACAACAACAAATAAGGACGAATAACACCGACAAAACTCAAGCAAACAACAACATCAACTCATGCCAAAATCCACACAGCAGCCTAAACAAGATATAACAAAATTTAGAAACAGAGAACAAATCATTTTAAGATGCTAATAATTTTCTATGAATTTTCTAAGCTAAAAACACAACATGCCACTAGTTAGTTACTTAACAACTTTTCATAAATGTAAACAGTGTATAAAACCTATCCTAACAGTTAGTATACTGAAAATGAAATTTTACAAAACTGGGTTCATTGAATTTGGACAATTATTGGAAAAGATATGCATTTTCTAATTTAGAAGATACATAAGACATCATCTTATTAGATAACAGATTTTTGCTACAGAGGCATGGATGAAACTAATTTTAGTAAATAATACATTTAAAATGAAAAATAACAGACTGGTTTCATGCAATTTGGATAAAAATTGAATTAGCTATGCATTTTACAAGTTTAATTGATTTAACGATTACAAATGAAAAGCATTTCGAAATACTAAAGCACTTAATACTTTTTCTACCGCGATCAAGAAGCTCCACCATCGACAATGGGCCAACGCGAACGGCGACCAGACAGCGCACTCGCCTAAAGTGACGTCGGCGTATTCAAAGAATCGTCTTGGCTCACTAAGGTGCAAACCTAAAACACTCACCGCAGAAATACGCTTTCCATCAGAGAAAACGTATAACCAGAACTACACAAACCTAACTGACAACATGGACCCACATGGCAGTGACTCAGAGAACAAATAACGGGCTGGATTAAAGGATTTCTAAATGCGATTACCAGAGAGGGCCCACAAATCAGTGACTCAAAGAAGACATGATTAGAGTTAAACTAATCTTCACCGGCGGTTCACCGGCGAGCAGCGCTGCACGCGCGTGCGGCGCGCAGTGATCTAGCAAACCAGTGAGTTTCAAGACGAGTGAGTGGTACCTTCGGGTTCGCAAGGACCTCGCGAACTCGATGACGGTGACGCGGAGTCACGGGAATGCCGGCGGCGAGCTGGCGGCGAACGGAGGCGGAGAAGAAGATGCGGTGCTCGCGGAGAAGACGCTACGGGCTTCAAGAAGACTCCAGAAGGTGCGCCACAGCTCCGCCTTGATCCCAGGAACAATAAGCACAAGATGATGGCGGCGAAGGAGGTCCGAGACGGCCGGAATCACCACGCGCGAAACGCGAGCTCGGAGAAAAATCGGTCGCACGGCTTCCACGATGCACCAAAGACGTAAACGAACCCACCGTGAGCATCGGTGGAGCATTGCGATCAAGTGGAACCAAGCGCCGAGGCTTGAGACTCACCGTAACGCTAGCAAGCTCGCGGGGCGAGATCGCCGGAGGCGAGACGACGATACCGCCTCGTGATCCATCGGCGCCAAGGACCGGAATAGGCAAAATGGAGGCGGCGAGGCGAGAGGAACACGACCGCGGTCGCTGCTCAAGGGCGGCTCGAACGGCGGCGCTACGCTCGAGTTCTTCTCCGCCGAGGAAAATTTGGGCGGAGAAGGTGAGAGCGAAGGAAACGATGACCGAATGAGTGCGGTGAGGTTATGAAGCTCGCGATGCTCCACGACGCACACGAGGGCAAGTAGGTGGCGCCGGCGAGGTGCGTGGCAAGCATGCGCGCCGCGCGCGAACTCCGGTGAGTGCGGAGAAGACGAGGTGGACTGGACGTAGGGTCCACCGCCACGACGACGGCGGTGCGAACCGGAGGTTTGGCTCGGTTCGAATCGCTCGGCCGTTGGATCCGAGATGGACGGTCGAGATTGATGTATGCATTCGGACAGGTCGGTTGCGCCGCGCAACGTGGATCGTTCGATTTGCATCGGACGGTCACGATCAAGTGGACTCACGCGCGGTGCAGCTAGTTGACGCGACCGAGTCAAGTGGCGCGGTCGGACTCGAGCCAGAGGTTGGGTTCGGGCCCGAGGAACAGTACTTTTAGAATTTGATTTAAAAGACAGAGAAGGTTTGGGAATTTTAGAGGTAGCTCCTGAGCTCCAAAAATTTCTGAAATTTTTATGGTAGCTACTAGAGACAGAGAACAACCTTGTATAATTTTTCCAGAACTTTTTATGCACTGCATGGTTCTAGAGAAAATTCACAAGCTGCTGTCCAGGGAGTTTGACCAGATTTCAAACAGAGTTGACTTGGCCATTTGAAATAGCAAACAAAATCTAAAAATTGTGAAATAATTCAGGGAGGTAGATAGGATGATCAAGATGCTAGGAAAAATAGTTTCAGAGGATGATCAAAGTTTGAAGGCTAAGAATTAGCTGACAACAATCTCCATTCACAAGAGTTTAATTCTAGAAAATGGAAATTGCTAGGGAAAAATGTAGGAACTTTCAAATGATTTGAAGAGACAACAAAAGTTTTTATTTCTCCTCAAAATTTTACATTTGAAATACAAACCCTAAGTTAGGGCTGTTACAGCTCACGACCTCCCCACAACTCCTAGGACCTCCCAGGACCTCCTCGCCCGCGCAAGACCTCCCCACCTCGGCGATTCTCGGACGTCCAGGACCACCCCAAGCAAATCTGGGACGTCCAGGACCTCCTTGGCGCTGTGTTTCTTCCTCACGACCTCCACGAGGTCCGCATATGAAATTCGCACCGTGCGTGTGTCGTGGTCGAGCGGTTGGGGCAGTGAGATGTCACCTTTTGCCTCTTGTCAACGGCTCTTTCTGCTGACATGCATTTATTGCCAGTCAGCTTTAACCTCCAAAGTCTCCACCCTGCTCTGCCCCTACCTGCCCTTGTCAAATCCAGTCAGCCCATAGCAGGGGCATGGTTCATGCTCACAGTAGGTTTTTGCCCACACCATTGCCAAGCTCCCAGGCTATGTATAGCCTGAGGCCTTCCTCTCCTTCTCCTTCTTCGTTCTTTGTTGTGTTGGGCTCCCTCAGTTGAGCTGATTCCCAAACTCAAACACCTAGCACACACCCTCTCTCTCTGCCACCATTGTCGGCTTTGGAGCTCTTTGAAGGCCTCGAGCTCCAGTGGTTCCATTGGTTCCTTTCTCTTCCTCTGGTCCTCTCTGGTCGCCTAGGACCCTCCCTAATCTCTCTGGTTTGCCTCTCACAGGGTTGACCAGCTTTGCGGGAGATCCTGATTCGGCTGAGGAGCACCTCCCTTCTTCCTCGACTCCGGTGATCTACTCCGCCGCCGGCACTCCTCCGTCTCCTCTGGACCTTCCCTACACTCGGGTGAGTTCATTTTAGTCCCTTAGAGCTTAAGGTCTAGCTAGCTTAGCTCGTGGCGCTCAGCTTGTCGTTTTCGGTTTTTGTCGAAAGGCTTGTCCTCCGCCATTCTCGCCTCGCGCGTTTAAAGTGTCGCGCCGTCGAGTGCCTCCGCTAGGTCCGCGACACTATTGCGAGTATATCGGTGCCCTTGGTCGGCGCCGGCGAGGTCCCCATCGCCGGCGGCAAACCGTTGAGCCCGCTCGGGATTTGCCGGTTCAAAACTCCCGTTTTTGTCATTTCGTTAGGACACCATTAATGCCCAATTATTGCTATCATTGGCGCATTAATCTTGTCTTGATCTGTGCCGTAGTGTCGCTGACACGTGGGCCCTAGGCTTGGACTGAAATCCAGAAGTCTTTAATGTCCTTTTAGATCCTTTTATTACCAATCATCAGCCGCATTAGCTTTGTCGGAAGCCGTCACGGTGGTCGTGTTCTGGGTCACCGCTCAGACCACCCCCACGACCTCCTGGACTTGTTGTCTACCGCTTAGGACCTCCTTAGAATTAATCCTAGCCGTCCAGGACCACCCTGGTTAAATCCCGGCTGCTAGGACCACTCCGGCGCAGAAAGATCTCCTCGTGGCCCTTTATAAAAACCACCCCTGGACCTCCACCGAGGTCCTCTTTGCAAAAGACCTCCCCTTGGTCATTATGCAAAGACCACCTCAGGACCACCCTCGGGGTCGTCTTTGTAAAAGCCACCCATGGCCTTTTACAAAGAAAACACCCGCTCAGGACCTCTTAGGCTCGATCCTAGCCGTTCACGACCTCCCCGGTTTAGATCTGAGCGTTAGATCTCATTTTGTAAAATCTTTAGCGCTCAGATCTCCCTCCGCGTCGATCTGGACCGTTCAGGACCTCCCTAGGTCTAATCCAAGCCGTCCAGATCTCCTCCGATTAAAACCCTATCGCTTAGGACCTCCCCGAGAAGATCTTGGCCATCCAAGACCTCCTCGTGTCAATCCCAGCCGATCAAGACCTCCCCGACTAGATCTTGACCGTCTAGGACCTCATCCTTTAGATCCGAAGCTTTAGGACCTCCTCCTCTGGTCTAAACCGTTAGATTTAGAAATCTAACTGCCAGACCTCTTCACCTATTTGCAATTCTACCGCTTTGATTCTCTCTTTATCGCTCATCTTTAGATCTACGGCTCGGATCCGAGAACATTCGGACCCCTCCGATGCAATCTTGATCTAGGCCGCCCATCTCTAGATCCAAGGCCCAGATTCGTTGAGGCGCTCGGATGGCCGAACATCCCATCTCACGTGGGCCATTGGATCTAAATCCATCAGTGGGGTCATTGGCGCTAAGACCTCCTCGGAGATCTTAGCCGTCAAAGACCTCCTCTCTTCCGATCTCACCGCCTGCACCTCCTCCGTAGATTTAACCCTAGGACCTCCTAAGGAGGTCAGGACCGTCAGATCTTGATCTAACGATCCCGACCACCTTTAGGCGCGAGGACCTCCTCCGTGGGCGCCGTACGTGCACTAGTCGTAGCCGTGGGATTCAATATCACGGCTAAGACCTCCCTAGGCGCGATGAGGTCTTTGCGCCTGTGTGCTCGTGCGGGTTTGGCATTCGAGATCGTGAGCCGTGCGATCTTTGATCAACGACCCACGACCTCCCCGCTTTGTTGGTTTTCCAGATTTAGTTCCGAGAGCTTTTATTTGCACGTATTAATTGTTTTAAACTTCAAAATTGCATATCTTTTTCTCTGTAGCTCAAAATTTAACAAACCAAAGTTCTATAAATGCATCTGTTAAAGTACCTTAGCTTAGTATAGGTTTTGCAAAGAGTCTTTAATATCTGAAATTAATCATGTCTTAGATTTATAACTTAGAAAAATCATAACTAAATCATTTTAACTCCAAATGACCTGAAATTTTATATGGGTTACCACTATGCCAGTAGGTAGCTACCATAAAATTTCAACTTCAAAACCCTTCTAGAAAATGTTTTGCTCTGAGTGCTAATTATGGCCAAAATATGTTTTTAGGTAATATCTTTGCACCACAAATCCAAATTAGGTTTTTCCAGTTTCTATGTCTTGGTATATTCGTATTTCACCTTGTGTATAAGTTTCGTCGCATTTGAATAATTTTTGCTTGCTCGTTTGTTTTAGTGCGGCTCGTCTTATTGGTTGTTCTTGGTTCTTTTTTGCCTTTTCGCTTAGGATTCGACATTTGCGGTAATCCCGAGAGCGACCCTCCACAACAGTTTGAGCAACAGCAAGAAGGCAAGCAGTTTGATCATGTTAATCCCAGTATTTTAAGTATTTATGTTGATTACAAATTCTATGTATGCATTGCTACTTTGTGTTCATAGTTGGCCTAGTAGATGCATTTCCTTAGCAAATGATTATCCTCTACTACCATGAGCCTAGGTTACTTGCTGTGATTTAGAGTTCATGGATGGGCTCTTGTCACTTAGTAGTTGCGAATTAATTGCTTAGCCATGCTTAGTTTCGGTAGAAATGGGCGGTTATCGACTTGTCGATAACCTTGATCACTTAAAACTTATTATGATTATGATTTCACCTTGTGCCATGTCTATTTATGAAAACTAAAAACTGAAAACAAAATGATTTAGACTTGGGCACAATGGTATGTTGGTGTGATTTTCGGGTGTGACTGGAATGGTGCCTGAGTCAACAAGGACCGAACATCTTGTTACACTAAACCAAGCATTTTAGCGTGCTAACCACATTAGAGGGTATGGGACCTCTCTTGACTTAGTACTTTGGCGTGTATTGCCCTCGGGTCGCAGGAGGTCGCAGGAGGGATGGTGTTGGGAGCATTGTAGTGTCCGAAAGACTTCACCCGTGATGGGATTTGTTGTCTTTCGGCTTGCAATGTAAGCGTATGGTGTTTCTACCCATACGAGCGGCTCGTGGTTGATACACAATATTGGAAAAAGTCTCGTAGGACTTAGCCGTGCAAAATACCTTCTAAGTGTGCTTTGTGGCTTAAAGGCGATGCAAGTGTGGGTACATTGGTACACCCTGCAGGTTAAAACTATTCGAATAGCCTCGTCCTAGGTTATGGACGCGCTTGGCAAGGTCTTTCAAGAGTTAGACTACAACCTTTTAAATTAAAACTTGATGGGTGGTACGAATCAGGGATTCGTGCTATGTTGTGGTGGCTATTGGGATAGTCACTTCCAGGTGGTTACTTGTATGTATCTTTACTTAATGTTACTTTGATAACAAAACAGATTTGCAAACTTGCTTTTAAAATGTATTACATTATTGCAAATAAAGTTGGCTTCATGCAAAATGAGACATACAACCTCCACCTAAATAAGCTTGCATGTAGATTATGAATAGGTCTGCTATTCCACACGTCAGTCTTGCGGGTACAAAGACAATCTTTGTACTCAGATGCTATGCTTAATTGTTCTCATTGCAGAGGAAGAAGGTGAGCTCGAGGGCCTCACTTTTGTGGTGTGTGTTGTGGTAGCTTGCAGGCGACTAGCTTATGGCCCGGCCGGTTGCCTTGTGGGTGTATGGCTAACCGGTCGACTCTTGTTCTAGCCATCTTATGGCACCTTTGCTTCATTGTCATTCTTGTTTATTGTTCTATTTGGCCGGTCGGCTCTCTTTTGTAATAACTTTACTTTATGTATGTCGTTGTTGAACTTAGTGATGTATGTTGTATGGAAATGATGTGTAATTTTGTGATGATGTGCATATGTTGCAATTCAGGAAACATATGCCCATCGAGGCTTAGAATGTTTAATTAGTAATGCTAGAACCATTTGGAGGTTAAGTGTTACTAGTTAAATATTCCGGTCCTCACAAAGTTGGTATCGAGCCATCTTGACCAGAGAAACCCTAGCTTGGTCGCCTCTAGAATATTTTGAAAGCTTACTTTCAAAAGGTTTGTAAAACTTAAGTAAGTTCTCTAATTTTGCTCCTTACCTGTCTTAGCTTGCTCATCTCACCTTACTCTCACTTAAATTTGAAAAAGTTGTTCCTCTCTTCCTTTCAAGAATTAGCCTTTATCGATTAACTTGGTTTTGGGAGAAACATGAGGGCTTGGAGGAAGGAATTTGGACAACTAGCTAGTGGTTAGTAATTAAGGTAGGAAATGAGAGGTAAATTCAACTAAAACTTGTGGGAATGAAAGGGTAAGAAGTGATATGAGATTAGCTAATGCCTATACTCTAATAGGTGGTTATACCTTGGTTTTGGACTGTTTTGAGCTAGAATTTAGTTCTGAAAATTTTGGGTTTTCTCGCACGATTACTCGTTCTTCCATTCGGGTTAGTCGTTTCAGGAAGTCGATTTGGTGATTTTTGGTCTTGTACTCTTGGTGGTTATTCCTGAGCCCTTTTAATTGAGTTTGCATTTCCCTGCTTTCTCTTTATCTCGGGCTTGTAGCTAACTCATCTTAGTGAATCGGGATGGTGGTGGGACACGAGCGCGGCGGAATCACCGGGTAGTCCCGATGAGGAACTTCCTCCTCCGACCATGGCGGAAGTCCTCATGCGGATCGAGCGCAATCGTCGGAGGACCGTAGGGTGTTGGAGGTTATCGCGTAAACACCTCCACTCCTCTGGTGCCTCGGATCTGGAGGTGGTGGACATCGGACTCGTGGGGGCTTGCGGAGTTCCTCCGTACATCGACCTCCTACCTTCTCCCGGCCGAGGATCCTTGGGCGCAGACGATCGGCTGCGTGCGTTGAGCGGAAGCTCAACGCTGCTCGCCCGAGAGCAGAGCGGGCACTTTTCGCATCCCATCAGTTGGAGGGTGCGGCACTCTCATGGTGGGAGAATTTCCTCGCCATGCAGCCTGCGGGACACGTGGTCTCATGGGAGGAGTTCCGGTCAGCTTTTCGTCGGGCCCATGTCCCCGCAGGCCTGATGAAGCTGAAAAAGAAGGAGTTCCTTGCACTCAAACAGGGCGCAAGTTCGGATCGAGTACCTCCACGAATTCAACCATCTCGCGGTACGCTCCGCCGAGGTGGCCACCGATGAGGCCAAGCGGAGAAGTTCGTGGAGGTTTGTCCGAGGAGCTTCGTGACAAGCTCTCTATTGTGGACTTCCCGACTTCCGCACCTTGGTGGACAAGGCCATCGTCGCCGAGCATAAGGCGAGAGCGCCGGGCGAGTCCCGCAGCGCAAGTGGGAGGCCCAGCCGGTCTCACGCAGTGGCCTCGTTCGTCCCCCGAGTTGGGCTGCGCACCGGTGGCTCGTTCTTTGGCTTCACCACCGCCGAGGCCCTCGGCACCAGCTCCACGTCCTCCGCAGCCGTGACTCGATCCACGTCGCTGCGACCAGCCAGCAGGTGTTCCCGCAACCCCGCGCCGACGCCACCGCTTCTCATCGCCACAACAAGGGCCACTACGCGAGTAGTTGTCCTAAGAAGATCGAGCGCCCCTCGTCCTAATGGAGGACGCGGGCAGGGGAGTGGTCACCCACCTGACCAGAAGACCCCGGGCTTGGGGAGCAGCCGAGTCAATCATATCTCGGCTGAGGAGGCACAGGAGGCACCCGACGTGGTGTTGGGTACGCTCCTTGTTAATTTGCGTCCTGCTACAGTTTTATTTGACTCTAGGGCCTCGCATTCTTTTATTTCGAGGTCTTTTGCTGTTGATTGTGGGCTTCACTGTGTTCCTTTGGGAATTCCACTGCTCATTCGCTCTCCGGGTTCGGAAATGAGAGCTGACCAAGTATGCCGGGATGTTCCTATCCACATCGAAGAAGTGGGATTCTTGGCGAGTCTTATCCTGCTCGACTCGGCGCGCTTGGATGTGATTCTTGGCATGGATTGGTTGTCCCAACACTTGGGGCAAATCGATTGTGCGTGAAGATTGTCTACCTCACCATCCTTCAAAGTAACAGTTGGGTTTTCGCCACGATTGTGAGCCCCATCTTTATGTCCTTGAAGCAAAGCCAAGATTGGAGATTCACGACGTCCCACTGTGTGACTTCGCGGATGTCTTTCCGAAGATTTGCCCGGCCCGCCTCTGCTCGAGATCCGAGTTTGTGATAGAGTTGCTGCCCTGGTATCGCCTATTTCTAAGAGGCCGTGACGCATGCCTCCTAATGAGTTGGAGGAGTGAAGAAGCAATCGGGTGAACTGCAAGAGAAGAGTTTTATCCGTCCCTAGCTCATCTCCTTGGGGTTGTCCATTATCTTTGTGAAGAAGAAGGACAAGACCTTGCGCATGTGTGTTGATTACCGTCCGCTTAATGAGGTGACGGTAAAGAACAAGTATCCTTTGCCCGTATTGATGATCTTTTCGATCGCTTGACCGAGCACGAGTCTTCTCAAGATTGACTTGAGGTGGGCTATCATCAAGTCGATCGTACGAGGATATTCCTAAGACGGCCTTTGCGACTCGTTATGGCCTTTACGAGTACACCGCCATGTCTTTTGGTTTGACTAATGCTCTGCTTTGTTCATGAATCTTATGAACTCGGTATTCATGGAGTATTTGGATAGGTTTGTGGTGGTATTCATCGATGATATCCTTATCTACTCCAAGAGTGAAGAAGAGCATCTCGAGCATCTTAAGCTTGTATTGGGCAAGGCTGCGTGAGCACCACCAGATGCCAAATTCAGCAAGTCGAGTTCGTTGAAGGAAGTGGCATTCTTGGGCCATGTTCTTTCAGCGGGAGGTGTGGTCAGGATCCTAGCAAGGTCGTTGATGTGTTTGCTATCTTGGGGTCACCAAGTCACCACCGATGTGCGGAGTTTTCTTGGTTTGGTGGCTACTATCGCCGCTTTATCGAAAATTTCTCCAAGATTGCGGTTTATGACCGAACTACTCAAGAAAGACAAGAAGTTTGAGTGGTCCGCTGCTTGTGATGTGAGTTTTCAGAACTCAAGACGCGGTTGACCTCACCCCAGTGCTTGTTCTCCCGATGTTCACAAGAGTTTTGATATCTATTGTGATGCTTCTCGTCGTGGTCTTGGTTGTGTTCTTATGCAGAAGGCAAGGTTGTGGCCTATGCATCGCGGCGCTTGAGGCCTCATGAACTCAACTATCCTACTCATGACTTGGAGTTAGTCTGCGTGGTCCATGCACTCAAGATTTGGCGGCATTATCGATTGGTAACCGTTGTGAGGTGTATTCGACCACAAGAGCTTGAAGTACTTGTTCACCCGACGGATCCGAACCTCGGGCAAAGAAGATGGTTGGAATTGATCAAGGACTATGACATGGGTATTCGCACCATCCGGCAAGGCCAATGTCGTTCTTGATGCACTCACGGAAGGTGTATTGTAACATGTTGATGCTCCAAGAGCGACCTACCCTCATTTCAGAATTCCAGCGCCTCAATTTGGGTTTGATCGAGCACGGTTCTCTTGCTACATTGGTTGTGCAACCAACCTTGGTGGACCAAATCAAGGCGGCGCAGCAGACAGATGTTGGCGTGAGTCAAATCAAGCAGAACATCAAGGATGGGATGGCCAAGTGCTTTTCGGAGGATGAGCATGGCGTTGTGTGGTTTGGACAGCGTCTTGTGGTCCCTAAGGCCATGGAATTGCGGAATTTGATTCTCCGCGAAGCCCATGATTCTCCTTTGACTATTCACCCCGGGGCTACCAAGATGTATCAGGATCTTCATCAGAGATTCTGGTGGACCCGAATGAAGCGCGAGATTGCCAAGTTCGTTGCCGAGTGCGACGTGTGCTGTCGTGTGAAGGCCGAGCATCAGCGTCCAGCAGGTCTTCTTCAGCCTTTGCCAGTGCCAGAATGGAAGTGGGATTCCGTTTGCATGGACTTCATCACCGGATTGCCCCGCTCGTCCAAAGGGAATGATGCTATTTGGGTCGTGATCGACAGGTTGACTAAAGTGGCACATTTCCTTCCCGTCAAGACTTCGGGCCGTGTGGGGCCTTTGGCCGAACTTTATGTCTCGAGGATTGTGAGTCTTCACGGTGTCAAGACGATTATTTCTGATCGTGGTGCGCTTTTCACCTCGCGGTTTTGGCATAGTCTGCAAGAGTCTATGGGGACCCGCCATCATTTTAGTACGGCCTTTCATCCTCAGACTGATGGTCAGACGGAGCGAGTCAACCAAGTGTTGGAAGATATGCTTCGTGCTTGTGTTCGTCCTATGGGAAGAAGTGGGAGAAATGCCTACCTTTGCGGAGTTCTCCTACAACAATAGCTTCAGGCCGCCTTGGCATGGCACCATTTGAGGCTTTGTATGGGAGGAGATGCGAACCCCATTGAACTGGTCGAGATCGGTGGCGGCGATTTTCGGCCGTATTCGATCAATGAGGCCGGCGAGTTCGATTGATCGCGAGCATCTGCGCACGCCCCGATCGGACAAAGAGCTATGCGGTCGTCGTCGCCGTGAGTTGAGCTTTGAGCCCAATGACTTTGTGTATCTCAAAGTCTCACCCTTGAAGGAGCCATCGCGTTTTGGCATCAAGGGCAAGTTGGCTCCTCGATATGTTGGGCCTTATCGCATCATCGAGAGAGTTGGGGCGATTGCATCTGATTGGAGCTACCACCGCACTTGAGGGGTGCATGATGTGTTCCATGTTTCACACCAAGAAGTGCCTCCGTGTCCCGTGAGAAACTCCGTTGGAGGTTCTCGATGTGCAGGAGAGTTTGACCTACCACGAGCATCCTGTTCGTATTCTTGAGGAATCTGAACGGAGAACAAGGAACCGTGTCATCAAGTTCCCTAAGGTTCAGTGGTCAAACCATTCTGAAGATGAGGCAACTTGGGAGCGAGAAGATCGCCTTCGTGCAGATTTTCCTTCCTTCTTCTCCGAGTAAACGGAATCTCGGGTCGAGATTCTTGTAAGGGGGGAGAGTTGTAACATCCCAATTTTGGGCTTGTGTTTCAAATGTAAGAAAATGAGTAGAAATTAAAACTTTTTCTTACTTCCTGTATTCCCTTTTGTACCAAGCAAGTATTGTACAGGAAGTTGTGGAAATACGAAGTCACAAGTCTTTTGATCCAAATCTTGAGCTTCCAAAAACAATCTTGTCAAACCTCTGGATCATCTCCTGGAAATATTTTTTTCCTAAGTTCTTGGGATGGTATGTGACCCCTCTGAAAAGTTTCACAATTTGTAGAAATTGTTTGAATATTTTGGAGGCAGTCAAACCTATTCAAAATCTGTCAATCAGTGGACCAGCACCTTGTGGAATTTTAGAGGAAAATGTACAGCACAAAAACCTCTGCAAGATTTATACAAGGTCGATCACCCGGCTAGCAAGCTCCTGTAAAAATTTCATAATTTTGGAGTTCATTTGCTACCTCAAATAAATCCCCAAACTTGAGCGATTGAAACCCAAACTTGGGGTGAGTCGACTCAGTCCGACCCACCAACTGCTCTGGTCGAGTCAAGCTCAGCCAAGTTCGGGCTCGGTCTCGCTTGCGCGCAAGCCGGGCCGCGGATGGGGATCGTGTGGCTCACGACCTCCCACAACTCCTAGGACCTCCCGGACCTCCTCGCCTCGCAAGACCTCCCCACCTCGGCGATTCTCGGACGTCCAGACCACCCCAAGCAAATCTGGGACGTCCGGGACCTCCTTGGCGCCAGTGTTTCTTCCTCACGACCTCCCCGAGGTCCGCCCGCCATGAAATTCGCACCGTGCGTGTGTGGTCGAGCGGTTAGGGGCGTGAGATGTCACCTTGCCTCTTGTCAACGGCTCTTCTGGCGACATGCATTTATTGCCGCGGCTTTAACCTCCAAAGTCTCCACCTGCTCTGCCCTACCGCCCTTGTCAAATCCAATCGGCCATAGCGAGGGCATGGTTCATGCTCACGATGAGGTTTTTGCCCACACCATTGCCAAGCTCCCGTGCTATGTATAGCACGAGGCCTTCCTCTCCTTCTCCTTCTTCGTTCTTTGTTGTGTTGGGCTCCTCGGTTGGTGATTCCCAAACTCAAACACCTAGCACACACCTCTCTCTCGCCACCATTGTCGGCTTTAGAGCTCTTTGAAGGCCTCGAGCTCCAGTGGTTCCATTGGTTCCTTTCTCTTCCTCTGGTCCTCTCTGGTCGCCTAGGACCCTCCCTAATCTCTCTGGTTTGCCTCTCACAGGGTTGACGAGCTTTGCGGGAGGTCCTGATTCGGCTGAGGAGCACCTCCCTTCTTCCTCGACTCCGGTGATCTACTCCGCCGCCGGCACTCCTCCGTCTCCCTCTGGACCTTCCCTACACTCGGGTGAGTTCATTTTAGTCCCTTAGAGCTTAAGGTCTAGCTAGCTTAGCTCGTGGCGCTCAGCTTGTCGTTTTCGGTTTTTGTCGAAAGGCTTGTCCTCCGCCATTCTCCGGCTCGCCGGCGTTTAAAACGTCGCGCGCCGTCGAGAGTGCCTCCGCTAGGTCCGCGACACTATTGCGAGTATATCGGTGCCCTTGGTCGGCGCCGGCGAGGTCCCCATCGCCGGCGGCAAACCGTTGAGCCCGCTCGGGATTTGCCGGTTCAAAACTCCCGTTTTTGTCATTTCGTTAGGACACCATTAATGCCCAATTATTGCTATCATTGGCGCATTAATCTTGTCTTGATCTGTGCCGTAGTGTCGCTGACACGTGGGCCCTAGGCTTGGACTGAAATCCAGAAGTCTTTAATGTCCTTTTAGATCCTTTTATTACCAATCATCAGCCGCATTAGCTTTGTCGGAAGCCGTCACGGTGGTCGTGTTCTGGGTCACCGCTCAGACCACCCCCACGACCTCCTGGACTTGTTGTCTACCGCTTAGGACCTCCTTAGAATTAATCCTAGCCGTCCAGGACCACCCTGGTTAAATCCCGGCTGCTAGGACCACTCCGGCGCAGAAAGATCTCCTCGTGGCCCTTTATAAAAACCACCCCTGGACCTCCACCGAGGTCCTCTTTGCAAAAGACCTCCCCTTGGTCATTATGCAAAGACCACCTCAGGACCACCCTCGGGGTCGTCTTTGTAAAAGCCACCCATGGCCTTTTACAAAGAAAACCCCCGCTCAGGACCTCTTAGGCTCGATCCTAGCCGTTCACGACCTCCCCGGTTTAGATCTGAGCGTTAGATCTCATTTTGTAAAATCTTTAGCGCTCAGATCTCCCTCCGCGTCGATCCGGGACCGCTCAGACCTCCCTAGGTCTAATCCGAGCCGCCCGATCTCCTCCGATTAAAACCCTATCGCTAGGACCTCCCGAGAAGATCTTGGCCATCCAAGACCTCCTCGTGTCAATCCCACCGATCAAGACCTCCCGAGTAGATCTTGACCGTCTAGGACCTCATCCTTTAGATCCGGCTTTAGGACCTCCTCCTCCTGGTCTAAACCGTTAGATTTAGAAATCTAACTGGCAGACCTCTTCACCTATTTGCAATTCTACCGCTTTGATTCTCTCTTTATCGCTCATCTTTAGATCTACGGCTCGGATCCGAGAACATTCGGACCCCTCCGGATGCAATCTTGATCTAGGCCGTCCATCTCCGATCCAAGGCCCAGATTCGTTGAGGCGCTCGGATGGCCCAACATCCCATCTCACGTGGGCCATTGGATCTAAATCCATCGGTGGGGTCATTGGCGATTAAGACCTCCTCGAGATCTTAGCCGTCAAAGACCTCCTCCTTCCGATCTCACCGCCTGACCTCCTCCGTAGATTTAACCCTAGGACCTCCTAAGGAGGTCAGGACCGTCAGATCTTGATCTAACGATCCTGTAACATCCCAATTTTGGGCTTGTGTTTCAAATGTAAGAAAATCAGTAGAAATTAAAACTTTTTCTTACATCATGTAATTCCTGTGGTGCCAAGAAATTCTTGTACAAGGAATTATGGAAATATATTGTCACAAGTCTTGTTGATCCAAATCTTGTTATTCCAAAAACAATCTTGTCAAATCTTATGATCATCCTCTGGAAATATTTTTCCTAAGTCTCTGTGATGGTATGTGACCCTCTGAAAAATCTCACAATTTTTAGAAATTGTTTGAAAATTTTTAGAGGCAGTCAAACCTGTTTGACTCTCAGTCAAACATTCAAACAGAGCCTTGCAGAATTTTTGGAGATTTATTCGCAGCATAAAAATCTCTGAAAATTTTACACAAGGTTAATATCTGAGTTAGCAAGCTCTGTAAAATTTTCATAATTTTTGGAGTTATTTTGCTACCTCAAACAAATCTTTCAAAGTCTCTGCTTTTATTTCAAAGTCAAACTAGGTTTCTATGTTACTTGGTTCGAGTCGACTCGCTCGAGCCAATCGACTTGGTTCACCAACTAAACGCACCGAGTCACTCTTTAAAGCAGCGGTGAATCTCAACCGTTAGATCTAAATCGCACGGCCCGCGCGCGTGTAAGACTTCGGACCTTCCGGTTGCAGGATTGATTGTCAACCGTTAGATCTCAATCCAACCGCTGTGGTCCTCCGAAACCTTCGGACCCTCCGGTTGCATTTTTGAATCTGAGCCGTTGGATTAGGATCCAACGCTCGCGTACCCCTTCGTTGTAAATGAGAATTGCGACGTGGGGCAATCTGAGCCACCCATCTCTAATCTGAAGGCTCGCAATCTCCCCGTGGTGTTTTAAACCTGGGAGGCGTGGTGCTTTCGTGGCCGTCCGATCTTGATCGTAGGGCTGTGAATCGCCCGAGCTTTTGCGCTGGTCATCTTCAACCTCCCGCCGTGCGAAAACAGTGCAAGGCATGGTGAGGTCATTTCTTGCTCCCTAAAGCCACCCTAGCCGACGTGTAGGAGTATGGGAGGTACACTGAGCTAGGCCATGCCTTAATGCACGCCTTCACCTCCTTTCCTTGTCGGCCGCACCCTCTGTGCTTTGTGTTTTGCCGCCCGAGAGAGGAGTGGTGCAAACCCTAACACTTTCATGGCCTTATAAACACCCAAACCCCTTCCTGGAGTTTCTTTAGACCACCATCAAGTTTCACTCCCAATATTGGAGCTTAACACCTCAAAAATGGCAAACCGCCATTGTTGACCCGTGGAGCTCCATTGGTGTTCTTGGTGTTCAGTGGTCCTCCTTCACGCTTCTTTGCCCTAACCTTATCTATTTACTTCCTTGAACATTTTCCCTCACTTAATTTTGGATTTGATTCTCGTGAATTGTCCAATTTGGGGTTTGTTCAAATTCGGCTAATTTGGTCATCTTCTTCCTCATTTCGTGAGTGCTCCATTTTCCAATTACTTGCTCATGTAGCTTCAGAATCATTATGAAGCTATATTGAAGCTTTGGTATCACTCATTTGGCTCGGGTGTCATTTTCGGTTTTCTTCTTCAAGTCCGTGAGCTTCCACCGTGGTCAAGCTTCTCCGGCCGTCCTTGTAGCCTCTTCTCGCTAAGGTAGCTTCTTATTAGTCCTTAGAAGCTATGGCACCCGCATCCTAGGTTTGCAATGGAGCTCATCGCGATTTTCGTGTTTAGCAGTAAGCTCCCATTTTCGTTTTTCCGGCTAGCCGGCGTTCTAGTCCTTCGCCGCCGGTGAAAATGCTACCCCTAGAATCGTTGTGCTATTGCGAATCCATTTTGGTCCTTGGCGCGCCGCATGCGCGATGTCGCCGCGGTTAGCCGTCAAAGACGATCGGGACTTTTACACGCGAGCTCCGTTTCGTCATCTAATTAGGACATATTAATTGCACAGTGATCGCTAATCATTAGCTAATTATTGTGTCTTAACCTTTGTCGTTGTGTCACTGTCCAGTGGGCCCGAGGGTTTAAAATCAAATCTCAGCAGTCATTAGAGTCTATTTAATGTCAATCATTAGAATCATTAATTTGGTCTTAACCGCCCTGTTTAGTCGCTGACTTGTGGGCCCAGTGCCCTGTGCACGTTGGTTAAATCATTGCGGTCGTGACTCGTAGTCACTGACATGCGGTCCCACCCGTCAGTACCTCTTTTTGAACTTCAATCAATAGCCACCGTCGATCCCTTGATCAACGGCCTAGATCTTGTATGCGTTCGGACCATCCGGTTCCCCTCATCATCCTGGACCGTCCATCTTGCGATCTGCGGCTGAGATCATGTGTGCAATCGGACCTTCCGGTTAGATGTGGGTTCTAAGCCGTTCATCTTTAGATCTGCGGTCGTGGTTCACCGAGGCAACCGCATCGTCCGGTTGCATGCACTCGTTTGGGCCGTTGGATCTTGATCCAACGGTGGACCCCGATTAGGTTGGCGCGCGTGCGCTATTTCCAGCGTGCGTGGGCTGTTGGATGTTAAATCTACGGCCCACGGGTGTCCACGTCGTTTTCTTTGTTTTGGGTTGTTCTGTATTTCGGTAAGTATTTATTTAACGATCAAAATGATGTAAAACTTTAGAAACTCATAACTAATTCATTTTAGCTACTTTTTAGTTAATTCCAATGTAATAAATTATGTTATCACTTTAGCTTATTATAAAAATGGATTTAAGCATGTTCGATGAGAAAATTGTATAACTAGGAATAACTTGATTTACTGTCATTTTGATTATTCCGAAAATAAATAAAACTTTAGAAAATGCATATCTTGCTCGAGTATGTCCAAAATGAATGATTCCAACCTTGATAAATTTGTTATTAACCCAATGTTAATGTAAAAATGATGGTAGGTCCAAGATTGTATGAAACCTTGATTAATGAGTTAGTACCTATTTTTAGCATTTAGAAAATTCGGAAGACTTATAAAATGCACAAGTAATTCTCTGTAAATGCAAAATATATTTGATAAATTCTAGAAAACCCCTCTGTTGGTATACTTCATCAGAAATTAGTTTTGAACATATTTATGCTCTGGAAAGTGCATTATGCTAATTTTGCATCTTAGAAAAATCATAACTAAATCACTTTAACTCCAAATGACCTGAAATTTTATATGGGTTACCTCTATATCAGTAGGTAGCTACCATAAAAATTCCAGCTTCAAAATCTCTCTAGAAAATAATTTTGCTACAGTGCTAATTATGGCCGAAAATGTATTTTTATGCATTATCTTTTGCGTCACAAATCCAAATTAGGTTTTTCCAGTTTCTATGTCTAGGTATATTCGTATTCTACCTTATGTATAAATTTCGTCGTATTTGGATGTTTGTTGCTTGCTCATTGGTTTAAGTGTGGCTCGTCTTATTGGTTGTTCTTGGTTCTTTTTGCCTTTCGCTTAGGATTCGACATTTGCGGTAATCCCGAGAGCGATCCTCCGCAACCAATTGAGCAACAGCAAGAAGGCAAGCAGTTTGATCATGTTAATCCCAGTATTTTAAGTATTTATGTTGATTACAAATTCTATGTATGCATTGCTACTTTGTTTTAATAGTTGGCCTAGTAGATGCATTTCCTTAGCAAATGATTATCCTCTACTACCATGAGCCTAGGTTACTTGCTGTGATTTAGAGTTCGTGGATGGGCTCTTGTCACTTAGTAGTTGCGAATTAATTGCTTAGCCATGCTTAGCTTCTAGAAATGGGCGGTTATCGACTTGTCGATAACCTTGATCACACAAAACTTATTACGATTTATGATTTCCACCTTGTGCCATGTCTACTTGTGAAAACTAAAACTAAAAGCAAAATGATTTAGACTTGGGCACAATGGTATGTTGGTGTGATTCTCTGGTGTGACTGGAATGGTGCCTAAGTCAACAAGGACCGAACATCTTGTTACACTAAACCAAGCATTTTAGCGTGCTAACCACACTAGAGGGTATGGGACCTCTCTTGACTTAGTACTTTGGCGTGTATTGGCTCCGGGTCGCAGGAGGTCGCAGGAGGGATGGTGTTGGGAGCATTGTAGTGTCCGAAAGACTTCACCCGGGATGGGATTTGTTGTCTTTCGGCTTGCAATGTAAGCGTATGGTGTTTCTACCCATACGAGCGGCTCGTAGTTAATACACAATATTGGAAAGCGTCTCGTAGGACTTAGCCAGTGCGGCATACCTACGAAGTGTGCTTTGGCTTAAAGGCGATGCAAGTGTGGGTACATTGGTACACCCCTGCAGGGTTAAAACTATTCGAATAGCCTCGTCCTAGGTTATGGACACGCTTGGGGAGGTCTTTCAAGAGTTAGACTACAACCTTTTAAATTAAAACTTGATGGGTGGTACGAATCGGGGATTCGTGCTATGTTGTGGTGACTATTGGGGTAGTCACTTCCAGGTGGTTACTTGTATGTATCTGTACTTACTGTTACTTTGATAACTAAACAGATTTGCAAAACTTGCTTTTAAAATGTATTACATTATTGCAAATAAAATTGGCTTCATGCAAAATGAGACATACAACCTCCACCTAAATAAGCTTGCATGTAGTTATGAATAGGTCTGCTATTCCACACGTCAGTCTTGCGGGTACAAAGACAATCTTTGTACTCAGATGCTATACTTAATTGTTTTGTTGCAGAGGAAGAAGGTGAGCCTGAGGGGCCTCACTTTTGCAGCTGTGTTGTGGTAGTTTCTTGGGCGACTAGCTTGGCGGCCCGGTCGGTTGCCTTGTGGGTGTGTGGCTAACCGGTCGACTTTTGTTCTAGCCATCTTATGGCGCTTTTGCTTCCGCTGTCATTTCTTGTATTTTGTTCTATTTGGCCGGTCGGCTCTCTTTTGTAATAACTTTACTTTATGTTGTTGTTGAACTTAGTGATATTGTTGTATGGAAATGATGTTTAATTTTGTGATGATGCGCATATGTTGCAATTCTGGGAAACATATGTCCATCGAGGCTTAGAATGTTTAATTAGTAATGCTAGAACCATTTGGAGGTTAAGTGTTACTAGTTAAATATTCCGGGTCCTCACAAAGTTGGTATCGAGCCATCTTGACCGTAGAAACCCTAGCTTGGACGTCCCTAGTATATTTTGAAAACTTACTTTCCAAATATCAGTGCTTTCCTGAAAATCTTAAGTAAGTTCTCAGATTTTACTTCTCATCTATCCTAGTTTGCTCATCTCACCTCATTCTAAACTGAATTTGAAAGCTGAGTTTTCTCTCATCTTCTTTCAAAAGATAGTTGTTTATCGAGTAGATTGGTTTTGGGGACATCATGAGAGTTATAAAATAAAAGTATGGCTGTCTTGAGAAGATTAGGGGCTCTTTGGGAGTTACAAATTTCGCCATAAGTTGAATGGAGAAATCTGGACAGCAAGCAAGACAATTTACTGGACAGCTAGCATTTAGGTAGTAAAAGTGCTGAAATGAGAGGTTAATTCCACTAAAAACTTGTAGGGTTAACGAGGGTAAGAAGTGATATGAGTTAGCTTAGTGTCTAACCCTCTGTAGTATGATTTTCACCTGTTCCTAGCTGTCTCGAATGAAGTTATTGCTCGCAATTTGTCTTTCTGAAAAATTGATCACTCGTTTTTCCATACAAGTTAGTCATAACAGGAAGATGGTTGTTATCTTTGTGAACTTGCTGCAATTTTATGTTGATACTTGAGCTTTTAAGGATTGTTTCGTTAAGTGGTTAGTAGTTTTCTTTGTCTCCTGTTCCGGAGTTGTGTTTTAACCTATTTTGGTGGAACAGGATGACAAGAACCACTCATAACATCGGTGGTGGTTACGATGAGGAGCTTCCCCTCCTCCGACCATGGTGAGGTTCGCTCGAATCGGCGGAATCGCATGGACCGACCGTATCTTGGAGGTCATTGCGAGGAACACCTCCGCTCCGCCGCCGCCGTGTGCGGAGGTGGTGGCCACCGGTCTCGTGGTGGGCTTGCGGAGTTTCTCCGTGCGCAGCCACCCACTTTCTCGTCGGAGGATCCACTCGGCGCGATGATTGGCTGCGTCTTGTTGAGCGAGCTCAATATCGCTCGATGCCGGGAGCGAGAGCGGGCACTCTTTGCATCCCATCGCCTTGAGGGTGCGGCACTATCTTGGTGGGAGAACTTTCTCGCCATGCAGCCCGCAGACACGTTGTCTCGTGGGATGAGTTTCGATCTGCTTTCGTCGGGCCCACATTCCCGATGGCCTCGATGAAGCTCAAGAAGAAGGAGTTTCTTGCGCTTAAGTAGGGCGCAAGTGCGTCTCGAGTATCTTTACGAGTTTAACCACTTGGCTCGTTATGCTCGGGAGAGGTGGCCTCTGATGAGGCTAAGCAGAGAAGTTCATGGATGGGTTGTCAGGAGTTGCGGGACAAGCTATCTATAGTGGACTTTGTTGACTTCCGTGCCTTGGTTGACAAGGCCATCGTCGCCGAGCACAAGGCGAAGGCGCTGGGTGAGTCCCGCAGCGCAAGTGGGAGGCACATCGGTGCGCACAGTGGCCTCACTCGTCCCGTGTTGGGCCCACACGGGGCTCGTGCTTTGGCTTCACCACCGCCAAGGCCGTCGGCACGCTGCTCGTCCCCGCAGCCGTGTTTCACCACGTGCACTGCGACCCAAAGAAGAGTTGCGCTCGCAACCAGGTGCGATGTTACTACCCGCTGCAACAAGAAGGGCCATTATGCTAGCGATTGCCCTCGAGAGGATCGAGCAGCCCTCGTCCTAATGGAGGACGCGGAATGGTCACACACCACGAGAAGGTGATCCAAGACCTGTGGTGTCGGGAGTGGTCGAGTCAACCACATCTCGGTGAGGAGGCACAGGGGCGCCCGACGTTGTGTTGGGTACGCTCCTTGTTAATTTACATCCTGCTACGCTTTTATTTGACTCGGAGCTTGCATTCTTTTATTTCGAGGTCTTTTCTGTTGATTGTGGACTTCACCGTGTTCCTTTGGGGATTCCACTGCGATTCGCTCTCGGGTTCGGTTGAGAGTGACCAAGTATGCCGGGATGTTCCTATCCACATCGAAGGAGTGGGATTCTTGGCGAATCTTATCCTACTCGACTCGGCACGCTTGGATGTGATTCTTGGCATGGATTGGTTGTCCCAACACTTGGGGCAAATCGATTGTGCCAGGAAGATTGTCTACCTCACCAGCCCTTCAGGTGAACAGGTTGGGTTTTCGCCACAGTTGCGAGAACCCCATCTTTATGTCCTTGAAGCGAAGCCGGCATTGGAGATTCACGACGTCCCCACGGTGTGTGACTTCGCGGATGTCTTTCCTGAAGATTTGCCAGGGATGCCTCCTGTTCGCGATCTGGAGTTTGTGATAGAGTTGCTGCCCGGTACCGCCCCTATTTCTAAGAGGCCGTATCGCATGCCTCCTAATGAGTTGGAGGAGCTGAAGAAGCAGCTGGGTGAGCTGCAAGGGAAGGGTTTTATCCGTCCTAGCTCATCTCCTTGGGGTTGTCCAGTTATCTTTGTGAAGAAGAAGGACAAGACCCTGCGCATGTGTGTTGATTACCGTCCGCTTAATGAGGTGACGGTAAAGAACAAGTATCCTTTGCCCCGTATTGATGATCTTTTCGATCAGTTGACCGGAGCGCGCGTCTTCTCCAAGATTGACTTGAGACTGGGCTATCATCAAGTCAGGATCAGGGCCGAGGATATTCCTAAGACGGCTTTTGCTACTCGTTATGGCCTTTACGAGTACACCGTCATGTCTTTTGGTTTGACTAATGCTCCTGCTTTATTCATGAATCTTATGAACTCGGTATTCATGGAGTATTTGGATAGGTTCGTGGTGGTATTCATCGATGATATCCTTGTCTACTCCAAGAGTGAAGAAGAGCATGCCGAGCATCTTCAGCTTGTGTTGGGCAAGCTGCGTGAGCACCACCGTATGCCAAATTCGGCAAGTGCGAGTTCTGGTTGAAGGAAGTGGCATTCTTGGGCCATGTTCTTTCAGCAGGAGGTGTGGCTGTGGATCCGAGCAAGGTCAGTGATGTGCTATCTTGGGGTCAGCCCAAGTCAGTCACGGATGTGCGGAGTTTTCTTGGTTTGGCTGGCTACTACCGCCGCTTCATCGAGAATTTCTCCAAGATTGCAAAGCCTATGACCGAATTGCTTAAGAAGGACAAGAAGTTTGAGTGGTCATTGCTTGTGATGTGAGTTTTCGGGAACTCAAGAAGCGGTTGACCTCACCCAGTGCTTGTTCTCCCGATATTCACAAGAGTTTTGATATCTTTTGTGATGCTTCTCGTCAGGGCCTGGGTGGTGTTCTTATGCAGGAAGGCAAGGTTGTGGCCTATGCATCGCGGCAATTGAGGCCTCATGAACTCAACTATCCTACTCATGACTTGGAGTTAGTCTGCTGTGGTCCATGCACTCAAGATTTGGCGGCATTATCGATTGGTAACCGTTGTGAGGTGTATTCCGACCACAAGAGCACAAGTACTTGTTCACCCGGCCAGATCTGAACCTCGGGCAAAGAAGATGGTTGGAATTGATCAAGGACTATGACATGGGCATTCGTACCATCCGGCAAGGCCAATGTCGTTGCGGATGCACTCGATCGGAAGGTGTATTGCAACATGTTGATGCTCCAAGAGCGCGACCTACCCTCATTTCGAATTCCAGCGCCTCAATTTGGGTTTGACCGAGCACGGTTCCTTGCTACGTTGGTTGTGCAACCAACCTTGGTGGACCAAATCAAGGCGGCACAATGCATGATGTTGGTGTGAGCCAAATCAAGCGAGAACATCAAGGATGGGATGGCCAAGTGCTTTCGGAGGATGAGCATGGCGTTGTATGGTTTGGGCGGCGCCTTGTGGTTCCTAAGGTCATGGAATTGCGAATTTGATTCTCCGCGAAGCCCATGATTCTCCTTTGTCTATTCATCCGGGCTACCAAGATGTATCGGGATCTTCGTCAAAGGTTCGTGGACCGAATGAAGCGCGAGATTGCGAGTTCGTTGCCGAGTGCGGCGTGTCTTTGTCGTGTGAAGGCCGAGCATCGGCGTCAAAGCAGTCTTCTTGACCTTTGCGGTGCGAGAATGGAAGTGGGATTCGTTGGCATGGACTTCATCACCGGATTGCCCGCTCGTCAAAGGGAATGATGCCATTTGGGTCGTGATCGACAGGTTGACTAAAGTGGCACATTTCCTTCCCGTCAAGACTCAGCTTCGTGTGGGGCCTTTGGCCGAACTTTATGTCTCGAGGATTGTGAGTCTTCACGGTGTGCCGAAGACGATTATTTCTGATCGTGGTGCGCTTTTCACCTCGCGGTTTTGGCATAGTCCGCAGAAGCTATGGGGACCCGCCTTCATTTCAGCACAGCCTTTCATCCTCAGACTGATGGTCAGACGGAGCGAGTCAACCAAGTGTTGGAAGATATGCTCCGTGCTTGTGTTCTTTCCTATGGGAAGAAGTGGGAGAAATGCCTACCATTTGCTGAGTTCTCCTACAACAACAGCTTTCAGGCCAGTCTTGGCATGGCACCATTTGAGGCTTTGTATGGGAGAAGATGCAGAACCCCATTGAACTGGTCAGAGACTGGTGAGCGGCAATTTTTCGGCCCAGATTCGATCAATGAGGCCGAAAGCCAGGTTCAGTTGATCCGCGAGCATCTGCGCACGGCCCAGTCCAGACAAAAGAGCTATGCAGATCGTCGTCGCCGTGAGCTGAGCTTTGAGCCCAATGACTTTGTGTACCTCAAAGTCTCACCCTTGAAGGGCCATCAGCGTTTTGGCATCAAGGGCAAGTTGGCTCCTCGATATGTTGGGCCTTACCGTATCATCGAGAAAGTTGGAGCGATCGCGTCTGATTGGAGCTACCAGCTGCACTTGAGGGTGTGCATGATGTGTTCCATGTTTCACACCTGAAGAGGTGCCTCCGTGTCCCGACTGAGGAAGCTCCATTGGAGGTTCTCGATGTACAGGAGAATTTGACCTACCGCGAGCATCCTGTTCGTATTCTTGAGGAATCTGAACGGAGGACGAGGAACCGTGTCATCAAGTTCCTTAAGGTTCAGTGGTCAAACCATTCTGAAGATGAAGCAACTTGGGAGCGCGAAGATCGCCTTCGTGCAGATTTTCCTTCTTTCTTCTCCGAGTAAACAGAATCTCGGGTCGAGATTCTTGTAAGGGGGGGAGAGTTGTAACATCCCAATTTTGGGCTTGTGTTTCAAATGTAAGAAAATCAGTAGAAATTAAAACTTTTTCTTACATCATGTAATTCCTGTGGTGCCAAGAAATTCTTGTACAAGGAATTATGGAAATATATTGTCACAAGTCTTGTTGATCCAAATCTTGTTATTCCAAAACAATCTTGTCAAATCTTATGATCATCCTCTGGAAATATTTTTCCTAAGTCTCTGTGATGGTATGTGACCCTCTGAAAAATCTCACAATTTTTAGAAATTGTTTGAAAATTTTAGAGGCGATCAAACCTGTTTGACTCTCACCAAACATTCAAACAGAGCCTTGCAGAATTTTTGGAGATTTATTCGCAGCATAAAAATCTCTGAAAATTTTACACAAGGTTAATATCTGAGTTAGCAAGCTCCTGTAAAATTTTCATAATTTTTGGAGTTATTTTGCTACCTCAAACAAATCTTTCAAAGTCTCTGTTTTTATTTCAAAGTCAAACTAGGTTTTACTGTTACTTGGGTTCGAGTCAGACTCGGGCTCGAGCCAATCGACTTGGTTCAGTCAACTAAACGCACCGAGTCACTCTTTAAAACGCGCGGTGAATCTCAACCGTTAGATCTAAATCGCACGGCCCGCGCGCGTGTAAGACTTCGGACCTTCCGGTTGCAGGATTGATTGTCAACCGTTAGATCTCAATCCAACCGCTGTGGTCCTCCGAAACCTTCGGACCCTCCGGTTGCATTTTTGAATCTGAGCCGTTGGATTAGGATCCAACGCTCGCGTACCCCTTCGTTGTAAATGAGAATTGCGACGTGGGGCAATCTGAGCCACCCATCTCTAATCTGAAGGCTCGCAATCTCCCCGTGGTGTTTTAAACCTGGGAGGCGTGGTGCTTTCGTGGCCGTCCGATCTTGATCGTAGGGCTGTGAATCGCCCGAGCTTTTGCGCTGGTCATCTTCAACCTCCCGCCGTGCGAAAACAGTGCAAGGCATGGTGAGGTCATTTCTTGCTCCCTAAAGCCACCCTAGCCGACGTGTAGGAGTATGGGAGGTACACTGAGCTAGGCCATGCCTTAATGCACGCCTTCACCTCCTTTCCTTGTCGGCCGCACCCTGTGCTTTGTGTTTTGCCGCCCGAGAGAGGAGTGGTGCAAACCCTAACACTTTCATGGCCTTATAAACACCCAAACCCCTTCCTGGAGTTTCTTTAGACCACCATCAAGTTTCACTCCCAATATTGGAGCTTAACACCTCAAAAATGGCAAACCGCCATTGTTGACCCGTGGAGCTCCATTGGTGTTCTTGGTGTTCCAGTGGTCCTCCTTCACGTTCTTTGCCCTAACCTTATCTATTTACTTCCTTGAACATTTTCCTCACTTAATTTTGGATTTGATTCTCGTGAATTGTCCAATTTGGGTTTGTTCAAATTCGGCGAATTTGGTCATCTTCTTCCTCACCTCGTGAGTGCTCCATTTTCCAATTACTTGCTCATGTAGTTTCAGAATCATTATGAAGCTATATTGAAGCTTTGGTATCACTCATTTGGCTCGTGGTGTCATTTTCGGGTTTTCTTCTTCAAGTCCCATGAGCTTCCACCGTGGTCAAGCTTCTCCGGCCGTCCTTGTAGCCTCTTCTCGCTAAGGTAGCTTCTTATTAGTCCTTAGAAGCTATGGCACCCATCCTAGGTTTGCAATGGAGCTCATCGCGATTTTCGTGTTTAGCGATAAGCTCCCATTTTCGTTTTCCGCTAGCCGGCGTTCTAGTCCTTCGCGCGGTGAAAATGCTACCCTAGAATCGTTGTGCTATTGCGAATCCATTTTGGTCCTTGGCGGCGCCCGCGCGCCGTCGCCGGCGTTAGCCGTCAAAGACGATCGACTTTGCCTACACGCAGCTCCGTTTCGTCATCTAATTAGGACATATTAATTGCACGATGATCGCTAATCATTAGCTAATTATTGTGTCTTAACCTTTGTCGTTGTGTCACCATCCGAAAGGCCCGAGGGTTTAAAATCAAATCTCAGCAGTCATTAGAATCTAATTAATGTCAATCATTAGAATCATTAATTTGGTCTTAACCGCCCTGCTTAGTCGCTGACTTGTGGGCCCAGTACACTGTGCACGTTGGTTAAATCATTGCGGTCGTGACTCGTAGTCACCGACATGCGTCCCACCCGCGATACCTCTTTTTGAACTTCAATCAATAGCCACCGTCGATCCCTTGATCAACGGCCTAGATCTTGTATGCGTTCGGACCATCCGGTTCCCCTCATCATCTGGACCGCCCATCTTGCGATCTGCGGTGAGATCATGTGTGCAATCGGACCTTCCGCTAGATGTGGGTTCTAAGCCGCTCATCTTTAGATCTGCGGTCGTGGTTCACCGAGGCAACCGCATCGTCCGGTTGCATGCACTCGTTGGGCCGTTGGATCTTGATCCAACGGTGGACCCCGATTAGGTTGGCGCGCGTGCGCTATTTCCAGCGTCGTGGGGTACGTTGGATGTTAAATCTACGGCCCACGGTGTCCACGCTGTTTTCTTTGTTTTGGGTTGTTCTCGTATTTGGTAAGTATTTATTTAACGATCAAAATGATGTAAAAACTTTAGAAACTCATAACTAATTCATTTTAGCTACTTTTTAGTTAATTCCAATGTAATAAATTATGTTATCACTTTAGCTTATTATAAAAATGGATTTAAGCATGTTCCAAAGAGCGTAAAATTGTATAACTAGGAATAACTTGATTTCTGTCATTTTGATTATTCCAAAATAAATAAAACTTTAGAAAATGCATATCTTGCTCGAGTATGTCCAAAATGAATGATTCCAACCTTGATAAATTTGTTATTAGCCCAATGTTAATGTAAAATGATGGTAGGTCCAAGATTGTAATGAAACCTTGATTAATGAGTTAGTACCTATTTTTAGCATTTAGAAAATTCGGAAGACTTATAAAATGCACAAGTAATTCTCTGTAAATGCAAAATATATTTGATAAATTCTAGAAAACCCTCTGTTGGTATACTTCATCAGAAATTAGTTTTGAACATATTTATGCTCCTGGAAAGTGCATTATGCTAATTTTGCATCTTAGAAAAATCATAACTAAATCACTTTAACTCCAAATGACCTGAAATTTTATATGGGTTACCTCTATATCAGTAGGTAGCTACCATAAAAATTCCAGCTTCAAAATCTCTCTAGAAAATAATTTTGCTACAGTGCTAATTATGGCCGAAAATGTATTTTTATGCATTATCTTTTGCGTCACAAATCCAAATTAGGTTTTTCCAGTTTCTATGTCTAGGTATATTCGTATTCTACCTTATGTATAAATTTAAATCGATTTGGATGTTTGTTGCTTGCTCATTGGTTTAAGTGTGGCTCGTCTTATTGGTTGTTCTTGGTTCTTTTGCCTTCGCTTAGGATTCGACATTTGCGGTAATCCCGAGAGCGATCCTCCGCAACCAATTGAGCAACAAAGAAGAAGGCAAGCAGTTTGATCATGTTAATCCCAGATTTTAAGTATTTATGTTGATTACAAATTCTATGTATGCATTGCTACTTTGTTTTAATAGTTGGCCTAGTAGATGCATTTCCTTAGCAAATGATTATCCTCTACTACCATGAGCCTAGGTTACTTGCTGTGATTTAGAGTTCGTGGATGGGCTCTTGTCACTTAGTAGTTGCGAATTAATTGCTTAGCCATGCTTAGCCGGTAGAAATGGGCGGTTATCGACTTGTCGATAACCTTGATCACACAAAACTTATTACGATTTATGATTTCCACCTTGTGCCATGTCTACTTGTGAAAACTAAAACTAAAAGCAAAATGATTTAGACTTGGGCACAATGGTATGTTGGTGTGATTCTCTGGTGTGACTGGAATGGTGCCTAAGTCAACAAGGACCGAACATCTTGTTACACTAAACCAAGCATTTTAGCGTGCTAACCACACTAGAGGGTATGGGACCTCTCTTGACTTAGTACTTTGGCGTGTATTGGCTCCGGGTCGCAGGAGGTCGCAGGAGGGATGGTGTTGGGAGCATTGTAGTGTCCGAAAGACTTCACCGGGATGAGATTTGTTGTCTTTCGCTTGCAATGTAAGCGTATGGTGTTTCTACCCATACGAGCGGCTCGTAGTTAATACACAATATTGGAAAGCGTCTCGTAGGACTTAGCCGTGCCGCATACCTACTAAGTGTGCTTTTGGCTTAAAGGCGATGCAAGTGTGGGTACATTGGTACACCCCTGCAGGGTTAAAACTATTCGAATAGCCTCGTCCTAGGTTATGGACACGCTTGGGGAGGTCTTTCAAGAGTTAGACTACAACCTTTTAAATTAAAACTTGATGGGTGGTACGAATCGGGGATTCGTGCTATGTTGTGGTGACTATTGGGGTAGTCACTTCGTGTGGTTACTTGTATGTATCTGTATTTCATCATACTTTGATAACTAAACAGATTTGCAAAACTTGCTTTTAAAATGTATTACATTATTGCAAATAAAATTGGCTTCATGCAAAATGAGACATACAACCTCCACCTAAATAAGCTTGCATGTAGTTATGAATAGGTCTGCTATTCCACACGTCGATCTTAAGGTACAAAGACAATCTTTGTACTCGGATGCTATACTTAATTGTTTTGTTGCAGAGGAAGAAGGTGAGCCTGAGGGGCCTCACTTTTGCGAGCTGTGTTGTGGTAGTTTGCGGGGCGACTAGCTTGGCGGCCCGGTCGGTTGCCTTGTGGGTGTGTGGCTAACCGGTCGACTTTTGTTCTAGCCATCTTATGGCGCTTTTGCTTCCTCTGTCATTTCTTGTATTTTGTTCTATTTGGCCGGTCGGCTCTCTTTTGTAATAACTTTACTTTATGTTGTTGTTGAACTTAGTGATATTGTTGTATGGAAATGATGTGTAATTTTGTGATGATGCGCATATGTTGCAATTCTGGGAAACATATGTCCATCGAGGCTTAGAATGTTTAATTAGTAATGCTAGAACCATTTGGAGGTTAAGTGTTACTAGTTAAATATTCCGGTCCTCACAGATCCCGACCACCTTTAGGCGCGAGGACCTCCTCCGTGGGCGCCGTACGTGCACTAGTCGTAGCCGTGGGATTCAATATCAGCGGCTAAGACCTCCCCTAGGCGCGATGAGGTCTTTGCGCCCAGGTGCTCGTGCGGGTTTTGGCATCTGAGATCGTGAGCCGTGCGATCTTTGATCAACGGCCCACAACCTCCCCAGTTTTGTTGGTTTTCCAGATTTAGTTCCGAGAGCTTTTATTTGCACGTATTAATTGTTTTAAACTTCAAAATTGCATATCTTTTTCTCTGTAGCTCAAAATTTAACAAACCAAAGTTCTATAAATGCATCTGTTAAAGTACCTTAGCTTAGTATAGGTTTTGCAGTAGTCTTTAATACTGAAATTAATCATGTCTTAGATTTATAACTTAGAAAAATCATAACTAAATCATTTTAACTCCAAATGACCTGAAATTTTATATGGGTTACCACTATGCCAGTAGGTAGCTACCATAAAAATTTCAGCTTCAAAACCCTTCTAGAAAATGTTTTTGCTACAGTGCTAATTATGGCCGAAAATCTGTTTTTAGGTAATATCTTTTGCACCACAAATCCAAATTAGGTTTTTCCAGTTTCTATGTCTTGGTATATTCGTATTTCACCTTGTGTATAAGTTTCGTCGCATTTGAATAATTTTTGCTTGCTCGTTTGTTTTAGTGCGGCTCGTCTTATTGGTTGTTCTTGGTTCTTTTTTGCCTTTTCGCTTAGGATTCGACATTTGCGGTAATCCCGAGAGCGACCCTCCACAACAGTTTGAGCAACAGCAAGAAGGCAAGCAGTTTGATCATGTTAATCCCAGTATTTTAAGTATTTATGTTGATTACAAATTCTATGTATGCATTGCTACTTGTGTTCATAGTTGGCCTAGTAGATGCATTTCCTTAGCAAATGATTATCCTCTACAACCATGAGCCTAGGTTACTTGCTGTGATTTAGAGTTCATGGATGGGCTCTTGTCACTTAGTAGTTGCGAATTAATTGCTTAGCCATGCTTAGTTTCGGTAGAAATGGGCGGTTATCGACTTGTCGATAACCTTGATCACTTAAAACTTATTATGATTATGATTTCACCTTGTGCCATGTCTATTTATGAAAACTAAAAACTGAAAACAAAATGATTTAGACTTGAGCACAATGGTATGTTGGTGTGATTTTCGGGTGTGACTGGAATGGTGTCTGAGTCAACAAGGACCGAACATCTTGTTACACTAAACCAAGCATTTTAGCGTGCTAACCACATTAGAGGGTATGGGACCTCTCTTGACTTAGTACTTTGGCGTGTATTGCCTCGGTCGCAGGAGGTCGCAGGAGGGATGGTGTTGGGAGCATTGTAGTGTCCGAAAGACTTCACCCGTGATGGGATTTGTTGTCTTTCAGCTTGCAATGTAAGCGTATGGTGTTTCTACCCATACGAGCGGCTCGTGGTTGATACACAATATTGGAAAAAGTCTCAGAGGACTTAGCCGTACAAAGATACCTTCGAAGTGTGCTTTGTGGCTTAAAGGCGATGCAAGTGTGGGTACATTGGTACACCCTGCAGGTTAAAACTATTCGAATAGCCTTGTCCTAGGTTATGGACGCGCTTGGCAAGGTCTTTCAAGAGTTAGACTACAACCTTTTAAATTAAAACTTGATGGGTGGTACGAATCGTGATTCGTGCTATGTTGTGGTGGCTATTGGGATAGTCACTTCCGTGGTTACTTGTATGTATCTTTACTTACTCATTACTTTGATAACAAAACAGATTTGCAAACTTGCTTTTAAAATGTATTACATTATTGCAAATAAAGTTGGCTTCATGCAAAATGAGACATACAACCTCCACCTAAATAAGCTTGCATGTAGATTATGAATAGGTCCGCTATTCCACACGTCGATCTTGCGGGTACAAAGACAATCTTTGTACTCGGATGCTATGCTTAATTGTTCTCATTGCAGAGGAAGAAGGTGAGCTGAGGGCCTCACTTTTGTGAGTCGTGTTGTGGTAGCTATGGGCGACTAGCTTGGCGGCCCTCGGTTGCCTTGTGGGTGTATAGCTAACCTGGTCGACTCTTGTTCTAGCCATCTTATGGCACCTTTTGCTTCATTGTCATTCTTGTTTATTGTTCTATTTGGCGGTCGGCTCTCTTTTGTAATAACTTTACTTTATGTATGTCGTTGTTGAACTTAGTGATGTATGTTGTATGGAAATGATGTGTAATTTTGTGATGATGTGCATATGTTGCAATTCTGGGAAACATATGCCCATCGAGGCTTAGAATGTTTAATTAGTAATGCTAGAACCATTTGGAGGTTAAGTGTTACTAGTTAAATATTCCGGGTCCTCACAGCTTCCTGCAGACTATGCCAAAACCGAGAGGTGAACAGAGAACCACGATCTGACACAATTGTTCGTGGCACACCATGCAGACTCACAATGCGGGATATGTAAAGATCCGCTAGCTGATTCACATCAATCTTTGATCGCACAGGAAGGAAGTGAGCCACCTTCGTCAACCGATCGATGATAACCCATAAAGCATCCTTCCCTGAAGCAGTACGGGGCAGACCAGTGATGAAGTCCATGCCCACGGAATCCCATTTCCACTCTGGTATAGGCAAGGGCTGAAGAAGACCTGCTGGACGCTGATGCTCGGCCTTGACACGACAACATACATCGCATCTGGCAACGAACCTAGCAATCTCACGCTTCATGCGAGTCCACCAGAATCTCTGACGCAGATCTTGGTACATTTTAGTGGCCCCGGGATGGATGGACAAAGGCGAATCATGGGCCTCCTGGAGAATCAAATCCCGCAACTCCGGGACCTTTGGGACCACGAGACGCTGCCCAAACCATACAACACCGTGCTCATCTTCTGTGAAACACTTGGCTGATCCATTCCTGATGTTCTGCTTGATTTTACCCACACCATCATCGATTGTTGTGTTGCCTTGATTTGATCCACCAAGGTTAGTTGCACAACCAAAGCAGCAAGGGAACCATGCTCAACCAAACCCAAGTTGAGACGCTGAAATTCTGCAAGAAGTGCCGGTTGCTGCTCTTGGATCATCAAAGTATTGCAATACACCTTTCGGCTAAGTGCATCGGCAACCACATTGGCCTTGCCAGGATGATACTGAATACCCATGTCATAATCTTTGATCAATTCCAGCCATCTCCTCTGCCTGAGATTCAGATCTGGCTGAGTGAACAAGTACTTTAAGCTCTTGTGATCGGAATACACCTCACAACGGTTACCGATCAAATAATGCCGCCAAATCTTGAGTGCATGAACCACTGTAGCAAGCTCCAAATCATGGGTGGGATAGTGAGCTCATGAGGTCTCAACTGCCTAGATGCATAGGCAACTGCTTTGCCTTCCTGCATGAGAACGCATCCCAGTCCCTGACGAGAGGCATCGCAATAGATATCGAAGCTCTTGTGAACATCGGGAAGAGTAAGGACTGGAGCTGAAGTCAAACGCTGTTTGAGCTCCTGAAAGCTCTCATCACAAGCAGAGGACCACACAAACTTCTTATCCTTCTTAAGCAATTCAGTCATCGGCTTTGCGATCTTGGAGAAGTTCTCGATAAAGCGGCGGTTGTAGCCCGCTAAACCGAGAAAACTCCGAACATCAGTGACTGACTTAGGCTGGCCCCAAGATAGAACATCGCTGACTTTGCTGGGATCCACAGCTACGCCTCCAGCTGAAAGAACATGGCCCAAGAATGCCACTTCCTTCAACCAGAACTCGCATTTGCTGAACTTTGCATACAGCTGGTGTTCCCGCAATTTGCCCAAAACAATCTTCAGATGCTCAGCATGCTCTTCTTCAGTCTTGGAATAGATAAGAATATCATCAATAAACACCACCACGAACTTATCCAAATATTCCATGAATACCGAGTTCATGAGGTTCATGAAATAAGCTGGAGCATTGGTTAAGCCGAAAGACATGACGGTATACTCGTAAAGACCATAACGAGTAGTGAAAGCCGTCTTCGGAATATCCTCAGCCCTGATCCGGACTTGATGATATCCCAATTTCAGGTCAATCTTGGAGAACACCTGAGCTCCAGACAACTGGTCAAAAAGATCATCAATGCGAGGCAGCGGATATTTGTTCTTCACCGTCACCTCATTGAGCGGACGGTAATCAACACACATGCACAAAGTCTTGTCCTTCTTCTTCACAAAAATCACCGGACAACCCCAAGGAGATGAACTAGGAGGGATGAAACCCTTTGCTTGGAGCTCACCAAGCTGCTTCTTCAATTCTTCTAGCTCATTGGGAGGCATTCGATCTGGCGCCGAGATAGGGCGAAGACGGCAAAGAACTCGATGACAAACTCGGATCTCGAACCGAGGCATCCTGTAAATCATCAGGAAAAACATCCTCAAAATCACAAACAGTAGGAACCTCCTGAATCTTCAAAGCTGGCTTTGCTACAAGTGCACAAAGGTATGACCCTTGCAGCTGCGGGGAAAAGCCAACCTGTTCGCCGGAAAGGTTGGTGAGGAAAACCACCTTCTTGGCACAATCGATCTGTCCCATGTGTTGGGACAACCAATCCATGCCCAGAATTACATCCAGGCTCGCTGAGTCGAGCAGGATGAGATTTGCCAAGAATCCCACTCCTTTGACTTCGACAAGAACATCCCGACATTGAAAATCAGCTCTCATTTCCGACCCCGGAGAGCGAATGAGCAAAGGAACTCCCAAAGGAACACAGTGAAGACCACTAGCAGCAGCAAATGATCTCGAAATAAAAGAATGCGATGCTCCAGAATCAAACAATACTGCAGCAGGACGATAATTAACAAGAAGTGTACCCATCACGACATCTGGCGCCTCCTGAGCCTCCTCAGCTGAAAGATGGTTGACTCGACCGCTGCTCGCACCCTGGGTCTTCTGGATGACCTTCTGGTCAGGTGGGTGACCACTCCCCTGCCCGCGTCCTCCATTAGGACGAGGGGCTGCTGCAACACTCTGAGGGCAAGCGTTGGCGTAGTGGCCCTTGTTGTGGCAGCGAAAACAAGTAACCTCAGCCGCCGGATTGCGGAGGCCACCCTGCTACTGGATCGCAGGCGCACGTGGCCTGCGGTGGACGAAGAACTGGC
This sequence comes from Ampelocalamus luodianensis, assembly GCA_036346255.1. Taxonomy (NCBI): domain Eukaryota; kingdom Viridiplantae; phylum Streptophyta; class Magnoliopsida; order Poales; family Poaceae; genus Ampelocalamus; species Ampelocalamus luodianensis. Next base: position 47,238,835 of record CM070625.1, on the reverse strand, counting down.
GCTGATGGCCTCGGCGCTGGTGGAGCAAAAGAGCGGGCCCTTGGTGCTGGCCCAGCCCGAGGACGAGCGAGGCTGGCGTGAGTAGACTGATGTGCCTCCCATTTGCGCTTGCGGGACTCACCCAGCGCCTTTGCCTTGTGCTCGGCAACAATGGCCTTATCAACCAAGGCCTGAAAGTCGGGGAAATCCACAATAGACAGCCTGTCCTGCAGCTCCTCGGACAGGCCATCCATAAACTTCTCCTGCTTAGCCTCATCTGAGGCCACCTCCCCCGGAGCATAACGAGCCAAATGATTGAACTCGTACAGGTACTCCGTCACAGACTTGCGCCCTTGCTTGAGCGCGAGAAATTCTTTCTTTTTCAGCTTCATCAGGCCATCAGGGATGTGGGCCCGACGAAAAGCTGATCTGAACTCCTCCCAGGTGACTACATGGCCCGCGGGCTGCATGGTGAGATAGTTCTCCCACCATGAAAGTGTTGCGCCCTCAAGCTGGTGGGACGCGAAAAGTGCCTTCTCCTGGGCCTGACACTGAGCAATGTTGAGCTTTCGCTCAACCATGCGCAGCCAATCATCCGCATCGAGAGGGTCCTCAGAGAGGGAGAAAGTCGGCGGCTGCGTACGGAGGAACTCTGCAAGTCCCCCGCGAGTCTGGTGCCCGCCACCACCGGCAGGAGTGGAGGTATTCCTAGCAATAATCTCCAAAATGCGCGTCTGGTCCATGCGGTTTCGCTCGATCTGAGCGAGAACCTCAGCCATGGTCGGAGGTGGGGGAAGCTCCTCATCATGACCAGCCTGCTGACTGCCACGCGTCCTCCCGGCCATCCTGTTTTGCTAAGATAGGTTAGTGCCAAACTTAGAGCAAGAAATCAATAAATCGCCAAAACAGTTTAAAGACAGCACGAACTAAACGCAAAACTTCAAGTCACAAAGCCAATTGACAAAATTTAGAGACTTAGCAGACTTACAACACATTTTACCCTTATGTTCCCACAATTTTCTTTTTGTTAGATTAATCTTCCATGGTTCTCCCAAAACTAATTCAACCGGTAGTAACTATCTTTTGAAAGGAAAGAGAGAAACCAAGTTTTTAAACTGAAATTAGAGTAAGATGAGAGTAGAAGGCTAAGATAGATAAGGAGTAAAACCCTGAGCACCTGCCTAAGTTTTCATAAACCCTTTTTATATTTTGCAAATAATCCTTTCCAGAATATCCTAAGGACGACTATGCTTGGGTTGCTACGGTCAGAATGGCTCTGATACCAACTTTGTGAGGACCCCAATTTATTTGTCTTGTAATGCTTAACCAACCACCTGGTCCTAGCATCACAAATCAAATAAACTGTGTCTCGAGATATGTATACTTCCCAGAAAGCAGTATACACACCTCATAACAAAATTATGCATCAACTCCATTCCAAACATAGAGTCCAAACAACACACTACCAAACGGAAGATAAACAGATAGTAGAGTTATTACAGACAAAGGCCGACAGGCCACAAGATACACGAATAAACCAGAACGACAGCGGAAGCATAAGTGCCATAAGATGGCTATAAACAAAGCCAATCAGTGTGCCTCCAACCCACAAGGCATCTGACCGGACCGCCAAGTCTAGTCGTCCAACACAAAGCGGCAGCACAACTCACAAAAGTGAGGCCCTTGGGGCTCACCGTCTTCCTCTGCAACAAAAACATTAAGCAAAGCCAATGAGTACAAAGATTGTCTTTGTACCCGCAAGACTGACGTGTGAACTAGCAGACCTATTCATATGCTACATGCAGGCTTATCTGGTGGAGGCCATATGTTTCATTTGCACAAAGCCAGATTTGTTTACAATAAAGTAATACAGTTTGAAGGCAAGTTTGCAATTCATTTTTACTGTTGAAATAACTGCGAAATAAAGATAGATACAAGTAACCACCTAGAAATGACTATCCCAATAGTCACTACAACATAGCACGAATCCCCAGATTCGTACCACCCATCAAGTTTTAATTTAAATGTTGTAGTCTAGTTCTTACGGGGCGTATCCGAGCGTGTCCATAACCTAGGACGAGGCTATTCGAATAGTTTTAACCCTGCAGGGGTGTACCAATGTACCCACACTTCAGACCGCCTTTAAGCCACGCACACTTCCGGTATGCCGCACTGACTAAGTCCTACGAGACTTTTTCCAATATTGTGTATTAACTACGAGCCGCTCGTATGGATAGAAATCCATACGCTTACATGGTAAAGCCGAAAAGACAACTACCCACTCAGGATAAAGCTTTTCGGACAACTACCATGCTCCCACCTCCATCCCTCCTGCGACCTCCTGCGACCCGGAGCCAATACACGTCAAAGTACTAGGTCAAGAGAGGTCCCATATACTCTAGTGTGGTTAGCACGCAAAATGCTCAGTACGGTGGCGCAAGTAACTCGGTCCTTAACTGACTCGGGCACCATTCCAGTCACACCCAACAGACCACACCAAACATACCGTTGTGCCCAAGTCCAAATCATTTTGTTTTCATTTTTATTTTTCACAAATAACATGGCAAAATGCTGAATCATAAAGTTTTAATAATTTTTGTGTGATCAAGGCTACCGACTAAAGTCGATAACCGCCCAGTTCTACCGATAGCTAAGCATGTCTAAGCAATTTGACCCGGATCTACTAAGTGAAAAGAGATCATCCAGCGATCTCTAATCACAGCAAATAACCTAGGCTCAGATAGTAGAGATTAATATTTTGCCTACAGGATATGCATCTACGGATTTAACTAATCAATTTAACACAAATTAAGCAATGCATACATACAGCTGAAACAAAATATTAGACTTTAAAATACTGGGATTATCATGATCAAACTGCTTGCCTGGCTGCTGCTGCTCAGAATGCCCAACCTGTTGCAGAGGATCGCTCTCAGGGTTACCGCAAATGTCGAAGCCTACCGATTGAACAAATAACAGCGAATAAGAACGAATAACACCGACAAAACTCAAACAAACACAACAGCAAAACATTCCAAGCTTTACACAACAGCCTAAACATGTTTTAACAAAATTTTAGAAGCAGAGAACAACTTAATTTTAAGTTGTTATGAATTTTCTAGGAATTTCCTAAGCTAACAAAACACATGAAAGCATCAGTTAATTACTTAACAAAATTTCATGAACAGAAACAGTGCTTAAAACCCGTCCTGATAATTAGTATACTAAAAATGAAAATTTACAGAGTTGGTTTTACTGGATTTGGACAATTATAAAAAGAGATAAGCATTTTCTAATTTGGAAATTACATAATACAACATTAAATTAACAAATTTTTGCTAACAGAGACATGGTTGAAACTAATTTTAGTAAATAGTACAATTAAAATGAAAATTATCAGCACTGGTTTCATGCAATTTGAAGAAAAATTGAATTAGTTATGAATTTTCTAAGTTTAAATGAATTAACAGCACAACAGAAAACCATTACAGAAATACTAAGGCATTTAATACTTTTTCTACCGGCAATCAGCTAGCCCCAGACACTGACAGCGGGCCCAGCGAATGTGCTGACCAGCACAGCCCGCCCACCGAAGGTGACGTCGAAGGCGTATTCAAATAATACGTCTTCGGCTTATCAAAGTGTAATCCTAACATACTCTCACAGAGAAATACGCTTCCCAACAGAGAAAACGAAGTATCAGAGCTACACAACCACTAATCGACAAAGATGGACCCACATGGCGTTGACTCGAGAGCAAATAACGGGCTGGATTAAAGATTCTCTAAACGCGATAACAGGGAGGGCCCACCAGTCAGTGATACAGCTAAACGGCGATTAAGAACTAAAGGGGGAGGTTAGAGCTAACGTTGCCGGCGGCTCACCGACGACCACGGGGACGGCGGCGCGGCCGCGCAACTGTTCTTGCGAACCAGGAGGTCTCAGGGCGAGTGAGTTATACCTTCAGGTTCGCAACGATCTCGCGAACCCGGCGACGGTGATGCGGAGTCCGATGGTCACCGGAGTTGAGCTCGCGACGACCGGAGGCGGAGAAGAAAGTGCGGTGCTCGCGGAGAAGACGCTGTGAGCTTCGAGAAGACCCCGGAAGGTGCGCCTCAGCTCCGCCTTGCTCCCAGGAAGGATAAGCCCCAGCTTACGACGACGGAGGAGAACGGAGGTGGTCGGAATTTAGGCGGCGGCGCTTCACCGAGCTTGGAGAAGAACGCGCCGCACAGCCTCAACGATGCACCGAAGATGAAAATGAAGCCACCATTAGATTCAGTGCATCAGTGCGATCCTAAGGAACTAAGTGACGAGGCTAGAGACTCACCAGATCACAAACGAGCTCACGGAGCAGAGATCACCAGAAGCGGAGACGATGACACCGCTCCTGATGATGCACGGGACGATAAGGACCCGTGATAGGCAAAATGGGTGCGGCGAGTAGAGTGGATCACGATGGTACGGTCGCGGGAACAAGGGCGGCACTAACACGGCGACGCTGCCTTCGGCTTCAACTCCGGCCGAGACAAAGAAACGGGTGGAGAAAGCACGAGGAAGCAAGGGAGAAAAAGTGGGTGAACTCAGAGGCTTTATGAAGTCGCGGCGATGCCTCCCAGCCGGACACGATGGTAAAAAGGTGGCAGCGACGAGGTACGTGGCACTCAAGCGCGAGCGGCCGCGAGCTCCGGTGAGACGCGGAGAAGACGAGGGCGATGCTTACAGGTGGGGTCCACTTGTCAGCGACTGTGACAAAGCGGTGCGAGACGGGGTCTGATGCGGCGCGACGAGCTGGTTCGACTAGATCAAGATTGTGCTGACCGTTGGATCTGAGATGGACGGTCGGGATCCCTGTATGCATTCGGACCGGTCGAATGCATACGCAACGTGGATCGTTCGATTCGCATCATACGGTCAAGATTGGGCGGTGCAGCTAGTTGACGCGATCGAGCCGAGCGGCGCGGTCGGACTTGAGCCAGGCTTGGGTTCGAGCCAGAGGAACAGTGATTCCAGATTTGAATTAGAAAGATAGAGAAAGTTTGGGGAATTTTTAGAGGTAGCTCCTGAGCTCCAAAAATTCTGAAATTTTTATGGGAGCTTACTGGAACAGAGGACAACCTTGTGTAATTTGTCCAGGAGTTTTTATGCACTAGATTTTTCCCAATAAAATTCACAAGCTGCTGTCCAGAGGTTTGACCAGATTTCTAAATTGGTTTGACTTGGGCATTTGAAATAGCAATTAAAATCTAAAAATTGTGAAATAATTCAGGGAGGTAAATAGGATGATCAAGATGATAGGAAAAATAATCTCAGAGGATGATCACAAATTTGAAGGCTAAGAATTTGCTGACAACAATTTCCATTCACAAGAATTTAATTCTAGAAAATGGAAATTGCTAGGGAAAATTTGGAAAACGACCAAATGATTTGGTGAGACAACAAGAGTTTTTATTTATCCTGAAAATTTACATTTGAAATACAAACCCTAAGTTAGGGTTGTTACAACAAGATGCTGAACATAAGCAATAATAAGTTTTGTGTGATCAAGGTCATCGACTAAGTCGATAACCGCCCAATTCTACCGGTAACTAAGCATTGCTAAGCATCATATCGTAAAGGCAATAAAAGATCATAAATCATTCACTGGGCTCTAATTCACCAGTGAGGATAATAACTTATGGTTGTGGTAGGGGGTGAACAATTTCAGGAAAACTATGCAATGGGATTAACTACCTTTATACGACAAAATTAACTTTGACATAAAGAAGCATGCATACTTAGTTTTTGCAAACAAGATATTAGAATTTAAAAGTAATAGGAACAATATGATCAAATGATGCTACATCTGCTTGCCTTGTTGGAGATCACTTTCTTGCTGCAGAGGATCACTCACGCAATCAATAATTTCTTCGGAACCTATCGCAAGAACGAGAAAATTCCAATAAGAACAAAGAACACCAAAAGAAACTCAAAAGCCAAAGTCATCCAAATCCCATGAAATTTATACAGCAGTAAGGGCATGATTTTTAAATGAATTTAGCAAAAAGAATCAAGTCATTTGGACTAAACATGAAAAAGTTATAGCCTAAACAATTTTTCTCAGCTTGGAAATTCCAAATTAAATTAATTTTGGTTATTGTTCATAGCACAAATTTCCATAAAGATCTAGAACCTGAAATTTTTGTGGTCGATAGAACATGGCATTTTAAGAACAGCAAAAGTGAGTTTACTCAATTTAGAGTTAAAATGAATTACTTATGATTTTCCTAAGTTGTGAAACTAGAACATAACATTTTTCAGAGGTACATACAAGAACAAAACCTATTCCATATTAAAGTATACTAACAGAGGAGTTTTACAAGATTAAGTTTGCCCAGTTTGGAGTTATACAGAAAAAGTTATGCATTTTACAAGTTTTAATTGAATTTCTGGAATATCAAATAATGGCTGAAACAAGTTAATATTGTTTACAAAATTTTCTGGCACAGAACAATGTCTAAATGTATTTTTAGATTAAACTTGGGTTAAACATGAATTTAACACAGTTGGAATCATCTAAAAAGGAAGTAAAATGAATTAGATATGAGTTTTTAAAGTTTAATACAATTTTCAGTTGACAAATAAGGGCTTACCAGAATTAAACAAATCCAACTCAAAAGAAAAGATGTGGAACTACGCGGGCCGTCGATCGTGAATCGAACGGCCCATGTGCCAGGGCCGAATGAACGCGCACAGCGCCGCACGCGACCCACAGTTGGATTAGATCCAACGGCCCGCATGGGATGGGATATTCGGACTTCCCGAATGCCTCCCCAAATCTGGGCCAAAGATCTAGAAAGGAACGGATCAGATCAAGGATTCCTTCAGAGGACCGAACGCAATAGAGATCGGGGCCGCAGATCTCAAAATGAATGGCAACAGAGGACTTGACTTGCTAAAACACCTAAAGTGCTGAGGCGGTCTAGGCCGTTAGATTAAGATATGACAGTCCAGAGCTGACGGGGAGGTCCTAAAGCTAAGGATTTAACGGAGGAGGTCTGGGACGGCTAAGATCTACCAGAGGAGGTCCTGGACGGCCTAGATCTAGACTGGGGAGATCTCAACGTCCAGATTTACGCCAGAAGGTCCTAATGGTAGAGATCTATACGGAGGGAGGTACCGATGGTTAAGATCTCACAGGGGAGGTCTTAACGGTCGAGATCTACACAAGGAGGTCCGCAAAGATGAAGTCTTAACAGAGGGAGGTCTTAACGGCTCAGATCTCCGCTAGGAGGTCCTGAACGGTCAAGATCTGCCCGGGGGTGGTCCTAAGGTTAAGACTTGTGGAGGGGGAGGTCCTGAGGTTTTCTTTGCAAAAGACTAAGGGGTGGTCTTTTGCAAAGAGGACCCCAAGGTAGGTCCCGAGGGTGGTTTTTGCAAAAACGACCACGAGGTGGTCTTTTCGTGCGGGGTTGATCTAAACGGCTAAGATCGAACCAGGGAGGTCCTAAACGGCTAGGATCAAATCCGGGGGAGGTCCTACCACTAAGGCTTTCGCGAGGGAGATCCTACGGTTAAGATCTAACCTCCAAGAGATCATTAATGGTTTAGATCTAATCTAGGAGGTCCTGAGGGTTGTCAAGGAGGTGGTTTAACGTACGACAATAGGAAACGCGGCCCACATGTAAGCGACACGAGAGCCATTTCTGACAGCCATTAAGTGCTAATCATCAAGCTACAGTGACTGTCCGAGTAAGGCACGACAAGAGCCCGAGCGCAAGGAAAAGCTCATCGCCGACGATGTAGACCACGCCGACATGAACCAATGGCACCAATGGGTTCACAATAGTGTTGTGCACCCACCGGGCCCACTCTCGACGGCGGTGACGGCCTAGAATGTCGGCGACCCGGAGAGAGGTGATGAGGACCGACACGGCTAAACATGAAAAACACAAGGAGCTCCGCATTGTTTTGAAAAGCAGGTGCCCACACCTCTAGGGACTAATAAGAGGTTACCTGAGGACAAAGAAGGTCCCGAGGTGGTCAGAGAAGCCCTAGCGAAGAAGGAGCTGGCCGGAGTTGGGGAAGACGATGGAAAAGGGAGGTCTGAATGAAAAGGAGTGACCTAGAGTAAAGATAACTTCAATAAAGCCCAAACAAAGTCCATGAGGACATTATTTGAAAGGTTGGGCTACTTACAGGCACTGAGGAAGAAAGGAATGAGTTTGGCCGACAAAGAGAAAATCCCCAAGTTTGGCAATCTCTGCAAGGGTCAAACAAAACAAGTTAGGGGAAATGCTCAAGGTGACCAAATGAACAAGTTAGTACTCCAAGAGTTGCAATTGAAACACTGGAGCCCGGATGTCCTCGAGGAGCTCCAAGGTCTGGCAATGGCGAAGAGGGTGCTCTCGGGTGTTTGAGCTTAAACGACAGAGAGGGAAGCTAGGGTTGCAAAGTGGTGTTGAAAAAGAGCTAAAAAGGGAGCTCAAGGGACTCAAATAGCTGGAGAGCAAGGAGAAGCAAGGGTAGTGCCCCACAGGTGCACCTAGTCAAAAGTTCCTGCCATGGGCGTACTTGAAATGACAGGGGCAGGTAAAATGGAGACTTTGGGGGCAAAGCTCTGGCACACATTTGAAGGGCAACGGGTAGGCTACACTAGCACAAATTAAAAAATTCTACCCGTAAACCAAGATCACTGCAGTTATAGATCACGGTCTTACCACTAGACGCGCAGGTGCGGAAGTTGATGCAGCACGTCGGGGCAGTGTAGTCGTATTCAGTTGATGCAGTACGTCGGGGCAGAGTAGTCGTACTACTTCCTCGTCCTCGTCACGGCGTCCCACGTACAGCTCCTTTCTTGCGGTTCATCCCAACTCCACAGATGTAGCGCCTTCAAAGGTATCCACACGTACGGGAGGAAGCGACGCACACCGGACTACTAGATCCGCGCGAGCGACTAGGGCGTGGGAGGGGTGGCGGCCAGGGTTTGAGGATGTCACGAAAAACTCATCCATCAACCAGTGCGCCCCTGCCCTCCTTTTATAGACGTCCTTATAATGGGCTTCTACGAATAGAGGCCCATTAGGACTCAATGTCCAGTCTAATTCGGATCCAATCCGAATTAGGCTTCAGCCCCTTAAGTGTGTGACCCTATGGTTCACGTATGTTTAGACATGACGCAAGTACACATACTTGGTCAATAGTTGGTAGTGGCCTCTAGAAAGACGTGCCAACTCCTAAACACACGTAAAGATCATATCGGACGAACCATCACAACGTTATGTATATGCCAATCCCTTTGCCTCATGATATTCGGTCGAGCTCCAAGCTGACCACTCTTTCTCGATCCTGTGATCCGGAATCCATTACTAGGTTAACTCTTAACCTTAAGTAGCATGGCCATGCATTTCTGGATCCGATCACTCGAGGGGCCCAGAGATATCTCTCTCAGGTAGAGAGGGGCAAATCCCATCTTGACTGACCATGCCTCGCAGCATGCTTCATGACAAACCCGAAAGCTACCTTTATAACTACCCAGTTACGGAGTAGCGTTTGATAGCCCCTAAGTAGGTCGATTCACATCTCAAGTACATGCGACAATCTCAGGTCTAAGGACAAGGCGTACACACTGTGTAGAGAGAACCATAAGAATAATTACTATGTCTCATGTTGGGTCGGTCCAACCCCATGTTCTAAACATGTGTCCACATTATTGGTTTGACATCTCCATGTCTATGACCTGTGAAACATGGTCATCAACCGATACATGTGCTAATCCATCATTCACGTGTGTCCTCACATGAACTCCGACTAGGGACAACTTTAGAATAACCATACAAGTAAAGAGTTTCACAAACAAGTCACATACTTGTTAATCAACACAAAGGCAATATTCAAGGAACATTTATTAAATCATGGATACAATGAAATATCATCATCAATATGATTGCCTCTAGGGCATATCTCCAACAACATTTAATGCTTAGCAGCAAAGGAGCCGTTGACAGGGACGAGTGGGATGTGACAAAGCTCTGCTCCTCTGCCATGGTGCTTGTGCACGAGGAAGGAGAAGAATAGGTGCGGTGAGGGCCCACTAGCCAATGAGAGATCCAAAGTGAACTGGCTATGGAATATAACGGTTGGGGTTAAACATTGAGATCGAATTGGGGAGGTCTTGACGGTTGGATTTGAAACGAAGGGCCCCAATTTTAAGTGAGGTTCGGAGGTCCTAATGTTCAAGGAGATCCGAGGCGTAGATCAAGATATGGACGGCCCACGATTACTAAGGCGCAACGCACACATGACCACAGGTGGTCTGGAGGGTTGTCTTTGCAAAAGACCAACGGGGGGAGGGTCTTTGCAAAACGCCAAAGACGGTCTGAGGTGGTCTTTGAGGAGGTCTTCAACTAGGTCCTAGAGGAGGTCTTTGAGGAAGACTGATGGAGGCGGGGTGTCCCGATCTTTCGATGAGATTGATAAATATCGATTTTGGTGGAGGTGACTCTCGCGATCCGACTACAATCGTACGACGACACTTGCACCTTAGCAATCGTTGAACCAACTCCGAGATGTTATTGACTTTGCTGGAAGCGCGATCAACCTGACCACGAAGGCCTATTCCTGCATGCAATCGAAGAACACGCAAGAACAAGATAAAACGCAATCTGAAATTGCAAATATGGATTGAAATATTTATAAGTTGGGATTCCGAAAGCTGTCTTGACAGGTGGTCGTCCGACACAACTGAAGAAAAGAAGTTTGCACAATGGCTAAACCTTAACTCAACGAAATCCCAGAAAACTAGAGGGGGTGTGGCCTCCTTATATAGGGGAGGAAGAGCCACAAATCTAAAAGAAATAGCGGGGAGGGGCTAAACTCGTAGGTTACTGTTCACGTGAACAGTAACCACAACTCTAGGTGGGCCGCCGGCGTATGGGCCAAGTTGAGTTCGATTACAAAGCCCAGGTTGGCCCAAACAGGTGATATGACGCCTTATTTAGATGATTGCGATCAGTCTAGAAGGAATTTGAAGGTGAGGTCAGATCCGTTTGAAAGAGGACGAAATAAGCTTTCAATCAAGTACTCGTGGACCTCCAACGGACTCCGTATGTGAAAGTTATGCATGTTTTAAGTTGGTGTTGTCAAGCTGATTCTGGAGGCCGAACTGGATTCCAAAACAGGTCCAGCTCGAATTGCTTGCTTGTCTTAGACCAAAAGTGACATGGTGCTGCACATATATATATATATATATATATATATATATCATCATCATCATTAGGTAGCATCATATAGTTCATATAATATAAAAACACTCCTAAAAACAAGCTCACCTGATAATTTAAGTGAAGCGTACGAGCTCTTATACTTGGAACAGTAAGCATAGTAAATATGGTTATATCCATAGGGGTCATGTCCTCATCATCCTCCCTTTCTTGAAAACAAAGCCGTCATCGGCTTTTGATAAGCTGAAAATAGGGTAACAAAGAAGCCAAAGTGTATGCATGGTATATGTATATGTCATCTGTTTTAACGGTTCTTCGTTGTTGCACAATTAATGTTAGAAGACAACAGTGACCATAAAAAATCATTGTATTATTAACCCAAGAGTAATCATATATGTGAATGATCAAAACAAAAGTTCTCACACAACAATTATTGCAACTAGTTTTGCAAATGTAAGTGAAGCGTTTATGCAATTCAAATCTCTGAAGTTGTAAACTTGCAGGGGTAGCACATATGGGCAAATCTACAACTTCTGGAATCAAACAAAATTTATCCATATAATCAGATTTCAATCGAGCAATAGCAAATTCATCTAGCAATGGTAAAAATATTTGTAAGTTCTTCCATAATTCAACATCTTCATTCAGATTGTCCACACTAGATGGTGTAATAAAAGGTGAACACATAGGCATAGGATGAGCACTAAATTTTATTTTACTCTCATATTGAACAAGATTCAGCACACAAGAATTGTTGTTCAAAACAGCAAGTTTTAATTTATCCATGTAATCACAAGTTATGCATATTCGATAAATAATAAATTGATTGTCTACACCATAATCTCCAATCAAATTAAACTTATACCCAGGGGTGTAGGCACTAGAAAAGCATTTTGAACATACAATTTCAGAAAATTTCTCCATAGCATGTGACAATTTCATAGGTGAATCCAACATAATGTAACACAAAGAATCAGCAGGAGAAATTCTAGTTAAAAATTCTTTATGTCTAACCAATTTCACATGATCATTATATGCGATTAACTCATCACATAAATCACTCAAAACAGCAGGCAATTCAATTATTTCATCACATGGTGCAATCAAATCAATGCAGCATGTATTCTCTACTTGAAATATGTGCATATCAGAATTGTTTTCCACTAATTTCTGCTCTAAAATAGCATGAACAGTGGACAAATGTAGTTCTTCAAAATCATACTCACCTTGAATGATGATAGCACTATGGTCTTTACCTTTTTGGCTCTCCTCAGATGATGTAGGCGCTTCCATCTCCTCATCTTCCTTCTCAACCAATGGAGTAGGTGGTGTAATCAACTCATTCTCCTCTTCGGCATGGTTCTCAACTTCATGCAAGTCGTTAGTCACAGAAAAAGACACAAACATAGGCTTGTTCTGATGTTTCCTATCATCATGTATTCTTAATTTCTCCTCAATCTGACTTTCAACCTTACAGGCAAGTATAAACAAATAAGAGAGAGAATTATATTCTTTATGAACAAGAAGGTCCTGAATTCCCTGATTAAGCCCACTTAAGAATCTATTTTCGTAGCTTCAAAGATGTTCCTCTAAACCACAACGCAACAAACGAGTTTTCAATTCATGATAGTATTCCTTACGGTTCTACTACCTTGATTTACACGTTGCAATCTAGCTAGTAAATAATCAGCATGATATTTAGGAACAATTCATCTCTCAAAAGTTTCTTTAATGCATTCCAAGTTTGAGGCACTCTTCCATGTCTATTTAAATACTTCCACCAAAGTATTGCATCCTCAACAAAAACACTAGTGGCAGCTCTAATCTTTTGCCTATCGGACCAATCATAATATTCAAATTCTTTCTCTAATGTTATTTCCACCAACATAGACATCGGGATCAAAGTTACCAAAGAAAGGATGGAAATGCATACTTAAATTTACCTCGCTCGAGCACGGAGATGAGTCAATGGCGTTGTTGATCTCACGAAACTCCCTACTATGTGATCTTGAACCTGTCATAGTTAGTAGAAAACAAGCATATGTCCCTAGCAACTACTAGGATGTGATGGTTCAAAAGTCGCTCACACTCAAGCCTTTTATCGAATTCTTACCAATTCTTACCAAGCAAACAGGTGATCGGCAACCAGCGGTATCAACGTATCTTCAAGATTGGATGGAGCGATTGCTAGGAGAAGTTCACCACATGCGGTGTAGAAGAGGTGTAGCTGGGAAGGCTCAAGCATGGTAGCAAGGATTAGCAACAATCAATTCAGCAACTGCAAGTTGAATAAATGTTCAAAGTACTAGTCAATGTTGCTGATCCTAGCCTAATTAAAACTAGCTAATCAAAGCCTATCAAGAGAAGTGTATGCACACACACGCAAAGATTAATGTGACTTGATGCAAGCAAAGGAAATTCTCACACCAAGTGCTAGGAGAGACGCTAGCCAAGTACTCAAACCTCTGTGTAGGGGCACAAGATTGTTCACACGATGTAGAGCACAAAGATACAATAACGTGCAATGTAAACAGCCCTCTAGATTGAGCAGAAACAATAGCTAGTCTCAAATGATGAAAAGAACAAAGTTTTATATAGCTTATATATGCTTGTTTCAAAGGTTTCGACGAGATCTACAACGTTGCAGTTGAGACGAACTCCAAATTCCGAAAGGAAGATCGAAGGAAATAGCAAAAACAGAAACCGAAAACTTGTGACGTGAATTCGGGGCCGAAGATGGCCGATTTTGGGGCACCTGGAGGGCAACTAGTGGCTTAGGTAGAAAAGATGCGCCTCGTCATTAGCTTCGAAACGAGCACAAGAACGTCAAAAACGGACGCGGTATGCAAAAGTTATGCCTGTTTTACGGAAGGTGTCTCGGAAACGGAATCCTACTCGGACTCAAAACCGTCTCGTGTTCAATCTTGAAATGACTATATCTTTTGATTCCATGGGACAAACTTGCTGAATTTTTTTATGGAAGCTTGTGGCTGTACGTAGAAGGTCTCGACTAATTTGTATGCACTTTTCTTTTCTTTTCGTTTTCTTTTTCTTCTTTTTTTTTACCGCGGCTTTTGTTTTTTTTGCGGTTGCCTCTTTCTCCTTCTACTATTTGGCCGACCCTAGGATTTGCCGCAAGTCGCAAATAACATCAATTCTCCCAAAAGATCACAGCAATCCTCTCTCTTTTTTTCTGATTAACAACAATACGAATTTTCTATTTTTGGTGCGGATTAGAGGAGTTCTGACCCACGAATTTTCTGTTTTAGATGCAAAAACTAAGAACCCTAAAAGAACGATCAAGCGACGCAAAGGAAACACGAGATGCAACTAGGCAAAGACTAACTAGACAATAACTAAAACTAGAAATCAGCAACTAGACACGACGATGCAACCAATGATTCAACAAGCAAAATACCAAAAAGTAAATTGCAATGGCTCAAAGGGGCTCGGTACAGATGATAGGTGCAATATTTTTTTGGGCAATTTTTTGGACTCTAGGTATGAAAAACGAATCAACTACTAGAAAACTGGAAAATCTCACCGATCAACTGAAGCTCTGAAACCACCTGATGGAGGCGGGGTGTCCCGATCTTTCGATGAGATTGATAAATATCGATTTTGGTGGAGGTGACTCTCGCGATCCAACTACAACGTACGACGACACTTGCGCCTTAGCAATCGTTGAACCAACTCCGAGATGTTATTGACTTTGCTGGAAGCGCGATCAACCTGACCACGAAGGCCTATTCCTGCATGCAATCGAAGAACACGCAAGAACAAGATAAAACGCAACCTGAAATTGCAAATATGGATTGAAATATTTATAAGTTAGGATTCTGAAAGCTGTCTTGACAGGTGGTCGTCCGACACAACTGAAGAAAAGAAATTTGCACAATGGCTAAACCTTAACTCAACGAAATCCCAGAAAACTAAAGGGGGTGTGGCCTCCTTATATAGGGGAGGAAGAGCCACAAATCTAAAAGAAATAGCGGGGAGGGGCTAAACTCGTAGGTTACTGTTCACGTGAACAGTAACCACAACTCTAGGTGGGCCGCCGGCGTATGGGCCAAGTTGAGTTCGATTACAAAGCCCAGGTTGGCCCAAACAGGTGATATGACGCCTTATTTAGATGATTGCGATCAGTCTAGAAGGAATTTGAAGGTGAGGTCAGATCCGTTTGAAAGAGGACGAAATAAGCTTTCAATCAAGTACTCGTGGACCTCCAACGGACTCCGTATGTGAAAGTTATGCCTGTTTTAAGTTGGTGTTGTCAGGCTGATTCCGGAGGCCGAACTGGATTCCAAAACAGGTCCAGCTCGAATTGCTTGCTTGTCTTAGACCAAAAGTGACAT
The DNA here is from genome assembly GCA_036346255.1 of Ampelocalamus luodianensis. Lineage (NCBI taxonomy): Eukaryota > Viridiplantae > Streptophyta > Magnoliopsida > Poales > Poaceae > Ampelocalamus > Ampelocalamus luodianensis. Next base: position 47,223,300 of record CM070625.1, on the reverse strand, counting down.
GGTGCTGCACATATATATATATATATATATATCATTGGGTAGCATCATATAGTTCATATAATATAAAAACACTCCTAAAAACCAGCTCATCTGGTAATTTAAGTGAAGCGTACGAACTCTTATACTTGGAACAGTAAGCATAGTAAATATGGTTATATCCATAGGGGTCATGTCCTCATCAAAGACCTAGGGTGGTCTTAATGAGAGGAGGTCCAAACAAAAGTGGGCGGCACGATGAAGATCCAATGGTTGACCATGAGTGGCGCGTTCGGGTGGTCCAAACGTTCATGGCAATGTGGACCACCCGATGGGGGTCCAGCGGCTGAGATCCAACACGCGTTGAGGAGGGCTCGGGGTGGCGCTGAGATGGTTGGGTCGCACCAAAAATAGAGGTTGGGCTCGAGCCCGACTCGAGTCCAACAGCTTTGACTTAGGGTTTTAGAAATGGGCTAAAAACGTTGGGGAATTTTTAGAGATAGCAAACTAACTCTAAATTTTTTGAAATTTTAACTGGAGTTTAATAATTCTAGGATAAACCTTGCATAAATTTTCCAGAGGTTTTCATGTTGAGAATTTTTCTTTAGAAATTTCTCAAAGTTCTGAGTTAGGGTTTGACCAAAGGTCCAACTGGTTTGACTGCCTCTTAAAATATTAAAATAATTTCTAAAAATTGTGAAATTTTTCAGAGGGGTCACACAACATCCTTAAAACTAGGAAAATTATTTCGAGTGGATGATCACTAGATTGGACAAGAGTTGGAAAAGAAAGGTCATGACTTTAGTCAATTTGGAGGTTTAGGTTTTTGATTTCCCACAATTCCTTTACAAGAATTACAGAAAAGCTCAAAACCTTCAAGATGTAAGAAATTTTTTTAATTTCTACTTATTTTCTTACATTTGAAACACAAACCCAGATTTCGGCTGTTACACGTAGCTTGCGACATACGACCTGCGGGGCTAGCGGTGGGCATGCGGAGCTGCGCGGTTTCAGGCCAACAGCGTGCGGGTGGCCTGAGGTGTGGCTGTGCGCGGGATGGAGGACCGAGTGGCCTTCGATGTTGCTTCAGGCGCAAGGTGGCATGCACGCAGAGTGATGCAGTGGCGCGGCTTCGAGCCGACGGCGCGGGCGCGGCCGGTGTGGTGACACGTGATGTGGCCCAGAGTGCCATTACCACCACTTTGCCTGGTGCTACACCAAGTCAATCTGCAAGTACAAGGTCAAGTGATATTGATCAGGTACATGGAGACAAGCTGAAGCTAGGTGCAAGCCGATCCAGAAGGAAGCAAGGTCCACAACCAGTTTAGCAAGGTCTACAACTAGCTCCTAGAGGTCTACGACTAGATCTCCAAGGTCTACGACCAGTTCACTAAGATCTACGACCACTTCCACAGGGTCCATGACCACTTCAAGATAGTTTATGACCAGGTCTAAGACCAAGTGGCTTACGACCACCACCAGGTGGTCAATGACCATTACCAGGTGATCTACGACCATGTCCAGGTGATCTACAACTACGTCTAAATGGTCCACGATCACGTACGACCACTCCCAGATGGTCTACGATCACGTCCAGATGGCTAAATCATGAAAGAGATTCTTTGGGCTGAGATATTTTCATTTATAGATAAGTTTTGGTATATATCTTTTAGTTTGATTCGGTTGTAATCTTTCCATAACTGTATTATGAAAGAATTTCGGTTGTAATCTTTCCATAACTGTATTAGGAAAGAATTGCAGTTGTAATATTTCTATTACTGTATTAGGAAAGAAGCTTTGTATGATACGAGAGTTAGAGATAGAATCGACCGCACACGTAGGTGCCAATATAAGGCCAGGGCATTGCCCATTGTAAGGGGAGAAGAATTTTAGAAGAAAATACAGAAAAGTCATGGCGACTTTGTGGCGCAATATCTTGCGTGTTTGTTGAGGTTTTCCCATCTAGGGTTTGTAGAGGTTGCTGCAAGGCAAGAACACATCGTTCTTGAGATTGCCTACTAAATCTATACGATTCAACTCGTCTAATTCATGATCTTTGCCGCTCATGGTTTAGAGAGGCTTCGAGTTCATGCTTCTAATCGTCCTTGTGATTGATTAGTGCGTGAATCCCATGATATCCATCTACACTACGACGTGGTCGAAGGAGCAGCTGCTATCTTCATCACCGCAAGACGAAGGGTCGACTCTGTCGTTTGTACCGCGAAAGATCGGGCAACCATACGCATCAGCTAGTTTATTAGTTGGTCCGTATCATCGTGGTATCAGAGCGTGGTTGATCGCGGTACGTAATTTTTTTCTTGCTGCATTCAGGATGTCAGGAGCGAGCCGAAGGGGTTCGGGTTGTTACCCCAGCAACGACTTGGGAGAACCACTCGATGATGAATTGCCACTCGCTGTATGAGCATGATTCAAGGCGATTCCCGGCCACATCAAGCACTGAGAGGATGTCATCCGTGCTGATTTCGATGGAAGCATCAATGGGGTGAATGCGGGGATGATCGAAGTGCAAAATACGTTGAACGCTCGCCTCACAGAAGGCTTCAATAATTTGGCTGTTTCTCTTCGTCGCCTGGAGGAGAGATTACTACTGCCAGAAGGAACCGACGCTCGGCATCAGGCACCAAACTTGGTGCGACGTGCGTAGTTGCATGACGATGCTCGTTACTATGGTGCTGCTGATGATGACATGTCGGATGGCCATGAAGGCTATCCACGACCACCACAGCGTGATCTTTTTGATCGTCGACCTGCTGCCCATGGAGGACACCGCGACGGTGGTGTGCAACGTGAGGACGACGGTATTGGCCGAATAAAAATAACCATACCTGAGTTCAAAGGCAGAGCGGAACCTGAAACTTATTTAGAGTGGGAGATGCGTGTCAATCAAATCTTCGACAACCATAACTACTCCGAAGAAAGAAGGTTCGTGTTGCTTCAATTGACTTCACCGAATACACTATTATTTGGTGGAATCAATTGAACCATGCAGGAGATCATCCACACACTTGGGAGGGGATGAAATAAGTTATGAGGACTAGATTTGTTCTAGCGTACTATACTAGAACGCTGCATACAAAGCTACGTTGTCTATATCAAGGCTCCAAGTCCGTGGATGAGTACTATCAAGAGATGCAAGTGATCATGATTCATACTGGTGTTCGTGAGTCCGCTGAAGCTACCATGACACATTTCTTTGAAGGGCTGAATGACAACGTGCGAAATCGTGTTGATTTGATGCAGTATAACACTATATAAGAGCTTCTTCACCAAGCGGAGCATGCTGAACAATGGGTGAGGGACAACCATCCAAAGGTTGGCCGCACCAATCCATCGAGTTGGAGGTGTCCAATTCATCCAGATGGTGAAGGAGGTTCAAGTTCTAAGCCGGTTGTATCCACCAAGCCGGCGGGACTATAATTGAAAGAAGCTTCAAAGGTCGTAAGTAGAGCAAGCAAGGAGGCATCTAAATCTGATTCGAGTGCCTTCTCTATTGCTCGAATACGTGATATTGAGTGCTACAAGTGCAAGGGCACAGGGCACATGAAGAAAGACTGCCCAAATTCAAGATAAGTGCTACTTGTACAAGAAGGATATGCATCGAAGAGTGATAGCGACGAAGTTGATTATGAAAAAGAGCCATCCAAGGATTCTAACATCGAAGTGGTTTATTGTGATCCCGAAGTCAATTCAACTTTGATGACTCATAAGGTGAATAGTGACAATATGCTAATTGTTGAGAAGGGATTGCGGCGTGGCGTTTTTCAAACCCAATGTATGATCAGGGGTAAACGGTGCAAGCTGATGATCGATGGAGGAAGCTACAGCAATGTGATCGGCAAGGACATGGTTGATGTGCTCTCATTAATCACATGACGTCATCCTAAGCCATATTATATGCAATGGCTTCACAATGTTGGTAAGCTGAAAGTTACACATAAAGTTTCAGTACCGTTTTCAATTGATGGCTATGAAGACAAGGTGGAATGCGACGTCGCGACTATGCACATATATCACATATTGCTGGGGCATCTATGGCAGTTTGACCGCAACGTTACACACTGATGAGGACATCAACTCTAACGATGCAACCACTACTTCGACCCGCTGCACTACATCCTCTATTACAACCACACCTTCTGCGACAGGACTTTCAGCTACGGCAATGCTATATTTTCCAATTGGACCGAGCTTCTACTACTCCTACATGCCGAGCTACGTCTACATGCCATCGTACTATGTCCACATGCCCTGGTGCTGCGTCACCTCTTGCTGGCCCATAGGCTATGTAATGAATGGGCTGACTTATGTCATGAATGGGCTGATTTGAGACATGTGGCCCATATGGCCAACCCACCCTTAGGGTTTCGGTTACTGTTCATGTGCGGCACTACTCATGCATGAACAATGTCGTCGCCCCCTCCCTCCTTCATATAGTGGTCGCCATCCCTTTTGGTTAGGCTGGTTTTTCTTAGAGAATATTCTGCATAGCAGTTTCGCCGTTCATCGGTTTGAGGAACCCCAACTTGTGAGCTTTACTATTATTCGCAATATAGATTGCATCTTTTACTCTCTTGCTTGTGTTCTCGATTTGCTAGTAGGAGATAGCCTTCTTGGCGAGGTCAACCGCGTTCGGCACGGTTGATAACCAACGAAGCAGTGGTGTAGTGATTGCGAGGGGATCGATCTATTCGGGTCGGAGCCTTTGGATCATCAACGTCGTGTTCTCCACAATCGACTTATCTCTACCTTTCAGAAGATCGGGCCATACTATCATCACACACCACCAAGGGAGAGTTAATCGTTTCACGTTGATGCATCGAGGTGTGTTTCATTCTTTGCTGCCGAAAAGAGATGAGGAGATCAATTCTGATATTATTATCAAGAACAAAGATCTTCTGAAGAATACCCTGAAACCGAGGATGGTTTCGCTTAAAGGGAGGATGATGTGGCCCAGAGTGCCATCACCACCACTTTTCCTAGTGCTACACCAAGCCAATCTGCAAGTACAAGGTCAAGTGATATTGATCGGGTACATGGGGACAAGCTAAAGCTAGGTACATGCCAAGCCAGAAGGAAGCGAGGTCCACGACCAATTCAGCAAGGTCTACGACCAGCTCCTAGAGGTCTACGACCAGATCCCCAAGGTCTACAATCAGTTCACCAAGATCTACGACCACTTTCACAGGGTCCACGACCACTTTAAGGCAGTCTACGACCAAGTTTTCGACCAGATATAAGACCAAGTGGCTTACGACCACCACCAGGTGGTATATGACCATGTTTAGGTGATCTACGACCACGTCTAGCTGGTCCACGATCACATACGACCATGCCCAGATGGTCTACGATCACGTCCAGGTGGCTAAATCATGAAAGAGATTCTTTGGACTACGATACTTTCGTTTGTAGATAAGTTTTCGTATATATCTTTTAGTTTGCTTTGGTTGTAATCTTTCCATAACTGTATTAGGAAAGAATTGCGGCTGTAATATTTTCATAACTTTATTAGAAAAGAATCTTTGTATGATACGAGTGTTAGAGATAGAATCGGCCGCACCCGTAGGTGCCAATATAAGGCTAGGGTATTGCCCATTGTAAGGGGGAAGAATTTTAGAAGAAAATACAAAAAAGTCACGGCGACTTTGTGGCGTAATATCTTACGTGTTTGTTGAGGTTTTCCCATCTAGGGTTTGTGGAGGTTGGTGTAAGGTAAGAACGCGTCGTTCTTGAGATTGCCTACCGAATCTATTCGATTCAACTCGTCTAATTCGTGATCTTTACTACTCACGGTTTAGAGAGGCTTCGAGTTCATACTTCTAATCGTCCTTGTAATTAATTAGTGCATGAATCCGAGGATATCCATCTACGCTGTGACGTGGTCGAAGGAGCAGCTGCTATTTTCATCACCGCAAGACGAAGGGTCGACTCCATCGTTTGTATCGCAAAAGATCGGGCAACCATATGAATCAGCTAGTTTACTAGTTGGTCTGTATCAGCACGGTAGCGTACTCGGCGTGGCGGCGTGTGCGGCGCAATGGTACGACATCAGCTGCAAGCCAGGGAAGCACACGCGGTGGCAGGGCGCGGGATAGCTGGTGCAGCGCGACGACGCGTAGGGCTGCTGGTGACGGTGCGCCCTTGCGGGGCTGAGCGGCGGCACCATCGTGCGGGGCCGAGTGGAGGCCCATATCACGCATGCGGGTGTGATGCCGGGGCGATGCAAAGCGGATTCGGTAGCATGGCTTCGAGCTCGAGACGGTGACTACGCGTGGCGATTCGACGCCGACGGTTGGTTGCACGTGCAGGGCCAGTGGCGATGCGTCCGTGTGTGGTGAGTGGCTTGTGCGCCTGTGCAGGGGTGCGGTACGCATGCGTGCGAGCGTCGGCGCCATTTTTTCATCTGTATGGGGTAATCGAATACAATAGAATCGACATCCTCCCTTTAATGTGATCTACCAATCAGCTTGACCGGCGACTCCAAGTTGGCTAGTGGTAGATCAGAGCGGATTTGCACCATAGAAAATAATCTAGAAAACAAAATTTACAGAATTGAAACGATTTAGAAAAGCGATTCAATCTACAAGTGTCGTGCTTCGATGCTTACCTTTCGATCCGAGTGAAGGAGGCCTAGAGGTAGGTCGGAGTAGATCGTGTTGATAACGTGTTGAGGAACTGTCGCTGGCGAGTCTAGTCCGAGCGATTACCCCGTAGACGGAAGTCAAATCGTATACATAAGTACAGAAAAGTGAATTGACACAGAGATATGGAGGGGACTTCTTTCTCTTCTTTATTTATTTCTTCAGCCAAAAGCATGTACAATGATTGGGATCCTCCTCTATATATATATATATATATATATATATATATATATATATATATATATATATATATATATATATATATATACTAGAAGTGGATGAGGAGCCCACCATGGGCTAGGCCTGCGAGGCCCAGGTCCAGGTCCAGGTTTCCCAACAATTTCGATGCCATCCTAATATACTTATGTTGTAACATTTGGAAGAAAAGAAACGGTAGGATTTCCCTTCAAAAAAAGAAACGGCAGGATCTCAAACAGGTTTACCGATCTGATCAAGATGTGCTCGGATGCATTCGGGAGGACGTTGATATAAGAAAAAGGGCGACTGGGTAGCTGTTAGTTTTTGAGAAATTTTACGGTATATTCTATTAGTTGTATACGGTGGTAGTATAAATCAAATATGATCATTGATTTGTTAAGAGTAGTATAGACTTTTCTTTGTATTTATAATTTTTTATGAGGGTATTTCGGACTTTTCCAACTAGGGTTGAAAATATTACTATTGTGTCATGCGATCCATACATAGGCAATTACAATTCTACCCTATCGGGATTTTACTACTCATACTGCCATATGTAGTATTAAACTGAGTGTAATGTTAAAGAGCTCTAGTTTGTTTTTTGGTTTCGCAGATCTGTAGTTTTCAGTAGTAGTAGACGTTGTTCTACCTCTTCTGGTTTTTCCTTTTGTTGTTGTTTCATTGGCTTAAGTTTCATGCATACTGGCCTAGTTGTTTGTTAAACGTTGTGTTCTAGTCTTTCTTCTATTAGTGCTTCTTTAAAAAATATTTACATTTTTGAATTCTTGCTCCTTTTTTCTCGAACAGAATTCTTGCTCCTTCATAGTACTTGTATCTTTGTTTGGCCTCTCTAGGACGGCTTTGCCTTCAGCTTGAAACACAAAACAATCAGAATGTAAGCCCTACAAAGCTGAGTTTTGCTGGAATAGTTTTTGTTTGTTTTGACGGGAAACAGTGTTTTTAATAATGAAGTTTATACTGCCCTACTAAAACCTTCCACACCAAAACTTAAGTGAGAAGTCAGTTTTTAAAAGAAGCTAAAACTATTGAGCAAACCCTAGGGATCTAGCCTGTGGGTGGATGGATGGTAGAGAGACACCGCTGTGCTCTCAGCTCCTACCAATCTGGGTTTCAAGTCCTAGGACCGGCCTCAGTGTCCACCCCTCTCTTTGTGAATGTGGGAGATCTATTTTTTTAAAAAAAAACAAAACCAAAACCCAAACCCTGATCTTTTCTTATTGTTCGTTGCATCGCAATGACCACACTAATCGGCACATGTGGACAAATTCCATTTTTCTAAATTTTCGTTGCCGAGCCAGCTAAGCCTGATCCAGCTGCGTTTGAATCATCCTTCCCTTCCTATGTTCCTCTCAAAACATTACAGGGGGCGTGCCGTCTACTATGGGTGCAATCGGAGTTGATACGGACGAATATCGCTCATCATGTATCCTATTCTATTTTTTTCCTTGGAGTCAGAATCGGACACGGATAGTGCAGTATACCCATTTATCCATCCTGTGTTCGCTCCACGAGCCTTCGGTCGGTCGGTCGGATGGAAATTATCTGCTTCTTTTGCACCTCTTACACAGGACGTTGGACAGTATGAATACAATCAGAGCGAATACGGAGAGACAAATCGCTGAGATGTCAAAGGAAAAACACTCAGTGTCCCCTCCCTATTCAGATGCAGCAACCCACATATCTGTTATCTTGTTCCTAAGTGAAGTCACAACAGACTTTTCTCATACCACCTGACATACTAATACACACGAACAGATATCGCTCATCCTGTATCCTATTCCGTATTTTTTTCCTTGGAGTCGGAGTCAAACATAGATAGTGTTGGATACCCATTTCTTCATCTCGTATTCGCTCCACGAGCCTTCGGTCGGTCGGTCGAGAATTATCTGCTCCATTTGCACCACTAGCATCTACGTCATAGTCGATTGACCGAAGATTTAGAAAAATACAGGTGATTCTTTCTACCGTTGGATCAACATCGTGTGCCTCAGATCGTCTCCTTCTCTCAACTATATAAACCTTCACACCCTAACTCTAACCCTAACTATAACCCATGTCCACCTCCCACATCCAGCCACCACTACCACACCCGCGTGCCACATCCCTTTGCTTCACTGGCGTCGTCTCCAGTGCTGACAATGCTCGCCGGTAAGATCCTCCCCCACCACTACAATGGCCCAATGCGGCTGCCAACAACGCCCTCATCGTTGGCATCGCCTGCCGCCTTCCCCTGCCCCGCCGCCCTTCTCCCTTGCCTCCTGCGGCGGCGCTGTTGGATCCGCCACCACCTCCCCTCCTTGAACTCGTCGTCGACCCGCCCACTACCGTGCTTTCGACGCCCTGTCCCTCCCTCTAAGGTCCAGACTCCGGTGAACCCAAATCCTAACTGGTGAACCCAAACTATAATCGGCTGCGGTGGGAGACGAAGATGTCGACGCCGAAGAGGAGGATGCTGACCTTGGCCGGAACATGAATCTCGACGTGACTCCAAAGGTGAGAAAAATTGACTTAGATTTTGCAAATTTTCAGTCCTACGTGATTTAACAACTCCAATATTATAAACATCTTTCTCCTCCTCGACATGCTACCTGCAAAGATTCACGTGAAGAAAAACGATAGGAGACGAGATGACCACATACCCCATACTCCAGACCACCCGAAATGGCGCTGATCTCGTTGCCTGCGCTTATGACAAGTGTCACCCTGCTCGTGGCACTTTTCTCCCTCCATTCGTCTCCACACGAGCATAAGTACGCAGACGCCTCAACCTCCAACCCCTCGCAAGCCAGCCGTCAGCCCATCACAAGATCACAAGCACACAACCATTCCAAACCTATCGTCGTCATCACCACACTCACATTACACTCGCATTGCAACAATTTTCCCGTTTAGCTCGTTACTTCTCCCTTTTCTCCTACTGACAGAAACCAAATACCACCTTTACCCTCTGTTTTTTGAAGCACAGCTGCGTTGCATTCGCCAGCCATGGGAGCTGCAAGGCTATACTTGCCGCAGTTGTTGGCGGTGACGTTTGTAGCAGTGGCATTGTGTGGTTTTCGTGTCGATGGAAGGAACCACGTCCACAAGAAACCGCACGGTGGTGGTGGTGCCGGCGCCGGCCGACACAGGGGCGGTGGCAAGGGGAGCAAGGTGGTGACGCCACCACCGCCGGGCATTGTCCCCTCGGACCCGGCCACCCCTATCCAGCCGGAGCCGTGCGTGTTCGACGTCCGGGCGTACGGCGCGGTGGGAGACGGCAGGACGGACGACACTGAGGCGTTCCGGGAGGCATGGAGGGCGGCCTGCGCCGTGGAGTCGGCCGTGCTGCTGGTGCCGTCTGACGGCACGTTCACCATCACCTCCACCACCTTCTCCGGGCCGTGCAAACCTGGCCTCGTCTTCCAAGTAGCAGCACTCCATCAAAACCGTGCACGCTAGTCATGTGCCTTTTCCATTTCCAAATCGATCGGCAGCTAACTGAACGCGAATCAATGGCGCATGGTGCAGGTGGACGGGGTGCTGATGCCGCCGGACGGGCCGGACTGCTGGCCTCCGTCGGACAACCGGCGGCAGTGGCTGGTCTTCTCCAACCTCGACGGTATGGCGCTGCGCGGCGCCGGCAAGATCGAAGGCAACGGCGAGGACTGGTGGAACCTCCCCTGCAAGCCTCACAGGGTACGCAGCAAATGGACATATTTCCTTTCAATCCCATTCGGTTCAAAATCGGTATCGCAACATCACACAGACAAACCCTCACTCCGCAGGGTCCGAACGGGTCCACGCTGCGCGGCCGGTGCGACAGCCCCACGGTATGCAGTAGCAATGTAGCATTCTTGTCTGCATCAGCAGTGCGTACGTATGGTAGGCAACGAGGTAGGTATGCGCCATTGCGTTGGCTCACGTTACATGTCTTCTCGTGTGCATCGCGCAGCTGATCCGGTTCTTGATGAGCTGCAACCTGGTGGTTCAGGACCTGAGGGTGGAGAACAGCCCCGAGTTCCACTTCCGGTTCGACGGCTGCAGCGACGTGCGCGTGGACGGGCTGTCCATCAGCTCGCCGGCGAACAGCCCCAACACCGACGGCATCCACGTCGAGAACACCGAGCGCGTCGCCATCTACAACTCCAGGATCAGCAATGGTACGCAGCTGCTACTGCTGCTGGTTGCTCTTCTTTCGATGGATGCAGTGGGTTCTGATTGACTAGTGACATGGAGCCAACGAAATTTGTTTCTGGTGCAGGCGATGACTGCATCTCAATTGGGACCGGGAGCTACGGCGTGGACATACATAATGTTACTTGCGGCCCTGGACATGGCATAAGGTAGACCCCCCATTTTCCTCTGCTGTTTTATTTTTATTTTTGTTGTATTGAAGGAAAAAAGAAAAGAAAACATAAGTATGGCATGGTCCCATGGTTTTCATGTTACTTTCTTATTCTGTATTTTCGGTTTGCATGCAATTTTACTTCATCCTGCATTGACCAAGAACAGAGTGGATGATCTGACTACTGTTGATTTGGAAAACAAACATCGCATATCTGTGATATACTACTTCGTTCCTTCAAAAAATTGAAAAAACAAGCATAGGTAGAATCAATTTAAACTGAATTTTGAAGGCGCTAGTATTGTTGTCTAGATACACAACGGATGCATGTGTTGCTAAGGTGGGCACCTGAAATCCCAAACATGCGGTTCAGGAGAAAACAGCAAAGCGTCAGAAGCATCCAAAGCGTATAAATGCATGACGGCATCACCATAGCGTCCATCCTTTGTCAAGTACTCAACTTGGTCAGTTGGTCACATGAAGAGAAGAGGATTCAACAAAGGAAAGATAAAGCTAGTCACACGAGGAGACTGCAATAAGTTAGTTATGCATGACTTATCATGTACAAAGAATGCACGGGGTGCCTCACCTGAATTCCACCTTTATCTTACGGTGCTGTACGTACGAACAAATGTTACATTTAGAGTTTTACAGGATTCACTTTTCGGTAAATTCGACTGTAGTTGGAGATATTCACTACAGGGGGAGATTGATGTTTGATCTTGTTCTCTGCTACTGGGGACAAGAAACAATATTTGACAGAACTCCAGTTCTTGGTACACATCCTTTATTCCTTTTCTGCCGAGTTGTTTGAATCAATCGTGTCACTGCAGCATCGACAAACACCTGTACTGTACATGCGGCACTGAACATTCTTTTGTGACTGGCCTTACAATATTGCCTGGTTAACATTACAACACTCGCTGCTTTGCTCTGCGTTGCAGCATCGGCAGCCTGGGCGTGCACAACTCGCAGGCGTGCGTGTCGAACGTGACGGTGCGGAACGCGGTGATCCGGAACTCGGACAACGGCCTGCGGATCAAGACGTGGCAGGGCGGCACGGGCGCCGTCTCCGGGATCACATTCGACACGGTGGCCATGGAGAACGTGCGCAACTGCATCATCATCGACCAGTACTACTGCCTCGACAAGCGGTGCATGAACCAGTCCACGGCCGTGCACGTCACCGACGTCTCCTACGCCAGCATCCGGGGCTCCTACGACGTCCGCAGCGCGCCCATCCACTTCGCCTGCAGCGACACCGTCCCCTGCACCAACATCACCATGTCCGAGGTCGAGCTGCTGCCCTTCAGCGGCGAGCTCGTCGACGACCCCTTCTGCTGGAGCGCGTACGGGCTCCAGCAGACGCCGACCATCCCGCCCATCTACTGCCTGCAGGAGGGGCTGCCGGAGTCCGCCCTCGACAATCCCGACCTCAAGTGCCGATGACACGAATTGATACGATTTCGCTGTTTGTAATAGAATCGAATTGTTGGTATGCATAGTGAGTCGAGTACAGACATCATTTGAGTCATGTGGAGTTGTACATTGTGTGCTTCTGCTCCCTCTCAATAAACTTAATTGTGTGACGTTTTTGTTAGCTTCAAATTGAACAAGTCACGTTTGAGCATGGACGGGGACCTATTTACAGTGGAGAAGGGAGCGGATCGAGCATTGTAAGAGGCGATGACTCTGTAATATCCTGATTTTTGAGTTTCAAAATCCTTTTCGAGTAGTTTAACCCTTTGAAAATGATGCGGCCAGATCCACTATTTTAGTTTCTGAAATTAATTTTTGTGTTGAATTTGTTTCGCTTGAGTTAATTATAGGAATCACATAGAAGAAAGATGGAGGTGAAGCATATGAAACTAAACGTGCACGTCCAGCACATGAATGTGGGCATGGTGCGCGTGAGGAGGAGCTACACGTGTGTCGGGACCACCTCGGGACGTACTAAGAAGATCTCCCAAGACCAGGTCCTCCAGGTCCTCCAAGAACACCCTCGGAGGAGGTCCTCCAGGACCACCTAGGAGATCTCAAAGGCCTCCCAGAGGTCTTGGTTTTGTGCACTGAGTTAGTCCTAGGAGCCGAAGCTAACTCGCATAAAACAACGTAGGAAAAATCACAACCACACAGTCCAACAACTGCAACAACAGATAAAGTACAACTTATATTAAGCAAGGGCCTTATGGTCAAGATTGTTTACAAAGACCGCCATTAAGGGCTTACAAAAACCGATAATAAAATCTCACAGCGGAACTACCAAAAACGCGTGAAGCCATTCGACAAACCCATAGGCTCTCGAGTGGAGGACGTCCCCTAGAAGGTTGTAATGTCCCGTTTGTCTTACAGTTCTTGCCGGTTTTCAAATTCAAAAAGGAACCTTTTGATTTATTGGTTTGCTCAAGCTTAACTTGGGATTTTGGATAATCTTGGAGATTTAATTTGAACTAACTTAACTCCAACTAATGCCTTTTAGCTCTTTGTTCGTTGCTTGAGTTCTCTGGTGTTCTTTGACTTTTGGTCACATTTTCTTTGATTGACTTGTGTGCCCCTTAGCCTAGCTTTCCCTCTCCTGGACCTCCTCTTGGTCCTGAACCCCCTTTGGTTATGACCTTTTCTAGGTTCAGACCTCTTCTTTTTGGTTTAGACCACCTCAGGTTTAGACCTCCTTGGTGTTGGACCTCTTTCTTGTTAAAACCTTCCTTGGGTTTTGGCCTCCTTTTAGGTTGCAACCACCCTCGAGCTGTTCCAAGCTCGGATTTGTGTTTCAAACCTCCTTGTTTTCCTGAGATTCAAGTTCTGGTTGAATTCCTCTCATTTGGACCTTCTCCGTGTTCATTTGAGATTCCCTCTTTACCGTTAGGATCTCCCCTTATTAGATCTTGACCGTCAGGACCTCCCCTTATTAGATCTTGACCGTCAGGACCTCCCCCTTGGTTCTATCCTGACTATTACGACCTCCTTGGATCATCAACTTTGGATCTCCCCTGTTAGATCTTTTACCCTTTCGTATCCTGTCTGTTAAAACTCTTTTGTATTTGGACCTCCCTTAAGTCCAGATCCTGTGCACGCTTTCCCCTCTTTAGGACCGTTAGATCCTGTTTGGATGGCCCGATTGAGAAGAAGCGTTCACGTGGTCCGAACGTACCCTTGCATTGTGGTGCGTTCGATTGAGTTTGGGCGGCCTGATGTAAGTGCGCATTTGCGTGGTCCGAACGTTCTTTTCCCCTTTGGACCACCCGATCAAGATCGTGTGGTCCTGGTTCGTTGCGCCTTTTCCTTTATCCTTTGAACCTCCCCTTTGCCCTTCGGATCTCCCAGTGGCTTTTTTTCAAAGACCACCCTCTTTTGTCACGATCACCCTATGTGATCATGACCTCTGGTCTTTTTGCAAAGATCACTCTCTTTGTTATGACCACCCTATGTGGTCATTACCTTTGGTCTTTTTTGCAAAGACCACCCTCTTTTGCCATGACCACCCTATGTGATCATGACCTCTGGTCTTTTTGCAAAGGTCACCCTCTTTTGTCACGACCACTCATGTGGTCATGACCTCTGGTCTTTTTGCAAAGACCACCCTGGTGGAACAGAACCTCAGTTGTCTTCTATGGAACCTTCTTAGGACCTCCTCCTCCGTAGGACCTCCTCCTAGGACCACTCAGTGGTTGGACCTCTCCTTTGGTCACGACTTTCTCCTGTTGCTTTGACCAACCTCTTTGTTTGAACCAGTCCTGTCCCCTTTTCTCTTTCTGCACGCTTTGTAGCAGAAAGTGTAACATCCCAAGTTTTAGCTTGTGTTTCAAATGTAAGAAAATGTGTAGAAATTAAAAAAAAATCTTACATCTTGTATTTCCTGTATGTTCTAAATAATTCTTGCAAAAGAATCATGGGAATACAAAGTCACAAGTCAATTGGTCTAAATTTTGACCCTTCAAAAACATTCTTGTCAAATCTTATGATCACCTCCTGGAAATATTTTTCCTAAGCTCTAGGGTTGGTGTGTGACCCCTCTGAAAAATTTCACAATTTTTGGAAATTTTTTGAATGCATTTAGAGGTCAGTCAAACTAGTTTGAAAGCTGGTCAAACCCTAGTTCAGGACCTTGCTGAATTTTTGGAGAAGAATGCACTGCATGAAAACCTCTGAAAATTTCACACAAGGTCAATCTTGAAGTTGGCAAGCTCCTATAAAAAGTTCAGAAATTTTGGAGTTAATTTGCTACCTCAAATAATTCCTCAAAAGTTCTCTGTCCTAAATAAAACCCTAACCAGTTCACTGTTGGACTTGGGCTTGAGGTCGAGCCAGACCTCTTAACTGTATCGGCTTGGTCGTTTGGGCGCATGAGCTCGGGGCCGTTGGATTTCAATCCAACGGTCACGACCTCCCCTGCGCGCTCGGACCTCCGGAGATCCCCTTCAATCTCGGCCGCCCGCTTCTAATCCCGCGGTCACGACCTCCCCGCGATCTCCTCCGCTATTCTTCTTCTTCCCTGCGCGAGCTCGTGTACCATGGCAGTGAGCAGTTGAGTGTTCTCACCTCACGGCCGTCCTCGTCAACGTCTCCCTATTCCGATCATTTAATGCGCGCCAGAGCTTTTCCCCAAAGTCTCCCACTCAGCTGCTCCCATCGTGTCCAGTCATATCGCGGTTGGGTCTCGACCGTAGCTCACCGCGGGGCTCCCTTCCCCTTGTGCCCGTTGCTTCCTAGCTTCATAAGACCCCGAGCTCTTCCCTGGGACCTCTTTAGCACCCTCTGTCTTTCCCCAATTCTCTCCCTCCTTTTCGCGCACGAATCGTTGGGAGCTCCGCTTTCCGCCATTTTCGGCCCTTCAAGCTCCTCGTGTCGACGGGCTCTTGCGGTCCTCTTGCCCTGCTCCCTATTCCCCTGGGCACCTCTGGTCATCGCAAAGCCGTTCCCTAACTCCATTCTTGGGTTGCTTCTACAGGAGCGGCTCGATTTGGATTTGCGCGAAACTCGACCGAAGGGGGAGTTCATCGCTTCCGACTCCGGTGAGTGTCCTCCGTTCAATTCTTTGTCCCTAGAGCACATCTGGACCTTTGCGAAACTACACTTACCTTTTGTTTCTGTGAGGACCCCGATTCATTCGGCTTGTACTGTTTAACCACCCACTTGGTCCTAACAGTACAAATCAAATAAACCAAGCCTCGAGATATGTATGCTTCCTGTAATGCAAAGATACACACCGCTACAAAATTATGCACCAATTCCATACATCACCATATAACAAGTCTAGCAAAAGACGTACAATAAAGAGTTATTACACAAGAGGGCCGACTGGCCAACAACAACAAAGTAACATTAACAGCGGAAGCAAAAGTGTCATAAGATGGCTATAAATAAAATCCAACCAGCTAGCCATAACCCACAAGGCAACCGACCGCCGCCAAGCTAGTCGTCCAAACCACAATGATTCTCACAAAAGTCGATCCTTGGGGATCCACTTCTTCCTCTCGCAACAAAAACATTAAGCATAGCATCCGAGTACAAAAATTGTTTTTGTACTGCAAGACCGACGTGTGGAATAGCACCTATCATTATACTACATGCAAGCTTATTTAAGTGGTGGTTGTATGTCTCATTTAGCACAAAGCCAACTTTATTTGCAAGAATGTAATACATTTCAAAAGCAAGTTTGTAATCAGTTTTATTGATTGAAATAACACGAGATACAATAAGTACAAGAGTAACCACCTATTGGTGACTAACCCAATAGCCACCACACATAGCACGAATCCCAGATTCGTGCCACCCATCAAGTTTTAATTAAAAATGTTGTAGTCTAACTCTTGAAAGACCTTGCCAAGCGTGTCCATAACCTAGGGCGAGGCTATTCGAATAGTTTTAAACCTGCAGGTGTACCAATGTACCCACACTTCGATCGCTTTTTGCCAAGCTATTAAGCACACTTCCTTTGGTATGCCGGCACGGCTAAGTCCTACGAGACGTTTCCAATGGGATGCGTTAATTAAGAGTCGCACGTATGGGGTTAACCCTTAGTGACCAGCCGGCGAAAGAGGCCACTAGGACCACACGTTGTGGTGGGGTCAAGCAAAGTCGGAGTCAATAGTTACTAGCCGGACATTACAAGCCCCGGTCGGGTGGAGGACCTAGAAAGGAACCACCCGGTCACGCCTTAGTGATCCTTTTTCTCTATAAGCTACACCACTCATTAATTAATGCCTCCCAAAGTACTAATTCAAGAGAGGTCCCATACCCTCTAGTGTGGTTAGCACGCACAAAATGCTTGGTTTAGTGTAACAAGATGTTCGGTCCTTGTTGACCCGGCACCATTCCATCACACCCCACAATCACACCATCTTACCATTGTGCCCAAGTCTAAATCATTTTGTTTTCAGTTTTAGTTTTCATAAGTAGACAAGGCACGAGGCTGAAATCATAAGTGATAATAAGTTTTAGGTGATCAAGGTTATCGACAAGTCGATAACCGCCCATTCTAGGAAACTAAGCATGGCTAAGCAATTAATTCGCAAACTACTAAGGGACAAGAGCTCATCCAACGAGCTCTAAATCACAAAAAAACCTAGGCTCATGGTAGTAGAGGATAATCATTTGTCATGGAAATGCATCTACTGTGCCAACTATCGACAATAGTTAAAGCAAGATAGCAATGCATACATAGAAGTTGTAAACAACATAAATACTTAAAATATTGGGATTAACATGATCAAACTGCTTGCTGCGGTAGATCACTTTCTTGTTGCAGAGGATTCACTCACGTGAACAATAATTCCTTCAAACCTAACGCGAAAAGGCGATACTCAAATAAGAACAAGAACTCCAAACAAAACTCAACAAAGAAAAGTTCTCCAAATACAATAAAATTTATACAGAAGCTAGATTATGATTTTAGACAATTTTAGAAACAAGAATCACTTCATTTAGACTTAGCATGCAAAAGTTATAGCTAAACTAAGTTCTCTCACTGAAAAATGCTAATTAAATTAATTTCGTTATCGTTCATGGCGAAAATTTCTAGAATGATCTGGAATCTGAAATTTTTATGGTGGGTAGATAATGTCATCCTAACAACAGCAAAACTAAGTTTGCACAATTTGGAGTTATAATGAATTAGTTATGATTTTTCTAAGCTCTAAAGCTAGCATATATCATTTCTCAGAACATAAATAAGGACAAAGCCTAGTTCATATTAAAGCATGTCTGCACTCCATTTTACCAAGTTGAGTTTGCTCAGTTTGGAATTACAGAGAATAAGTTATACATTTTACAAATTTTCCATAAATTTCTAGACATCATTTTTCACTAAACAAGATCGTAGTTAAATCATTTTCTCATTATATGACAGGCCTAATTTCATTATCAGATTAAAGTTCATACTATAACAAAGCTACAGCAACTGGAATCATTCAAAAAGGAGTTAAAATGACAAAGTTAAGCACTTTTGAACTTTGAAACATAAAAAGACTTAGAACAATTGAGCTCTCGGGAGGTCCAAACGAATTGAATGAAAAGGAGAGGTCGTGGGCCGTTAGATCAAGATCTGACGGCTTACGAGCTTCGAAGCACAGCGCACACAAGACCTCCTCCCGCACTGGGGAGGTCTGGACCGTCGAGATCGGATCCAACGATCACGACCAGTGCGTGCACAGCGCACGCAAGGAGGTCTACGCGCCTAACAGAGGTCGTGGACCGCCGACGAGATCCGCGGTCCCGAGCACTAGGGAGGTCCTAAGGGTAAACCTACGAGGGAGGTCCGACGGCTAAGATCTCACGGAGGAGGTCTTCAACGGTCTAGATCTCCAGAGGAGGTCTTTAACGGACACGATCAAGTGAGGGAGGTCCCGGCGATCAAGATTGAACGAGGAGGTCCTAAGGCTTTAAATCGAGGAAGGAGGTCTAGCCTGTTAGATCTAGGTCTAACGGTTTAGACCAGAGGAGGAGGTCCTAACGCTACGGATCCAAAGGAGGAGGTCCTAGACGGTCAAGATCTCCGGAGGAGGTCTTGATCGGTGGATTGACACGAGGAGGTCTTGGATGGCCAAGATCTTCTCGGGAGGTCCTAAGCGATAGGGTTTTATCGGAGGAGATCCGGGCGGTTCAGATTAGACCTAGGGAGGTCTTGAACGGTCCAGATCGACGCGGAGGGAGGTCTGAGCACTAAGGATTTGACAAAAAGAGATCTAACGCTCAGATCTGATCCGGGGAGGTCGTGAACGGTCAGGATTGAGCCTAAGAGGTCTGAGCGGGGGTTTTCTGTGTAAAAGGCCAGGGGTGGCTTTTACAAGGACGACCCCGAGGGTGGTCCTGAGGTGGTCTTTGCAAAATGACCAAGGGGAGGTCTTTTTGCAAAGAGGACCTCGGGGGAGGTCCAGGGGTGGTTTTTACAAAGGACCACGAGGAGGTCTTTTGCAAAGAGGACCTCGGAGGAGGTCTTTCGGCCTATTAGGGGTGGTCTTAACAAAAAGATCACGAGGAGATCTTTTTGCGCCGGAGTGGTCCTAGCGGCCAGGATTTAACCCGGGTGGTCCTAGACGGTTAGGATCAACTCTAGGGGAGGTCCTGGCGGTTATAGTTTTCGCAGCACTGTGGTCTAACGGCTAAGAGCTAATCTCGGGAGGTCTTTTAACGGCGAGATTGCTCAAGGAGGTCTTGGGACTTAGAAATTTCACGGAAACCTCTACTGATGCAGATCCAACTAGGGGTGGTCTTTAATGGCTCGATTCAACGAGGGGAGGTCCCGAGGCTTAAGCTTTTGGAAAGGAGCCAAGGGCTCGATCTAAACTGGGGTGATCGTGGCGGTCCCGATGAACCCGAGGAGGTCCAAGGACTCGACAAAAACGCAACTGTGCACAGAGCTCGACGGTGAGCTCAGCGGCATGTCGCCGACGACCAGACTACGGCGGTGGGAACCAAAGCCACCAAAACGAAGCTAATAGCATTGCGAACCTAACGGAGGTGCTCTCGACGCGGCGACGGCCTGAACGCCGCGAGCCGAGCGAGGCGGAGGACGGCTTCGCAAAAACCGAAACACGAAAAGGAGCGCCACGAGCTATCCTAGCTAGACCCTAAGCTCTAAAGGACTAAAATGAACTCACCAGGCACACGGGGGTGGTCCAGAGGAGGTCGGAGGAGTGCCACGGGCGAGCGATTCACCGGAGGCGGAGGAGATGACGACGGCACGGATCTCGATCAACCAACAATAAAGGAGAGGTCGGGTAGGTTCGCACGAACCACAAGGTGGTCCAGAACCACACGATGGGGCGGGGATGCTACGGAGCCGGAGAAGACGAAGCTCCACCTACGGCCGCAAAACCCGAAAACCCAAATCCACCGCTCCGGGAGGCAACCAAAAGAAAGGTTAGGGCTCCGCTGACGACGCACCAAAGGTGTACAAAGGGGTAAGAATAGTGCAAGAGGTCCACCGAACACTCACAATGAGGAGAGCCCCAAGCTCGAAAATGGCGGGGCGAGAGGCACTTGGTGGTTTTGCACCAAACTAACCACGAGAGGAAGCTGGAGTGCCAGGGGATGTGAAGGAGCTTGAGGAGGACCTCGGAGGTGCCCAAGTAGCCAGAAGCTGACTGAGCTCGAGGACGAAGGTTTAATGGCGATGGGACAAAAGGGTTCTGCCGCGCGAGAAAACGAGGCGAGGAGGCAGGTAAGGTCAGAGCAAAGCTGACACAGTTGTCAATCAGAGGGGCTCCGAGCCGCTGCGGCCCCACGGCGATCGACATCGCCTGCTCACTGCGCAAGACGCGCACGCTCGCTCTCGGCGGAAAGAGGAAGAAGAAGAACAGAAGAGGGAGGTCGGGGTGGTCTGTGAGCGTTGGATTTCAAATCCAACGGCTCACACACGGGGACCAGGGTCGAGCTCGGTGTGGCCTAGTGACTCGACTCGAGCGAGTCAATTGGCTGGGTCTGACTCGAGTCCGAGTCAGACTCAGACCTAGGGTTCAAAATTTGAGTCCCAACAAGAGCTGACCTTAGGAGAATTATTTGGGGCAGCAAACTATCTCCAAAAATTATGAATTTTTTTACAGAATCTTGCTAACTGAGTTTAAGACCTCGTGTAAATTTTGCAGAGGTTTTTGTGCTATACATTTTCCTCCAAAAATTCCACAAGGTGCGGGCCTGCTTGACCAAATTTCGAATAGGTTTGACTGGCCTCCAAAGATATTCAAACAATTTCTAAAAATTGTGAAATTTTTCAGAGGGGTCACAAACCAACCCAAGAACCCAGGAAAAATATTTTCAGGAGATGATCAAGAGGTTTGACAAGATTGTTTTTGAAAGCTCATGATTCGGATCAGGGGCTTGTGACTTTGTATTTCCATAACTTCTTGTACAATACTTGTTCAAGACAAATAGGAAATACAAGATGTAAGAAAAGTTTTAATTTCTACTCATTTTCTTACATTTGAAACACAAGTCCAAAATTGGGATGTTACAACTCTCCCCTTACAAAAATCTCGTCCGAGATTTGACTTGCTCAGAAAGAAAGAGGGTAGTCAGATGTCATTGGCGGTCTTTATGTTTCCAAGTAGCTTCATCCTTGGAACAATTCGACCACCGAACTTCAAGGAAATGAATGGCACGATTCCCGAGAGAAGGAGCTCAAGCAAGGGATCGGCACAATTCCTGCTCGACTGTGGAAAATGTGCCACTTTAGTTGACACGGGAACTTATCAAGTCCAGATATAGCAAGGATTGACAGATCGAGAGATCTTCCTCGATTTTTGAGGGCGATGGCGCAAGATCGTTGTTGGTCGGTGGAGCGATTTGTCCGTTAATTCCGCCAACAACGGAATCTCACCGCTAACTAGCTATGCGAGTCATCCCTCCGTGGCGCTTGATTAGAAGGGCTATGGACATTTAGGTCACGCAATTTCGAGGCAATACCAAGTAGGTGATGCCCAAGGATGTATAGAGACGAAGGGTGTCACTCAAGTCAAAAGACCGATGACAACCCGATGGTAGCCTTCTTCTTGGGGAAAACAGGTAGGCTAGCAAGGCTTGATGAAACCGAGATGGTGCTAGGCATCGTGATGGAGCAAGATGAAGATCACCAACACACCAAAGATAGCGATATAAAGGAACGAGATGCCTCAATCGAATAATACCGCATCGGGTAAGAGTAAACAAGAAGCGCACCCAACATGACGCCAGCGCCTCCGAACTTCTTCAATGGAGATGGAGTTGACTTGATCACGAACGACCTTCCGCTCCCGATGCTTCACGGGCAATCATGGCGTAATGCCCTTCTTGTGACAAAAGAAGCACGTGACAACGCCGATCGCGGGGCCACCTTGTCGCTGGACGCGCAGTGCGAGATCAAACACGACCGCGGAGGACGAGGGGTTGTTGCACTCTTCTTAGGACAACTATGCGCATAGTGACCCTTGTTGTTACTGAAGAAACAAGTGGCATCCGCCATCCGTTGATGCTTTAGCTTCTTCTTTACGCCCCAACAACCATGGGATTCTCGACCGTAACTCGAAAGTTGGGGAAGGTATAGACGGTAATTTGTCCCGCAGCTCCACGCACAAATCATCCAAGAACTCCTCCGTCCGAAGCATTAGCGATTGCGATACTCGCAGATGACCAAGAAGCGGCCACTGAAGCTTTAATGACCTGGCGATCACCAGACTCATGCTACACTCTTTGGAAGAGTGAGTGCTTCCCTCGCAGAGAAAACAAGTGACTTTGGCAGTCGGACAGTTTCCGGGTAGGTGGTCTTCATCACAATTTGGGCAAGCTGTGGTACACTCGCTGCCGTAGTGTCCTTCCTCACCACAGCGCCGGCAGACCTTGACCTTCCCAGGGTTGCAACCTTCGGCGACATGGCTCTTTTTACCATGGTCACAGCAAAAAGGGGACCAAAATCCATCACAATCGCCAGAGGGGAGGCGCTTGCAACCCTTGTCTGGACAGTTGGGGCCAGGGAGACCTTCATCCCACCACTTGCGACCTAGTCTCTTCGCTGTCCGTCCGCATCTCCTGTTACGAAGAGATGGGTTAGCGCGAACCCGAAGACTAGAAACTGCAGGATGCGGAAGAAATATCAAAGATTAGGGGGGGCCTGCTGAACGTTAGGGTGGGAATAGATACTAAGATGGACAAGGATCAAACCCGAAAGCTTAAGACAAAGAACAATAAACCACTAAGAAATGAACTCAAAAGCTCAAAAACAACCACGAAATAATCATAAGGCTTCAATCACAAAGTCAACTTCCCGGTACGACCAACTCGTATGGAGGGAACGAGCGATCGGTTTAGGAAGATAAATTTCAGCATGCAACTCAAATTCCAATAGGACCAAATGGCAGGGTAGAACTACTAATAATAGTGTTAGATACTTAGCCAACTAATATCACTTCTTACCCTTTTACTCCCACAAGTTTTAGTTGAATTATCCTCTCATTATCTACCTTCTTTAGAACCTTTGAGCTTGCTGTCCGGAAATTGACGCTTGCTGTCCAGATTTTGCATCCAAGCCCCGGTCGAAATTAACCATTCCAAGCTTCAAAACCTTGTAGAAGGGCAGCCAACACTTCAATTTGCCAAACTCATTGGTTCCCAAAACCCAACTTAACGAAAACCACTATCTTTTGAAAGAAGGAGAGGAAAACAACTTTTAAAACTCAAATTAGAGCAAGGTGAGAGAAGAAAGCTAAGATAGGTAAGGAATAAAATCTGAGAATTTACTTAAGCTTTCATAAATCATTTGATACTTCGAAATTAAGTTTTCCAAAATATCCTAAAGACGACCAAGCTTAGGGTTTCTACGGTCGATGTGGCTCGATACCAACTTTGTGAGGACCCCGATTCATTCGGCTTGTACTGCTTAACCACCCACTTGGTCCTAACAAGACAAATCAAATAAACCAAGCCTCGAGATATGTATGCTTCCCAGAAATGCAGCATACACACCCCGTTACAAAATTATGCACCAATTCCATACATCACCATATAACAAGTCTAGCAAAAGACGTACAATAAAGAGTTATTACACAAGAGGGCCGACTGGCCAACAACAACAAAGTAACATTAACAATGAAGCAAAAGTGTCATAAGATGGCTATAAATAAAATCCAACCAGTTAGCCATAACCCACAAGGCAACCGACCGGGCCGCCAAGCTAGTCGTCCAAACCACAGCGATTCTCACAAAAGTCGATCCCTTGGGGATCCACTTCTTCCTCTGCAACAAAAACATTAAGCATAGCATCTGAGTACAAAAATTGTTTTTGTACTGCAAGACCGACGTGTGGAATAGCAGACCTATCATTATACTACATGCAAGCTTATTTAAGTGGTGGTTGTATGTCTCATTTAGCACAAAGCCAACTTTATTTGCAGTAATGTAATACATTTCAAAAGCAAGTTTGTAATCAGTTTTTATTGATTGAAATAACACGAGATACAATAAGTACAAGAGTAACCACCTATTGGTGACTAACCCAATAGCCACCACACATAGCACTAATCCCGATTCGTACCACCCATCAAGTTTTAATTAAAAATGTTGTAGTCTAACTCTTGAAAGACCTTGCCAAGCGTGTCCATAACCTAGGGCGAGGCTATTCGAATAGTTTTAAACCTGCGGGGTGTACCAATGTACCCACACTTCAGCCGCTTTTGCCAAGCTATTAAGCACACTTCCTTTGGTATGCCAAGACGGCTAAGTCCTACGAGACGTTTCCAATGGGATGCGTTAATTAAGAGTCGCACGTATGGGGTTAACCCTTAGTGACCACCGCGAAAGAGGCCACTAGGACCACACGTTGTGGTGGGGTCAAGCAAAGTCGGGAGTCAATAGTTACTAGCCGGACATTACAAGCCCCGGTCGGGTGGAGGACCTAGAAAGGAACCACCCGGCCACGCCTTAGTGATCCTTTTTCTCTATAAGCTACACCAACACTCATTAATTAATGCCTCCCAAAGTACTAATTCAAGAGAGGTCCCATACCCTCTAGTGTGGTTAGCACGCACAAAATGCTTGGTTTAGTGTAACAAGATGTTCGGTCCTTGTTGACCGGGCACCATTCCATCACACCCCACAATCACACCATCTTACCATTGTGCCCAAGTCTAAATCATTTTGTTTTCAGTTTTAGTTTTCATAAGTAGACAAGGCACGAGGCTGAAATCATAAGTGATAATAAGTTTTAGGTGATCAAGGTTATCGACAAGTCGATAACCGCCCATTTCTCGGAAACTAAGCATGGCTAAGCAATTAATTCGCAAACTACTAAGGGACAAGAGCTCATCCAACGAGCTCTAAATCACAACAAAAACCTAGGCTCATGGTAGTAGAGGATAATCATTTGTCTATGGAAATGCATCTACTGTGCCAACTATCGACAATAGTTAAAGCAAGATAGCAATGCATACATAGAAGTTGTAAACAACATAAATACTTAAAATATTGGGATTAACATGATCAAACTGCTTGCTGGCGGTAGATCACTTTCTTGTTGCAGAGGATTCACTCACGTGAACAATAATTCCTTCAAACCTAACGCTAAAAGGCGATACTCAAATAAGAACAAGAACTCCAAACAAAACTCAACAAAGAAAAGTTCTCCAAATACAATAAATTTATACAGAAGCTAGATTATGATTTTAGACAATTTTAGAAACAAGAATCACTTCATTTAGACTTAGCATGCAAAAGTTATAGCTAAACTAAGTTCTCTCACTGAAAAATGCTAATTAAATTAATTTGATTCTCGTTCATGGCGAAAATTTCTAGAATGATCTGAATCTGAAATTTTTATGGTGGGTAGATAATGTCATCCTAACAACAGCAAAACTAAGTTTGCACAATTTGGAGTTATAATGAATTAGTTATGATTTTTCTAAGCTCTAAAGCTAGCATATATCATTTCTCAGGAACATAAATAAGGACAAAGCCTAGTTCATATTAAAGCATGTCTGCAGACCCATTTTACCAAGTTGAGTTTGCTCAGTTTGGAATTACAGAGAATAAGTTATACATTTTACAAATTTTCCATAAATTTCTAGACATCATTTTTCACTAAACAAGATCGTGTAGTTAAATCATTTTCTGTTATATGACAGGCCTAATTTCATTATCGATTAAAGTTCATACTATAACAAAGCTACAAAGAATCGAATCATTCAAAAGGAGTTAAATGACAAAGTTAAGCACTTTTGAACTTTGAAACATAAAAAGACTTAGAACAATTGAGCTCTCGGGAGGTCCAAACGAATTGAATGAAAAGGAGAGGTCGTGGGCCGTTAGATCAAGATCTGACGGCTTACGAGCTTCGAAGCACAGCGCACACAAGACCTCCTCCCGCACTGGGGAGGTCTGGACCGTCGAGATCGGATCCAACGATCACGACCAGTGCGTGCACAGCGCACGCAAGGAGGTCTACGCGCCTAACAGAGGTCGTGACCGTCAGATCGAGATCTGGCGGTCCCGAGCACTAGGGGAGGTCCTAAGGGTAAACCTACGGAGGAGGTCCGACGGCTAAGATCTCACGGAGGAGGTCTTCAACGGTCTAGATCTCCAGAGGGAGGTCTTTAACGGACACGATCAAGTGAGGGAGGTCCTGGGCGATCAAGATTGAACGAGGGAGGTCCTAAGGCTTTAAATCTGAGGAAGGAGGTCTAGCCCGTTAGATCTAGGTCTAACGGTTTAGACCAGAGGAGGAGGTCCTAACGCTACGGATCCAAAGGAGGAGGTCCTAGACGGTCAAGATCTCCGAGGAGGTCTTGATCGGTCGGGATTGACACGAGGAGGTCTTGGATGGCCAAGATCTTCTCGGGAGGTCCTAAGCGATAGGGTTTTATCGAGGAGATCCGGGCGGTTCAGATTAGACCTAGGGAGGTCTTGAACGGTCCGGATCGACGCGAGGGAGGTCCGAGCACTAAGGATTTGACAAAAGAGATCTAACGCCGATCCGATCCGGGGAGGTCGTGAACGGTCAGGATTGAGCCTAAGAGGTCTGAGCGGGGGTTTTCTGTGTAAAAGGCCGGGGTGGCTTTACAAGGACGACCCGAGGGTGGTCTGAGGTGGTCTTTGCAAAATGACCAAGGGAGGTCTTTTGCAAAGAGGACCTCTGGGAGGTCCAGGTGGTTTTTACAAAGGACCACGAGGAGGTCTTTTGCAAAGAGGACCTCGGAGGAGGTCTTTCGGCCTATTAGGGTGGTCTTAACAAAAGATCACGAGGAGATCTTTTTGCGCGGAGTGGTCCTAGCGGCGAGGATTTAACCCGGTGGTCCTAGGCGGTTAGGATCAACTCTAGGGAGGTCCCGCGGTTATAGTTTTCGCAGACTGTGGTCTAACGGCTAAGAGCTAATCCCGGGAGGTCTTTTAACGGCCGAGATTGCTCAAGGAGGTCTTGGGACTTAGAAATTTCACTGAAACCCTCTACTGCATGATCCAACTAGGGGTGGTCTTTAATGGCTCAGATTCAACGAGGGGGAGGTCCTGAGGCTTAAGCTTTTCGGAAAGGAGCCAAGGGCTCGGATCTAAACTGGGGTGATCGTGGGCGGTCCCGATGAACCCGAGGAGGTCCAAGGACTCGACAAAACGCAACTGTGCACAGAGCTCGACGGTGAGCTCGCCGGCATGTCGCCGACGACCAGGACTACGGCGGTGGGAACCAAAGCCACCAAAACGAAGCTAATAGCATTGCGAACCTAACGGAGGTGCTCTCGACGGCGGCGACGGCCTTGAACGCCGGCGAGCCGGAGCGAGGCGGAGGACGGCTTTCGGCAAAAACCGAAAACACGAAAAGGGAGCGCTACGAGCTATCCTAGCTAGACCCTAAGCTCTAAAGGACTAAAATGAACTCACCAGGGCACAGGGGTGGTCCAGAGGAGGTCGGAGGAGTGCCGCATGGGAGCGCTTCACCGGAGGCGGAGGAGATGACGACGGCACGGATCTCTGATCAACCAACAGCGAAAGGAGAGGTCAGGATAGGTTCGCACGAACCACAAGGTGGTCCAGAACCACACGATGGGGCGGGGGATGCTTACCGGAGCTGGAGAAGACGAAGCTCCACCTACGGCCGCAAAACCCGAAAACCCAAATCCAGCTGCTCCTGGGGAGGCAACCAAAAAGAAAGGTTAGGGCTCCGCTTGACGACGACCAAAGGTGTACAAAGGGGTAAGAATAGTGCAAGAGGTCCACCGAACACTTGCCACAATGAGGAGAGCCCAAGCTCGAAAATGGCGGGCGAGAGGCACTTGGTGGTTTTGCACCAAACTAACCACGAGAGAAGCCGGAGTGCCGGGGATGTGAAGGAGCTTGAGGAGGACCTCGGAGGTGCCCAAGCAGCCGTGGCGATCGAGCTCGAGGACGAAGGTTTAATGGCGATGGGACAAAGGGTTACGCCGCGAGAAAACGAGGCGAGGAGGCGTAAGGTCGAGCAAAGCGACACGCTTGTCAATCGAGGGCTCCGAGCCGCTGCAGGCCCCACGGCGATCGACATCGCCGCTCACTGCGCACGCGCGCGCGCCGCTCTCGGCGAAAGAGGAAGAAGAAGAACGAAGAGGGAGGTCGGGGTGAGTGAGCGTTGGATTTCAAATCCAACGGCTCACACGGGACCGTGGTCGAGCTCGGTGTGGCCTAGTGACTCGACTCGAGCGAGTCAATTGGTGGTCGACTCGAGTCCGAGTCGGACTGCACCTAGGGTTCAAAATTTGAGTCCCAACAAGAGCTGACCTTAGGAGAATTATTTGGGGCAGCAAACTATCTCCAAAATTATGAATTTTTACAGAATCTTGCTAACTGAGTTTAAGACCTCGTGTAAATTTTGCAGAGGTTTTGTGCTATACATTTTCCTCCAAAATTCCACAAGGTGCGGGCCTGAGCTTGACCAAATTTCGAATAGGTTTGACTGGCCTCCAAAGATATTCAAACAATTTCTAAAAATTGTGAAATTTTTCAGAGGGGTCACAAACCAACCCAAGAACCCAGGAAAAATATTTTCAGGAGATGATCAAGAGGTTTGACAAGATTGTTTTTGAAAGCTCATGATTCGGATCAGGGGCTTGTGACTTTGTATTTCCATAACTTCTTGTACAATACTTGTTCAGTAAAAATAGGAAATACAAGATGTAAGAAAAGTTTTAATTTCTACTCATTTTCTTACATTTGAAACACAAGTCCAAAATTGGGATGTTACAGTTTCGCCTTTGTTGGCCCAGAACGCCTTGTCGTCGTTGTCGTCCCCAACCCCAGCGTCGGTCTCCGCCGCCAGGCCTCTTCCGACTTCCCTCGGACCGCTCTTGTGCCCTGGTGAGTTCACATTAGTCCCTTAGTGCCCTAGGACTAGTTGGTTTAGCCCAGAGCGGACCTTTTTCGCGTTCTCGGTTTTTGCCGAAACTACTCCTCCGCCCCTCTCCGGCTCGCCGGCAATTTAGGCTAGCTCCGCCGTCGAGAGTACCCTCATTAGGCTCGCGTTTGTATTGCGCACGTAGTGCACCTGTCGTTTGGCTCCACCGTGGCCTAGGTCGCCGGCGACGTGTCGGCGAGCAAAGTCCAGTGTCTAGTCCTATTGTCGTAAAATCGACAAGTCCCAGGACCTCCCCTGTTTGATCTCAGCCGTTGATGATCTTTGGAGGATAGCTCTTAGCTGTAAGATCTTTCTCGGTGAACCCTAGTTGCCAGGACCTCCTCGAGTTCGTCCTGGCCATTTAGGAGCACCCCGAGCTAGATCTTGGCCTTAAAATTATTTTCTGCAAAAGCTTTAGGTCGCAGGACCTCTTAGAGTAATCTTGGTCGTTTAAGGATCTCTGTGGTTAGCTCTGAGCCGTGGATCTTCCTTTGCGCAACCTTAACCACCAGAACCTTCCCCTAGCTTGGATCTTGGCCGTAGGGACCTCCTTAGGCTAAATCTTGGCCGTTGGTATCACTTTCAGTGTTTCCGCAAAGGACCACCATGATCATTTTGTGAAAACCACCCTCGGGACCTCCCTTGGGGTCCTCTTTGCAAAAGTCCACCCCGGGTTCTTGTGAAGAGAACCTCAGGACCTCCCTCCGCTTTGATCTGGGCCGTTCTGGACCTCCCCATGGAGATCTGAGCCGTCCAGATCTCTTCACGTTATAGCACCGTCTTAGAGGACCTCCTCATGGAGATCTTGACCGTTAAGACCTTCCCCTGCGAGATCTTAGCCGTCGGGATCTTCCTCCGTTAAGAGTTGATCTATAGGACCTCCCCGCCTAGATCTTGGTCGTCTAGGATCTCCTCCGGTAGATCCTGAGCGTTCAGGACCTCCTCACTAGGACCTACCCTCAGATCTCCCTTTCTGAGATCTTGGCCGTTAAGACCTCCTCGGTGAATCTTAGCCGTCAAGACCTCCCCTCCTTTAGATCTCACCGTCCAGACCTCCTCCGTTAGATCTTTAACCTTAGAACATCCTCGTGGATCTCTGGACCGCCAGATCTTAATCTAATGGTCATGACCTCCTCAGTGCGCTTAGAGATCCTTCGCGCGGGGCTTCGGGTGCGCTGTGCATGCTCTGGTCGGAGCCGTTGGATCTCACCTCAACGGCCACGACCTCTCCCTTTTCGTTGAGCTTGTTGGACCTCCCCGAGAGCTCTGATATTTCTAAGTATTTTGTTGTTTCAAATTTCAAAAATGCGTAACATTGTCACTTTAGCTCCTTTTTGAATGATTCAAGTTGCATTAGCTCTGTAATAAAATGAACTTTAATCTGAGAATGAACTTAGGCACTTTTCTGTGGCAAAAAATAATATAGCTTGTATTAACTTGTTTGAACATTAAATATTGTCTAGAAATTCATTAAACTTGTAAAATACATAAGTTTTTCCCTATGATTCCAATCTGAGCAGCATAAAATATATTAGGTGCGTCTGTGTTTATGCTTGAGTCTAGTATAGGTCTTGTGGATGTCCTTAAATCTGAAAGATGTAACACAATAGGTTTACAAATTAAAAAAAATCATAAGTAATTCATTTTAACTCCAAATTGAGTAAACTCAACTTTGCTATCCTTAGAATACCATGTTCAACTTACCATAAAAATTTCAGGTTCCAGATCATTCTAGAAATTTATGCCATGAACAGTATCAGTAATTAATTTAGTTTGAATTTCCAGGCTGAGAGAATTTGTTTTGGCTATAACTTTTGCATGCTTAGTCCAAATTGAATAATTTTTATTCCTAAATTTATCTAAAATCATGCTCTTGCTGCTGTATAAATTTCATAAGATTTGGATGATTTTTGCTGTCGAGGTTTGTTTGGTGTTCTTCGTTCTTATCGGATTTTTCGCGTTCTTGCGTTAGGTTGCGAAGATATTGTTGACCCTTAGGGCTCTCCTCTGCAGCAAAAGCAAGACCAGCAAGGCAAGATCTTAATTAATGCAATCCATTGGAAATGTCTCGTAGGACTTAGCCGTGCCGGCCTACCAAAGGAAGTGTGCTTAATCTAGTGGCAAAAAGGCAGTCTGAAGTGTGGGTACATTGGTACACCCCTGCAGGGTTAAATCTATTCGAATAGCCTCATTCTAGGTTATGAACGCGCTTGGTTATTTGCCGCAAGAACTAGACTACAACCTGTTTAAATTAAAACTTGACATGGGTGTTACGAATGGGTAATTCGTGCTATTGTTGTGATGGCTATTGGGTTAGTCATCTTCAGGTTGTCTTTATGTTATTACTTATCGTCTCGCTGTTATTTATGCAAATAAATTTCAGATTGTCAAAATTGACTTTAAACTATTAATTATTGCAAATAAAACTTGCTTTATGCTGAAAATTAACATTAAGCCTTCTCCTTTGATTAAAGCCTGCATGTAGTAGTAACTAGGTTTGTTAATTGTAAGTCTTGCGAGTATATTTTTGTGCTCATTTGCTTTGCTTATTTGTTGCAGAGGAGGTTAATCCCCAAGGGATTGACTTTTGTGAGTTTTGCTGCTGTGTGGACGACTAGCTTGGTGGCCCGGTCGGATTGCCTTTTGGGTGTATAGAAAACCGGTTGGCTTTTGTCTTAGCCATCTTATGGCATTTTGCTTCCACTGTTATTTCTAACTCTTTAGCTTGTTGGGGACCAGTTGGTCTCCTTTGTAATAACTATTATGTATGTCTTTTGCTTGTAAAGTTTAAGCTTTGGATCTGTGTGTTGTATGGAATTGATGCAATGTTTTGTAAAAGGGTGTGTATACTGCAATTCTGGGAAGTATACATTTTCCCGAGGCACAGTGTATTTTGTTTGTGATGCTAGAGTCAGTGGATGACTAAGCATTACAAGCTAAATAAACTGGGGTCTCACAAAGCTTGTTATCAGAGCCATACCGACCGTAGAAACCCCCAACTTGGTCGTCTTTAGGATGTTTTGAAAACTTATTTTCAAAACTACCAATTGATTTTGAAATCT
This sequence comes from Ampelocalamus luodianensis, assembly GCA_036346255.1. Taxonomy (NCBI): domain Eukaryota; kingdom Viridiplantae; phylum Streptophyta; class Magnoliopsida; order Poales; family Poaceae; genus Ampelocalamus; species Ampelocalamus luodianensis. The sequence goes on along the minus strand of CM070625.1, from coordinate 47,190,744 downwards.
TAAGTAAGTTCTCAGATTTTACTCCTTACCTATCTTAGATTGCTTATCTCATCGTACTCTAGATTGAGTTTTAAAAAGTTGTTTTCCCCTCTTCCTTTCAAAGGATAGTTGTTATCGTTTAATTCGGGTTTTGGGAACCAATGAGTTTGGCAAATTGAAGTGTTGGCTGCCCTTCTACAAGATTTTGAAGCTTCTGGAATGGTAAATTTCGACTAGGAGCTTGGATGCAAAATCTGGACAGCAAACGTCAATTTCAGCACAGCAAGCTCAATGGTTTCTAATAGGGTAGAAAATGAGAGGTTAATCAACTAAAACTTGTGGGAATAAAAGGGTAAGAAGTGATACTAGTTGGCTAAGTATCTAACACAATTATTAGTGGTTTTGCCCTACTATTTAGCCATATTAGAACTTAAGTTGCGTGCTGAAATTGACCTTCCCAAACCGATTGCTCGTTCTTTCAATACAAGTTAGTCGTATTGGGGAGTTGGTTTTGTGACTTGTGACCTTATACTGATTTTGTGTTTGTTTTTGAGCATTTTGAGTTCATTTCTTTGCGGGTTATTGTTTTCTCTGCCTTCAGTTCTCGGGTTTGACCCTCATCCATCTTAGTATCTGCTTCCACCCCAACTTTCGGTTGAATTCCCTAGTTTTTTGCTCACCTTCTTTGTCCTTGTATGCGATAGATGGGCAGCTAGTATTTGATCAAGGAGATGCTTGTGGAGTACGTGGACGGGTACCCCGCACTGCTGCGAGATATGATGTGGCGCGCCATGTGGGGACCCCGGTAATTATCTCCATAAGACCGAGATTAGACAAGGTCTTAGGGACATAATTACGGGTCTCCGGTAAATGAATTCCAATTTAACTCTATCCAAGTGAGAGGCTTAGCCGAGTACTAGAGCCTCAACGATCATGCGCGCTGCTCCTTTGCGAGCGCTACATGATTGTCAATTCTCTTTCAATCCGAAGCACTACACTTAGTGAGTTAAATGAGAATTCATCAACAACGAGTATGACTTATATTGGCTCCCAAGATCAACGACCAATATACTCATACCCTCATCCAACGTCGATTACATCCATACAACGCATACAACAATAGATTAAAAAGACATACTGCATAATAGTTAAGGTCTACAGCTTATTACAAACGGCCGACCGGCCAAATTTAAAGTAGAGTATCAAGTAGCAGCGGAATTAAATAGATAAAGCAAAAGACCAGCAGTGGTATGCCCATCACCCATCGGCAACCGACTGGGGTTTAAATGGTAGCACACTACTCATTAGTGTCATCCAAGTCAACACTAGCAAGATCATCATACTCATAACATTCCTCACCTGAAAAGGCCAGCAAACATCTGGCTGAGTACAAGTGTACTCGCAAGTCTTACACAAATAAAAATAGTTATGCATAAGGGTCATTCAAAGGATGGCTCATATTGGTTTAGTTTTGCGAAAGAGACGCAACAATTAACATCCTACACATACTAGTTTTTCATGTGCCCATTTAAAATCAGATTTGAAGTAGAAGTAAAGCGTATAGTAGAGCATTTCAGTAATAAACAATTGAATCGTACAAAGACTAAAGTGGCAGCCCACTTTGATGTACTAAACACATGAACAACCCGTTCATGACGATTACCAAGTTCAACCACAATTTTAATTAAAAATCTAACAATAGTAACTCCCGAACTCAAGCGGTTGTCCATAACCGTGGACACGGCTATTCGAATAGATTGATACCTGCAGGGTGTACTACTTTACCCACATGACTTGATTAGCCCGTAAGCCTCCGAGGCCTCTCGAAATAGCACACTTCCTATGGTATGCCTACGGTAAATCAAGATACTGATCATTTTCAGAAGAGAGCCCTATTGGGCTAAGTCCCCTCGTGAGATGGTTCCTTGCCTAGTACAAGCGTCCCGATAGCACTTGCTAGGGGCTCACAAGTTATATTGGAAATACCGATGCAATCAAAACAAAAGAATTGGTGCTCCTTGCACACTATAAAGGATTACATCGGCTCCTCAAAGAACATAGGATTTCACGGTCGCTATGCCCCTTACACCACCAAGGACTTAACACAATAAAACCCTCCCCCTACTTAACCATACGGCTCCCAACCCGCGTGTGGCAGCACGAGTGTACTTGAATTAACGACGTTACTAAAGTTCGGTCCTCAATTGTCCAGACAAGTCCTTCCACTTACCCAATGCTCGTGCACAAAGCACCATCACTAACCAACACTTGTCCGGACCAAATCTCATTTAAAAATGACAAAGTTTAACTCATAAAACGGCTACAAAGATCTGAAGTAAAAACATAAAGCAAGAGTTGTGTGTATCCCAAAACCGCCGGGTTATTCCCGACGATCGAACTCATCAGATTTAGACTTGCATGGCTAAGCAATTCTACAACCCATAATTCACACATCCTATCTTAAGCATATAGGAGTTGGCATAATTCAAGATTAACCTCAAGCATAGGACATAATCTAAACTACACATCACGAAAATATTGACATAATCAAAATAGCATGCAAGCAATTATCATTGCACTAACTTAACCAAAACTGGGATCAAATATGATGCAAAAGAAAGTTCAAATGATGCTTGCCTTGCTGGTACAGTAGCTGCTCGCTCTCAGTAGCGTAAGTGTCGATATCAATATGCTCGGGATCTATATAATTATAACATCAAATAAATACCGAGAAAACAACTCAAAATTCAAAATGCTCAAAAATGCATGATTTTTCTACAGTAGTTAGGTCATGATTTTAAATGATTTTTGGTAAGAGAATTATTTCATTTTTATTTAGTGTATGAAAGTTATAATGGTTTGAATTTCAGATTTCAATATGCCGTCTTTTATGTAATTTAATTATGAAGTGAAATTTTGTAGAACAGTGGTGAGTACATGGATTACATAGATAAATAGGCAATATTATTATAAGTTAAAAACAGTTGAGTTTGTCCTTTTTGGAGTTTTTATGATTTAGTTATGTATTTTCAAAGTTATCAGCCTTTTATAGTATAAAAATAATGGAGTTAAGGAGTATATTCTCCCAAAATAGTTTCTGTGACAGAGGTAACATGGAGACCATTTTTAGAATTAAGTTCACCAAAAATGAAAATTATCAAAAGTGGTCTCACTGTTTTTGGAGTTCCCAATATTTACTTATGTATTTTTAAAGGTTTCAGTTCTTTTTCTATTGTAAGAATAATGGTTTTAATGGGTAAATCTCCAAATAATACTTTCATTTCAGAGACATGCTTGAAACCAATTTTCATATAAAGTTCAGAGAAATGTAAACTTCCGAAGTGGTTTCATTAAGTTTGGAGTTGAGATGAAATAGTTATGCATTTCTAAAGTTATTCTCAATATTCAGTGTATATATAAACCGATTTCGAATTTCATAATGTAATTGCTACTTTATCTACCAAGCATGTGCTAGCCACGATCACATCGACAAGGGACCAGTGAATAGTGTGTTTTCTAATTTAACTAAGATTTTAACTGCGTACTGACAGATGGGGCCCTTTGTCAGTAGGCCGGCTCACAGGACTTGGTCCACGCACACCTGCGCGCGGCGTATGGGGTTAATGGGCTAGGCCCACTCGTCAGACTCTCACTCACCTCTCTCACCCACGCGGCTTTCTGTGCATGGCCCCACACGTCAATGACTCAACTACGACGGCTAAGACAGCCATTAAATGCCAATCATCGGTGCTTAGCGCCTAATGACGAGCTACAATACCTGTCCTAATACGGCACGGCAACAACGTCACCGCCCACTTGCCTGGCGGCTCGCAGGCGCTACGCGCCACGGCGGAGCACGCCACTTGTCGCATTAGCTCCGCAATAGTCTTGCGCATCATAAGCATGTGGTCTCGTCGACTGGGCCGGCCTGTACCGGCGGCTAGCTGGAGACGAGCGGCGGCGGGTTATACGACAAATGGGCATGCAGCTAAACCGAGCTCCTCAGTGCAACCTGGCGATTTCTTAAGCTACCTAAAGGTTCAGGGAGGTCACCTGGAGCTGTGGGAAGCTTGGGGAAGTCGGAGGTTGACTGGAGCTGTGCCGGAGCCGGAGAAGACAGAGACGACAACTCGGTTTCGCGAGGAGAGGATTCCCTGAGCAAAACCCAGAGAAAATAATGATCAAGATGACTTAAAGATCATCGGAGGAAGCTATAGAAGCAAGGAATTTGACAATAGCTTACCGGACCTAAGTGGGAGACAAAAAGGTTGTCCTTGGCTGAAAAGAGGAACACCTTCAAATTAACTGGATCCTGCCGTGCATTGCCGAAAACAAGTGAGGGGTTTTGATCAGTAAACTAAGGCATACAAAGTGACGCGGTGGAATGTAGACCATACCTCCCGGAGACGAAGAAGACATGAGGGTGTCCTTCGGAGCGTGCTCTGGTACCGAGCTAGAGCACGACGATGGGGCAGATGCTACAAGCAAAAGCAAGAGTTCGCTTGAGCAAAAATGGAAATGCCAACGGACAAGGAACGGAGGAGCACCACCCGGTGGAAGCTTACCCAAGTAGAAACCAAGAGAAAACCTCCCTCTCCTCTGTCAACCGAGGAGAAGTGAGGTCCAACGAAGGGCATAGGGGGAGTCTTATTCCAGGAAGAAGACGGCAACGAGAGCGGCGTTAGGTGGAGAAGCTCTCGGGTTGGTCAACGGCAGCGGTGGTGTGACGGCGTCGACGGAGGTGCTCAGGGCGTCGCGGCCGCGTGGCACGGGATGCCTGAGGGCGCCAGCGGGAGGTCAGGTACGGAACTGACAGGTGGGCCTGGGCGGTCAGCGATACAAGGGCGCGACGCGGTGCGTAGCAAAGTGGTTTGATCAGCACCGTTGGATTGCGAATGGACGGACAGGATGAGTGGGGGCATTCGGACCGGTCGAATGACGGGGAGACCTGGGCCGTTGGATGAGGATCTAACGGTCGCATGTCTCGGTGCATCTAGGTGGTTGGGTCGAGTCCGGTTCGCCTGGGTCGGACTCGAGTCTGACTCTGGTCTGAGCCATAGGAACAGTACCAGTTTGACTGATTCTAATTTATTTGATTCTAGTTTGGCTGAGGCTTTATAAATAGAAATAAATTTCTAATAATTCTGAGATTAATCGTGGGTGTTCCTGGGAGTATATAGTTCCCAGAAAAATTATAAAACCCTACTGTTCATAATATAGTTTGTGATATTTAAATTCAAACATGTTGTATGTCTATGAATGTTGTTTGAATTTTAATTAGGTTCAAACTGTTCCCAAAAATTTTGGAAAAATATATTAATTCTTGATAATTAATGTAGTATTTAAATAAATTGGTTTCAGATGATGATCAAAACTTTTTATTACTGATTTGAATTGAAATCTGAATTTTGATGGGTATGTTAACCTCAAATTAGATTTTCCAAGCACAATATATTATGAAATGATTTGAATTTGATAATGCATGTTAGTGAAATACATATTAATCCAATTTAATTAGTTGGGTTGTGACAAACCTCCCCTTACAAAAGATCTCGACCGAGATCCGGGTGGAGAAGAATTAGAAGGTTTCCATTAGAAGTTATAATTTACGTTGTCTTGATTTCCTTCAAAGATAGTGTTGACATGTTATAATTATACCATAAGAATAATTTTGTTTACATTGCTATATTTTACCTTTCCTTTCTTGATACGAAGGCACTTCAGGTAGAGAAGAGGTCTGGATATGCCGCTCGCATCCGGTCTTCACGTTCCCAAGTTGCTTCATTCTCCGTGTGGTTGCTCCATTGAACCTTGACGAACTTGATGTTACGATTCCTAGTCTTACGCTCGGTTTCCTCAAGGATACGAATCGGGCTCTCTCGATAAGATAGATCGGGTTGCAAGTCGAGTTTATCCAACTCGGTTGCTTCCGTTGGGACTCGAAGACACTTCTTGAGTTGTGAGACATGGAAGACGTCATGTACGTTTGAAAGTGATGGTGGCAACTCCAATTGGTATGCTACTGATCCCAACTTAGCTAGAATACGGAAAGGTCCAATATAGCGAGGTGCTAATTTACCTTTGATTTGGAAGCGACGAACTCCTTTCATAGGAGAGACTTTAAGATAAACATGATCGTCCACTTCGAAACTCAACTCGCGACGACGACGGTCGGCATATGACTTCTGACGTGATTGAGCCGTCCTAAGTCGTTCACGAATGACACGAACTTGTTCTTCAGCATCTTCCACCAAGGTTGGGCCATAGAATGGCCTCTCCCGACTTCGGACCAGTTCAAGGGTGTTCTACAAGCTCTCCCATACAATGCTTCGAAGGGTGACATTTGAATGCTCGATTGGAAACTATTGTTGTAGGAGAACTCCGCAAGCGGTAAACATTTTCCCCAACTATCATCAGAGGATAACACGCAAGCCCGAGAAGGTCTTCCAAAACTTGGTTTACCCTCTCGCTTTGTCCATCCGCTTTGCGGGTGATAAGCGGAGCTAAAGGATAGGTTGGTTCCCATTGCTTGATGCAAGCAGCCGAGAAATGAGAGGTGAATTGGGGACCTCTATCCAAACAATCACCTTTGGTACACCATGGAGACAAACAATTCGGAAATATAAAGTTACGCTAGTTTGGCCCTCGTGTAAGTGGTCTTGACAGAATAAAATGGGCAACCTTGGTTAAACGATCCACAATCACCCATATAGAATCAAATCCAATTTTAGTTCTAGGAAGGCCGGTGATAAAATCCATGCCAACTTCTTCCCATTTCCACTGGGGAATGGGCAGGGGATCTAGAGTACCAGCTGGCTTCAAATGCTCAGCCTTAACTCTTTGACATAGATCGCACTCGGCCACATCTTGTACAACGTGCGCTTCATTCGGCTCCACCACAGTTTCTTTTTCAAATCTTGATACATTTTCGTACTCCCGGGGTGGATAGAGAATTTTGAGTTATGAGCCTCCTTGAGAATCAATTCTCTCAAGTGGCGATCAAATGGTACCACCAAACGGTTTCCAAACCATAGAGTACCTTGTGCATCTTGCTTAAAACATTTAGCCTTGCCTTGTTTCATTAGTTCTAAAATTTGAGCCACTTCCGCATCAGTTTTCTGGGCTTCTCTAATCTGGTCCTCAAGTGTGCAAGTCACACTGAGGGCTGCAAGCGAACCTTCTTCAACTATCTCCAGGTGTAGGCCTTGCAATGCAGCACATAAGCCTGCAGAAAAAGGAGTTACCGACAAACAGTTGCATTGAGATTTTCTGCTCAATGCGTCGGCCACGACATTAGCTTTCCCTGGATGATAATGGAGTCCCATATCATAATCTTTAATCAACTCAAGCCATCTTCTTTGTCTCAAGTTCAGGTCGGCTTGGGTGAAAATATATTTAAGGCTCTTATGGTCGGTATAGATCTCGCAACTATTACCGATGAGGTAATGTCGCCAAATCTTCAAGGCATGAACTACAGCCGCGAGCTCTAGGTCGTGTGTGGGATAATTGGCCTCATGGGGCCTCAATTGCCTTGACGCGTAGGCCACCACTCGGCCGTCTTGCATGAGCACACAACCGAGCCCATGGCGAGATGCATCACAGTAGATATCAAAGCTCTTGTGAATGTCTGGCAGAACAAGCACGGGAGCTTCTGTCAGGCATCCTTTCAAGGTTTGGAAGCTTTGCTCGCATTCTGCTGTCCACTCAAATTTCTTTTCTTTCTTTAGAAGTTGGGTCATAGGCTTTGCAATTTTTGAGAAATTCTTGATGAACCTACGGTAGTACCTCGCAAGTCCAAGAAAACTACGAATGTCAGTGACGCTCTTGGGTTGCTTCCACTCAAGGACATCTCGTACCTTACTAGGATCAACAGCGACACCGCCTTTGGATAGGATATGACCCAAGAAACTAACCTCTCGCCAAAACTCACATTTGCTGAATTTGGCATACGGTGATGGTGGCGGCTTCTCTAACACAAGTCTCAAGTCTTTGCTCGTGCTCAAGATCAAACTTAGAGTAGATAAGGATATCATCAATGAAAACCACTACAAACTGATCCAAGTATTCCATGAACACCGAATTCATGAGGTTCATGAAATAAGCTGGGGCATTGGTCAAACCAAAGGACATGACCGTGTACTCGTACAAACCGTAACGAGTAGAGAAGGCGGTCTTCGGAATGTCCTCGGTTCTAACTTTAATCTGATGGTAGCCTAACCTCAAGTCAATTTTGGAGAACACCTGAGCTCCACTAAGCTGGTCAAATAGGTCATCGATCCGCGGAGCGATACTTGTTCTTGATGGTGACCTCATTCAACGGACGGTAGTCAACACACATCCGTAGACTCTTGTCTTTCTTCTTGACAAAGAGAGCCGGGCATCCCCAAGGCGAGGAGCTAGGCTTGATGAAACCCTTGTCTTGCAACTCCTTAAGTTGTTCTTTCAATTCAGCTAGCTCATTGGGCGGCATCCGATACGGCCTTTTTGAGATGGGCGCGTGCAGGTGCAAGCTCAATGACAAACTCTACCTCTCGGTCAGGGGGCATGCCTGGAAGTTCTTCAGGGAACACATCAGGATACTCACTCACTATTGGTACCTCCTCTAGTGCGAGAGAGGTACTCGCCTCTAAAGCATAAAGGTGAGAACTACCCACTAAAGGTGCAAAGACGACCTGGATGCCGTCCTTGCTCGTCACTGAAATAGACCGCTGGGCACAATCAATCTTCCCCTGATTCTTAGATAACCAATCCATCCCTAAGATAACATCGATGCCCACTAAACTTATCACTATTAAGTTTGCTGAAAAGTTAACGTTTTGTATTTCAATTTTTACGTCGCTGCAGACTTGATCGGCATAGAAAACTGACCTTAGGGACTGAATATGATAAGGTGGGTGTAGAGTATGTATCTTGAATTGGTTAATTTCAGCATACTCGTTTTTAATAAATGAATGAGATGCTCCAGAATCAAATAAAACTGATGCAGGACATGAATTAACAAGCAGTGTACCTAGCACGACGTCAGGTGCGTCGGTCGCCTCCTCTGCTCAGACGTGGTTGACGCGACCACGTGCATGCTGGGGTGGAGTAGGTGTTGCTCTCTGTGGTGGTGGTGGTGGCCTCGCTGGAGCTGGGGCTGGTGGTGCTGGAGCGGAGTACGGCCGGGGCATCCCTCGCTGCTTGGCGAGGCACTGCGAAGCATAGTGGCCCTGACGGCCACAGTGGAAACAAATGACGCCGGGCTTGTATGCCCCACCAGTCTGTGGTCTCTGGCCCCCGCTGTGCTGCTGAGCTGCCGGTGGAGAAGGTCGTGGAGGTGCCACAGGAGACCTCGATGGTGCTGAAGCTGGGGCACGAGGTGCCTGAGGTAATCTTGGGCGTGGCCTGGGAAAGCTACCACTCGCTACTGCCGTCTGTAAGGCCTTCCTCCTCTTCCTCGACTCATCCGCTGTCATGCTCTCATGCTCCACCACTATCGCCTTGTTTACCAGATGCTGGAAACTCCTGAAATCATGTGCAGCTAAAACAAGCCGCAACTCCTCTGACAGTCCATGGAAGAACCTGTTCCGGCGACGAGCGTCTGTCGAGACGTCGTCCGGAGCATATCTGGCCAAGTAGTTGAAATCATGCAGGTACTCAGTGACTGTCCTCCGCCCCTGTCTCAAGGCAAGGAACTGCTGCTACTTGATAAGCAGCACTCCCTCTGGTATATGGGCCTCTCGGAACGCGTCCCTGAATTCGTCCCAAGTCGGGACGTGACCAGCGGGCTGCATGGCGGACTAACTATCCCACCACGCGCTCGCCGCACCTGCCAACTGATAGCTAGCAAACAAGACTCTCTCAACTCCGGTACACTGCGCAATGTTCAGCTTCTTCTCAATGTTGTGCAGCCAGTCTTCTGCCTCCATCGGGTCCTTGCCGCCCGCAAAAGTCGGAGGGTTGGTCCGCGCAAACTCAGCAAGACCTTCGGACGCTCGGTGCGGGGCAACTCCTCCTGCCGGAACAGGAGCTGGAGCGGTGTTGCGTACTATCGCCTCAAGCATCCGGGTCTGGTCCATCCGGTTGCGCTCAATCATCATCATAAACTCGACCATAGATGGCGGCGGAGGGAGCACCTCCTCAGGCGGTCCACCCTGCTGGGACGGCGGCTGAGAGGGCTCGCCATGCTCAGATGGCTGCTGGGATGACCGTCCCTGATCCTAGAAATCGCTCAAGGGTGCTAGACGGGGTGCCCTAGAGGGGGATGGGGAGCCTCTGCCGCGCAGGGCTCCTGATCGCGTAGTCGGTCCTGTCATCCTGTATTAGACAAGGATGGTTAGTAATTAAGATAAAAGCCATTACTTGGCCATACATGCACAATCAATATCAAAGAGCATGAAAATTGTAACATCAAATGGAACACCAAACATTAATCAACATAAAACCAAATCGATACAACTCTGTACATAAGCGCCCGCAGGCTTAAGATTACAACTGAATTAGTAGTGTTTGCAAATAAAACATAACCGTTCGACATCTACTACCTTATTACTTAAACCTAAGGATACAAGCTCAAACATAGAGCTCCCTGCCCTAACATCCTAGATATTATTCCGGTCAAAGTTCACCGGAAAGTCATCGAAAGGTGTGGTATCCGAGGATCTGTGTCGTCCGGTCTCCCGGGTTGGTGAGGCGTAAGGGGGATCCTACGCCGATGATATGGCCTCCTACTTCAGGAAGACGATAGTCCGGAGGCGCAGAAATGTACGGTGAAACCTCATTAGCGCCATACAGCACATCCGGACGAATTAGCCTCATGTCATGCATAAGCTGTAAATGCTCCTGAGCTATGATGAGACGACGACGCGTCTCCCATAATTCATGCACTATGCAGTGATGCATTTGGTCCATTACGTGAACCAATCTCGCCAATTGCCTGACTTGGGGGTCCTCCCCAAACTGGATCCTAGCAAACGAGTTCACGTCCCTAGCGCGTGCGCGCATCGGAAAGTGATCATATGGGGTCGGGCTAACTCGTCAGTCGTAGCGAAGACGACTCATGGCCACCAAAGCCACTTCTTGTAACGCCATGGCCTCCGAAGTACCACGCGCCTGGAAGCGGTAAGGTATGCTCCCCTTGACTTGTCTAGCAACGATATCTATTACTGCCATAAATTCCTCCATTCCAGGTCCTCGATCGCGGCGGTAGATGGAATAAGTGGGCTGATATGTGAAGTTTGCCCTCCACATCATGTCTCGCAGTAACGCCGGGTATCCATCCACTCCTTCGGCTTGAGTTTCCCGGACAAGGTACTGAGGGTTCATCTAAAGGCAAGAAGGCAAAGTAAGTTAGTTTCATAAACCAAAACAGGATTAGGAGAGAAAAGATACTAAGATGGATAAGGAATAAAAGATATTCTTAACTTAAACTTTCTGAAAGTAATTTGATAATTTCAAAATATTTTGACTCCAGAAGGCTTACTAACTCTAACGCCAGTGCTACCTCTAACTACAGTCAGTATGGCTCTGATACCAACGCTGTGGGGATCCCGGTAATTATCTCCATAAGACCGAGATTAGACAAGGTCCTAGGGACATAATTACGGGTCTCCGGTAAATGAATTCCAATTTAACTCTATCCAAGTGAGAGGCTTAGCCGAGTACTAGAGCCTCAACGATCATGCGCGCTGCTCCTTTGCGAGCGCTACATGATTGTCAATTCTCTTTCAATCCGAAGCACTACACTTAGTGAGTTAAATGGGAATTCATCAACAACGAGTATGACTTATATTGGCTCCCAAGATCAACGACCAATATACTCATACCCTCATCCAACGTCGATTACATCCATACAACGCATACACCAATAGATTAAAAAGACATACTGCATAATAGTTAAGGTCTACAGCTTATTACAAATGGCCGACCGGCCAAATTTAAAGTAGAGTATCAAGTAGCAGCGGAATTAAATAGATAAAGCAAAAGACCAGCAGTGGTATGCCCATCACCCATCGGCAACCGACTGGGGGTTAAATGGTAGCACACTACTCATTAGTGTCATCCAAGTCAACACTAGCGAGATCATCATACTCATAACATTCCTCACCTGAAAAGGCCAGCAAACACCTGGCTGAGTACAAGTGTACTCGCAAGTCTTACACAAATAAAAATAGTTATGCATAAGGGTCATTCAAAAGATGGCTCATATTGGTTTAGTTTTGCGAAAGAGACGCAACAATTAACATCCTACACATACTAGTTTTTCATGTGCCCATTTAAAATCAGATTTGAAGTAGAAGTAAAGAGTATAGTAGAGCATTTCAGTAATAAACAATTGAATCGTACAAAGACCAAAGTGGCAGCCCACTTTGATGTACTAAACACATGAACAACCCGTTCATGACGATTACCAAGTTCAACCACAATTTTAATTAAAAATCTAACAATAGTAACTCCCGAACTCAAGCGGTTGTCCATAACCGTGGACACGGCTATTCGAATAGATTGATACCCTACAGGGGTGTACTACTTTACCCACACGACTTGATTAGCCCGTAAGCCTCCAGAGGCCTCTGAAATAGCACACTTCCTATGGTATGCCGGCCGGGTAAATCAAGATACAGTCATTTTCAGCAAGAGAGCCCTATTGGGCTAAGTCCCCCTCGTGAGATGGTTCCTTGCCTAGTACAAGCGTCTGATAGCACTTGCTAGGGGGCTCACAAGTTATATTGGAAATACCGATGCAATCAAAACAAAAGAATTGGTGCTCCCTTGCACACTATAAAGGATTACATCGGCTCCTCAAAGAACACGAGATTTCACGGTCGCTATGCCCTTACACCACCAAGGACTTAACACAATAAAACCCTCCCCTACTTAACCATACGGCTCCCAACCCGCGTGTGGCAAAGACGAGTGTACTTGAATTAATGACGTTACCAAAGTTCGGTCCTCAATTGTCCAGACAAGTCCTTCCACTTACCCAATGCTCGTGCACAAAGCACCATCACTAACCAACACTTGTCCGGACCAAATCTCATTTAAAAATGACAAAGTTTAACTCATAAAACGGCTACAAAGATCTGAAGTAAAAAACATAAAGTAAGAGTTGTGTGTATCCCAAAACCGCCGGGTTATTCCCTACGATCGAACTACCGTATTTAGACTTGCATGGCTAAGCAATTCTACAACCCATAATTCACACATCCTATCTTAAGCATATAGGAGTTGGCATAATTCAAGATTAACCTCAAGCATAGGACATAATCTAAACTACACATCACGAAAATATTGACATAATCAAAATAGCATGCAAGCAATTATCATTGCACTAACTTAACCAAAACTGGGATCAAATATAATGCAAAAGAAAGTTCAAATGATGCTTGCCTTGCTGGTACAGTAGCTCCTCGCTCTCAGTAGCGTAAGTGTCGATATCAATATGCTCGGGATCTATATAATTATAACATCAAATAAATACCGAGAAAACAACTCAAAATTCAAAATGCTCAAAAATGCATGATTTTTCTACAGTAGTTAGGTCATGATTTTAAATGATTTTTGGTAAGAGAATTATTTCATTTTGATTTAGTGCATGAAAGTTATAATGGTTTGAATTTCAGATTTCAATATGCCGTCTTTTATGTAATTTAATTATGAAGTGAAATTTTGTAGAACAGTGGTGAGTACATGGATTACATAGATAAATAGGCAATATTATTATAAGTTAAAAACAGTTGAGTTTGTCCTTTTTGGAGTTTTTATGATTTAGTTATGTATTTTCAAAGTTATCAGCCTTTTATAGTATAAAAATAATGGAGTTAAGGAGTATATTCTCCCAAAATAGTTTCTGTGACAGAGGTAACATGGAGACCATTTTTAGAATTAAGTTCACCAAAAATGAAAATTATCAAAAGTGGTCTCACTGTTTTTGGAGTTCCCAATATTTACTTATGTATTTTTAAAGGTTTCAGTTCTTTTTCTATTGTAAGAATAATGGTTTTAATGGGTAAATCTCCAAATAATACTTTCGGCTACAGAGACATTCTTGAAACCAATTTTCATATAAAGTTCAGTAGAAATGTAAACTTCCGGAAGTGGTTTCATTAAGTTTGGAGTTGAGATGAAATAGTTATGCATTTCTAAAGTTATTCTCAATATTCAGTGTATATATAAACTGATTTTGAATTTCATAATGTAATTGCTACTTTATCTACCGAAGCATGTGCTAGCCACAGTCACTGACGGGCGGGACCAGTTAATAGTGTGTTTTCTAATTTAACTCAGATTTTAATCACGTCTCGACAGATGGGGCCCTTTGTCGATGGGTCGGCTCACAGACTTGGTCCACGCACACCTGCGCGCGGCGTACGGGGTTAATGGGCTAGGCCCACTCGTCAGACTCTCACTCACCTCTCTCACCCACGCGGCTTTCTGTGCATGGCCCCACACGTCAATGACTCAACTACGACGGCTAAGACAGCCATTAAATGCCAATCATCGGTGCTTAGCGCCTAATGACGAGCTACAGTACCTGTCCTAATACGGCACGGCAACAACGTCACCGCCCGCTTGCCTGGCGGCTCGCCGGCGCTACGCGCCACGGCGGAGCACGCCACTTGTCGCATTAGCCCCGCAATAGTCTTGCGCATCATAAGCATGTGGTCTCGTCGACTGAGCCGGCCTGTACCGGCGGCTAGCCGGAGACGAGCGGCGGTGGGTTATACGACAAATGGGCATGCAGCTAAACCGAGCTCCTCAGTGCAACCTGGCGATTGCTTAAGCTACCTAAAGGTTCAGGGAGGTCACCTGGAGCTTTGGGAAGCTTGGGGAAGTCGGAGGTTGACTGGAGCTGTGCTGGAGCCGGAGAAGACAGAGACGACAACTCGGTTTCGCGAGGAGAGGATTCCCTGAGCAAAACCCAGAGAAAATAATGATCAAGATGACTTAAAGATCATCAGAGGAAGCTATAGAAGCGAGGAATTTGACAATAGCTTACCGGACCTAAGTGGGAGACGAAAAGGTTGTCCTTGGTGAAAGAGGAACACCTTCAAATTAACTGGATCCTGCCGTGCATTGCCGAAAACAAGTGAGGGGTTTTGATCAGTAAACTAAGGCATACAAAGTGATGCGGTGGAATGTGGACCATACCTCCCGGAGACGAAGAAGACACGAGGGTGTCCTTCGGAGCGTGCTCTGGTACCGAGCTAGAGCACGACGATGGGGCAGATGCTACAAGCAAAAGCAAGAGTTCGCTTGAGCAAAAATGGAAATGCCAACGAACATGGAACGGAGGAGCACCACCCGGTGGAAGCTTACCCAAGTAGAAACCGAGAGAAAACCTCCCTCTCCTCTGTCAACCGAGGAGAAGTGAGGTCCAACGAAGGGCATAGGGGGAGTCTTATTCCAGGAAGAAGACGACAACGAGAGCGGCGTTAGGTGGAGAAGCTCTCGGGTTGGTCAATGGCAGCGGTGGTGTGACGGCGTCGACGGAGGTGCTCAGGGCGTCGCGGCCGCGTGGCACGGGATGCCTGAGGGCGCCAGCGGGAGGTCATGGACGGAACTGACAGGTGGGCCTGGGCGGTCAGCGATACAAGGGCGCGGCGCGGTGCGTAGCAAAGTGGTTTGATCAGCACCGTTGGATTGCGAATGGACGGACGGGATGAGTGGGGGCATTCGGACCGGTCGAATGACGGGGAGACCTGGGCCGTTGGATGAGGATCTAACGGTCGCATGTCTCGGTGCATCTAGGTGGTTGGGTCGAGTCCGGTTCGCCTGTGTCGGACTCGAGTCTGACTCTGGTCTGAGCCATAGGAACAGTACCAGTCTCACTGATTCTAATTTATTTGATTCTAGTTTGACTGAGGCTTTACAAATAGAAATAAATTTCTAATAATTATGAGATTAATCGTGGGTGTTCCTGGGAGTATATAGTTCCCATAAAAATTATAAAACCCTACTGTTCATAATATAGTTTGTGATATTTAAATTCAAACATGTTGTATGTCTATGAATGTTGTTTGAATTTTAATTAGGTTCAAACTGTTCCCAAAAATTTTGGAAAAATATATTAATTCTTGATAATTAATGTAGTATTTAAATAAATTGGTTTCAGATGATGATCAAAACTTTTTATTACTGATTTGAACTGAAATCTGAATTTTGATGGGTATGTTAACCTCAAATTAGATTTTCCAGGCACAATATATTATGAAATGATTTGAATTTGATAATGCATGTTAGTGAAATACATATTAATCCAATTTAATTAGTTGGGGCTGTGACACGTCAACTTCACCTACCACCCAGAGTATGCAATCTACCGTCGGGACCGGGGACCTGGAATGGAAGAATATCGATGCGTGGTCAACGTTATCGCAAGACAAGTGACCAGCAGTATTCTGTACAGCTTTCGGGTTCACGCCACCTCTGAAGCCATGGCCGTTCAGGAAGATGCCAGCAGGGTTATGAGTCAACTTCGTCATGACTTAACGGAATTGTCTAAACCACCCTACGATCATTTTCCACAAAGAGGTCCTGAAGCGGACATAAACACGTTTGCTGAGATTCAGTTCGGAGAAGACCCTCAAGTGCGCCAGTTGGCGAGATTGGTCCATATCATGGACCAAGTTCATCACTGCAATTTGTATGAGCTGTCGGAAACTCAGCGTCGTCCTAGAGAGGCCCAGGGGTACCTCAGGATCGGGGTTAGCATGAACCGCGTTCCTCGCAATGTGCTTTTTGACGCCAATGAGACCTCCCCAGCTGCTGCGGCACCACCCGGGTTTTGACTTCCGGAAGTGATAGGGCCAGTGCTTGTCTATGGACCGCACCGCCAAGTCCGCATGACAGTAGGATTTCCTCGCAATCGGAGGCCCGATCCTCCGGAAGGTCATGTTTCTTTATTAGGATCCCCGAGGCGTCTCTTCAACCCTTTGTCTCCACTGGACACCGGATCACCTGGAGCCCATCTTCTGGATGAGTTCCCTGTGAACTTCAACAGGGATGACTACATCTAGGTGTGGGAACTACCGTGGAAGTTGTATCCAGCTAAGAGCTAACCTTTGAAAAATGTAATAGGATAGCACCTGCTCAGTTAGGTATCTTGTGTAAGACTCTGTTTTGGGCAGTAGCCTTTTCCTTCCTCGATTAACTAAATAGGAGGCACCTGACGTGTGTTGGGTACGCTTCTTGTCAACTCTCACCTTGCTATTGTTTTGTTTGAATCAGGAGCATCAGCCCACCAATTTTGAAAGAATTTCAGCCGCTCAACTTGGAAGTGGTTGAGCATGGCTTTCTCGCTACCTTGGTTGCGCAACCAACCTTGGTGGATCGGATCAAGTCCTCTCAGCAATCGTTTGACTTGAGTGGCACTTTTCCTTCCCTTTACCTCCAAGGGCATTACATGCCTGTTATTGCCTCAAATTTCTGTGACCTAAATGTCCATAGTCCTTCTAAGAAACTAGCTGCGGAGGGATGACTCCGTATAGCTAGTTATCAAGCCGAGGTCTCGTTCGTTAGTGGAGTAACCAGACAAATTGCTCCACTAACTGAGATTGGCCTTGGTTTCCTTAAGAAGCTAGCTGCGGAGGGATGACTCCGTATAGCTGGTTAGCAGACTGAGATCTCGTTGTTAGCAGAATTAACCAGACAAATCACTCCACCAGCTAACAACGGCCTTGCTCCATCAACCATAGAATTTAAAAAGATCTCTCAGTCTGTCAATCCTTGTTTTATCTGAACCTGGTAAGTTTCCCCGTGTCGACTAAAGTGGCACGTCTTCTACCAGTCATAACCAAGATTCGTACCTGTCACTTGGCTGAGCTTTATGTCTCTAGGATCGTAAGCTTGCTAGGTACCGAAGATGATCATTTCAGATTGTGGTTCTTTGTTCACTTCTCGATTTTAGCATAGCTTGCAAGAGGCTATGGGAACTCGTCTCTCCTCCAGCTCAGCTTATCATCCCCAAACTATTGGCCAAACGGAACGAGTCAACCAAGTCGTGGAAGACATGCTCCGTGCTTGTGTTCGGACTACCCATCCTTTTGTTCCGAGTGAACCAAATCTCGGGATGAGATTTTTGTAAGGGGGGGTGTAACAGCCCCAGTTTTATGAACAGTAATAAAATGCTTTATGAACAGTAATAAGGTACTGTTCATAACAGTAATGAGATGTTGTTCATAGCATCACTGTTCCTTTTTACAAATTGGGCATTATGTTACAAATTAAAACCTTCCTTTTCTAGCCAAAATCCAAAACCTATTTGAAGTTTCAAAGGAAATACAAGTCAGTGCTTGTATTATGACTGGGAAGTATTTTTATTAAAGCCTAGATAAATTATCTTTTCCAAAAATAATTTTTGTTGAATTTCTAGAAATTATTTGGATCTTGATAAAGAATATTTGATTTTAAATAATCCTATTCGGGTTAATGTAATTATTTATGTATTTTAACAAGTGAGACAGTGGTTTTTAAATTTTATTTGGGACATATATGATCCCAGTAGCATCCTTACAAAATTTCAGAATTTTACAAAATTATTTACTATTTTTAAAGCCCAGTCAAACTTTTGGAGCTTTAAAATTAGTCAACTCTCTCGGCCTAAACCTAGCCGGTTTGCACTGTAGCGACCGAGCCAATTGCTTTAGGTCCAAACCGGGCCACACCAAACACGTTCGGGCGCGTGCCCAAGCCTCCAGCGAACGTGAGCCGTCGATTCCTTGATGAACGGCCGAGATTCGCAAAGCCGCGCAGGCTATCCACGTACTCCGTGCGATTTCCACCATTGGATCCAGCTTTAGTTCAAAATCCTAACGCACCTCCAACTCGTGACCGTTGATTTCCAAACGATTGGGCCAGATTCGTTGGGACATTCGGACATCCTAACGAGCCACGCAATCATGGCCGTTAGATCTAAATCGTGTGGTGCATCATTTTTGGGATAAGCCACCCCTAAAAGAAAAACACTAAAATGCACCCGAGCCATTGGATCCTCAATCAACGAATCAGATCTTGTGGGCCGTTTGGATTGACGAACGCACCACTCAACCTCCACCTTTGGATCCTGATCGGACGGACCGCATCCATTGGGCCGTTCGGATCATCGAACTCCCCTTCAATATCCACCGTTGATCTTAATCCAACTGCGCCGCCCTTTTCGTTTTGAACTTAAAGGCGCATATTTATTTTTGGCCGTCGGATTTAAATCCTACGGTACCCTTTCGATCGCGTGCGTTTAGGGCCCGATCTTCATAGGGCTGTTGGATTTTGATCGCATGGTCTATAAAGGTGTGACGTTCGGACCGCCGAATCTCCCATCAATCTCAACCGTTGAAAACGGATCTAACGGTGCCACATCACCTCATTTAAAGTGACGCGCACCTTTTTGGATCAACCGTTGGATCTAAATCCAACGCCCCTCTTTGAATGTAACCTTCGGACTTCCTAAGGTTCCTTTAAATCTCAACCGTTCGTTTAAGATTGCACGGTCCATATTAAAAGATATCGATTAGATTCTCCTAACGCCTATCTCCATCGCAGCCGCCCATTTCTAATCGGACGGTCGATATTCTTTTGAGCTTTCAAGGGCGTGTGTTTGCTGCGGCTGACAGCGGGACCTGCTTGTCAGCGACGTCTCTCTCTTCCTCCTCGCGCCTATGCATCGCCGCCGACTTTGTTGCCGAAGAGGTGGTGTTGCGCCGCGATTTTGGCAAACCTTTCTTTGACATCTAGCACTAAATTGCCACCGCATCAACTCTAGACACTTCCTGTTTTCTTTGGAAGATTGATATCTATATAAACCGTAGCTTTTTGAGCTCACTACCATTGTTGACCGAAAGTTCTCCTCACATTCTTTCTTCTTTCTCAGTGAAGCTTTCTTGCTTGCACTCCTTGTTCATCTATAATCATGCCTAATTCACTTAGTAATATGAGTTTTGGGCATCTTTTGTAGGTTGAATGAAGGTTTGCTTTTTGTCGACTTAAGTCTGTTGGAGCACCACTTCGGTGAAGTTTTGCTCCGATGAGTTAGACTCCATTTTTTTCCTGTAAAGAACATGTATTGTGGTCTATAGAGCTTAAGTATTCTCTTGTTTTCGTTTTGGTTAGACAGGAGAAGAGAACTTTGCAATTTCCCTATTTTCGACCGAAAACCCAACTTCATCTTCTCCAGCTCCAGCTGGTAAGCTTAGACCTTAATTCTTGTCATCTTAAGTACACTAAGGACCTCAGTAGCTCACATGAACCCTTCAATTGTGCATGTGATGCTCCATCCTTGCTATAATCGAAATGTTACTTTTTATAACTTTTCGGTCTTTCATATCGTTCGGAGTTTAAATCTATTCTAATTCAACTTCTCAGTGTAGGGAGTTATCTACTAAACCCTAGTATCATAAGCAACCCTTCTTGGTACTCATGGTGCCTCCAATTCAGTTAATTAGCAAAATCCCATTCTCTGTTACTGTTGTCGTGCAGACTGACAAGAGTCATAACCTGGTTCTTTCTGTTAATCTTGATTGATCAGAATTAACAGAGTCCAATCTAGGTTGATAGCCTTACTGAAAGGATACTAGTAGCTTAAGTCAAGATTCTTGATTGTGAGTGCATCACAATTTGGCAATAGGGCATTTGGTGATGCCTCTGTCTTGTTGTCAGCCGAACCGACATGGCTGTAGCAAGGTCTCTCTCTGAAGGTGGGTATTAGCATAGGTTGGTTTAGGATATTATCTATTCTAAATATCAGCCTTAACTTCAAGATTAGATCTTTTGCTTAGAGTTTTTCCAAAACAACTAAAATCTGCAAACCTGCGCCTTTGCTGTTACTATCGGTCAAACCGACAGTATGCACAGCAGGGACTTTACCTTCTAATTCTTGCCAATTAAGTGCTTATTTAGCTACAACTTAAACAAAAATATTATTTTTCCATAATCTGGTGAAGCAGCAGGCTTTGCTTTTGTAATCTGTACTATTTTCAGCTTCTCCAAAAACTGAAATTATAACTTTGTCCCTTTCTGTTAATTCTTGTTGGTTAATGCTAACTAGGGTTATTTTAGATTACTATTTCTTTCTTAAGGTTACCTTTAGCTTCAGCCAACATCTTTTACTTAGTATATTCCTAAGTCAGCCTAACACTTCAATTTTTGTTCATGCTATTTGTTGCTAGTCAAACCGACAACATAAATAGCAAGGGCTTCAATTCTTTAACTCTTGTCAATTAATGATAAGTGTTAAACTAGGCTTTTAACTTTACCCAAAATGGTTATAACTTAAGTAAAAGCATTTTACTTATAGTATATATAAATCACCAAGTTCTTTTTAACTTGTCCTGTTCCAGTTTTCAAAATATGAACTGTAGCCTTAGTTAAACATTATCTTTTTAATTAGTAGTATCAAGTGATAAGTTAGGCTTTTAGCTTTACTACTTAATGTAATTTAAACTAAAACATTATTTTGTTAATAATATAATGCAGCAATAAATTCTTCTTTTGCAAACTATCTTACTTTCAGTCTTTCCAAAATAAAAAACTGTAGCCTGAAATTAAACTCTAATCTTGACAATTAATGTCAGTAGGTGTTAAATATGGGTTAGTGTCCCTATATAAATTAGGTGTAGCTTAAGCATGTTGTAAGTATGCATTAAGACATTGATCATGCATTCTTTTTCTATATTTTGCTCTCTGCCATCTTTTTGTTGTTCATTGGATTTTTATCTGCATCTTTTAGATTCTGGTTCTTCTAAAGTGATTAAATCTATGATTGAGCAACAAGAACCTGAACAAGAAGTGTATTATTATCAAGGCAAGCATCCTCTCTGCATCATGTTGATCCCAAAGTTTTGTACTATAGATTTCCAAAATACAGTGATAACTGTTGCATGCTAATTTCCTAAAAAGCAATTGTGGTCTGTTAATAGATAGTTATAACCTAACATTGTGGCTTACCTTAAATTTTACCATACACTCAAACTTAGAGTAGTGTTGTATACTACGATATTTAATTTTAGAAATTTGCTTAACCATGCAGTCCATAGAACGTTAGTGTTTGGCAAGCTTATCTTGTCAAACATGGGAGCAACAAATGAATTTCAGTTATTTTAACTCTTTGTCCAGTCTATTTAAATCAGAATTGAATTTAAATTTCGTTTGATCTGGACAAGAGGATGCTAGTGATGGTGCCTTGGTGCACGAGATTGGGAAATGTGGTGGACTTGTCTGGATGAATTAAGGACTAAACTCCGACTATTCAATTCAAGCCCCAACGTACTTTCACACGCGGTGTATGGGCGCTGTTTGGTTAAGTAAAGGGTTAATGCTATTGAGTTGGAAATAGGGGAGTAAGGACATGTGTATTGATCTCATATGGCATAGATGCTTAAGTCTTTAGGCCGTGTCGTATGCCATGTGAATTTTTATATTAGTATCAGATGTTCTTAGGAGGGTGAGGGCGTATATGTGTCCTATTGCATGTACGTACCTTAAGGGTCCCGATTACGATCTAGTATGTGTAGCGAACACAACCTGTATTTCTTTTGATTGGGTCGGCGTTCCCGGCGCAACATGTGTGCCCCGGTTAAGCATATGCTATCGGTCGTTGTTTAAGCGGGATTAGTTCACACATGGGTCATCCAACTCAATAGTATCAACTTGTTGAAAAATACCAAATCTTAGTTTACCCGGCCGGCATACCAAAGGTTGTGTGCTATTATTTCAGAGGCTTACAGGCTAACTATGTCGTGTGGGTAAACATGTACACCCCTGCAGGGTTAAAACTATTCGAATAGCCGTGTCCGCGGTCATGGACGACACTTGCGTTGATGTCACCTGTATAGAATTTTGATTTCAACTAGTGCTTGGGTTCTGGTTTGGCATGAGGGAATTCATGCAATGTACTGTTTATATTTACATTTCATTTACTTACTGTGTTGGTCCAATTTGATTTATTAAATTGCTTTATCAAAACTTAGCAATTGTAGGTTAAGATGTATTGCTTTATGCAAAATTGAACTATTATAATCTTCCTATTGACAACCTTATGCATGTACAAATTCTAATCCTTTGAATAGGTCCTATCAAACACTTTCTTTTAGCAGTTTGTATAAGTCTTGCGAGTACCTTTTGTACTCAGGTGCTTGTAGGGAAACAGGTAGGCTACACTAGCGCAAATTAAAAATTCTACCCGTAAACCAAGATCACTGCAGTTATAGATCACGGTCTTACCACTAGACGCGCAGGTGCGGAAGTTGATGCAAAGACGTCGAGGCGGTGTAGTCGCACTCGATTGATGCGATGCGTCGGCGCAGTAGTCGTACTACTTCCTCGTCCTCGTCGCGGTGTCCCACGTACAGCTCCTTTCTTGCGGTTCGTCCCAACGCCACGATGCGGCGCCCAAACGTATCCACACGTGCGGGAGGAAGCGACGACGCCGGACTACTAGATCCGCATGGCGACTAGGGTGTGGGAGGGTGGCGCGGGGTTTGGGGATGTCACGAAAAACTCAACCCTTAACCAATGCGCCGCCCTCCTTTTATAGACGTCCTTATAATGGGCTTCTACGAATAGAGGCCCATTAGGACTCAATGCCCGATCTAATTGGATCCAATTCGAATTAGGCTTCACCTCTAAGTGTGTGACCTATAGGTTCACGTATGTTTAGACATGACGCAAGTACACATACTTGGTCAATAGTTGGTAGCGGCCTCTAGCAAGACGTGCCAACTCCTAAACGCACGTAAAGATCATATCGAACCATCACAACGTTATGTACATGCCAATCCCTTTGCCTCACGATATTTGGTCGAGCTCCAAGCTGACCACTCTTTCTCGATCCTGTGATCCGGAATCCCTTACTAGGTTAACTCTTAACCTTAAGTTGCATGGCCATGCATTTCTGGATCCGATCACTCGAGGGGCCCAGAGATATCTCTCTCAGGTAGAGAGGGGCAAATCCCATCTCGACTGACCATACCTCGCAGCATGCTTCATGACAAACCCGAAGCTACCTTTATAACTACCCGATTCACGGAGTAGCGTTTGATAGCCCCTAAGTAGGTCTATTCACATCTCAAGTACATGCGACAATCTCAGGTCTAAGGACAAGGCGTACACATTGTGTAGAGAGAACCATAAGTATAAAAGCTATGTCTCATGTTGGGTCGGTCCAACCCCATGTTCTAAACATGTGTCCACATTATTGGTTTGACATCTCCATGTCTATGACCATGAAACATGGTCATCAACCGATACATGTGCTAATCCATCATTCACGTGTGTCCTCACATGAACTCCGACTAGGGACAACTTTAGAATAACCATACAAGTAAAGAGTTTCACAAACAAGTCACATACTTGTTAATCAACACAAAGGCAATATTCAAGGAACATTTATTAAATCATGGATACAACGAAATATCATCATCAAAATGATTGCCTCTAGGGCATACCTCCAACAGTCTCCCACTTGCACTAGAGTCAATCTAGAAGATATCTAATACCCATAGCTCTTGTGTGCGCCTCATGCTTAGGTGTGGGAGAGGCTTCACAAAGGATCTCAAATATTCAAATCCGTGTGTATTTTGCATATCTTTAAATCTCCTCGATTAAGGATCTCTCGAATGAGATGAAACCGCCGCAGATGTGTTTGTTCTTTTGGTGATTCCCGGCTCCTTGGCTTGCGCAATGGCCCCACTGTTATCACAAGAAAGATCCGAGGATCGCACGCACTAGGAACCACACCTAGTTCGGTTATGAACTTCCTTATCCAAACACCTTCCTTTGCCGCTTGAAGCGCAATGTACTCGGCCTCAGTTGTAGAGTCGACAACGCTCTCTGCTTGGAACTCTTCTAACTTACCGCACCACCGCTCATAAGGAACACAAAACCCGATTGCGATTTGTAATCATCTTTGTCGGTTTGGAAGCTTGCATCGGTGTAACCATTTACAACGAGCTCTTCCTCACCTCCGTAGACTAGGAACAGATCCTTAGTTCTTCTCAAATACTTGAGGATGTTTTTAATCGCTGTCCATGACTCTCACCGATCACACAGTATCTGCTCGTAACACTTAGAGCATAGGAAACATCTCGCGAGTGCACATCATAGCATACATAATAGATCCAATGGCGAAGCATATGGAATCTTACTCATGCGATCTCGCTCATCGCTTGTCGAAGGACACCGAGTCTTGCCAAGATTTATGCCATGAGACATGGGCAAGAACCCTTTCTTTGCCTCCTCCATGTTGAACCGTTTCAACACTTTGTCAATGTAAGTACTGCTTAATCCTATTAGCCTTTTTATCTATCTCTATAGATCTTAATACCCAAAATATATGCCGCTTCCCTAAGTCCTTCATTGAGAAACTATTTTTCAAAGTGAGGTCTTAACGGACTCGAGCATAGGAATATCATTTCCAATCGGTAATATG
Organism: Ampelocalamus luodianensis; assembly: GCA_036346255.1. Lineage (NCBI taxonomy): Eukaryota > Viridiplantae > Streptophyta > Magnoliopsida > Poales > Poaceae > Ampelocalamus > Ampelocalamus luodianensis. The sequence goes on along the minus strand of CM070625.1, from coordinate 47,165,366 downwards.
TCATCTACATATAAGATTAGAAATACAAGTGAGCTCCCACTTGTCTTCTTGTAAACACAAGATTCTTCTTCGTTTTGATGAAGTCAAACCCTTTGACCACTTCATCAAAACGAATGTTCCAACTCCGAGATGCTTGCTTCAATCCATAAATGGATTTTTGAAGTTTGCATACTTTTCTAGCATTGTTTGGATCGACAAAACCCTCGGCTGTATCATATACACGCTCCTCGTTAAATTTCCATTAAGGAAAGCCGTTTTGACATCCATCCGCCATATCTCATAGTCGAAATATGCAAAATAGCTAGAATGATCCGTATTGATTTAAGCATCGCTACGGTGAGAAAGTCTCATCGTAGTCAACTCCTTGAACTTGCCGAAAACCTTTTGCGACAAGTCGAGCTTTATGGATATGAACATTTCCATCCATATCAATCTTCCTTTTATAGATCCATTTGCACTCTATGGTTTTAACACCATCAAAGTGGTCAACCAAATTCCAAACTTGATTGTCTCCCATGGATGCTATCTCGGATCTCATGGCACTATGCCATTTCTCAGAGTCTGGGTCCATCATTGCTTCCGCATAGGTCGTAGGCTCATCATTGTCTAACAATAACATATCTCGCGCATTGCGGAGCCTTTCCGACCTTCGTGGTGGTAGTGCTTCCTTTGCCATGGGGTCCTCAACTTGTTCTGCCACATGGGCATCATTCGTCGAGTCTTCCCCGATTGGTTCATCTTGAACCTCTTCAAGCTGCACCGTTCTTCCACTTGTCTCCTTATTGAGAAACTCTTTCTCTAGGAAAACACCACTTCGAGCGACAAACACTTTGCCCTCTAGTCGGTTGTAGAAGTAATATCCAAAGGTTTCCTTCGGATATCCCACGAAAATGCATTTATCCGACTTGGGTGTGAGCTTGTCCGATTGTAGTCGCTTGACAAACGCCTCACATCCACAAATCTTTAGAAAAGACAAACTGTGACTCTTCCCAGTCCATATCTCATATGGTGTCTTAACTACGGATTTAAACGGTACCCTATTAAGTGTGAAAGCTGCCGTTTCTAGAGCGTAACCCCAAAAGGATAATGGTATATCCGATCGCTCATCATCGATCGAACCATGTCCAACAAGGTCCGATCGCCGCTCGGATACCCCGTTTCTTTGAGGCGTTAGGCGGTGTTAGTGTGGAACAATTCCGCAACTCTTCGGATGATTGCTAAATTCATGACTCAAATACTCGCCACCACGATCGATCGCGAGCCTTAATTTTCTTGGCACGTTGATTTTCAACCTCATTCTGGAACTCTTTGAACTTTTCAAAAGTTTCAGACTTATGCTTCATTAAGTAGACATACCCATATCTACTAAAATCATCAGTGAAAGTTATGAAGTAATGAAATCCACCTCTAGCAGTCGTGCTCATTGGTCCACATACATCAGTATGTATGATTTCCAACAAGTCTGACACCCTCTCAAAAGAACCTTTGAAAGGTGATTTGGTCATCTTACCAAGCAAACAAGCTTCACATGTCTCGTATGATTCAAAATCAAACGAAGTTAGAAGACCATCAGCATGGAGCTTCTTCATGCGCTTTTCACTTATGTGACCCAAACGACAATGCCAAACATAGGTGGGATTCAAATCATTAGGTCGAAGTCTTTTAGCATTTATGTTAAAGATAGGCGCATCATCAAGATTTAAAATAAATAACCCATTCACAATGGGCAAAAAGCCATAAACATTCCATTTTTAGAGATCAAACAACCATTGTCTTTACTTGCAAATGAATAACCATCTCTCATCAAACATGAGGGGATAAAATGTTTCGACTCATACTAGGAACATAATAACAATTATTCAATTCCATAATAAATCTTGAAGGAAGTGAAGTTGCATGGTGCCGACGGTCAACGCAGCAACCCTTGCTTTATTTCCGACGCGAAAATCAACTTCACCTCTTGCGACTCCTCTACTTATTAGCCCCTCGCATCGAGTTGCAAATGTGAGCAACTGATCCGTATCAAATACCCAAGAGTTAATAGGAGAATCATGAGAAAATGTCTAAAACATTTATAACAAGTGTACCATGGGTAGAAGTCTTACTTCCACCTTCTTCTTGCATTCATCGGAATCCATGTACTTCTTGCGCTTTCTCTCCAGTGGCAGCTTCTTTACAATAGAAGCATACTGTCTCGCTCCAGTCCAAAGATTAGGCTTAGGCGTTGGCTTGAGATCATATCTTTAACCTTGCCCTTATTCTTTGGCCATGGCTTCTTACCCTTTTCTTGAAGCTAGACTTGTTCTCGCACTACCATCACATGGCTAGGCCCCGCACACTTCTTAATGTCACTCTCTGCTTTTGAGCATCCCACAAAGCTCATTAAGGCCCTTATCCGCCCCATGCATATGGTAGTTCGAAATGAAATGCCCATAGCTAGGTGGAAGAGACGCTAAAATGAAATCAGTTGCAACCTCTTGGCCAATTGGAAAACCAAGTTTATCCAAAGTCTGACTGTAACCAACCATTTTGATCACATGTGGGCCTACGGGTGCACCTTCTGTTAACTTGCATTCCAGAAAAGCCTTAGAGACATTGAACCGTTCAGTCCTGGCCTGTGTCTGGAACATTGTAACATCCCAAGTTTCAGAGCTTAAAAATCTTTTAAATAGTTAGTAGGGAAAAATTCACCATTTGAATTTTATTTGAATTTAATTTCAAAAGCTTAATATTGGACTTTACAATCAAAAACATTTAATGTGAATAATCCCAACATGAACAATAGCCAAAACTATTTTATTTGGGTTCTGTGTGCTCAGATATATTTTCTAGATTTTTCTAGAATTTTTCTGAGTTCATTTGCTATTTTCTATTGCCCATTTGAATTTCTGGTATTTTCTAAATTGAAAAACCTATTTAAAATCTCGAAAATCTTCTTGGGCCGAATCTCTCGTGCCCAACTTCTATTTCCGCGCGCCCAGCTTCAAATAGCAGCGCCAGCAGCTGCGCCGCCCACTAACAGTGGACCCGCTGTCGCCCTCTCTCTCTCTCTCTCTCCGCGCGCGCGCTCATCCTCCACCGTCCGATCAAAGATGAACGGCTAGATGCGCATAAGGCAACCGGAGTTGTCCGAATGTTTCTTTGATTGTGGGCCGTTCGATCAAGATCCAACGGTCAGATCTCGGTCATTTCTGCGCACCGCACTGCGCCACGCGACTCACGTGGAGTGTGTTCTCGACGTGTGGGACCCACCCCTGCCACGTCATCGTCGTCTCCGAGGCGGACTCTGGTTCCGATTTCCTCGCGCCGCCGCCGCTCGGCCGTTTTGGGCGTCCGTGCCCTAGACCTTCCCGAGCCGCCGCCTATATAAGGAGGGCAAGCCCTCGGTCTCCGCACTCCAACCCGCGCACAGCCGCCGTTCAGAACCCTAACCCTAGCCGCAAAAGCTCGGAGAAGTGATCTGCGCCGCCGCAACTCCGACGAGTTCGTTCGTCGCCGTCAGTGCCGCCGGAGTGTCGTGGTCTACACCGTCGGCATCGCACGGAGCAGGACTACCTCGTGGGCACCTTTCGCCGGAGCGTCGCCGTAGCTCGATCCCGTCAAGCCCGAAACCCCTCCGCCGCTTCAACCTCGACGCCGGCCGCCACAGACGTCCCCGACCACCAGTGAGCACATCCACGAGTTCCCCGTGCCACCCTCTACACGCTGGTACCAATCACCGCCGGTGAATCGCCGCGGTCGCGGAACCCTTGGTTCCCGAGCCGCCACACCGCTGGTCCGACGTGGCACGCCACCTCGCCGCCACCTCAGTGCCGCGTCAGCTCCCGCGTCTGCGTGTCATCCTCGCTGCCGCGTCACAAGATCGACGCGCGCGGCCACCGATCCCACCCCGAGGCTCGTGAGACCCAGTCCACCGTGAGTTTAGCCTCGACATGTGGTCCCACATGTCGAGATTTCTTTATTTATCTTTTCCGAAATCCGAGGGTGACGCCACTATGCAATAATCTGATTTTCCTTTAGGAAAATAATTGAAATTCATGAAATACGATTTTCAAAGATTTTATGTATTTTCAATCTTCCAAAGGCCATAACTTTTGCATCCTAACTCGATTGAGCCCATTCAAATTTCTAAATTTGTCTAAATTCAAGATCTACTTATCTGAGATTTTTATTTAATTTTTGGAGTTGGTTTTGCCTCTGTTATTTATTTGTTTTGTTTGTTTGTGTCTCGTTTTGCGAGTAGACGTCGATCGTCTGAAATTTTGTGGAAGAAGGAGCACCCAAGACCAAGATCAGTACATAGACCTTTTCCAAGGCAAGTCATACCTTTGATCATCTTGAACCCAGTTTTCAAATTACTTTGTGCTAAATTATTGCATGATAGTTTAATTATTTATTTAAATGCTTTGGGCATAGTTATTATCCAAATTGTTATCACACCTTGGCCTTGTATGTCATAATTCCTTGTCACCCTAGATTGGTTATTAGTTGGTAATATTATAGCACCAACGTGGGTTGGTTAGATCGAGTACAATTGCTTAGCCATGCTACGAGTCATCATCTCATGTAAGTTGCAAATATCAATTATGACTAAGTGACTATGGAACTTTGTGTAAAACTGTCTTTGTATGTTATTACTTTGTGATGGCATGTGTTGCACTAAAACCAACTGGGTGGTAAAGGATTTAGACTGAGGCAAGTGGTGGAGACTGTGTGACATGGTGGACTATGTGATGGGAACGATAATCTGTGTGGCTTAGTTAGAAAATGGAAGTCTTGCCTTGGTCAATTAAGGACTTAACTTTGTGCGCCATTGAATGAGCCTTACAGTACGACCACATGCCTGGTATGGGACGGGCCTAACTTAGTAAGTTATGGATTCTCAGCATTGATGTTCAGGTGGATAGGTTAGGCTATGTGATAGGGTGGAGGTGTGACTACTTGGTAGTTGCATCACGGGAGGATTCGCCGTCCTGTCCAACGATGTGTGTTATGCATGGGCTATGTGATATGTATAACGGTTTGTAAGCACATCGAGAGTGTCAATGTTGAGATGAAGTTTACAACTGTTTTGTTACGATTGGTGCTTGCTACACTAGTTGTATCTTGTGGGTAAAGTGTACAACCTCTGCAGAGTGTTAATCAAACTATTCGAATAGCCGCGTCCTCGGTCATGGACATGCTCGGTGATTTCACATAAGGGTTAGTTTTTATAAAATGTGGGAATGGGAGCTGTGTGATCTCAATCATATGGCTATGTGAAATAATCTGTTTAGTTGTGTGTCTTTGTGGAAACAAGCATTAAATTAATATTGTCTATTTGTTTGAATTATGCTTTCAATCTATTATCGTATTCAATTGCAAATGTTGCTTTTATGCAAAAGAACCACGAAGCCTTTTCTTTGGAATAAGCTCGCATCTATACATTGCATTACGTGGTATGATTTGCGAGTGCGGTTGTGTACTCACGCTTGTTGTAAAACTTGCGCCCAAACCTCTGAAGTGGAGGAGTCTACGCCGCTTTCGAGGAGGAGTTCGTTGAAGGCGATCGTTCGTTAAGGTCCGGATCCCGATTGGTTGCTGTGGTGAATTGGTGGGATCTACGCTGGAGTTTTCCGTTCATTCTTTGCTTTATTTCTCTGTTAGCCTGCGTGGCTTAATAAGTGTAAACTCGACCATAAGGTCAAAACCCTTATTTGTTATTCAAACTAATCGTTTACTTTATTTATCGCTTGTGTGGATCGATATTTACCGTGTTAACCTGTGTGCACTAGCGTGATCTGGACTAGTGCAAGTATACGAGGGTTCCGTAATCGTACTCGGGTCCCGGCAGAGGTGGTATCGAGCCATCTTGATCGTAGTCTTGACCTTAGTTAGATTGGCCGTCTTTAGAGTGTCCAAACTATTTTCTAAAGGAAAAATTAACTTGCAAGGTTAATTGATTGCTTAACTCTTCTCATATCTCTCTCGCCTCAACTTTTGCTATAATCTCTTCTCTCCCCGCTGTTTTAAAGTTGCTCTTACCTGTCGTCTGCCTTGACAGATGCCTGCCTTCTTGAGCTATGGTGAGCGTTGTGGAGGTTACGCCGCCGAACTTTGGAAGTTGCTCCAGGTTCTTGGAGGTTTTGATCGTCCGCTGTACGTCGGCAACAACTGGACAGTGAATGGTCAGAACCGTGGAGTGATTTGTCGCCTGACGATCTACGCCAGGAGAAACGACAAGGCGAGCCAACCTTCGCACGTCTCTGTGAGGAAGATCACTTGGCTGGAAGGTATCCAGGAGTCGTCGCGCTTGGCCATGCTACGTATCTGCAACATCTACGCACGGGAGCTTCAAGACACCGTCTTCCGTTACCATCCCCGAGCTGCAGCGGTGTGGACTTGCCAAAGACGCTACCCGCCCACGAAGGAGAGAGCAACGCTACAGTCATGCACCTTGCCCAGTTCGTGGCCGCCCAGGAGGAAGCTTTGGAGAGGACTATCACGGAATTGGATCATGTCTATGAAGCCTTACAAAGAGCCGAAGAGAAGGTCGCCACTCTGCAAGAGATCCTCTACGACCAAGTTCTGAAGAGGAAGACCCAGGAGGATCCTCAAGAAGATCCGGAGGAAGGTCGGTGGAAGCAGAGGATGATGCGAGCAGCGGAGCGGAGGAGCGATTGCAGGGAACGCTGTTCTCGCTGCACGATTCGAGGCATCGGGATCGGTTGCCAAGATGCCGCCACACTCCGAGCCTGTACCGTCGAGCGTCGCCGCGGTTGTGGAGGCTTTCTTGAGTAGATCGTTTAGGCTTGCTTTTGAGCTTAGCGATTTCGATTTAGTGAGTCGCCCTTTAGGCGGTAGTTTTGTGTGCTTAGGTCGTTGTTTCTTTTGTGTGCAGTATGAGTGCAAAGGCCCTTAGGCATCTGTTGCGGCCATGCTAAGACCCTAAGTAATAAAGGTATTTCATTTGAGTTTCTTGATCGTGTTTTGTTGGGTTTAACCTACCCCTAGTTCTTAACTTATCTCTTGCTTGCTACCTTATCGACCTTTGGAGCCTCGCGGATGGTTCAAACTCGTCGATCTTTGCGCAAGTGGTTCCGTACCAAACACCGTGAGGCAATGAGCAACCAGTGCGGGAGCGATTCGCCGCAAGCACCCCCAATTGACTTGCAAAACTTTGGAGCTTTCATGGCAGCATGACTCGGTGATGAATACCATGATGACTCGGATGCAAGCCATGCACAACGAACAATAACAACAACAATCACGGCATGGAGCCCGGTGCTCATGGTCACCATGGACCATCCAAACTTGCAGAATTCATGAGGACTCGTCCACCAACATTTTCTGGACACGTCTCTCCAGTGGAAGCAGACGATTGGCTGCGTGTTATCGAAAGAAAGCTGCTGATCACTCGGTCGGCGGCCGTGAAAAGGTTCTGTATGCCACTCACCAGATGGAGGGCACCGCTGCTGAATGGTGGGAGAACTTCTGTGCCGCCCATGAGACGCCACAGGATATCACTTGGGAGGAATTCTCTGCCGCTTTTCGCCAGTATCATGTACCAGAAGGAATTATCGATCCGAAGAAGGATGAATTCGCGCTCTCAAGCAAGGAGCTATGTCGATGTCGACTACCTCAACAAGTTTTCTCGGCTAGCTCGCTCACGCAGAGAAGATGTAGCCACGGACAAGGCTCGCGAGTCGCTTTTGAAGGACTAAACACCGGGCTGCAAGTCAGTTTGATCGCCCATACTTTCCCTGATTTCCAGGAGTTGGTCAACAAAGCCTTTGTTCTAGAAGACAAACGCAAGGAGCTGGAAGATAGCCGCAAACGCCGGATGGCTCAACAAGGGAACCATCAATCACAACAGAGGGCAAGAACGATGCGGCCGCGGTTCAACAAAGTTTCACCCTGACTTCGTTGAGCACTGCACCAACTTCAACACCCGTCCCACCGCCGTAACTTCCGCAACCCCGCACTGTCAACCCCAATCCAGAAGCAACCAGCGAACGTGCCAAAGGTGCATTACGCTGTCACCGACATTTGCCAACCAAAGTCCGCAAAGGGGAACAATCACTCGATGACGCTTCAACCTTGGAGCTACGCCATCCAAGACACCAGCGCGGGCATCAACCAAGGAGCTTCACAAGTTCTTTGGTCAAGCGGAGGAGCACCACGATCCGTGATCGAGGCCGTGTCAACCACGTCACTCTTGAAGGAGCCAGAATCACCGGACGTTGTAATCGGTAAGTTTACGTTAACTCGATACTGCATCGCTTTGTTTGATTACGGAGCTTCGCGTTCGTTTGTTTCGGAATATTTGCAACCAAGAATAATTTGGAAGTTATGCAACTTAAGCATATTCATTAGTCGATGCGCTGGAGAGCTAAGTACTAGAGTGGGATGTTTAGGAGCTAAGTTACTCATAGTGGAGTTGAGTTTCTAGCCAACCTAATAGTCCTAGATACCCAAACCCTAGATGTCATTCTTGGCATGGATTGGTTATCCAAGCACAAAGCGTGCTAGATTGTGGCCAAGAGTCAGTAATAATCGAGGACGCCAAAGGAAACAAGGTAGAGTTTCTAGCCACCTCGGTTCGTGATGGACATTTGCTAGTAAACGATCAAGACCCTTGCCTTAGAAGAAGTACGATGGTCGTTGAATATCGGATGTGTTTCCTAAGAATTACGAGAATGCCACCGGATCGTGACATTGAGTTTGTCATCGACCTAGTACTGAGGGACAGCACCAATTTCAAAGAGACCTTATCGGATGCCACCATGAATTGGTAGAGATGAAGAAGCAGGATAGAAGACCTTCTTGAGAAAGGTTTCGTGAGACCTAGTTAAATCGCGTGGGAGCGCCGGTGTTGTTTGTCAAGAAGAAGGATGGAAGTATGAGGATGTGTATTGATTACCGTTCTCTCAACGAGGTTACCATCAAGAACAAGTACCCACTACCGGATAGATGATCTGTTTGATCGGATGAAAGGAGCGGATTATTCTCGAAGATCGATCTGCGATCGAGTTACCACCACTAAAAATTTGTCCTAAGGATATACCAAGACCGCTTTCTCGCGCACGGACATTATGAGTTCTTAGTCATGTCCTTTGGTGCGACTAATGCCCTGCCTATTTCATGAACATGATGAATAAAGTATTCATGGAATATTTGGACAAGTTCGTAGTTGTATTCATCGATGATATTCGGTGTACTCCAAGTCGGAGGAAGAACACGCCGAGCATTTAAGGATAATATTGGAAAAACTCGAGAGCATCGGTTGTATGCCAAGTTCGATAAGTGTGACTTTTGGAAGAAGGAAGTGGATTTCCTTGGTCACGTGATGACAATAGGAGTAGCAGATTGACCGGTAAAGTTAAGCGGTGCTACATTGGGAGCGACCAGGAATCAGAACTCGATTCGCGATTTCTTGGGAATGGCAGTTATTACCGCCGTTTTATCGAAGGATTCTCATCAATTGCTAAGCCTCTTACGCAATTGTTGAAGAAGGAGAAAAGTTCACTTGGACTCACTGTGAGGAAAGCTTCCAAGAGTTAAAGAAGCGCTTAACTTCACCCCTAATTTTGCGGATATTCGCAAGGATTTGATATCTATTGTGATGCTTCGCGTCAAGGATTAGGATGTGTCCTGATGCAAGAAGGAAGAGCTGTTGCTTACGCGTCAAGACAATTGAGACCCCACGAGGAGAATTACCCTACTCATGATCTGGAATTAGCTGCCGTAGTGCATGCTTTAAAGATTTGGCGTCATTACCTCATCGGTGAATCATTTGTGGAAGTCTACACAGATCATAAGAGTCTGAAGTACATCTTTACCCAGTCAGATCTGAATATGAGACAGAGAAGATGGTTAGAATTGATCAAGGATTACAATCTCGGAATCCACTACCATCCCGGAAAAGCCAACGTAGTTGCAGATGCTCTAAGTCGTAAGAGTTACTGCAATGATTTGGAAGTAAAGGGAAGTTGCCCAGAACTTTATGAAGAATTTCAGAAGCTAAAGCTAGAAGTTGTGTCCAAGGGATTTGTAGCCAGTTTGGAGGTACAGTCTACCCCGAGAAGCGATTCGTGAAGCACAACCAAAGGACCCTGTGTTGTCGATATCAAGCTCAAAATGGCGTATGGAAAATTCAAAGATTTCACCAAGGATGATCAAGACATACTGATTAATGGTCGTATCAGGTACCGATATCGATGGTCCGAGACGATTAATCTTAAAGGAAGCCCATGACTCAAAGTATTCAATTCACCTGGAAGTACCAAATGTACCAGATGTTAAGACTAAATTTTGGTGGCCAAATTTGAAGCGAGAAGTCGCAGAGTTCGTTGCCTTGTGCGACACCTGTCAGAAAGTGAAGGCAGAACACCAGAGACCAGCAGGTTTGCTGCAACCACTGAAGATTCCAGAATGGAAGTGGGAGGAAATCGGGATGGATTTTATCACCGGTTTACCCAAGACCCAATCGGGTTACGATTCGATCTGGGTAATAGTCGATCGTCTAACCAAGGTCGCCCATTTCCTGCCAGTCAAAACCACGTACTCAGGAGATCGCCTTGCGAATTGTACATGGCAAGGATTGTCGGTTGCATGGTGTGCCCAAAAGATAGTGTCGATCGTGGATCTCGGTTCACCTCTCGCTTTTGGCGAGTTTGCATGAAGCATTGGTACCATCTGAATTTCATCTCGCGATCATCCACGCATGATGGGCGATCAAAGAGTCAATCGATATTGGAGGATATGCCGAGAGCTTGTGCTCTAGCTAATGCTACCGATGGGATAAAAGTTTACCGTATGCGAGTTTTCGTACAACAATAGTTATCAAGCGATGCGCAAATGTCACCATTTGAAGCTTTGTATGGCCGTGCTCGCAGAACCCGTTGAATTGGTCGAAACAAATTAACGATCGCTTTTGGTCCACATTATTCGTGAAGCGTAAGAGCAAGTGGCCATGATAAGAGAAAGATTGAAGATAGCTCACCCGTGCGTAAGAGCTATGCCGATAACCGCCGCCGAGATCTCGCCGAGCCGTAAGATTTTGTCTATCTTCGAGTGACCCCGCCGAGGTGTCAAAAGGTTTCATGCCAAAGGGAAGCTTGCCTAGGTATGTTGGTCCGCTCAAGATTTTGGAATGCCGTGGGAAGTTGCTTACCAATTGAGCTACCGCAGATCGTTAGCGAGTACATGATGTCTTTCATGTCTCGCAGATTGAAGAAGTGTCTTCGTGTGCGGCCGTAAGAGCAAGCCCGTTGGAATCAATTGTTCAAGGAGGATCTTACCTACAAGGAGCAACAATCAAGATTTTGGATGTCGCGAGCGCCTCACCGTAAGCAAGACCGTTCGTTTTGCAAGGTCCAAAGTGGAGCAACCACTCGGAGGAGAAGCAACGTGGGAACGTGAAGAAGAGCCGAAAGCCGAGTTTCCTAGCCTTTTCTCTAGCTAGCTTTGAATCTCGGGTCGAGATTCCTTTAAGGGGAGGTTTGTAACATCCCAAGTTTGAGCTTAAAATCTTTTAAATAGTTAGTAGGAAAAATTCACCATTTGAATTTTATTTGAATTTAATTTCAAAAGCTTAATATTGACTTTACAATCAAAAACATTTAATGTGAATAATCCCAACATGAACAATAGCCAAAACTATTTTATTTGGGTTCTGTGCTCAGGATATATTTTCTAGATTTTTCTAGAATTTTTCCGAGTTCATTTGCTATTTTCTATTGCCCATTTGAATTTCTCGTATTTTCTAAATTGAAAACCTATTTAAAATCTCGAAAATCTTCTTGGGCGAATCTCTGTGCCCAACTTCTATTTCCCACGCCGCCGGCCGCTCGAAACACGCGGTTACGCCCACCGACAGTGGACCCGCTGCCCCTCTCTCTCTCTCTCTCTCTCGCGCTCATCCTCCACCGTCCGATCAAAGATGAACGGCTAGATGCGCATAAGGCAACCGGAGTTGTCCGAATGTTTCTTTGATTGTGGGCCGCTCGATCAAGATCCAACGGTCCGATCTCGGTCTGCTTTACTGACCGCACCGCCGCGGCGACCACGTGAGCCGTGTCTCGACGTGTGGGACCCACCGCCACGCCATCGCTGCCTCCGAGGCGGACTCGTTCCGATTTCCTCGCGCGCCGCGCTCGCCGTTTTGGGCGCCCGTGCCTAGACCTTCCCGAGCCGCCTATATAAGGAGGGCAAGCCTCTCGGTCTCCGCCTCCAACCCGCGCACCGCCGAAACCCTAACCCTAGCCGCAAAGCTCGGAGAAGTGATTCGCGCCGCGCAACTCCGACGAGTTCGTTCGCCGCCGTCGCTTGCCGAGTGTCGTGGTCTACACCGCCGGCATCGCACGGAGCAGACTACCTCGTGGCACCTTCGCCGCGGGCGCCGCCAGTAGCTCCGATCCCGTCAAGCCCAAACCCTCCGCCGCTTCAACCTCGCCGCGGCCGCCACGGACGCCCCGACCACCGGTGAGCACATCCACGAGTTCCCCGTGCCACCCTCTACACGCCGGTACCAATCACCGCCGGTGAATCGCCGCGGTCACGGAACCCTTGGTTCCCGAGCGCCGTCACCGTCGGGTCCGACGTGGCACGCCACCTCGCCGCCACCTCAGTGCCGCGTCAGCTCCCGCGTCTGCGTGTCATCCTCGCGGCGTCCGTCACAAGATCGACGCGGCCACCCGATCCGGCCGAGGCTCGGTGACCCACCCACCATGAGCCTAGCCTCCGACATGTGGGTCCCACATGTCGAGATTTCTTTATTTATCTTTTCCGAAATCACGAGGTCGACGCGACTTGCGCAATAATCTGATTTTCCTTTAGGAAAATAATTGAAATTCATGAAATCATCGATTTTCAAGATTTTATGTATTTTCAATCTTCCAAAGGCCATAACTTTTGCATCCTAACTCCGATTGAGCCCATTCAAATTTCTAAATTTGTCTAAATTCAAGATCTACTTATCTGAGATTTTTATTTAATTTTTGGAGTTGGTTTTGCCTCTGTTATTTATTTGTTTTGTTTGTTTGTGTCTCGCTTTGTAGTAGACGTCGATTCGTCGGAAATTTTGTGGAAGAAGGAGCACCCCAAGACCAAGATCAGTACATAGACCTTTTCCAAGGCAAGTCATACCTTTGATCATCTTGAACCCAGTTTTCAAATTACTTTGTGTTAAATTATTGCATGATAGTTTAATTATTTATTTAAATGCTTTGGGCATAGTTATTATCCAAATTGTTATCACACCTTGGCCTTGTATGTCATAATTCCTTGTCACCCTAGATTGGTTATTAGTTGGTAATATTATAGCACCAACGTGGGTTGGTTAGATGCGAGTACAATTGCTTAGCCATGCTACGAGTCATCATCTCATGTAAGTTGCAAATATCAATTATGACTAAGTGACTATGGAACTTTGTGTAAAACTGCGTGTCTTTGTATGTTATTACTTTGTGATGGCATGTGTTGCACTAAAACCAACTGGGTGGTAAAGGATTTAGACTGAGGCAAGTGGTGGAGACTGTGTGACATGGTGGACTATGTGATGGGAACGATAATCTGTGTGGCTTAGTTAGAAAATGGAAGTCTTGCCTTGGTCAATTAAGGACTTAACTTTGTGCGCCATTGAACCGAGCCTTCAAATGCGACCACATGCCCGGTATGGGACGGGCCTAACTTAGTAAGTTATGGATTCTCAGCATTGATGTTCAGGTGGATAGGTTAGGCTATGTGATAGGGTGGAGGTGTGACTACTTGGTAGTTGCATCACGGGAGGATTCGTCGTCCCTGTCCAACGATGTGTGTTATGCATGGGCTATGTGATATGTATAACGGTTTGTAAGCACATCGAGTGTCAATGTTGAGATGAAGTTTCAACTGTTTTGTTACGATTGGTGCTTGCTACACTAGTTGTATCTTGTGGGTAAAGTGTACAACCTCTGCAGAGTGTTAATCAAACTATTCGAATAGCCGCCCTCGGTCATGGACATGCTCGGTGATTTCACATAAGGGTTAGTTTTTATAAAATGTGGGAATGGGAGCCGTGTGATCTCAATCATATGGCTATGTGAAATAATCTGTTTAGTGTGTGTCTTTGTGGAAACAATCATTAAATTAATATTGTCTATTTGTTTGAATTATGCTTTCAATCTATTATCGTATTCAATTGCAAATGTTGCTTTTATGCAAAAGAACCACGTAAGCCTTTTCTTTGGAATAAGCTCGCATCTATACATTGCATTCGTGGTATGATTTGCGAGTGCGGTTGTGTACTCACGCTTGTTGTAAAACTTGCGCCCAAACCTGCTGTAGTGGAGGAGTCTACGCTTTGCGAGGAGGAGTTCGTTGAAGGTCGATCGTTCGTTAAGGTCCGGATCCCGCTTGGTTGCTGTGGTGAATTGGTGGGATCTACGCTGGAGTTTTCCGTTCATTCTTTGCTTTATTTCTCTGTTAGCCTGCGTGGCTTAATAAGTGTAAACTCGACCATAAGGTCAAAACCCTTATTTGTTATTCAAACTAATCGCTTACTTTATTTATCGCTTGTGTGGATCGATATTTACCGTGTTAACCTGTGTGCACTAGCGTGATCTGGACTAGTGCAAGATACGAGAGGTTCCGAATCGTAATGCGGGTCCCGACAAACATGTCCTAAAGCGCTATGATCATATCATACGCTTCGATCCTCAAACCGCTTTTGAAGGTCGGGTTCCATGCATGCAAGCATAAGACAACTAATCTCAAGAGAGTCATCACATGCTTTCTTGTAGGCATTTTTAACAAAGCAGCAGACGCATTGTTAGCGTGTTCTTACGGGATTGGGGTATCGAACGTTTTCCTTTTATCCGCCACGAGAACAATTCTCAGGTTACGGACCCAGTCCGAATAGTTTGTTCCATTTAATTTCTCTTTCTCAAGAATCGATCGCAAAGTAAAAGGGTGTGCGTGGTTGCTAGATGCCATTGATCTACAATAGGAAATGCAAAATACTAAGACAAATAAAACCATGATAGAGTGAATCAGATTAAACAAATTTAATAGAATGTACTCCCACTAAAATCAACATCCTCTGTTGATTCTTAGCGATTCAAGATCCGCAATTAACGAGTCTACTAGTGAGCTTTTGCATCACCGCTAGGAGACAAGGTAATTCGGTAAGCAACACCTTGCTAATCATATCTCTATATGACTCTTGTTGTTGGGTGACATCTCTATGCCCCGCTCTCGCTCCAATCTATGCAATTTTACATAGGATTTTGATCGGCAAATCATATTTACCACAAATCGACTCATCGTTCCGATTCGACCAATTATATTGATCTTCGCATGCCGCAACCGTTTTACGTGTCACCGCTCACCCCGATGGCGAATCCGACCGGTAGGGGTATGTTGTTTCACGACCTTAGCAGTATGATCACGGTACATCGATTATTAATCTAGGTTCCGATTCGATCAATCATATTGATCTTCGCATGCCGCAACCGGTTTTACGTGTCACCGCTTCACCCCGATGGCGAATCCGACCGGTAGGGGTACGTTGTTTCACGACCTTAGCAGCATGATCACGGAAACCAGACCAATCCATTACCAGAACTATACAATCGATCACATCGATCATACCGATTTACATATCGCCATATGCAAATCACCCAACCTATAACATGACAAAGAACCGCTCGATACCATCAGAGGGAAACAGTAGGCTACACTAGCGCAAATTAAAAATTCTACCCGTAAACCAAGATCACTGCGATTATAGATCACGGTCTTACCACTAGACGCGCAGTGCGGAAGTTGATGCGAAGACGTCGGGCGGTGTAGTCGTACTCGCTTGATGCAAGATGCGTCGGCGCGAGTAGTCGTACTACTTCCTCGTCCTCGTCGCGGTGTCCCACGTCTGCCTCCTTTCTTGCGGTTCGTCCCAACGCCACGCATGCAGCGCCTCAAAGGTATCCACACGTGCGGGAGGAAGCGACGCCGCGCGGACTACTAGATCCGCGCAGCGACTAGGGCGTGGGAGGGTGGCGGCGAGGTTTGGGGATGTCACGAAAAACTCAACCCTTAACCAGTGCGCCCCTGCCCTCCTTTTATAGACGTCCTTATAATGGGCTTCTACGAATAGAGGCCCATTAGGACTCAATGCCTAGTCTAATTCGGATCCAATTCGAATTAGGCTTCAGCCCCTTAAGTGTGTGACCCTATAGGTTCACGTATGTTTAGACATGACGCAAGTACACATACTTGGTCAATAGTTGGTAGCGGCCTCTAGCAAGACGTGCCAACTCCTAAACGCACGTAAAGATCATATCGGACGAACCATCACAACGTTATGTACATGCCAATCCCTTTGCCTCACGATATTTGGTCGAGCTCCAAGCTGACCACTCTTTCTCGATCCTGTGATCCGGAATCCCTTACTAGGTTAACTCTTAACCTTAAGTTGCATGGCCATGCATTTCTGGATCCGATCACTCGAGGGGCCCAGAGATATCTCTCTCAGGTAGAGAGGGGCAAATCCCATCTCGACTGACCATGCCTCGCAGCATGCTTCATGACAAACCCAAAGCAACCTTTATAACTACCGATTCATGAGTAGCGTTTGATAGCCCCTAAGTAGGTCTATTCACATCTCAAGCACGTCACGACAATCTCGTGTCTAAGGACAAGGCGCGTACACATTGTGTAGAGAGAACCATAAGTATAAAAGCTATGTCTCATGTTGGGTCGGTCCAACCCCATGTTCTAAACATGTGTCCACATTATTGGTTTGACATCTCCATGTCTATGACCTGTGAAACATGGTCATCAACCGATACATGTGCTAATCCATCATTCACGTGTGTCCTCACATGAACTCCGACTAGGTACAACTTTAGAATAACCATACAAGTAAAGAGTTTCACAAACAAGTCACATACTTGTTAATCAACACAAAGGCAATATTCAAGGAACATTTATTAAATCATGGATACAACGAAATATCATCATCAAAATGATTGCCTCTAGGGCATATCTCCAACAGTGCTTTCACCACATGTTGCAGATGAAGATGGTTATTTGTATGAGGTACCCGTTAGCGCCGAACAGGGCGACGCTAACCAATGAAGCTATTTCTTTTCTCCACGCAATAGCCTGCGGGTGATGGGGCCATTGGTGGCTTTTGCCGTTTAATCTTTTGCTTCCGCTGTTAAACTTTGTTAGTGACCCTGAGTCACTTCATATTGTAGTACTAAACCGAATTGTAACCTTCTGTTTAATTATGTAAATGTATGCCTTGTATGTGCATGATGCAATGTTGTTTAAGGATATATGTGCAATGGTCACTGATCCTGGGAACAATTGTAAGACATATATCCGGGAACCTGAATATTGGATTTTTTACTTGTTAAATTTATACTTTTAGCATGATCTTTAATGAGGGAACCGAGTGTTCCTTAATTAAGAATTATGCTACAGTATAATTTTAATTCGGCACAAATTCCAATATCTCGGGTCTCCACAGGGGGGAGGTTTTGTAACATCCCAAATCTGGGTTTGTGTTTCAAATGTAAGAAAATGTGTAAAATTTAAAACTTTTCTTGCATCTTGAAGTTTTTGAACTTTTCTGCAATTCTTGTAAAGGAATTGTGGAGAAATCAAAAACATAACTACCCAAATAGACTAAAGTCATAAACCCCTTATTGAAAATCATGTGTCAAACCCCTGGAAATACTTTTCCTTAGTTCTAGGGATGGTGTGTGACCCCTTTGAAAAATTTCACAATTTTTAGAGAATTGTTTGAATATTTTAAGAGGCAGTCAAACCAGTTTGACCCTTGGTCAAACCCTAGAACAAGCTTTGTTAAATTTATGGAGAAAAATGTTTTGCATGAAAACCTTTGGAAAATTTATACAAGGTTTATCACAAAGTCAGCAAGCTACTGTAAAAATTTCAGAAAATTTGGAGTTAGTTTGCTAGCTCTAAATATCTCTCAAAGTTTCAGTTCAAAATCCAATCCTAAGTCAAGGTCCTGTTTGGGCTCAAGTCAGACTCGAGCCCAAACCACTGTCTTGGTTGAACCCTACCTCTTCAAGCCAAGGACTAGTCGATCACATATGTGATGACCAGGCAAAAAGAAGCTACTGAGATTTTGTGAAAAGAAGGTTGCACGTAACCAGTCGTAAGCTTGACCAGTGTATTGCTTCTTTTAATCATGCATATTTATTACTTGTTTTACTCATGTAGAGCAAACTCAAGCGTTAAAAAGAGCAGAAAAAGCTCTCGAGTTCGAGCATGGCCAAGGGGCTGAACTTGAGCGGAGTCTTGAAGACAAAGTTAAGTCTCTAAACAAGATGCTTTTCGACCTGGGGTCGAGAACGCAATTACCCATTTTAAGATATCCTACGGAGAAGATCAATTTTCTTGGCCATCAACTCGAGGATCTCAAGAATGTGATGAAAACTTTTCGAGAGAACCATGCTAGGACAATGAAGGAAGCTATTGTGAATGGTGTCAGTGTTGCTTTGGCAAAGTTGAAGGCTTCCGACACCTCTATTCATCTTGGAGCTGTTGAAGAAGACTTCGACTGCTCGGATGATGAAACGACCAAGTTGCTAGAGTAAGTAAAACCTGTCGGAGCCAAGGTTGTGGATGAAATAGAAGTAGGATCTTCGTCGCGTAGCGACCAATCTGGCGGTTCCAACGAGTAGATGGATGTAATATATAGACTTTGTAAATAAAACTTACCTTTTAACATCAATAAAGTTCTTGTTTTGTCTTCTTAAATTCGTTAAATACTCGTATATTCCTTAGCCCCCGACTGCTTATATTAATAGATGAACGTTACTAAAGAAGCAGTAGACCAAGAAAATGAGTAATAACTACGACCATGGTATAAAGCATGTGTTGATTATGTTATAAAAATGATCTAGTTAACACTAGAAAATTAAGTTGGTCGGAACCAATGTATGATTTCGACTAGCTGAGATCTTTTCCATAATCGAAATACTGTAAAATACCACATATGGTCGAAAGATATCACAAGACTTGCCTTCATTTATATGTATCATCCAAAACTGGTCGGAAGGGTTGCTAAGAACCGAAGATATATAAAAAAACATTTCGCGAGATGTGCTCATACTCAGGTCCGACTAGCAGCAAGGATCGTAAGAAAAGGGTCGTCGCTAGGAAGCTCCTTCTAGTGGGCAGGACCACGTGCAGAGAGGATAGACTTCGACTAGGAGGCTTTCCGTGTCCCAACCAGTAGCCAAACGAGAGTAGAACATAATGTTGAAATGAAGAAAACTAACCTTCAAACTCTTAAGCATATAAAAAATCATAAAAAGTTATATGTGTAATGCTCATTTTACTCGTATGTTTCTTTAAGAAAAGAGTGTGGTCGCGCATGAGAATCATTGAAGAAATGATCATGACTAGGACCTATTTGGCATTGGACGATCAAGTCTAAGCCAATGAGTAATAGAGACCCTTGAGAAGGATATCAGAGAGAATGAGTGTCTTCTCCGACCAGTTTAAACAACAATGATAGTTGACTAAGTAAAGGAAAACATATAAAAAATGACACTTATTGAAAGAAAAGGAAATGCATCTTTATTGAAAAAATTGGAGAATGTATATAAAAGAAATAATTAAACAAAGAACTTACGCAATTGATCAATGTTCCAAGAATTTGACAAAATTTGCCCGTCTGACATTGCTAATCGTACCGAAACTGGTCAGGTGACTTCGACCACAGTGTATGGACCTTCCCACTTGGGAGAAAGTTTGTTGCGATTTGCCTGACTCTGAATTTTTCTAAGAACCAGATCACCTACAGCTAGGCTGTGAGGTTGCACCTTACGACTGTGGTACCTTCGCATGGCTTGTTGGTAGACTGCTGATCGTATCAAGGCTTGATTTCGTCATTCTTCAAGGAAATTGATGTCGTCAAGTCGTCGTTCATTCTGATCATTTTCATTAAAACAATCAGTTCGAGCAGAACCAATTTTTAGTTCTGGAGGAAGCATGGCTTCAGCCCCATAAACCAAAAATAATGTTGTTTCACTGATCGCACGACTGGTCATGGTACGAACTGCCCATAACACAGAAGGGATTTCTTGAACCCAAGCTCCTGACCGTTTGATTAACTAGTCGTACACTCGTCATTTGATTCCCTACATTACAATACCATTGGCTCGCTCAACTGCTCCGTTGCTCTATGGATGAGTGACAGAAGTGAAATGTATCTTAATACCTAGGTTGTCGCAGAATTCCTAGAAATTACCGCTTGAGAACTGGGTACCGTTATATGTGATTATACGACTGGGTACACCAAATCGTATGATCACATTTTTGTGAGAAACCTATTAGCAGCTTCAGTTGTTGTTTTAACAACTAGCTCGGCTTCTATCCATTTGGTAAATGAGTCAATCATGATGAAAAGGAATTCAAAGCCCCCAGGTCCTCTTGCGAAAGGTCCCAAAATATCTAGTCCCTAGGTTGCAAAAGGCTAGGAAAGCGAAATTATTTGCAAAGCTTGTCTTCCTTGTTCAAAACTTCCCGAAGTATCAATGTCTACTCGCAAACAAGCAAATAAATAAATAAATAAATAACAGAGAGAAGAAAAACTCTAAAAATTAAATAAAAATCTCACATAAAAAGATCTTGAATTTAGAAATTTGAATGGACTCAATCGGAGTTCGAATACAAAAGATATGGGCTCTAGAAGATTGAAATCACATAAATTGATGAGAATCAATTTTATAGATTTACTGGAATTACTTTTCTGAAGGAAAGGATAATTATGACATCAGCAATGAATTTCAGCCAAAAAGAAATAAAGGAACTTGAATTCCAGGTGTGGGACCCACTGATCATAGGCTTGGTGTATGTGGACTTTGCAAAAGACCAGAGGTCGTGATCACGGGGGTGGTCTTGACCAAGAGGGTGGTCTTTGCAAAAAGACCATAAGGCCCCATAAAGGAGGAGGTCCTAACGGTCATGATGAGATCAAAGGAGTTCCTCACGGTCAACATGAGATCAAAAGAGGTCCTAACGGTCAAGATGAGATCAGAGGAGGTCCTGAAAACCTAAGAAGGAGAAGAGGTTAACGAGAGGGAGAGATCCAGAAGGAGGAAGTTCAACCCGCACTTGAATTTCGGAATTCAGGTATATTTGAAACACAAATCCAAGCTTAAAATGTCTCGGGGTGGTCGTAACCCAAGGAGAGATCAGAACCGAAGGGAGGTCTTGTGAGGACCCCGGTTTATTCGGCTTGTACTGTTTAACCATCCACTTGGTCCTAACAGTACAAATCAAATAAACCAAGCCTCGAGATATGTATACTTCCCAGAATTGCAGTATACACACCCCGTTACAAAATCATGCATCAATTCCATTCATTCACATAGAGCCGAAGCAAAAGCAATAACTTAAAAGACATAGATAATATAAAGAGAGTTAGTACAAAAGAGAGGCCGACCGGCCAAAAGACATACAAATAAGTAAATACACAGCGGAAGCAAAATGGCCATAAGATGGCTATAAACAAAAGCCAATCGGTGTGCCTTTACCCACAAGGCAACCAACCGGACCGCCAAGCTAATCGTCCCAAACGGCGCCGCAACACAGCTCACAAAAGTGAGGCCCTTGGGGCTCACCTTCTTCCTCTGCAACAATTAATATTAAGCAAAGCAGATGAGTACAAAACTTATTTTTGTACTCGCAAGACTGACGTGTGAGATAACAGAACTATAATTAACTACATGCAAGCTTTATTTAAGTGGATGAAGCTTTGGACTTATTTTCAGCATAAAGCAAGCTTTCATTTGCAATAAGGTAATAGATTCAAAGCAAGTTTGCAATTAACTTTTATTGTTCAAATAAAAGAGAGACAATTATAACAATAGATAGAGAACAACACCAACCTAGAAGTGACTAACCCATAGCCACCACAACAATAGCATGAAGTACCCCTTCATACCACCCATGTCAAGTTTAAGTTTTTAAAAGGTTGTAGTCTAGTTCTTGCACGACCTTACCAAGCATGTCCATAACCTATGACGAGGCTATTCGAATAGTTTTAACCCTGCAGGGGTGTACCAATGTACCCACACGATAGACCGCCTTTCCACCAGCCACGGTTAGCACACTTCCTTTGGTATGCAGGCATGGCTAAGTCTAACAAGACGTTTTCCAATGGACGATGCTAATTAAGAGCCGCAACCCACGGGAGAAAGACACATTAGACAGCCTAACCGGTCTGCTAATGCTCCCCTCCAAAACACACACACAAGAACACACCCACCGACCAGCTCATAATTAACACCTCCCAAAGTACTGAGTCAAGAGAGGTTCTGTAACATCCCAAATTTTGGGCTTGTGTTTCAAATGTAAGGAAATGAGTAGAAATTAAAACTTTTTCTTACGTCATGTATTTCCTTTGTGTACTGAACAAGTATTGTACAAAAGGTTATGGAAGTACAAAGTCACAAGTCCTTGATCCAAATCTTGTTCCTTTGAAAACAATCTTGTCAAATGTTGTGATCATCTCCTGGGAATATTTTTCCTAAGTTCTTGGGATGATATGTGACCCCTCTGAAAAATTTCACAATTTTTAGAAATTGTTTGAATATTTTAGAGGGCAGTCAAACCTGTTTGACTCTCAGTCAAACCTAAAACCAGTACCTTGTAGAATTTTCGAAGAAAAATACAATGCATAAAAACCTCTGAAAATTTTACACAAGGTCAATGTCTCAGTCAGCAAGCTCCTGTAAAAATTTCAGAATTTTTGGAGTTATTTTGGTACCCCAAATAAATCCTCAAAAGTCTCAGCATAATTAAAACCTAAAACCAATTTCACTATTCATTGGGTTCGAGTCGGGCTCGAGTCCGAGCCACTTGACTTGGTTGAACCACCTAACTGCACCAAGCCGCGTTTTAAAACGCGCGTGCGATATCAGCCGTTGGATTCAAATCGCTCGGCCCACGTTCATGTGAGCTTTCGGACCCTCCGGTTGCATTAGCCAATTGGGACCGTTGGATCTCAATCCAACCGCCCGATTTCCGTAGGCAATCGGATTTGTCCGCGAACTCTTTTAAATCACAGCCGTCCATCTAAGATCCAACGGGCGTGGCTTGTCTTCTCTGTTCTTCTTCCTCCTCGGCTTCTCCGTGCGCGCGGGCGTTCATGGCAGAGAGAAAGAGAGAGCATGGGGGGGCTTGTTGCGTCACTTCGAGCGTGCCTCGTCAACGTCTCTCTGCAAGGCATTTAATGCGCAACAGGCTTTCTCCTCCATGGTCACCGTGCTCACTTGCTCCCGTCATTTCTTGGTCCATGACCGCGCCATGAACCGAGCTCACCATGGGCTCATGTTCGCGCTTGTAACCCTAACCCTTTCCCTTTATATTGCCCCTTAGCTCCTTCTGGTGTTCCTTTGCACCACACTTTGCTCTTCTCAGTGTTTTGGGCAGTTAAACCACCTCACACCTTCAATCCACCATTGTGACCGTAGAGCTCCAATGGCGGCCTTGGTGTCCAAAGTGGTTTATCTTCAACATTTCTTGCACCCTTTTGAACTCCTCAACCTCCTTTGTATTTCCCTAACTTGATTTTGGGTTGCATTCACAGAATCGCACAATTTTAAGTTTGGAGATTTTCGTTGGTTTCACCCCTTTCTTCTCCTCATTAAGTGGTTCTTTTTGCAATTACTTGCTTTTGGAGCCTCTTTGAGCTATAATGAAGCTGTGGTAATGATTTGGTTCCACTCATTTTGCTCAGAACCTCATCTTCCACTTCATCTTCTTCGGCTCCGGTGGACTTCATCATGTTCAAGTCTTCCCCGGCCATCTTTGAAGCTCCTCTCGGTTAAGGTAGCTTCTATGGAGTCCCTAGAAGTCATGGCACTCGCTTTCCCGGACTGCAGCGGAGCATTTTTGCTATTTTCTTGTTTTACCGAAAATGGCTCCATCTTGTTTTCCGGCTCGCCGGCGTTCTAGACCTCCACCGCCGGCGAGGTCATCACTGTTGGGACCGCAACACTATTGCGAACCCATTTTGATAGTTTGTGGCGCCGCGATCGAGTCGCCGGCGACAAGCCGTGGTAGCCACTCGGGACTTTGCCGGCCGTAGCTCCCGTTGTCGTCAAATAATTAGGACACAGTTAATACCCAATCATTAGAAGTATTAATGGTGTCTTAATTTGGCCTAATGTCTCACTGACTTGTGGGCCCGTAAGCCTAAATCAGAAAACCAGAAGTCGTTATGGCTGATTTTGGGTTTATTTATTGCTAATCATTGTTAGCAATAATCGTGTCCAAATTACCTTTTGGGTCATCGACGTGTGGGCCTCTCGTCCCTAATCGCCTCTGCTCAAAATCTTTAGGACACATTAATTGCTAATCATCACTAATCATTGGTCATTAGTAATTAAGTAGTAGCCCTAAAACCTCCTTTAAGTCAGCGACAGTGGGACCACGCGCATTTGCGCACGTGTGTTAAGACTCGCATGTGTGACTCTCAGTCACTGACATGCGGCCCCACGTGTCAGTATTCCTGTTTGCACTTCAATCTTGGACCGCCGTCCATTTTGCGATCTGCGGCCCCGATCGTGTATGCATTCGGACCATCCGGTTCCCCTCATCATTCTTGGCCGTCCATCGCTTGATCTGCGGCCCTGATCATGCGTGCAATCGGACCTTCCGACGGGAAGTGCTCTCCGTGCCGTTCATCTTGAGATCTACGGCTGTGAGCGGCCAAGGCAACCGCACCGTCCGGTTGCATTCGTCTCGTGAGCCGTTGGATCTTGATCCAACGGTGAGCTCTGTTCGAATCGCGCGCGTGCTGCTGTTTCCGTCTTGGGTGGCCCGTTGGATATTGCATCAACGGCCCACGAGCGTCCACGTCATTTATCTCCGGTTGGGTTGGTTTTTATTTCTGTAAGTATTTATTTATCAACTGAAAATTGTATCAAAACTTTAGAAATTCATAACTAATTCAAGATAAATCCTTTTTACATGAAACCAACTGTAATAAATTTGTAATTCACTAAAGTTTAATATAAAAATGCTTTTAGCTATGCTTCAGTAGTAGAAAATTCGTAATCTTTTATAACTTGTTTTCTGCTATTTTTATATATTCCGTTGTATTAAAACTTGGAAAATGCATATCTTTTTCTCAGATATCCGATAATTGTATGATTTTAACTTTGATAAATTGGTTATTAACTAAACTTTAATCTAAAAATGGTGGTAGGCCTAAATCAGCACCAGAAGAATATGTTAGTAGATTTAACCTTATTAGTAACACTTAAAAATTCATTTAATGATGTAATAGACACCAGTAATTCCCTGTAAATCCTAAAAATAGAAATTTGATGTTAGGAAATCCCTCTGTTATCATACTATAATGTGAAATAGGATTTGCACATGTTTATATTTCTGGAAAGTGCATTATGCTAGTTTTGCATCTTAGAAAAATCATAACTAAATCATTTTAACTCCAAATGACCTGAAATTTTATATGGGTTACCTCTATACCAGTAGGTAGCTACCATAAAAATTTCAGCTTCAAAATCTTTCAGAAAATGTTTTTGCTGCAGTGCTAATTATGGCCAAAAATGGGTTTTTAGGTAATATCTTTTGCACCACAAATCCAAATTAGGTTTTTCCAGTTTCTATGTCCTGGTATATTCGTATTTCACCTTGTGTATAAGTTTCGTCGCATTTGGATAATTTTTGCTTGCTCTTTTGTTAAGTGTTGCTAGTCTTATTGGTTGTTCTTGGTTCTTTTTGCCTTTCGCTTAGGGTTCGACATTTGCGGTAATCCCGAGAGCGACCCTCCACAACATTTGAGCAACAAGAAGGCAAGCAGTTTGATCATGTTAATCCCAGTATTTTAAGTATTTATGTTGATTACAAATTCTATGTATGCATTGCTATTTTGTGTTAATAGTTGGCCTAATAGATGCATTTCCTTAGCAAATGATTATTCTCTACTACCATGAGCCTAGGTTACTTTGCTGTGATTTAGAGTTCGTGGATGGGCTCTTGTCACTTAGTAGTTGCGAATTAATTGCTTAGCCATGCTTAGTTTCGGTAGAAATGAGCGGTTATCGACTTGTCGATAACCTTGATCACTTAAAACTTATTATGTTTATGATCTCCACCTTGTGCCATGTCTATTTATGAAAACTAAAAACTGAAAACAAAATGATTTAGACTTGGGCACAGTGGTATGATGGTGTGATTTTGGGTGTGACTGGAATGGTGCCCGGGTCAACAAGGACCGAACATCTTGTTACACTAAACCAAGCATTTTAGCGTGCTAACCACATTAGAGGGTATGGGACCTCTCTTGACTTAGTACTTTGGCGTGTATTGGCTCAAGTCGTCGCAGGAGTCGCAGGAGGGATGGTGTTGGGAGCATTGTAGTGTCCGAAAGACTTCACCCGTGATGGGATTTGTTGTCTTTCGCCTTGCAATGTAAGCATATGGGTTTCTATCCATATGAGCGGCTCGTAGTTAATACACAATATTGGAAAGCGTCTCGTAGGACTTAGCCGTGCCGGCATACCTTCGGAAGTGTGCTTTTGGCTTAAAGGCGGTCTGAAGTGTGGGTACATTGGTACACCCCTGCAGGGTTAAAACTATTCGAATAGCCTCGTCCTAGGTTATGGACACGCTTGGCAAGGTCTTTCAAGAGTTAGACTACAACCTTTTAAATTAAAACTTGATGGGTGGTACGAATCGGGGATTCGTGCTATGTTGTGGTGGCTATTGGGATAGTCACTTCAGTGGTTCTTGTATGTACCTTTACTTCATCATTTACTTTGATAACAAAACAGATTTGTAAACTTGCTTTTAAAATGTATTACGTTATTGCAAATAAAGTTGGCTTCGTGCAAAATGAGACATACAACCTCCACCTAAATAAGCTTGCATGTAGTTTATGAATAGGTGCGCTATTCCACACGTCGATCTTGCGGGTACAAAGACAATCTTTGTACTCGGATGCTATGCTTAATTGTTCATTGCGAGAGGAAGAAGGTGAGCCCGAGGGGCCTCACTTTTGCGAGTGTGTTGTGGTAGCTAGCGGGCGACTAGCTTAGCGGCCGTCGGTTGCCTTGTGGGTGTATGGCTAACCGGTCGACTTTTGTTCTAGCCATCTTATGGCACCTTTGCTTCCATTGTCATTCTCGTATATTGTTCTATTTGGCGGTCGGCTCTCTTTTGTAATAACTTTACTTTATGTATGTCGTTGTTGGACTTAGTGATGTATGTTGTATGGAAATGATGTGTAATTTTGTGATGATGTGCATATGTTGCAGTGCAGGAAACATATGCCCATCGAGGCTTAGAATGTTTAATTAGTAATGCTAGAACCAATTGGAGGTTAAGTGTTACTAGTTAAATATTCCGGGTCCTCACAGGTTCCATATCCCCCTCGTGTGGTTAGCACGCAATAAGCGCTTGGCTTAGTGACACAAGTAACTCGGTCCTTGGGGACTTAGGCACCATTCAACACACCCAACAGATCACATCAACATACCATTGTGCCCAAGTCAAGATATAGTTTTGTTTTGATTTTGATTTGTAAATCAATAAAACACAAGGGTTGGACATAATGGAGTAATATAAGTAGTTGTGTGATCAAGATCACCGACTAAGTCGATGATCGCCCAATACTACCGATAACTAGGCATGGCTAATCAATATTCATTCGTAATCTACTAAGTGATAAGAGTTCATCCATCGAACTCTAACCACGACAAATAACCTAGGCTCGTAGTAGAGGATAACCATTTACCTACAGATTATGCAACTAGAGGTCTAACTAATCAATTTAACAACAAAATAGCAATGCATACATAGAAGTTAAACAAAATATTAGACTTTAAAAGTAATGGGATCAATGGGAAATGATCAAACTGCTTGCCTGCTTGCTGAGGCTCAAATTGTTGCGGAGGGTCGTTCTCAGGGTTACCGCAAATGTCGAAGCCTAAGCGAAAGAGCGAAAACAACCAATAAGACGAGCAACACTTAAATGAAAGAGCAAGCAAAAATTATTGGACTGTTTTGAGCTAGAATTTAGTTCTGAAAATTTTGGGTTTTCTCACACGATTACTCGTTCTTCCATACGGGTTAGTCGTTTCAGGAAGTCGATTTGGTGATTTTTGGTCCTGTGCTCTTGGTGGTTATTCCCGAGCCTTTTTTTATTGAGTTTGGATTTCTTTGGCTTGTACCTAACTCGTCTTAGTGAAACAGGATGGCTGGCGGGACCCGTAGTGGTCGAAATCAGCCGGGTAGTCCTGATGAGGAGCTTCCCCCTCCTCCGACCATGGCGGAAGTCCTCATGCAGATCGAACGCAATCGTTCGGAGGACCGTAGGGTGTTGGAGGTTATCGCAAGGAACACCTCCACTCCCTCTGGTGCCTCTGGATCAGGAGGTGGTGGACACCAGACTCGTGGGGGGCTTGCGGAGTTCCTCCGTACTCAGCCTCCTACCTTCTCCCGGTCCAGGATCCCTTGGACGCAGACGACTGGCTGCGTCTGGTTGAGCGGAAGCTCAACGTTGCTCGATGCCGAGCAGAGCGGGCACTTTTCGCATCTCATCACCGGAGGGTGCGGCACTCTCATGGTGGGAGAATTTCCTCGCCATGCAGCCGCGGGACACGTGGTCTCGTGGGAGGAGTTCGATCGCCTTTCCGTCGGGCCCATGTCCCTTGGCACGATGAAGTGAAGAAGAAGGAATTCCTTGCGCTCAAACAGGGCGCAAATCGTGATCGAGTACCTCCATGAGTTCAACCATTTGGCGAGGTGCGCTCTGCCGAGGTGGCCACCGATGAGGCCAAGCGGAGAAGTTCATGGAGGGTTTGTCGAGGAGCTTGGGACAAGCTCTCTATTGTGGACTTCCCGACTTCGGACCTTGGTGGACAAGGCCATCATCGCCGAGCACAAGGCGAGAGCGCTGGCGAGTCCCGCAGCGCAAGTGGGAGGCCAGATGCTCGCGCAGCCGGCCTCGTTCGTCCCCGGGTTGGTCCTGCACCGGTGGCCCGTTCTTTGGCTTCACCACCACCGAGGCCTTCAGCACCAGCTCCGCGTCCTCCGCAGGCCGTGCCTCAGTCACGTGCGCTTGCGACCCGCAGCAGGGTGTTCCCCGCAACCCCGCGGCCGACGCGTCACCGCTCATCGCCACAACAAGGGCCACTACGCGAGTAGTTGTCCTAAGAAGACTGGAGCGGCCCCTCGTCCTAATGGAGGACGCGGGCAGGGGAGTGGTCACCCACCCGACCAGAAGACCCCGGGCTTGGGGAGCGGCCGAGTCAACCACATCTCGGCTGAGGAGGCACAGGAGGCGCCCGACGTGGTGTTGGGTACGCTCCTTGTTAATTTGCGTCCTGCTACAGTTTTATTTGACTCTGGGGCCTCGCATTCTTTTATTTCGAGGTCTTTTGCTGTTGATTGTGGACTTCACTGTGTCCCTTTGAGGGTTCCACTGCTCATTCGCTCTCCGGGTTCGAAAATGAGAGCTGACCAAGTATGCCGAGATGTTCCTATCCACATCGAAGGAGTGGGATTCTTGGCGAGTCTTATCCTGCTCGGCTCGGCGCGCTTGGATGTGATTCTTGGCATGGATTGGTTGTCCCAACACTTGGGGCAAATCGATTGTGCCAGGAAGATTGTCTACCTCACCACCCTTCAGTGAGCAGGTTGGGTTTCGCCACGATTCACGAGCCCCATCTTTATGTCCTTGAAGCAAAGCCAAGGCGTTGGAGATTCACGACGTCCCCACTGTGCGACTTCGCGGATGTCTTTCACGAAGACTTGCCCGGCATGCCTCTGTTCGAGATCCGAGTTTGTGATCGAGTTGCTTTGCCATCGCCCTATTTCTAAGAGGCCGTATCGCATGCCTCCTAATGAGTTGGAAGAGCTGAAGAAGCAACTAGGTGAGCTACAAGAGAAGGGATTCATTCGTCCTAGCTCATCTCATTGGGGTTGTCCAGTTATTTTTGTGAAGAAGAAGGACAAGACCTTGCGCATGTGTGTTGATTACCGTCCGCTTAATGAAGTGACGGTGAAGAACAAGTATCCTTTGCCCCGTATTGATGATCTTTTCGATCGGTTGATCGAGAGCACGTGTCTTCTCAAGATTGACTTGAGATTGGGCTATCATCAAGTCGATCGGGCCGAGGATATTCCGAAGACTGCCTTTGCTACTCGTTATGGTCTTTACGAGTACACCGTCATGTCTTTTGGTTTGACTAATGCTCCTGCTTTATTCATGAATCTTATGAACTCGGTATTCATGGAGTATTTGGATAAGTTTGTGGTGGTATTCATCGATGATATCCTTATCTACTCCAAGAATGAAGAAGAGCATGCTGAGCATCTTAAGCTTGTGTTGGGCAAGCTGCGTGAGCACTAGCTGTATGCCAAATTCAGCAAGTGCGAGTTCTGGTTGAAGGAAGTGGCATTCTTGGGCCATGTTCTTTCAGCAGGGGGTGTGGCTGTAGATCCTAGCAAGGTCAGTGATGTGCTATCTTGGGGTCAGCCCAAGTCGGTCACCGATGTGCGGAGTTTTCTTGGTTTGGCTGGCTACTATCGCCGTTTTATCGAGAATTTCTCCAAGATTGCGAAGCCTATGACCGAATTGCTTAAGAAAGACAAGAAATTTGAGTGGTCCGCTGCTTGTGATGTGAGTTTTCAGGAACTCAAGAAGCGGTTGACCTCAGCCCCAGTGCTTGTTCTCCCTGATATTCACAAGAGTTTTGATATCTTTTGTGATGCTTCTCGTCAGGGTCTTGGTTGTGTTCTTATGCAGGAGGGCAAGGTTGTGGCCTATGCATCGCGGCAATTGAGGCCTCATGAACTCAACTATCCTACTCATGACTTGGAGTTAGTCTGTGTGGTCCATGCACTCAAGATTTGGCGGCATTATCGATTGGTAACCGTTGTGAGGTGTATTCGACCACAAGAGCTTGAAGTACTTGTTCACCCAACGGATCTGAACCTCGGGCAAAGAAGATGGTTGGAATTGATCAAGGACTATGACATGGGCATTCAGTATCATCCGGGCAAGGCCAACGTTGTGGCAGATGCACTCAGTCGGAAGGTGTATTGTAACATGTTGATGCTCCAAGAGCAGCAGCCTACCCTCATTTCAGAATTCCAACGCCTTAATTTGGGTTTGATCGAGCACGGTTCTCTTGCTACATTGGTTGTGCAACCAACCTTGGTGGACCAAATCAAGGCGGCACAGCAAACAGATGTTGGTGTGAACCAAATCAAGCAGAACATCAAGGATGGGATAGCCAAGTGCTTTTCAGAGGACGAGCATGGCGTTGTGTGGTTTGGACAGCGTCTTGTGGTTCCTAAGGTCATGGAATTGTGGAATTTGATTCTCCGCGAAGCCCATGATTCTCCTTTGTCTATTCACCCCGGGGCTACCAAGATGTATCAGGATCTTCGTCAGAGGTTCTGGTGGACCCGAATGAAGCGTGAGATTGCCAAGTTCGTCGCCGAGTGCGACGTGTGCTGTCGTGTGAAGGCCGAGCATCAGCGTCCAGCAGGTCTTCTTCAGCCTTTGCCAGTGCCAGAGTGGAAGTGGGATTCCGTTGGCATGGACTTCATCACCGGATTGCCCCGCCATCGTCCAAAGGAATGATGCTATTTGGGTCATGATCGACAAAGTTGACTAAAGTGGCACATTTCCTTCCGTCAAGACGCGACCGTGTGGGGCCTTTGGCGAACTTTATGTCTCGAGGATTGTGAGTCTTCACGGTGTACCAAGACGATTATTTCGATCGTGGTGCGCTTTTCACCTCGCGGTTTTGGCATAGTCCGCAAGAGGCTATGGGGACCCGCCTCCACTTCAAGATCTGACCTTTCATCCTCGGGATCGATGGTCGACGGAGCGAGTCAACCAAGTGTTGGAAGATATGCTCCGTGCTTGTGTTCTTTCCTATGGGAAGAAGTGGGAGAAATGCCTACCATTTGCTGAGTTCTCCTACAACAACAGCTATCAGGCCAGTCTTGGCATGGCACCATTTGAGGCTTTGTATGGGAGGAGATGCAGAACCCCATTGAACTGGTCAGAGACTGGTGAGCGGCAGTTTTTCGGTCCAGATTCGATCAATGAGGCCGAGAGTCAAGTTCAGTTGATCCGCGAGCATCTGCGCACGGCCCAGTCCAGACAAAAGAGCTATGTAGATCGTCGTCGCCGTGAGTTGAGCTTTGAGCCCAATGACTTTGTGTATCTCAAAGTCTCACCCTTGAAGGGCCATCAGCGCTTTGGCATCAAGGGAAAGTTGGCCCCTCGATATGTTGGGCCTTACCGCATCATCGGGAGAGTTGGGGCAGTTGCATACAGAGTGGAGCTACCAGCTGCACTTGAGGGTGTGCATGATGTGTTCCATGTTTCACACCTGAAGAAGTGCCTCCGTGTCCCGACTGAGGAAACTCCGTTGGAAGCTCTCGATGTGCGGGAGGATTTGACCTACCGCGAGCATCCTGCTCGTATTCTTGAGAATCGAACGGAGAACAAGGAACCGTGTCATCAAGTTCCTTAAGGTTCGATGGTCAAACCATTCAAGATGAAGCAACTTGGGAGCGAGAAGATCGCCTTCGTGCAGATTTTCCTTCTTTCTTCTCCGAGTAAACGGAATCTCGGGTCGAGATTCTTGTAAGGGGGGGAGAGTTGTAACATCCCAAATTTTGGGCTTGTGTTTCAAATGTAAGAAAATGAGTAGAAATTAAAACTTTTTCTTCGTCATGTATTTCCTTTGTGTCTTGAACAAGTATTGTACAAAGGTTATGGAAGTACAAAGTCACAAGTCCTTGATCCAAATCTTGTTCCTTTGAAAACAATCTTGTCAAATGTTGTGATCATCTCCTGGGAATATTTTTCCTAAGTTCTTGGGATGATATGTGACCCCTCTGAAAAATTTCACAATTTTTAGAAATTGTTTGAATAT
This sequence comes from Ampelocalamus luodianensis, assembly GCA_036346255.1. Taxonomy (NCBI): domain Eukaryota; kingdom Viridiplantae; phylum Streptophyta; class Magnoliopsida; order Poales; family Poaceae; genus Ampelocalamus; species Ampelocalamus luodianensis. The sequence continues at coordinate 47,132,424 of CM070625.1, read as the reverse complement.
TTTAGAGGCGATCAAACCTGTTTGACTCTCAGTCAAACCTAAAACCAGTACCTTGTAGAATTTTTGGAGAAAAATACAATGCATAAAAACCTCTGAAACTTTTACACAAGGTCAATGTCTCAGTCAGCAAGCTCCTGTAAAATTTCAGAATTTTTGGAGTTATTTTGCTACCCAAATAAATCCTCAAAAGTCTCAAAGCATAATTAAAACCTAAAACCAATTTCACTATTCATTGGGTTCGAGTCGGGCTCGAGTCCGAGCCACTTGACTTGGTTGAACCACCTAACTGCACCGAGCCGCGTTTTAAAACGCGCGTGCGATATCAGCCGTTGGATTCAAATCGCCCGGCCCACGTTCATGTGAGCTTTCGGACCCTCCGGTTGCATTAGCCAATTGGGACCGTTGGATCTCAATCCAACCGTCCAGATTTCCGTAGGCAATCGGACCGTCCGCGAACTCTTTTAAATCACACCGTCCATCTAAGATCCAACGGGCGTGGCTTGTCTTCTCTCGCTTCTTCTTCCCCTCGGCTTCTCGTGCGCGCGGCGTTCACGGCGAGAGAAAGAGAGAGCATGGGGGCTTGTTGCGTCACCGAGCGTGCCTCGTCAACGTCTCTCGCAAGGCATTTAATGCGCAATGTGCTTTCTCCTCCATGGTCACCGTGCTCACTTGCTCCGTCATTTCTTGGTCCATGACGCGCCATGAACCGAGCTCCCCATGGGCTCATGTTCGCGCTTGTAACCCTAACCCTTTCCCTTTATATTGCCCCTTAGCTCCTTCGGTGTTCCTTTGCACCACACTTTGCTCTTCTCGTTGTTTTGGCGCAGTTAAACCACCTCACACCTTCAATCCACCATTGTGACCCGTAGAGCTCCAATGGCGGCCTTGGTGTCCAAAGTGGTTTATCTTCAACATTTCTTGCACCCTTTTGAACTCCTCAACCTCCTTTGTATTTCCCTAACTTGATTTTGGGTTGCATTCACAGAATCGCTCAATTTTAAGTTTGGAGATTTTGGTTGGTTTCACCCCTTTCTTCTCCACTCAGGTAAGTGGTTCTTTTGCAATTACTTGCTTTTGGAGCCTCTTTGAGCTATAATGAAGTGTGGTAATGATTTGGTTCCACTCATTTTGCTCGAACCTCATCTTCCACTTCATCTTCTTGGCTCCGGTGGACTTCATCATGTTCAAGTCTTCCCGCCATCTTTGAAGCTCCTCTCGGTTAAGGTAGCTTCATGGAGTCCCTAGAAGTCATGGCACTCGCTTCCTGATCGCAATGAGCATTTTGCTATTTTCTTGTTTTACCAAAATGGCTCCATCTTGTTTTCCGGCTCGCGGCGTTCTAGACCTCCACCGCCGAGGTCATCATCTGTTGGGACCGCAACACTATTGCGAACCCATTTTGATAGTTTGTGGCGCCGCCACGATCGAGTCGCCGGCGACAAGCCGTGGTAGCCACTCGACTTTGCCGTAGTAGCTCCGTTGTCGTCAAATAATTAGGACACGATTAATACCCAATCATTAGAAGTATTAATGGTGTCTTAATCGCCTAATGTCTCACCGACTTGTGGGCGTAAGCCTCAAATCGAAAACCAAGTCGTTATGGCTGATTTTGGGTTTATTTATTGCTAATCATTGTTAGCAATAATTGTGTCCGAAATTACCTTTTTGGGTCACTGACGTGTGGGCCCTCTGTCCCTAATCGCCTCTGTTCAAAATCTTTAGGACACATTAATTGCTAATCATCACTAATCATTGGTCATTAGTAATTAAGTAGCTGTCCTAAAAACCTCCTTTAAGTCAGCGGCGGTGGGACCACGCGCCGCGGCACGTGTGTTAAGACTCGCATGTGTGACTCTCAGTCACTGACATGCGGCCCCACGTGTCAGTATTCCTGTTTACACTTCAATCTTGGACCGCCGTCCATTTTGCGATCTGCGGCCCCGATCGTGTATGCATTCGGACCATCCGGTTCCTGATGAGGATATCCCTACTACTTATGAGGTTATTCGTGAAGCAGGAGCTAAACTTCTCAAACAACAGGTGCATTTGTTTCTTAATGAATTTCCTTTTGTTGCCAATGAGAATTGGTTACTACCTAAAGCAATACTTGGTGCATTCTCAGGTTTGACAAATTTAAAGACTTTGGAACCGAGAGGAAGGAGAGGGAGGCCGGGAACAAATTCATGGAGGAGAAACACATGCGGCCAACAAGGGAGAAGAAACCCATGTGGCCAACGAGAGGGAACGTGCTCTCGTGATAAAACCCTAGCACATGCGGGCGGTCAAGAAAGACATATGGTGACATGGCAACAAAGGTTACATTGGCATAAAAGAAGCATCAAGTGCATCGAACAAATTCGCAAAGCTAAGAAGGAAAGCTCACAATACAAGGGAAACCGAGAGGAAAGTAGTTTAAATTTCCAAATTAAAGTATGACGTTTTTCTTGAATCGGATTCTTGTTCATGTGAACGATGTCGGATTCGGATCTATGCGATGAAGTGTCGGACTTGGATTCTCAGAGCACTCGATTCTGTTCATCCGAGTTTTGTGCTTGCGTGGGAGGCTATATAAACCCCCATGGCGCACCATAGAGGTAGACCGGTTTATGCATAAGATTGAAACATAGCTATTGCTTGTTCTTTCGACACGAGTTCATGCGAGGACTTTGAGAGAGAATTAGGCGATCCATTGTATGTTCGCAACTCGTGGTCAAGCCGTCGTTCCATTGGGAATTGGGGACTTGGCGTTAAATGCGTTCGTGGTCTCGCGACGAACAACTACCCGGTGTGTTTTGGGCGTATTCCGAAGAGTTGAGGGTTCGTGCATTGGCGCGAGTGTTCAGCTAGCGACATCGTCTACTTCGCATCAACTATCCACGGTTCCTCACTGAGAAGATCGGGCCTTCCCCCGTATCATATGGTATCAGATTCTAGGTTTACTCAGTGAGAATTTCTTTACCCGTATCATATAAAAGGCAGCCGGTTACAAGAAAAAGCCACGGCTTGAAAAAGTATTAAAAAAAAACAAAAAGATCAAACCCGCAAATACCAGTACCAAATTTTTTCCTTTCGGTTTCCTTAATAGCCGAAGGGCAAAGAGCTTTGTTCATGCGGTTTTGAGGAAAAAAAAAACAACAAACAAAAAGGGGCTGGCCGAAATTGGGAAGAGTAAACCTTAGTCCACAATTTCAGATTGTGTATTTAATCTATTTGAGCAATCTTGTGCCCTAACATTGATATCTTTGCAATTGGCTAGCGTCTCTCGTAGTACTTGGTGCAAAAACGAGCTAGTTTTCATCTCAATTTCAGTTTGTCTCTCACTAGCTCATTCCTTTGTTTGCATTAAGTCACATTTATCTTTGTTTGTGCGTTCATACACTTCGCTTAAACCCTTTTGGATCAGACACATAGGCAAAATACTCTAGCTTGGATCATTACTTAGCTTTACAATACCTTGAATATCGATTGCATAGGATATACACATACCTATCCGAGCTCCACCTACACCCGTTTGTGTACTCCCTTGCTCTTGGTTACGCTCATACATAACCGGGTTAAGGTCGCTCATTGTCTAACTGTCGATTTGCCGTCTTTGATTCACTTTGGAGCGGTAAGCTTGTCTTGTGTTCGGGACGGTGAGTTGCGGCGTAGAGAGCAAGTTTTTTTACTAACCCGATATAATTTCGTTTGCTATTTGTGAGTTGTATCCATGTCGTCATCGAGAATCCACCGATTACGTGGACGGAGTATACGCTTGTGTGGGGCGCTACAAAAGCAACTTCATGATCGTGATAATGGTGTGCGCGATGAGCTCGGGTCCGTTCGGATGGATTGAACAACCTCGGAGAGGAGGTTACGCAACTACGCACGGACATCAACAACAACTTCTTGAGCTGCACGCCATGTTCAATCAACCAAACGTGCATCGTAAGGATTTTCATGATAAGCCCAAATTTTCTATCCCTATATTTTACGGTCGCATGCGGATGTACAAGAATATCTCACTTGGGAGCTAGAAATTGATACTCTATTTCGGATGCACAACTATACCAATGAGAGGAAGCTCTTACTTGCGTCTAGTGGCTTGGTGATTATGCCACACATTGGTGGGAGCGATTTATTCGTAGCGTATGGAGCGCCATGAATTGCCGATTATCACGTGGGAGCGGATGAAGCAAGATTTCCGGCACGTTTTGTACCTCGCCACTACAAGCATTCTCTACTTGACAAGTTGACTTGTCCACGAAAAGGTTTAAATGCCGCTAGTATATCACATGTGAAGGCGATCGAGCATGGGACATTCCCTTCGGTACATGTTTCGTAGTGCTGCCCCATTGCTTCATGAAGAGTTTGTGGTTCTTGGTAATTGCTCAATTGTGACCCACAATCTTTGGGGGCGGGATGTATCCAAACCCATATGAGAATGAGTGCCACATAGCCAAATTGAGTGAGAATGATAAAGAGAGTGAGTGTGTGATTCCACCATATGTGAGGTTGAGAGCATCTCTATTGAGTGTGAGAAAGATGCACCAATGAAAAGAGAGAAGTAGATGATAGTCAAAGTGAGGTTACTACTGAAATTCACCATTTATTTTCTACTTCTAGTGTTGTTTCTCACATTGTGCGAGTTGATATTAAAGAAAATGAGTTGAAAGTTGAACAACCGCACCGTTGGACGTGAAAGACGAGGAGATAACCACGGTGGGGATAGAGTGCTTGCGATCCAATGGTTTCATGATGATGATTTGATATCTAAAACACCTACAACAACCGAGGAGGATGGTAAAGGTACTGATAATGGTGTTGAATTGCATACTCATCAAGAAGAGGTACGTACGAGTTCGATCTCTAGTGTTCCTTTGAATATTCCATGTTCTGAAATTTGTACGCTCAATTTACATAATGTGGAATTAATTACCCATAAGGACGTTCTTACTAAAATATCTTTTGATGATCTTTTATACTCTATCATGTTCGATGTTCATAGAGAGCTATCTAGTGTGATTGAGAATCTTGCTAAAGTTTCATGTTTAAAATCACTCGTTAGTACTTATGCCTACACATATACATTCAATTTGATTGGAGATTATGGTGTAGATGACAAGTTCTATGTTTATCGAATATGCATTACCTGTGATAATCTTGCTGATTTAAACTTGCATGTTTTGTGCAAACCATCTATTGAGAAATATCATGATCATTTTGAGATGGATTTTAATACAAGTGCCTATTGTTTAGAACGCAATATGATGCCTACTTGTTTCTCCTATACATGTAAACATCGTAGTCGAGTTGAAGCATGGAAGAAACTAAAATTTTTCTCTCCAATATTTGAACAACTTGATCTAGTGGGTCCCTCTTATATCTTGTCCATGTACTTACCAAAGTCGAGGACGATTTTTCTCATGGGAGGGAGAATGATGTGACCGAAAGTATTGCAATGTATATATCAAATACATCCTATGGCTGCTATGATCCTAATTATTTTGTGCGCAACAACGAGAATGTCACAACAATTGATGCATACATATACCACGATATATCGTTGTTCTTTCTGTTTATTACACTTTCACAAATCATCATGTGCTAAGCGAAAGGAGTTTGGATGACAAATATATATACCATGCATATACGTTGTATTTTTGTCTAGCACATCTTGAGTTATCAAAAGCCGAGGACGGCTTTTTTGAAGAAAGGGAGGATGATGAGGATATCCCTACTACTTATGAGGTTATTCGTGAAGCAGAGCTAAACTTCTCAAACAACAGTGCATTTGTTTCTTAATGAATTTCCTTTTGTTGCCAATGAGAATTGGTTACTACCTAAAGCAATACTTGGTGCATTCTCAGGTTTGACAAATTTAAAGACTTTGGAACCGAGAGGAAGGAGAGGGAGGCCGGGAACAAATTCATGGAGGAGAAACACATGCGGCCAACAAGGGAGAAGAAACCCATGTGGCCAACGAGAGGGAACGTGCTCTCAGGATAAAACCCTAGCACATGCGGGCGGTCAAGAAAGACATATGGTGACATGGCAACAAAGGTTACATTGGCATAAAAAGAAGCATCAAGTGCATCGAACAAATTCGCGCAAGCTAAGAGAAGGAAAGCTCACAATACAAGGGAAACCGAGAGGGAAAGTAGTTTAAATTTCCAAATTAAAGTATGACGTTTTTCTTGAATCGGATTCTTGTTCATGTGAGCGATGAATCGGATTCGGATTATGTGATGAGCGAATGTCGGACTTGGATTCTCAGAGCACTCGATTCTTCGTTCATCCGAGTTTTGTGCTTGCGTGGGAGGCTATATAAACCCCCATGGCGCACCATAGAGGTAGACCAGTTTATGCATAAGATTGAAACATAGCTATTGCTTGTTCTTTCGACACCGAGTTCATGCGAGGACTTTGAGAGAGAATTAGACGATCCATTGTTTGTTCTCGCAACTCGTGGTCAAGCCGTCGTTCCATTGGGAATTGGGGACTTGGCGTTAAATGCGTTCGTGGTCTCGCGACGAACAACTACCGGTGTGTTTTGGGCGTATTCAAGAGTTGAGGGTTCGTGCATTGGCGCGAGTGTTCAGCTAGCGACATCGTCTACTTCGCATCAACTATCCACGGTTCCTCACTGAGAAGATCGGGCCTTCCCCCGTATCAGTTCCCCTCATCATTCTTGGCCGTCCATCGCTTGATCTGCGGCCCTGATCATGCGTGCAATCGGACCTTCCGACGGGAAGTGCTCTCCGTGCCGTTCATCTTGAGATCTACGGCTGTGAGCGGCCAAGGCAACCGCACCGTCCGGTTGCATTCGTCCTCGTGAGCCGTTGGATCTTGATCCAACGGTGAGCTCCTGTTTCGAATCGCGCGCGTGCGCTGTTTTCCGTGCGGGTGGCCCGTTGGATATTGCATCAACGGCCCACGAGCGTCCACGTCATTTATCTCCGGTTGGGTTGGTTTTTATTTCTGTAAGTATTTATTTATCAACTGAAAATTGTATCAAAACTTTAGAAATTCATAACTAATTCAAGATAAATCCTTTTTACATGAAACCAACTGTAATAAATTTGTAATTCACTAAAGTTTAATATAAAAATGCTTTTAGCTATGCTTCTGTAGTAGAAAATTCTGTAATCTTTTATAACTTGTTTTCTGCTATTTTTATATATTCCAGAATTGTATTAAAACTTGGAAAATGCATATCTTTTTCTGTATATCTCATAATTGTATGATTTTAACTTTGATAAATTTGTTATTAACTAAACTTTAATCTAAAAATGGTGGTAGGCCTAAATCAGCACCAGAAGAATATGTTAGTAGATTTAACCTTATTAGTAACACTTAAAAATTCATTTAATGATGTAATAGACACCAGTAATTCCCTGTAAATCCTAAAAATAGAAATTTGATGTTAGGAAATCCCTCTGTTATCATACTATAATGTGAAATAGGATTTGCACATGTTTATATTTCTGGAAAGTGCATTATGCTAGTTTTGCATCTTAGAAAAATCATAACTAAATCAATTTAACTCCAAATGACCTGAAATTTTATATGGGTTACCTCTATACCAGTAGGTAGCTACCATAAAAATTTCAGCTTCAAAATCTTTCTAGAAAATGTTTTTGCTACAGTGCTAATTATGGCCGAAAATGGGTTTTTAGGTAATATCTTTTGCACCACAAATCCAAATTAGGTTTTTCCAGTTTCTATGTCCTGGTATATTCGTATTTCACCTTGTGCATAAGTTTCTTCGCATTTGGATAATTTTTGCTTGCTCTTTTGTTAAGTGTTGCTAGTCTTATTGGTTGTTCTTGGTTCTTTTTGCCTTTCGCTTAGGGTTCGACATTTGCGATAATCCCGAGAGCGACCCTCCACAACAGTTTGAGCAACAGCAAGAAGGCAAGCAGTTTGATCATGTTAATCCCAGTATTTTAAGTATTTATGTTGATTACAAATTCTATGTATGCATTGCTATTTTGTGTTAATAGTTGGCCTAATAGATGCATTTCCTTAGCAAATGATTATTCTCTACTACCATGAGCCTAGGTTACTTTGCTGTGATTTAGAGTTCGTGGATGGGCTCTTGTCACTTAGTAGTTGCGAATTAATTGCTTAGCCATGCTTAGTTTCGGTAGAAATGGGCGGTTATCGACTTGTCGATAACCTTGATCACTTAAAACTTATTATGTTTATGATCTCCACCTTGTGCCATGTCTATTTATGAAAACTAAAAACTGAAAACAAAATGATTTAGACTTGGGCACGATGGTATGATGGTGTGATTTTGGGTGTGATCGAATGGTGCCCGGTCAACAAGGACCGAACATCTTGTTACACTAAACCAAGCATTTTAGCGTGCTAACCACATTAGAGGGTATGGGACCTCTCTTGACTTAGTACTTTGGCGTGTATTGGCTCAGTCGCAGGAGTCGCGGGAGGGATGGTGTTGGGAGCATTGTAGTGTCCGAAAGACTTCACCCGTGATGGGATTTGTTGTCTTCGCCTTGCAATGTAAGCATATGGGTTTCTATCCATATGAGCGGCTCGTAGTTAATACACAATATTGGAAAGCGTCTCGTAGGACTTAGCAGTGCGGCATACCTTGAAGTGTGCTTTTGGCTTAAAGGCGATGCAAGTGTGGGTACATTGGTACACCCGCAGGTTAAAACTATTCGAATAGCCTCGTCCTAGGTTATGGACACGCTTGGCAAGGTCTTTCAAGAGTTAGACTACAACCTTTTAAATTAAAACTTGATGGGTGGTACGAATCGGGATTCGTGCTATGTTGTGGTGGCTATTGGGATAGTCACTTCAGTGGTTCTTGTATGTACCTTTACTTATCATTACTTTGATAACAAAACAGATTTGTAAACTTGCTTTTTAAAATGTATTACGTTATTGCAAATAAAGTTGGCTTCGTGCAAAATGAGACATACAACCTCCACCTAAATAAGCTTGCATGTAGTTTATGAATAGGTCTGCTATTCCACACGTCGATCTTGCGGGTACAAAGACAATCTTTGTACTCGGATGCTATGCTTAATTGTTCATTGCGAGAGGAAGAAGGTGAGCCCGAGGGCCTCACTTTGCGAGCTGTGTTGTGGTAGCTTGCGGGGCGACTAGCTTGGCGGCCCGGTCGGTTGCCTTGTGGGTGTATGGCTAACCGGTCGACTTTTGTTCTAGCCATCTTATGGCACCTTTTGCTTCCGCTGTCATTCTCGTATATTGTTCTATTTGGCCGGTCGGCTCTCTTTTGTAATAACTTTACTTTATGTATGTCGTTGTTGGACTTAGTGATGTATGTTGTATGGAAATGATGTGTAATTTTGTGATGATGTGCATATGTTGCAATTCTGGGAAACATATGCCCATCGAGGCTTAGAATGTTTAATTAGTAATGCTAGAACCAATTGGAGGTTAAGTGTTACTAGTTAAATATTCTGGGTCCTCACAGGTTCCATATCCCCGTCGTGTGGTTAGCACGCAATAAGCGCTTGGCTTAGTGACACAAGTAACTCGGTCCTTGGGGACTTAGGCACCATTCCAACACACCCAACAGATCACATCAACATACCATTGTGCCCAAGTCAAGATATAGTTTTGTTTTCAGTTTTTGATTTGTAAATCAATAAAACACAAGGGTTGGACATAATGGAGTAATATAAGTAGTTGTGTGATCAAGATCACCGACTAAGTCGATGATCGCCCAATACTACCGATAACTAGGCATGGCTAAGCAATATTCATTCGTAATCTACTAAGTGATAAGAGTTCATCCATCGAACTCTAACCACAGCAAATAACCTAGGCTCAGGTAGTAGAGGATAACCATTTACCTACAGATTATGCAACTAGAGGTCTAACTAATCAATTTAACAACAAAATAGCAATGCATACATAGAAGTTAAACAAAATATTAGACTTTAAAAGTAATGGGATCAATGGGAAATGATCAAACTGCTTGCCTGCTTGCTGAGGCTCAAATTGTTGCGGAGGGTCGTTCTCGGGGTTACCGCAAATGTCGAAGCCTAAGCGAAAGAGCGAAAACAACCAATAAGACGAGCAACACTTAAATGAAAGAGCAAGCAAAAATTATCCAAATGCGACGAAATTTATACACAAGGTAGAATACGAATATACCTAGACATAGGAATTGGAAAAAAAACTCATTTGGATTTGTGGGGCAAAAGATATTCTCTAAAAACCTATTTTCGGCCATAATTAGCACTGTAGCAAAAACATTTTCTAGAAATATTTTGAAGCTGAAATTTTTATGGTAGCTACCTACTGGTGTGGTGATAATCCATATAAATTTTCAGGTCATTTGGAGTTATAACGAATTAGTTATGATTTTTCTAAGTTCTAAAACTAGGACATCATTTATATCAGTAGCAAAGACCACTAGCAAACTGGTCCTTCACTAAAGTTCATCCCTAAAGGAAATTAACAAAATTTAGTTCGCTCTATTTGGACTTACAGGGAACAAGTTATGGATTTTCTAAGTTTTACAACATTTTTTTGGAATATTTAATAAAGGCTGAAAAGGCTAAAATCGATTCCCAACATTTCTGGTTCTTAACAGGGCCTGGAAATATTTCTAGATTAATCTCTAGCCTAAAAGAAAATTAATACTACTGAAATCACCTAAAAAGGATCCACAATGAAAAAAATGTGAATTTCTAAAGTTTTAACAACATTTTCAGTGGAAAGATAAAGCTTACCGAGGAGATTATATCCCTCAACCGAAAAGAAAAGATGTGGCTCAACGTGGGTCGCTGATTAGAGATCCGACGGCCCACGCGCACGGCCGATTCAACATGCGCACGCGCGCGCACCGTTGGGTTTGATTCCAACGATCCAGATCATTGTGACCTTCGGACCCGCCGAATGCTCGCACAACCTGGACCGTTGATCAAGCGATGAAGGGCTGGGATTGAGGGAGCCTTCGGACAGTCCAATTGCTCCCACGATCCCGGCCACGGATCCAAGATCGAACGGCTGAGGTTGACTGGTCCGTCTACGATTTGAACAGGGGCTACTAACAATGGGGGCCCACTGGTCAGCGACTCTAAGTCACACGACGGGTTTAAACGCACGTGCACAGGGGGGGTTTTGAGGACGGCGGGCCCACCTGCAAGTGACTGAGGAGGTGGGTTTAGGACAGCTAATGATTACTAACCCATGATTAACAATGATTAGCATTAATGAACGTCATTACTGTGTCCGAACGACATTATGGCACTGCCATTTTCGTCCGACCAAAGACCGCCGCAGTCCCGAGCTTGCCGCCGGCGACTCCGGTCGTGGCGGCGCGAGCCAAGGGCCAAAATGGGATCGCAATACCAATGCGCACACATTGGTATCACTCACACGGGCGATAGTGCCCCAGAACGGCGGCGAGTCGGCGGTGAGCACCGGTGACCAAAACGGCCAAAAGGCGAAAATGCTCAAAAACTCCGCAGCCGTCTAGGTAAGCGGGCGCCAAGGCTTCTAGGGACTACTAGAAGGGTACCTGAGCACTGGTGGAGCTCGAAGGTGGCTGAGGTGGCTCCGGCGACGAAGAACGGCGTCGGCACCGAAGAAGAAGAAGTGGAGATGACGACCTGAGAAAAAAGGGTGAGACCGGGTCATCACAATAGCTCCACAATAGCTCATATATGCTTCCGGAGCAAAGAATTAGAAAAAGGAGCTCCTTACCGGCGAGGAGGAAGAAGGGGGTGATTCGGCTTGCAGAAGCAATTCCCCAAAATTGAGCTGCTCCTGAGAAAGCAAACTACAATTAAGTTAGGGGTTTTGCTCCAAGAAGTAAGGGACACAAACCGAAGCAAAAAGAAGGGAAGAAAAGCCACTGGAGCGCTGGTTGCACCGAGGAGCTCCCACCAACAATGGCGCCGAAGGGTTCTGGAGATTTGGGCTCAAGCAAGCAAAGAGAGTGCAAGCTGGAGCTCAAGGGGGTGTAAAGAAAGCTACTGAAGGTCTTGAGGGGCTTAAGTAGCCGAGGGGACGAAGAGAGCAGCGCGCACATGCTCATGGATGGTCTTCGGTCCACAGCAGTGTGCCGTCGCTCGGAGCGATGGGAGCAGGTAAGCTCGACGAATTCGGGGGCGGCCGCACGACGAGCAATTAATGCGCTGCAGAGGGAGCCGTTTAAAGGGCTCAAGGAGGTGACAAGGCATCGCACCTCCTCTCTTTCTCTGCCACGGCGTACAGGGCACACGCACGCGAGGAGGAAGATGACCAGCGCTACGTCGGGCCCACCAGTCAGCGAGCGAGAACAGAAGCGGCTCGGACTCAACAGCTAACGCGGTCGAGCCCAACCCACTCGATGCTGACCGTCGGATTAGAATCAGACGGCCACGATGCGATCGCTGATTTGAAAACGGCTAACGCGAAACGGTACCGTCCCGCGATGGTTGGATCAGGATCCAACGGCTGAAAATCGGGGCAACCGACCTGTCCGAATGCCCCACCGATCTGGGCCGTTCGACATGGATCCAATGGTCCAGATCGCACGCGCAACCCCACGAGTCGCTCGGTGCGGTTAGGTGGTTCGGCCGAGTCAATTGACTCGAGCCCGAGGAACAGTGAAGACCAACTAGGATTTTGATTTTAAAGCTGAAATTTTGGGGATTTAATTGAGGTATCAAATCAACTCCAAAATTTATGAAATTTTAACTGGAGCTTGCTGACTTTAGGATTAACCTTCCATAAAATTTCCAGAGATTTTTGTGCAAGGAATTTTCCTCAAGAAATTCCAGAAGGTGGTTTCAGAGGTTTGACCAAGGTTTGACTTGCCTCTAAAATATTTCAAATAACTTCCAAAAATTATGAAATAACTCAGAGGTGTTACCAAGCAACCCTAGAGCCCAGGAAAATTTATTACCAAGGGTTTGACATAGGATTTCACCTAGAAGGTTTTGACTTGAGATAAATGAGGATTTTGATTTTGAATTTCCCAAAATTCCTTTACAAGAATTTCAGAAAAGTTTCAAGAGTAAAAGGATGAAGGAAAAATTTTAATTTACCCTCATTTTATTACATTTGAAACACAAGCCAAAATGGGGATGTTACAGGTCTGGACAAGGAGGGAGATCCAAACACGAGGGAGGTGTAGACCTGAGGAGGTCTAAACCAAAGAGGAGTTAGGGCTGAAGGGAAAACAGGACGAGCACAGAAGGGGAGAGACAACACCAGAGCTCGAACAACTCCAGATAAACCGAACAAACCAATTGGGGATTAGTTGAAGTTTGAATTAGTCATTTTAACTCATTCCAAAGTCTCAAATTAAGCTTTAGACTTCGATAAATCCAATTGGTTCTTTTTATTTGAAATTTTTAAAAAGGTCCGAAAACCAGGGTGTTACAAATGGCTGGCTCCTTCTCGGACAAATTGTAGCGCAAGGAACCAAAATCGGAGAGGATATGTTAGGGTTTTGGTGGAGATGGATGATGCGCACAATATGACACTGAGGGAAGGCTTTATATAGTGCTAAAGGTGGGGATTCGCATTGGAGCCGGCGGTGCAATGCGTGCAGGACATGGACTCAAGAGTGTTGGAGGTTGACGATCTCTACTGGCGATGCGGGGCCACAAGGTAGCGAAAGAAGCAAAAGGGCAAGGCGGCTTGGTTTGGCTAGGCTACGCCCGAGCGAGAAAAGGAAGGGGCGAGCTGGGCTTCACGCACAAAAGAAATAGGCTGGCTCGGGATGGGCTAAAGGAAGCTGAGGTGGACAAGCCATGTGAGAGGGATCAAGAACGAGCGGCCTGAGGAAAGGAAACAGCTGGCGAAGCAAAAACTAGAGTTGGGCTAGCTGTGTGCACAGTCAAAAAAAGAAGGGAGTGGAAGAAATGAGCCAGGTCTAGGCTGCGGCTGTCTCATGCGCACGCACGGGAAGAGATGGCGCGCCCGACCAAAAAGAGGAGGTGGACCATGCCAAAAAGAAAAAGGAAAAGGGCCAACAGGATAGGAATGGGCTAGAGCATGGGTTTCGACCCATTGATATTTTTTGAGATTTAAATTAGTTTTTATTTTTCGAAAATAGCAGAAAACACAAATGGCAATTAAAAAATAGCAAATGCACTTAGAAAAATTCTAGAAAAATCTACAAAATATATACAAGCACATAGAATCCAAATAAAATAGTTTTGGTAATATTTGATGTTGACATTAATCATGTTAATTTGTTTTTAATCCAGAAAATCCAGATTAAGCTTTAACTTTAGCAGAAAAAATTTAAATGGTTATTTTTATTTTTAAAACTTCATAAATAGAACAAATTTTGGAATGTTACACTATGGTTTGCCAGAAACCCAGTGCTTCGAGTTTAAGCCCCCGCTTCAGTTCATGTCCCAGAGTTCCTTCAAGCAATCTTCTCACGAACAAGGAAGGAGCTTGGGGCAAACAAGGACATGGAGGGGCGTTCTTATATAGGCTCAGGAAGGGAGTGTTTGAGTTGAGGCCAGCAATGCTGTGTGTGCGAGGCGGACTCAGAACCGGAGTCTAGAGGAAGAAGAAAGGAAGGAGGAGAGAGGGGTTGACAGCGAGGGCCCGCTGAACAAAGAGTAAAGGAAGAGAGGGAAAGGCTGGAGCGGCGAGGGAAAAACGGTAGCGGGTTGGGCCGGGTGAAGGAAAAAAGAAAGGAAAAGGGAGAAAATGGAAAACAGGCTGGCAGGAAAAGAAAAGGAAATGGGCGTGAAGAAAAAGAATTTAGCCTGAAAGAGAAAATCAGGATTTAAAAGATTTTTGAATTTCAGAAAATAGATTAAACAAAATCGAGCTCAAATAAATAGCAAATAAATTCCAAAAATTACTAGAAAATTCTAGAAAATTCGCTTGAACTCAAAGAATCCAAATAAAACAAATTTTAATTTAATTAAAGTTTAAATTAATCACATTAAATTATTTTGATTTTTCTGAGAATTCTAATTATGCTAGAACTTAACCAAGAAAATTCAACTGATTATTTTTACTTTTAAAGGCTTCAAAAACATTCCAAATTTGGGATGTTACATTGGTCTGAGCCGAGTTGACTCGCGAGCCTCGAGCTATTTTTCTAGCCCTAGGCACGACAGCGGACTCACCGGCGCCGACAACAACGCTCTCATTCCCACCAAACAAGGAGCGAGAAGCTTTGGTTCTTGGAGGGGAACAAGACTGGTGAGCTAGGAAGGAGATGATGCGTTCAAAATGGCTTATAAGCCGAGTTGGTGTGGGAGTTTTCACAAGATGCCACGGGTGCGGTGAGACGAGCATGCGACGGAGCGGGTATTGCGTCGGTGGGGAGGCGACAGAGTAGCACTCGGGCATCAGAACGATGGAATGGGTCGGTGCATTAGGCAGGGAGCTCGAGGTGAAGCCAAGGTGCCTCCTCCGGTCAAAACTGTCAGCACGACGCTGATTTGCAATGCATGGCGGCTCGGTCGGAACGACAACTGTGACATAGCACTAAGCTTACCCACATGTGGATTGGCAGTGGTGGGTGGTGGCAAGTCGAGGTGGCTAAGGCCGGGTGCACCGGGTAGGGAAAATGGGCAGCGCAACACCTCTCCTCATGGGCGCACATGCGATCATGCTGTTAAACGGAGCGAGCGCGAGGTGAAAGATGGGGGCCTGACGTGCGGTCCCGGCGTGGCAGTGAGCGGAGGAGGGCTGAGGCTGGGCCGTGGCTATGGCGTGGGAATGAGCCTTGGCAGGCCGACGGCCCAAGGGGAGGGGCAGGAAAGAAAAGGAATCAAAAATTTTGAACAAGGCTGGAAGTTTGATGAATTTTTAAATATAGCAAACCAGCTCTAAAAATTTTGAAATATTTTTGGTAGGCTCATAAATTTATCTAGTTTTTATTAAAATTAAATTCACTATTTTATCAGCTTTCAGTTTTTCTTGAAAATTAATTTATTTCTTGTGCTTTTAGGAAAGGTTTTTAACTATTAAAAAAAGGAAAGGTTCAAAATCATGGGATAATATTTTCTTGAAATTTTAAACAGAGAACACAAATTAGGGCTGTTACAATTCTTGTTGATTCTCTTGTTGGTTTAGCTTCTAAGGTGCTGTTCTTGCTTGGTTTCAAGTCCTTTGGGGCCTCGGTTTGAAAGTTGTGTGAGTTCTTGCCCGTTTGCGGTTTGTTGTTTTCCGTTTGTGTGAAGTGGGAATATCCAATGTTAAGTCGGACCATCCTACTAGATGTAATCAGATCTCCCGTTCTGAATTGGATTATCCAACTGTGGTATTTTAGTGCTACAATGTTTGTTTTGGAGGTAGTTTCCACTATGTGTGCTTAGCCTATGATCTTCATAGTTTCTCATAGTTATTAGTATGAAAGAACTTCGGAATATTTAGGGGAAAGTTTTCGGCTCCCATTCACCCTCTTTTGATCGCCAACCACGGTCGTACACCACTCAAAATAATCGAGTGGTATTTTGGCAATTGAGAAAATTATAAAGGCGCAAGGCAATCTTCCTCAAGTGTAATTTTGGGAGGGAGGTGTTTGTTTGAAATCGGAGGAGACTTTGGGGAAGGATTAAAACTTGCATGATACATTTTGGAGGGGGTTGAGACCTTTTGACTTGTTGACATATTTTGCATTAATTATTTAAAATATGGCTACAACTAAATGGCAATAAATACATGATACAGCTAAAATATTTCATACATTGTATGTGAGATGGATCGGGAAAACGTATATTCATCTTTGGCATACTAGACCAACTCGCATAGAGATAACCATCATCCAAAAAAGAAAGTATATGGATATGGACGAAAATTACTTTTGAAAGGAAATACCAATTGAAATAACGTGTTCAAACCTCGCCGGCATGAACATATCGGTCTCTATATATGCATGGACTCCTAGTATTCTATACATCACAATTTCCAAGCCATTTGATATCGTTGTTGGACAAATTCTAGTTCAAGGATTGGTGATAGACTTGTGGGCAGCAAGATGGTGAGATCATCGTCTTCATGGATTTCCACACAACCCATCGTAACCCACCCAATAATATTAGAATCTTCGGAAGTAGGCAACCATGGAGCTGCACCAAGTGGAGAAGCTGCAAGAACTCAGGTATATGAAATTATACGTAGTTGTGGAATTTTCAGTCGACACATGTATGTTTTATAACTTTTTTCCTTGGTGTAACAGCATCTAAGATATGAAAATGTGGGGATAGTTGTGCTAGCTCCTTATCTGCATCTACCAATGGCTGAGGCATCGAGGCAGCTAAGCATGCCTTACTCTGCAATGAAGCATGTGTGTCGTAGACATGGCTTGGAACGCTGGCCTAGTCGTCAGGTAAGCATTTTCCATCTGTCCAGTTACAAGGAATGGGGGTAGATGTATATTCACATATTGCACTACGTGAGAAAAAGTATGGTATTAAGGTTTGTGTTTTGTGATCTTTCGCGCGTGTTTGTGGAAATTTTGTCAGATCAATGCTATAAACAGGAAAATAGCAAAGTTGGAGGCATTACTGCCTAGTGCAAATCTCGGGAAACTTACGAAAATCACATCGAGCATCAGGGCTTTGCAGGAGAAGAAGTGGGCGATATATCAGAAGATTCTCTCGGGACATGGTGGCCCTTGAGTGAAATGCCCAGCATGACTGAGAAATTGCTCAAGAAGTGCCAGCAACAGAATCCAGCCTTTTCATTTATTTATTTCTTTAGTATTCTCCATCAAATAATCTGTTGAAACATATAGTCAAACTGATAACTATCTCTTGAATTTCTGATGATTCTACCTGTTTCTGTTCTTAATTAAGCATTTTTTTGCGACCTTGCACATTTTTGTGAAATTCTAGTTATGGATCAGAGCATGTGATTGCTGGACTAGATAGGTCGGTGTGGAGTGAAATTTCACAATATAATATTGTTCCTAGTACTAACTTTTGTAGTGCACAAGTTGGAGTCCTTTTGCTCGAGATTCAAAGGAGAAGTACACAGTAAAAATTTGCTAGTTAAAAGCCAGGTAGAAGGGTAACCGCGGCAGCTGTGCGACCAGCAGGCAGCAACGACACCAACTGTCATGGTGGTGTGGTGTGCAGGTATGCGTTGAGGGTGATCTTCGAAGAGTATGTTGGGCGCAGCACTATCATGAGAGCAAGAGGTGTTGGAGAGTTCGAGTTAGATCTAAATAGTTGAGTTGTATTAGATTGGACTCTACTTTAAGACAAATAAAGGGTGTGGGGTTCATATGGAACACACACATTATTCCCAAAAAATTCTACATAGTATCAGAGCCCTCGTGCCCATCCACCACCAAATCCTAACCCTAACCCTCACATACCTCAGCCGCCGCCACCGTCGTTCCCCTTCCCTTTTCATCGGACGAAACCGCCGCTCGGGTTGCGCCACTGCTGTGCCTCGTGGGCTGCTGTGCCTCACAGGCGTGCGTGGGTCGCCGCCGCCGCCGCTCAAGTCGCGCGGGCCACCGCCGCTGCTCGGGTCGCGCGGATCTTCGCGTGCTGCCGCCGCTCGGGTCGTGTGGGCCACCAACCTCGGTCTCCTTGGGAGCAGAGGAGGTCACCATCGCCTCAGCTCAGGTTGCTGTCGCGTCGGGTAGGAGTTGCCATCGCTTCCTCAGTGGATTTTGAAGGAGAGAGGAGAAGCTCTATGTGACGCTCGCTCCGCTCGTTTCTGGAAAGACCGAACGCCTTCCTCAGTGGCTTTCAAAGGAGCTCGGTTTTGGAGAGACCTAAGGATAAAGGAGGTGAGAGAAGAGGAAGAAAAAAAGGGAGAGTTTTTTTCCTGTGATGATTTGGATAACCGTGAAGGTGGTCGTCGAGGTTCAGCAGAACGTTGATGCGTGAAGAATTGCCATGATCATGGGAGATACGCACGACATATCTTCGTAGTGATTTGCATTGCTCCAGTTGTTCGAGAAGATGACCCCTGAGGAGATTGAGGTTGCGAGGAAGGAGGAAGAAGAAACCGCAATGAGGGCGGCAGAAGAGAATAGGAAGGCTGTTGTTGAGACTACTTTATCGCTGGTAACTCAAGGTGACATGAGAAGCATACTACAGGACCTCTTTGTGGCAAGTATGATAGGTCCGAGGGTTGGTGCAGGGTCATTTGACCCAAAGCTGGAGCTGATGCTGAGTGATGTAAAGTTAAAAGAAAGTAAGAATTACCTGAGTTGGTCTAGAAGAGCTTAGCTAATTGTGAGAACAAAGGGGGTGGAGCATTACCTGCGAGAGACTTGTGCTAAGCCTGCAGACAAGGCAAGCATGGATTGGAGGATGTGGAACACCACCAACTCTATGGTGGTAGTTTGGTTGGTAACTTCGATGTCTCCATCTATCGCTCGGATGGTGGAGATGATGCAGAGTGCACCGATAATGTGGAAAACATTAAGCAACATGTACTCTGGGGCAGAAAATGTGATGATGATGGTGGAGGTCTAGGGAAAGGTAGAGGCCCTGAAACAAGAGGAGAAGACCGTCCAAAAGTATGCTAGTGAACTGCAATAACTGTGGACAGATTTAGATCACTACGATCCACTACAGTTAGCATGTTATGAGGACCCCGATTTATTTGGCTTGTAATGCTTAGTCTTCTATTGACTCTAGCATCACAAATTAAATAAACCAAGCCCCGAGACATGTATACTTCCCAGAAATGCAGTATACACACCCTGTTACAAAATCACGCATCAATTCCATACATCACATAACATTAATCCTAACAAAAGACATACATAATAGAGTTATTACACAAGAAGGCCGACTGGCCAAATGATATCAAAGTAACATTAACAGCGGAAGCAAAAGTGCCATAAGATGGCTATAAACAAAATCCAACCGGTTAGCCATAACCCTCAAGGCAACCGACCGGGCCGCCAATCTAGTCGTCCATACCGCAGCAATTCTCACAAAAGTCGATCCCTTGGGGATCAACTTCTTCCTCTGCAACAAATAAGCAAAGCAAATGAGTACAAAAATGTACTTGAAAGACTGACGTGTGGAATAGCAGACCTATCAATATGCTACATGCAAGCTTATTTAAGTGGTGATTGTATGTCTCATTTTGTACAAAGCCAACTTTATTTGTAATAATGTAATACATTTCAAAAGCAAGTTTGCAATTAGTTTTTATTGAATGAAATAACACGAGATACAATAAGTACAAGAGTAACCACCTATTGGTGACTAACCCAATAGCCACCACACATAGCACGAATCCCAGATTCGTACCACCCATCAAGTTTTAATTAAAATATTGTAGTCTAACTCTTGAAAAGCTTACCCAAGCGTGTCCATAACCTAGGACGAGGCTATTCGAATAGTTTTAACCCTGCAGGGGTGTACCAATGTACCCACACATCAGACCGCCTTTTTGTCAAGCTATTAAGCACACTTCCTTTGGTATGCCGGCATGGCTAAGTCCTACGAGACGTTTCCAATGGAATGCGTTAATTAAGAGCCGCACGTATGGGGTTAACCCTTAGTGACCAGCCGGCGAAAAGGGCACTAGGACCACACGTTGTGGTGGAGTCAAGCAAAGCCGGGAGTCATTAGCCATTTAGGGTAAAGCTAGCCGGACATTTGCAAGACCCTGGTCGGGGTGGAGGACCTAGAAAGGAACCACCCCGGTCATGCCTTTGTGATCCTTTTTCTCTATAAACTACAGCCAGCGACTCATTAATTAATTCCTCCCAAAGTACTCATTCAAGAGAGGTCCCATACCCTCCAGTGTGGTTAGCACACACAAAATGCCTGGATAACAGGTACTCACAAGAAGTTCGGTCCTTAATTGACTTGGGCACCATTCCAGTCACACCCAAAAGCATACCAACATACCATTGTGCCCAAGTCTAAATCATTTTATTTCAGTTTTTAGTTTTCACAAGTAAACATGACACAAGGCTGAAATCATAAGTGATAATAAGTTTTATGTGATCAAGGTTATCGACAAGTCGATAACCGCCCATTTCTACCGGAAGCTAAGCATGGCTAAGCAATTAATTCGCAACTACTAAGTGACAAGAGCTCATCCAACGAGCTCTAATCACAGCAATAACCTAGGCTCATGGTAGTAAAGGATGATCATTTGCTTAAGGAAATGCATCTACTAGGTCAACTAACGACAATAGTTTAACACAAACTAGCAATGCATACATAGAATTTGTAAACAACATAATTACTTCAAAATATAGGGATTAACATGATCAACCTACTTGCCTTGCTGTAGATCAATTTCTTGCTGCAGAGGATTCACTCACGTAAACAATAATTCCTTCGGAACCTAACGTGAAAAGACGATAATCAAATAAGAACAAGAACTCTAAATAAAACTCAATAGCAAAAGACATCCAAATCCCATGAAATTTATACAGCAGCTAGAGGTTGATTTTAGACAATTTTAGAAATAAGAATCACTTCATTTGGACTTAGCATGAAAAAGTTATGGCCTAAACAATTTCTCTCAGCCTGAAAAATCCTACTTAAATTAATTTCGGTTACTGTTCATGGCAAAATTTTCTAGAATGATCTGGAATCTGAAATTTTTATGGTAGGTAGATAAGGTCATCCTAACAACCGCAAACCTGAGTTTGCCCAATTTGGAGTTGAAATGAATTAGTTATGATTTTTCTAAGTTCTAAAACTAGTAGATCATTGATTTCAGTGGCAAGGATCATATGAAGACCTATTCTAAATTACAGTACATTCCTAGTGGGTTTTAACAAAACTTAGTTTGCTCAGTTTGGAATTACAGAGAATAAGTTATGTATTTTACAAATTTTCAATGAATTTCTAGACCACCATTTTCACTAAACAGGATTATGTAGTTAAAATCATTTTCTGCTACATAACAGTGCCTAAATTCATTCTCAGATTAAAGTTCATTCTATAACAGAGCTAAAGCAATTGGAATCATTCAAAAAGGAGCTAAAATGACAAAGTTATGCATTTTTGAAATTTGAAACATTAAAAGACTTAGAAAATTTGAGCTCTCGGGAGGTCCAAATGAACTGAAGGAAAAAGGAGAGGTCGTGGGCCGTTGATCTTGCATCGCAAGGCCACGGACCTCGAAGCACAGCGCACGGGAAGACCTCTTCCCGCACTGGGGAGGTCCTAAGGCTAAACCTACGGAGGGAGGTCTGGACGGCTAAGATCTCACGGAGGAGGTCTTCAACGGTCTAGATCTCCAGAGGGAGCTCTTTAACGGTCAAGATCTCACGAGGGAGGTCCTAAACGGTTAAGATTTTCCGAGGAGGTCTTAACAGCTAAGATTTCCAGGAGGTCTAGGCCGTTAGATCTAAATCTAACGGTCCAGGGCTGCGGAGGGAGGTCTTAGACGGTTAAGATCTCCAGGGGGAGGTCTTGAACGATCCAGATTCAATCGAGGGAGGTCCGAAGCACAGGGTTTTTAACGGGAGGAGGTCTGGACGGTTTAGATGGATCTGGGGAGGTCCTGAACGGTTCAGATTGACTTGAGGAGGAGGTTCGGGGTTGTCTTTATAAAAGACCAGGGGTGGTCTTTTGCAAAGAGGACCTCGGGGGGGGGGTGGCTCAGGGGTGGTTTTTATAAAACGACTAAGGGAGGTCTTTTTGCAAAGAGGACCCCAAGGAGGTCCGAGAGGGTGGTTTTGATAACACGACCAGGGGTGGTCTTTTGCACAGAGGACCTCAAGGAGGTCTTTTTGCAAAGAGGACCCCAAGGTGGAGGGTGATCCTAGCGGCTGGGATTTAATCTACGGAGGTCTTTAACGGCCAGGATTTCAGATAATGGGAGGTCCTGGCTGCAAGAGACTTATACCAGGAGATCTAACGGTCCAGATCGACAATGAAGAGGTCATGAACGACTAAGACCACAACTGGGAGGTCCTAGGACTTAGGTTTTTAGAGAGAAGGGATCGACGGTTTAGATCTAATCACGAAAAGATCATAAAGGGCTAAGATTGCAGCGGGGAGGTCCTGGAACTTAAAGACTTCACACACGAAAATCTAAAGGCCAAGGGCTAATGCTAGAAGATCCTCAACGGTCTAGATTGAGCCTAGGAGGTTTGGGACTTAATGACACCCACGGCATACCGACAAGAACATCATTAAACACTAATGATTGGACCCTAGGACAACTTAAATGCTAATCATTAGGCTACAGCACTTGTCCGAGTAAGGCACGACAAAACATGAGTTCAGTTTTTAGCTCACCGCCGGCGACGGGGGCCTCACCGACGAGAACCAAAGGCTCGACTGGGTTCCAAATAGTGAGAACAACCAAAAGGTGCCAAAAGCTACACCAAAAACACCTCCTACCGGCGGCTAGCCGGAGATGACCGCTGGAGGCAAAAATACGGCCAAACGAAAAGCTAACGGGGTACAACAGAGCTGGATTTCCAAAGCTAACGTACTAACCTGAGAATGGAGGAGGTCTGGTGATGGCCGAAAGAGCTCCGACGACAATGGTGCTTGCCGGAGTTGAGGAAGAAGGAGCAAAACCAGCCAATGGAGAGCAAGTTCCCAAATCTGACGATCCCTAAGGAGGTCAAACAAGGCAAGTTAGGGAATGCTCAAGGTGATTCAAATAAACTAGATGGCAGGACAAGGATCCCAAGTGAATCACTGGAGCCCTGAAGGCTTCGAGGAGCTCCAAGGCCCGGCAATGGTGGCTAGGAGGTCTTTGGGTGTTCTGAGCACAAGAACACAGAGAGAAGGAGCTCAGGTGGGCACAAAGGTGTCTAAGAGAAGCTAAGGAAGAGCCCAGGGTTTCATTAAAGCCGAGAGAGCAAAGGAGTGGAGTAAGGTTGAGCTCCAAGGTGCACTCGAGTCAAAAGTCCCTACCATGAAAGTACATGAAATGACAGGACAGGTGGAAAAGAGGACTTTGGGAAAAAGGTGCTGACATGCATTAAAGGTTGGCAGAGCTAGCCGTTGATAAGGATATGATTTGACAAGGCGCTGCTCCAACTGCTGTAGCTCTGGCACACACGCATGCCTGCAAAAGCGATGATGTCCAGTCCCAGAGATCCCACCAGTCAGTGAACAACCCTGGGAGGACCAGTCAAGAGAACATAATGATTGGGGGAGGCTTCGATTGGAGTTGGGGAGGTCCGGGTGGTTGGATTTGAAATGAAGGGTCCCGATTTTAAGTGAGACTCCGAGGTCCCAACACTAAGGGGAGGTCTGAGCCCCAGATCTGAAGATAGACGGCCCACGATCACCAAGGTGCAATAAAGGTGTTCGGGAAGGTCTGAGGAGGTCTTAGAGGATGAGCTAGGGTGGTCTTTGCAAAGGTGAAAAAGGGTGGTCCGAGGGGAGGTCAAGGAGGGTTGTCTTTGCAAAATGGCACGAGGTGGTCGTGCGAGCGGGAGGTCTGAGGGTTGTTTTCAGATCACATCGGTAGGGCAAGGATCCAGCGGCTGAGGTTGATTACATGCACGGGAGTGCTCGGGGTGGCTCTGACTTGGTTGGGCTCCACCCGAGCAAAGTGTCGGGCTCGAGTCCAACAGAACATTGACTAGGGTTTGATTTTTGAGCTAAAACTATAAGGGAGTGTTTGAGATAGCAAACAAACTCTAAAATTTATGAAATTTTTACCCTAGCTTGCTAATCTTGAGATGGACCTTATGCAAAATTTCTAGAGGTTTTTATGCTGAGTATTTTTCCCAGAAATTTCCCAAGGTGCTGAGCTAGGGTTTTGACCAAGGGTCAAAGTGGTTTGACGGCCTCTTAAAATGTTCAAACAATTTCTAAAATTTGTGAAATTTTTCAGAGGGGTCACACAATAACCCTAGAACTAAGGAAAACTATTTCCCGGAGATGATCAAAAGGTTTGACAAGAATATTTTTGGAAGACAAGGTTTTCGATCAGAGTGACTTGTGACTTGTAATCCCATAATTCTTTTGCAAGAATTCTTTAGAACATACAAGAATTGCAAGATGTAAGAAAAAGTTTTAATTTCTACTCATTTTCTTACATTTGAAATGCAAGCCAAAACTTGGGATGTTACACATGTGCTGGTGATATTGAGGCTGGTAGGGTGTGGCTTTAACGCAGACGGGTTACACACTTTCTAAAGGGACTAAACTCAAAGTTTGAGAGTACAAGAGCTGTCATGTTTTACTTGGCAAACTTTCCTACCATGGAGGAGGCTATCTCGACTATGGTGCAGGAGGAGGTTCAACTACGAGTAATGGGGGACAACAACCTGGTCAGATCAACATACGCCATATCAGTTGATAGGGGGTGCTACAACTGTGGGATGAGAGGACATCTGAGCCGTGCTTGTCCTTCTCCATAGTATGGAGGCCGAGGTGGAGGTCATGGTGGTCGTGGAGGCCGAGATTGTAACATCCCATCTTTGGACTTGTGTTTCAAATGTAAGAAAATCAGTAGAAATTAAAACTTTTTCTTACATCAGGTATTTCCTGTAAGCTTTGAACATCTGTTGTATGAAGTTATGGAAATACAATATCACAAGTCTATTTGATCCAAACTTTGTTATTCCAAAAACAATCTTGTCAAATCTTGTGATCATCCTCTGGAAATATTTTTCCTAAGTTCTTGGGATGGTATGTAGCCCCTCTGAAAAATTTCACAATTTTTAGAAATTGTCTGAATATTTTTAGAGGCAGTCAAACCTGTTTGACTTTCAGTCAAACCTCAAAACAGAACCTTGCAGAAATTTTGGAGATTGATTCACAGTATAAAAACCTCTGAAAATTTTACACAAGGTTGATATCTGAGTTAGCAAGCTCCTGTAAAAATTTCATAATTTTTGGAGTTGTGTTGCTATCTCAAATAAATCCTCCAAAGTCTCTGTTCTAATTTAGAAGTCAAACCTGGTTTCACTATGCTTTGGGTTCGAGTCAGACTCGGGCTCGAGCCAATCGACTCGGTCCAGTCAACTAACTACACCGAGCCTCTCTTTAAAAACGCGCGTCCATTCTCAGCCTTTGGATCTAAATCGCACGGCCCGCGCGCGTGTAAACATTCGGACCTTCCGGTTGCATGCGCGAATGTCGACCGTTAGATCTCCATCCAACCGTCGAGATCCTCCGACACTTTCGGACCCTCTGGTTGTTAGTTTGAATCGGAGCCGTTGGATTAAAATCCAACGCTCGCTTGTCCCTCTGTGGTAAATCGCGTTCGCGACGTGGGGCAATCTGAGCCGTTCATTTCTAATCCTAGGGCTTGCGATCTCCTTCGTTGTATTTTAAACCTGGGAGGCGTGGCGCTATCTTAGCCGTCCGATTTAAATCGTGGGGCTCCGAATCGCCCGAGCCTTTTCCTCTGGTCATCTTCAACCTCCGGCCGTGCGAACACAGTGTAGGGCATGGGGGTGTCTTGTCATGCTTCCTACGGCCGCCCTAGTCAATAGTGAGGGTCGTGGGAGAGGTGTTCGGCTGTGCCATACCCTAATGCACGTCTACCATCCTTTATCCTTGTCGGCCGCACCTTGTGCTTTGTGCTTTGCCGCCCGAAAGGCTTGTGGTGCAAACCCTAATGCCTCCAAGGCCTTATAAGCACCCAAATCACTTACTGGTATTTCTTTAGACCACCATCAAGCTCCATTCTCATATTGGAGCTTAACACCTCAAAAATGGCAAGTCGCCATTGTTGACCCGAAGAGCTCCATTGGTGTTCTTGGTGTTCCAGTGGTTCTCCTTCACGTTTCTTTGCCCTATCCTTATCTCTTTTCTATCTTGAACATTTCCCCTCACTTAATTTTGGATTTGATTCTCAGGAATTGTCCAATTTGGGGTTTGTTCAAATTCGGCCGAAATTGGTCATCTTCTTCCTCAGCTCAGGTGAGTGCTCCATTTTCTAATTACTTGCTCATGTAGCTTCTGTGGACCTTAATGAAGCTATATTGATGCTTTGGTATCACTCATTTGGCTCAGGGTGTCATTTTCAATTTTTCTTCTCCAAGTCCGGCGAGCTTCCTCCGTGATCAAGCATCTCCGGCCATCTTTGAAGCTTCCCTTCATTAAGGTAGCTTCTTATTAGTCCTTAGAGCTCGCACCGCTTCCTTGGATGCAATGAGCTTTCGCTATTTTCGCACTTAGCGATAAAGCTCCTTTTTCATTTTCCGGCTGGCGGCGTTCTAGTCCCTCACCGCCGGCGAGAATGCCACCATTAGGTTCTAGGCGTTATTGCGATTCCATTTTAGTGCTTGGTTGGCGCCGCCGCGGCCAGTGTCGCCGGCGACGAGCCGTTGAAGTCGCTCGGTATTTTTGCCGGCACAGAACTCCCGTTTTCGTCATTTGGTTAGGGCACATTAATTGCCAATCATTAGTTAATTAATTGTGTCTTAACCTTTGTCGTTGAACCACTGACCAGTGGGCCTAACATCCCTAAATCACCCGCTGGCGTAAACCCGCGCTGTTCCGACATCATTAAAACCTAATCTTTGGTTAATTAATATGTTGGCATTAACCGCTGTCGGAAATCACCTCCGGGTCGCTGACTTGTGGGCCCGAGGGGTTAAAGTCAAATTCCAGAAGTCATTAGTGTCTATTTAATGATGATCATTAGAAACATTAATTCTGTCCTAAACCGCCACTCTCAGTCACTGACATGCGGTCCCACGTGTCAGCATCTCTCTTTGAACTTCGATCTTTAGCCACCGTTCATTTTTAGATCTGCGGCCCAGATCTTTGTATGCGTTCGGACCCTCCGGATGCCTTGATCATTCTCGACCGTCGATCTCGCGATCAACGGCTGAGATCGTGTATGCAATCGGACCTTCCGACCGTTGGTGCGCTCTGGACCGTCCATCTGCAGATCTGCGACTGGGATTGGCCCAAGCAACCGCATCGTCCGGTTGCATACACTTGTGTGCGCCGTCGGATCGCGATCCAACGGTGGGCTTCTTTTAGGTTTCGCGCGCGTGCGCTGTTTTCGGCACGCGTGAGCCGTAGGATTTTAAATCAAGGGTGGATAAGTGTCCACGTCTTATTCTATTATTTGAGTTTGTCTGTATTTTGGTAAGTAGTTATTTAACAACTGAAAATGATATAAAAACTTTAGAAACTCATAACTAATTCATTTAAACTGCTTTTTAGATAATTCCAACTGTAATAAATTGTGTTATCACTTAAGTTTATTATAAAAATGGATTTAAGCATATTCCAGTAGCAGAAAATTGTATAACTAGAAATAACTTGATTTACTCACTTTGAATATTCGAAATGGATTTAACCTTGTAAAATGCATATCTTTTTCTGTATAAATCCAATTTGTGCAAAATCAATTTTGTTAAATTCATCTGTTAGTATACCTTCATATGGAATAAGATTTGAGCATGTTCATAATTCTGTAAAATGACTAGCATTAGATTTACAACTTAGAAAAATCATAAGTAAATGTGTATAACTCCAAATTTAGTAAATCCAACTTTGCTGTTACCAGGGTGTTATAATCTACCTGCTATAAAAATTTCAGACCTTAGATCATTCTGGAAAATTTCGTCATGAACAATGCTAATTATTAATTAGGTTGATGTAAGGTTGAGAAAGAGCATTTTGTCCATATCTTTTGCATGTTAAGTCCAAATGGCATAATTCTTGTTCCTATCATTGTCTTAGATCATTCCCTAGCTGTTGTGTAAATTTTATTAGTTTTGGATGTGTTTTGCTGTTGGAGTTTATTTGGTGTTCTTCGTTCTTATTTGCTTATCGCCTTTTCGCGTTAGGTTCCGAAGATAATTTTATTGCTGATATTGAGCCACAGCAGCCATCAGATCCTGCACTCCAGCAAGGCAAGCAGATGTTTCATTCATTTGATCATATTGTTCCTATTATTTTCAAATTCTAATATGTTGTTTGCAAATTCTATGTATGCATTGCTATGTTCTTTTAAACTATTGTCGATAGCTGGCCTACTAGATGCATTATCAGTAGGAAATGTTTATTCCTCTACTACTGAAGCCTAGGATTACTTGCTGTGATTTTGGGTTCACTGGATGAACCCTTGTCACTTAGTAGTTTACGTGTCATTATGCTTAGCCATGCTTAGTTATCGGTAGAAATGGGCGGTTATCGACTTGTCGATAACCTTGATCACACAAACTGTTATGATATGTATATTTCAGCCTTGTGCTTTGTCTAAATTGCAAAACTAAAACTGAAAATGAAAAACAATTTAGACTTGGGCACAATGGTAAGATGGTGTGATCTTTTGGTGTGATTGGAATGGTGCCCGGGTCAATTAAGGACCGAGCTACTTGTTACACCAAACCAAGCATTTGTGCGTGCTAACCACAATAGAGGGATATGGGACCTCTCTTAGCTGAGTACTTTGGACTGTGTTAATTAATGAGTCGCATGGTGGGTTGCATATTTGATTATATGCAACATGGACACGCTTGTAGGGAGAGGAACACCCGCCGAGGCCGGTGTATCTTGCTCCACGTATGGGTCCTTGTGATCCATATTTCGTCGGCAGATCACTAAGGGTTAACCCCCATATGTGCGTCTCTTGATTAGCATATTCCATTGGAAAGGGTTCGTAGGACTTAGCCGTGCCGGCATACCAAAGGAAGTGTGCTTAATAGCTTGGCAAAAGCGATCAAGTGTGGGTACATTGGTACACCCCTGCAGGGATTAAAACTATTCGAATAGCCTCGTCCTAGGTTATGGACACGCTTGGGGAAGTCTTTCAAGAGTTAGACTACAACCGTTTTAAAATTAAAACTTGTTGGGTGGTATGAATCAGGGATTCATGCTATGTTGTGGTGGCTTTGGGGAAAGTCACTTCTAGGTGGAAACTTGATACTTATGTTTACTCGCTGTTATTTAAATGCTTAAAAACAGATTTTACAAACTGCTGTTCAATCTATTACAATATTGCAAATAAAACTTGCTTTGCGCGTTCAAAGAACCATATAACCACATTCCTTTGATACAGCTTTCATGTAGCTATGTATAGGCTTGTTACTCGTAAGTCTTGCGGGTACATTTTTGTACTCACCTGCATTGCTTGTGTTGTGCAGAGGATGATAGTGAGTCCGATGGACCTCACTTTTGTGAGTTGTCTTTGTGGCGAGGAGGCGATTAGCTTAGCGGCCCGGTCGGTTGCCCCTGTGGTGTTATGTGGCTAACCGGTCGTCTTTTGGTTTAAGCCATCTTATGGCAACTTTTGCTTCCTCTGTTATTTATTTGGTACTTATGTCATTTGGCCGGTCGGCTGTGTTGTAATAACTTATATTATGTATGTCTTTTGGTAGACCTGTTATATTCTGTTGTATGGAAATGATGCATGCTTTGATTTGATGTATGTGTGCTGCTTGTTCTGGGAGGCACATGTTCATCGAGACGCGGATTATTCTATTTGTGATAATAGAACCAGTGGAAGGTTAAGTAGTACAAGTTTAATAAACCGGGGTCTCACAGAGTTGGAGATCGTGGTGGTCATGGAGGTGGAGGTCGAGGAAGGGGCCGAGCTGTCCCTAGGGCTAATGTGGCCCTGACCAAAGAGATTACGTCTGTTACTCTGACAGACGAGCAAGCTATGCAATGGGAGAAGTGGCAACAAGGAAAGGCATTGGAGACTTCTCATGATTCCACATCTTTTGGTAACTTTGCAAACTACGCCCTTGTGGGCATAGGTACTCAGGAACATGCACTTGCATCCACATATAAGTACTCTCATATTGATTGGATCATAGATTCAGGGGCATCCAAGCATGTCACGGGTTCACTTAGTGCTTTCGCATCTTACACCCCATATACTCATTCTAAAACTATCCAAACAGCTGATGGAACTTTCCAGCTTATTCAGGGTGTAGGATTTGTAGAGTGTACACCATCCATTGCTTTATCCTCCATTTTGCATGTTTCCTCCTTTCCAGTCAACCTTCTTTTAGTCAGTTCTATCATTGACCAATTCAAATGCACTGTCACATTTGATAATGATTCGTGTTTGTTCTAGGAGAAGAGAACTAGGAAGAGGATTGGGACTGGAATAAGGCGTAATGAGTTGTGGTACATTGATCAAGTTGATACGACATTGGCAGTGTGTGAGGACCCCGGTTTATTCGACTTGTAATGCTTAGCCTTCCATTGACCCTAGC
Organism: Ampelocalamus luodianensis; assembly: GCA_036346255.1. Taxonomy (NCBI): domain Eukaryota; kingdom Viridiplantae; phylum Streptophyta; class Magnoliopsida; order Poales; family Poaceae; genus Ampelocalamus; species Ampelocalamus luodianensis. The sequence continues at coordinate 47,101,412 of CM070625.1, read as the reverse complement.
ATTACAATTCAAATAAACCAAGCCTCAGGATATGTATACTTCCCAGAAATGCAGTATACACACCCCGTTACAAAATCATGTATCAATTCCGTACACGAGAGGTTACAATATCAAAACTACAATTATACAACAGATTGAAATTACAAGATAAATAACAAACTACACAGCGGAAGCAAAAGCCATAAGATGGCGATAAATAAAAGAGCCAATTAGTGTGCCTTTACCCACAAGGCAACCAACCGGGCCGCCAAGCTAGTCGTCAAACCCGCAACACACTCACAAAAGGAAAGCCCTTGGGGCTCACCTTCTTCCTCTGCAACAAAAACATTAAGCAAAGCAACTGAGTACAAAAAATATTTTTGTACTCGCAAGACTGACATGTAAGGGTAACAGAACTATAATTAACTACATGCAAGCTTTATTTAAGTGGAGGGGGCTCTGGACTTATCTTTAGCATAAAGCCAGTTTTCTTTTGCAATAATGTAATAGTTTTGAAGGCAGTTTGAACAATTCAATTTTATTTGCAGAAATAACAGCGATACAGTAAGTAGTGATATAAAAAAAATCCTGGAGATGACCAACCCAATGGCCATCACAACAATAGTATGAACACCCATTCATACCAACCCGTCAAGTTTTAATTAAATGTTGTAGTCTAGTTCTTGGGGGGCGTATCCGAGCGTGTCCATAACCTAGGACGAGGCTATTCGAATAGTTTTAACCCTGCAGGGGTGTACCAATGTACCCATACTTTAGACCGCCTTTCCACCAGCCACGGTTAGCATACTTCCTTTGGTATGCAGGCACGACCAAGTCTAACAAGACTTTTTCCAATATTGTGTATTAACTACGAGCCGCTCGTATGGATAGAAATCCATACGCTTACATGGTAAAGCCGAAAAGACAACTACCCACTCAGGATAAAGTTTTTCGGACAACTACCATGCTCCCACCTCCATCCCTCCTACGACCTCCTGCGACCCGGAGCAAATACACGCCAAAGTACTAGGTCAAGAGAGGTCCCATATACTCTAGTGTGGTTAGCACGCAAAATGCCCTGTACGGTGGCGCAAGTAACTCGGTCCTTAATTGACTCGGACACCTTTCCAGTCACACCCAAAAGCACACCAACTTACCATTGTGCCCAAGTCCAAATCATTTTGTTTTATTTTTAGTTTTCACAAATATCATAGCACGAAGGCTGAAAAGGTAAAGATATAATAATTTGTGTGATCAAAGTTACCGACTAAGTCGATAACCGCCCAATTCTACCGGTATCTAAGCATGGCTAAGCATCATATCGTAAATACAAATAAAAGGCCCTAAATCATTCATCGGGCTCTAATTCACCAGTGAGAATAATATTCCTAAGGTAGTGGCAGGGGTGAACAATTTCAGGGCAACAATGCAATGGGATTAACTACCTCTAATCGACAAAATTACTTTGACACAAAAGCATGCATACATACAAGTTAAGCAAAATATTAGACTTGAAAATAATGGGAATGAACTGGATATGATCAAACTGCTTGCCTTTGCTTTGTATGAGATATTCGACTTGTTGCAGAGGATTACTCTCGATATCAACGTCATCTAGCGATAAAACTGCCAAAGCGAAAAACAGCAAATAAACACCAGAACGCCAACATCATTCAAAAATCAATAACACAGAAGATAGATTATGAATTTAGGAACAAAAATGTTTGATTTAGAGTTGAATTGAATTGGTTATGAACTTTTAAAATTGAGACTAGAGCATAAGGTCTTTTGTTGTTTACTAACCACCCAATTAATTCTTGACTCCCGAATCATTTTTACTCTTATTGATTAGATGCTAAAGGTTACTTATTGCCCGTGATGATTGTATAGATCTGTTTTTAGGTTCATAAAAGTTTTCACAAAACTTGCTGCTGAGAGATAATTACCAAATGACTAATGGAATTAAAATAAACTCTAACTATTAGAATTGGCCATGCTGCTAGCCCACAGGCGACACAACTATTAGCACACTGATACTCCACTAACAAGGTCAAAAACCTATTGACAAAACTGAATGTGTTCATATTATCTCAACTGTGTAAACAACCTACAAAAAGGACATCTTTCTAAATTAAGGTGCTACTAGGTAATTCCTTTCAGATTTCAACTTTCAAATTGGTTAAACCATTTGAGTGATTTAATATCAAGACCCAGCATTTAAGAACTAATCCCCACCTTTCTGGACGAACCAACCTACAACATGACACTCTTCAAAGAAAAGAAACTGCCAAAACCTGAAATTCTCCAGTGCTATTCATCCAACAGACAAAACAAGAAATGCTGAAATGAAGTGCTAACTTCTTCCAAAACTCAAAATTCAGATGTACTAATTCATTGGAGGAGACTAAAAGACATTCATAGAATTGGTTAGCAGGAGGTGACATGTAAAACATTGAGGTCTCATACCCTCTAGTCATCTATCTTGCAAAAGATCCACTGCCAGCTACTAAACATTCATTTAGCATACAAGGCTACACATATGTATATGAACATACCACTAGCATTTTCCAAATAACCATAATGAGTTATCTACTACAGGGAGCATTCAAACGAGTCAGCTACTAACTTTGGTACTACCTAAACCTTGCCTTTGCAAAACATTCAACACCACTCTCACCAACCATTCTAAAAGTCCTCACTAAAGCTAAAACAAGCTAATTGACATGCTAATCAAAAGGACCCAAAACCATACATAGAGAAACATCACAAGGCAGTGAAGGTCGGCGGGAAAACAGGAGTGGCTCGGACATGGCTTGGCGCCGGTGAGGAGGGTCGACGACGGCCGCTTTCATACCCACAGAGAGTGAGTGAGGGCCTTCCTGTAGAGAAACAAAGGTATTCTATGAGGCATAAACACAAACACATAGAGGGCGAACAAGGAGACACCGAAGGTGGCTCGGGCAAGGCTTGTCGCCGGCGGTCGGAACCAGCAGGGTGACCTCGTGCGGTGGCCACGACGTGGAGGAGCTGCAGCGGCACCGGCAGTAGATGGGAGAGACACCGACGGCAGAGCTCTGTGCGGGGAAGCTCGGCCGGCCAGAGAGAGGCGCGCGGCGGCGGAGCGCGTGAAGCGTCGGTGGCGGCGATGTCGGCGCGGTCGGGGCGGCGGGTCGTGTGTGAGGAGGGCGTGCGGCGGCGAAGGCGGCGGCGGCAGAGCGGCCGGCCGGCATTGCGGGGTGGCGGCGGGCGAGGAAATGCAGCGCGGCGGCAAGGGGAGGAGGGCGGTCAGCACGGATCTGGTGGCGCCATGGGCCAGGAGGCGAGGAAGACGGAGCGGAGGGGTCGGCCGAGTTGCTCGGGCCGAGAAAGGCGGGCGCGCGAGGCTGGTCGAGCCGGTGCGGTAGGCGAGAGGTGGGCCGGGAGGTAGCAGCGGCAACAGAGGGGCGGCCGGAGGGAGGAGAGCTCGGTGGGGGGAGGCCGGCATGGGGAGGCAGTGGGAAGAAGGGTGCTGGGAGGCGGCCAGATCTGGGGAAGAAGGAGATGCGACCGGGGTCGGAGATGGCAGCGGAGGAGGGCGGTCGGCGCTGAGGCCGGCGGCGGCAGCGCAGGAAGCGGCGGGGCGAGGCGATGCACGCCGGTGGAGAACGAGGAGGAAGGAGGAAGAAATGGCAAGGAAGGAGGCGTGCGCCGCGCCGCCTTTTCTTTTATGCGGCGAGCGTGCACTCGGGAAACTCGGCTGCTCTCGCGGGAAAAGGGGCGGAGTGGGCGGTGAGGCGCGGCACACTCATGCAAGCCGAGCGAGTCTTGAGAGATAGGGCACGTGGCGGTGAGTCTGGCAGTGCGAGCCACGGAGAAGAAAGGAGGATGGAGAGGAGATGCCAAGAAGATAAGGCCAGAACACCAGGGCAGTCTGCGCTGGCACGAGGAACAGGCGTAGTGGAGAGGTGCTCGGTGAGAAAGACGGCTGCGTGGGCGAAGCCGAAGGCGAAACCATGGGCGCGGTCAAAAACCCGGGGCGAGGCGGTGTCTTGCTGGCGAGTTGCATGCACAGGCTTGGGCGGATACGTAGAGAAGATGGCTTGCCGGTGGGCGATACACACGCGATGGCGAGCGGCGGCGTGGCACACATGCGGTGACAACTAGGCGAGCTATCGCTGGCGCGGACGAAATGTCGCATGGAGGAAGAATGCTGACGACGGGGCCCACAGGTAAGTGAGAGGGGAGAGGTGGCTCGGTGCGAACTGGTTCGGCCAAACCCGAGTGGTGAAGTGGGCCGCTCGGAGGAACAGCATGTGGGTTATAATTTGGATTTAGGGTTCACAAAATAAATTCGGAGAGTTGAGGTTCTGAACAGGTCTTTGATCTAGGGTTTACTTTAGTAATCTTTTACAGGGCAACATCTTAGGTTAATTTTGTTATGATGATTTAATTGTATCTGCTTCTTTTACTTTTACAATTTTATGTTTCTAGGGTTTTCTATTTAGGGTTTTCATTTCATAATAGTTGTGCTGGCAAAAGAAATGCAGATCAGATAACTCACAAATTGCAGACAAACTGAACGACAACAGATAATCATACAAAAAGTTTTAAAAATCTCGTATTTTTGCATTTTGGAAATTTCGGGATGTTACACAGTGGCTATAGGAGGAATTGAGGGAGAGGTTTTATTACATCATTTTCGCTTAGGACATCTATCATTTGAGAGTTTAACTCAGTTATACCCTGATTTGTTCAAAAGGGTAGATAAGAGTAAACTTGTGTGTGATGCTTGTGAGTTTGGAAAGCATACACGGTCTACATATAGTAGCATTGGTCTTTGGATTTATGAACCTTTTATATTAATACATTCGGATGTTTGGGGTCCATGCTCAGTTACTTCTGCGAGTGGTTTTAAGTGGTTTGTTACATTTACTGATTGCTATACTCTAATGACTTAGATTTATATGATGAAACACAAGAGTGAGGCCCTTCGATGTTTCCAGGACTTCCATAGGATGGTTGCTACTCAGTTTGACACAAAGGTTCGGATTCTTCGATCGGATAATGGAACTGAGTATGTTAATAAGGAGTTTGCAGTGTATCTTTCAGAAGAGAAAATACTTCATCAGACTACGTGTCCAGGAACTCCACCTCAGAATGGAGTGTCTGAAAGGAAGAATAGACATTTGTTGGAGGTAGCACGTTCACTCATGTTTCAGATGAATGTGCCAAAGGGGTTGTGGAGCGAGGCAGTGACGACAACAGCGTATCTCATCAATTGCATGCCATCTCGAATACTTGGGATGAGGTCTCCAGTTGAACTTCTTTTGGGTCAACGAGAGTTCAAGGTGCCTCCCAAGATGTTTGGTTGTGTGTGTTTTGTACGAGACCACCGACCATCGGTTGGCAAGTTGGATCCACGGGCATAGAAATGTATCTTTATAGGCTATTCATCAAGTCAGAAAGGCTATAGATGCTGAAACCGAGTTGAACGAAGGTTGTTCATGAGTATGGATGTGACATTCCGGGAGTTTGAGCCTTACTACACAAGTGGAGGTACTCTTGATCAGTATTTGGAGCTCTCTCCTATCACCGAGGGTGACAGTCGAGAGGGGGAGAACAAGGAGAGTCAACGAGAAGAGGTTATTGTGGGAACAATTCTGTGCCCAAACCTAACGGAATATGCGAGAGATATGATAGCCCCAAAAGAATTGAAGGCTTATCTGTAACAGCCCCAATTCTATAAACAGTAATTAAATGCTTATGAGCAGTAATGAGGTACTGTTCATAGCATTACTGTTCATTTCTACAATCTGGGCAGCATGTTACAAATAAAAAACCTTCCTTTTTACCAAAAATCCCAAAAGGACCATTTAAAGTCTTAAAGGAATACAAGATAAAACTTGTATTACGACTAGGAAATATTTTTTATTAAAGCCTAGATAAATTATCTTGGTTGAAAATATTTTTGTTGCATTTTTAGAAATTATATTAGCTTAAAGAAAAATAATTATCTTTAAATGAATATTTTCGGGCTAAAATAAATATTTATGTATTTTACAAAGTGATCATGTGGTTTTAAAAATTTATATGGGAAATATATCATCCTAGTAGCCTCCAGCAAAAATTTCATGATTTTACAAATTTATTTGCTATTTTTAAAAGCCCAGTCAAACCTTAAAGCTTTTGAATGAGTTCTGGTCAACTAAACCGGTTTAAATCCAAACCTGGTACTGTAGCGACTCACACCTTTGTGGTTGGGTCCAACCCTTTAAACCTGGTCCGGCTCTGTCACGCTCGGGCGCGAGCCCGAACTCCACGCGTGATGTGAACCGTCGATCTTCAATCGAACGGGCGAGGCTATAACGCCCCGCGAGCTGTCCACGTGTGCGTTTTAATCTCCGCCGTTGGATCTTGATCTAACGATCGAGATCAGTCTATGCAAATCGGACAACTCTGGAGCCCTTCTCAATCTCCACCGTTCATTCTCGATCCAACAGCGCATCCCTTTTCGTTTTAAACTTAAAGGCGCGCTTTTATCTGAGCCGTCAGATTCGAATCCTACGGCTTTTCCTTTTTACCGCGTGCTATTAAGGCCCGCGCTCCTCTGGGCCGTTAGATCTTCATCGTGTGGCCCAGATTGGTGTATGCATTCGGACGACTCCGGATCCCCTCACGATCTCAGCCGTCCATTCTTGATCTAACCGCGCCGCCCTTTTCTTTTGAAATTAAAAGCGCGCGGCTATCTTGAGCCCTTAGATCTAGATCCTACGGTATCTTTTTGACCGCGTGCGTTTAGGGCTCGATCTTCATAGGACCGTTGGATTCTAATCCAATGCTTCTCTTTGAATGTAACCTTCGGGTTACCCGAAGGCTCAATTAAATCTCAATCGTCCATTTGAGATCGCACGACCCATATTTTAAGATACCGATTCAAATCTTTTAATCTCTCTATTTATCACAGCCGCCCATTTCCAATCGGACGGCTGATATTCTTTTGAGCCTTTATGAAGCGCGGGCGGCTGAGAATGACAAAGGACCCACATGTCGATGTTGCCTCCCTTCTTACTTATCTCTGCTGTGACCATTTACGAGCGCAGAGGAGAAGATTATCCCAAGATTATGCAACTAATTTTGGGATAATTAGCCTAAATGGACACCTCATCAACTCTAGACTCTTCTCCTGTGACTGTAGCTCAACATCCATATATAAACCCTAGCTTTTCTTTGTTGCCATTGTTGACCAAGAAGCTCATCCTCCATTGTTGCCCAGTGGAGTTCTTGCTCTTGTCCCTATTGCTTATCCATCCTAAACTCGGTTCCACCTTGCAATAAAGATTGCTTATCTTTTGTAGGTTAAATCGAGTTTATTTCTCTATCAATCCACTTGGTTTTCAAATTACATGGTGTCTTTCCTCTCTTGGTAGCTAAAACCCTAATTTTCGATATCTTGAGCATCTTAAGGACCTTAGAAGCTCTTGTGAATCATTCTTTTGAGCATCGAAGCTTTAACTTGCTCTAAACTGAAAAGTTGATATTATAACTTTTCGGTTTTCCATGTCATTTTCAAGACCTAGGGTTTCTCCTGTCAACTTGTTATCCTATTTAGGTTTAGACCAAACCCTAGTAGCATAACAAGTTATTCTTTTAATCCTTGTTATCATCTATTTAGGTTGATAACAGAAATTTGTCTCTGTTCTCTTTTGTCGGCTCAACCGACAAAATAGGTTTTACTTTAGCTTTTGAAATCTAATCGATTAGGGTTAGCTTAAGGTTAGCTTGGGATATTAAATGCCCTAAAAGATCATGCTAAGTTTCATTTATGAACTTTTGCATGTTCTATTTTCCTTTTTCCGAAAACTGCAATCTGTCCTGTTTCTAGTTCATTTCAAAATCTGCAAACTGCAACTTGAACTAAACCCTAGTGTCTGCCTTTTGAAAACAGTAGGCTATATTATGGGTTAGTATCACCATTATGGGTAGTTATGGCTTAAGCATATTGTCAATCATGCATTTCCAGATTGATCATGCATATTTCTTCCATTTTATACTTATTGTCGATTTTGGCATTTATTGGATCTTATTGTTTCTTTTAGAATCTGGTTTTGCTGAAGTGGGTGAATTTATTTCTGAGCGACCTGAACCTGCAACAGAAGTTTATTATTATCAAGGCAAGCTTCCTCTCTGCACCATGTTGATCCCAAATTTTATACATTAGATTTTCTAAATCCAGTGACAACTGTGCATGCTATGTTTCTGAAAATACAAAGTATGATCTGTAGTAGTTAGTTATGACCTAACATGATGGATTACCTCAATTGTCGCCATACACTCAACCTTAGCATAGTACTGTATATTATAACCTATATTTTCAGTTTTGGCTTAGACATGCAGTCTAGAAATTTTAGAGTTTGACAAGAATATCTTGTCAAACAGGGGAATCACAAATGATCTTGTGTTATTTTGAACTCTTTGTCCAGTTTCATTAAATCAGACTTGTATTTGAAATTTAAGCTGATCTGGACAAGAGGAAGCTAGTGATGGTGCTTTTGTGCACGAGATTGGGTTTTGTGGTGGACTTGTCCGGGTTAATTAAGGACCGAACTCTGATTATTCAATTCAAGTCCCCACGTACTTCCACATGCGGTGTATGCGCTTTGTTTGGTTAAGTAAAATGTTAGGACTATTGGGTTGGAAACAGGAGAGTAAGGATATGTGTATTGACCTTGTATGGCATAGATGCTTTGGTCTTATGACTGCGTTTTATGCCATGTGAGCTTGTATGTCAGTATCAGATGTTCTTAGAAGGGTGAGGCGTATATGTGCTCAGTAGCATATCGTACCTTAAAGATCTTGATTGCAATCTACTATGGGTAGCGAACCCAACCTGCATTTCTTTTGATTGGGTCGGCATTCTGACGCAACATGTGTGCCCAGTTAGCGGATGCTATCAGTCGTTGTTTAAGCGAGATCAGCTCACACATGGGGGTCCAACTCAATAGTGTTAGCTTGTTGAAAAATACCAAATCTTAGTTTCCCGGTCGGCATACCAAAGGAAGTGTGTCATCATTCGGAGGCATCCAGAAGGCAGCGGCTAGCTAAGTCATGTGGGTAAAGATGTACACCCTCGCAAGGTATAAAGCTGTTCGAATAGCCGTGTCCACGGTCATGGGCGATAACTTGAGTTGATGTCACTGTATAGAAGTTTTGATTTTCAAAATCTGGTTTGGTTTTTATGGTGTGCATGAGGATTCATGCATCATCATCGCTTTCAATTATGTTATTTACTTACTGTTCTAAGCAAACTTTGATTTACTAAATTGCTTTATCAAAATGTAGCATTTGTAGGATAAGATGTATCGCTTTATGCAAATTTGAACCTTTATACCTTCCTGTTGTAACCTTATGCATATAAAAATTCTACTCCTTTGAGTAGGTTCTAATCAACACTTTCTTTTATTAGTTTGTGTAAGACTTGCTGAGTACCTTCCGTACTCAAGGTGCTATCACCTATTGTTGCAGGTGAGGACGGTTATCTTTATGAAGTACCCGTTAGCGCCGATCAGGGTGACGCTAACGAGTAAAGCTACTTCTTTCCTCCACGCAATTGCCTGCGGGTGGATGAGGCCATTGGTGGACTTTAAGTTTTTATTTTGCTTCCGCTGTTAAACTTTTGAAGTGACCAAGTCACTCTATATTGTAGTACTAAAACCGAATGATGTAAGCTTATGTTTAATTATGCAAATGTATGACTTGTATGTGTATGATGCAATGTTGTTGAAGGATATATATATGCAATAAATCGTTGATCACAGGAACCATTGTGAGATATATATATATATCAGGATCTGTTTATTGGAATTGTTACTTGTTAAATTTATATCTTTAGCATGATCTTTAATTAAGGGACAGTACTGTTCCTTCATTAATAATTGTGCTACAGTATGAATTTAATTAAGTACATTTCCAATAATCTGGGGCGCCCACATTATCAGTGAAGACGCTTTAGGAAATAGGGGGAGAAGCAGCGAGATAAGCAGTCATCACCTGAGCCACCAACAGCGGAACCAACGGCGGAGCTTTCTAAACAGCCGGCCATGCCACAGCCTGAACAACCGGCCTTGCCAGTTGATCCATGTAACATCCCATTTCGGGCTTGTGTTTCAAATGTAAGAAAATCAGTAGAAATTAAAACTTTTTTTCTTACATCATGTATTTCCTGTTGTGCCAAACAATTCTTGTACAAGAGATTATGGAAATACATTGTCACAAGTCTAGTTGATCGAAATCTTGATATTCCAAAAACAATCTTGTCAAATCTTTTGATCATCCTCTGGAAATATTTTTCCTAAGTTCTTGGGATGGTATGTGACCTCTCTGAAAAATTTCACAATTTTTAGAAATTGTTTGAATATTTTTAGAGGCAGTCAAACCTGTTTGGCTCCCAGTCAAACATTAAAACCGAGCCTTGCAGAATTTTTGGAGATTTATTCACAGTATGAAAACCTCTGAAAATTTTACACAAGGTTAACATCTGAGTTAGCAAGCTCCTGTAAAAATTTCATAATTTTTGGAGTTAATTTGCTACCTCAAATAAATCCCTCAAAGTCTCTGTTCTAATTTCAAAGTCAAACCTGGTTTTACTGTTACTTGGGTTCGAGTCAGACTCGGGCTCGAGCCAATTGACTCGGTCCAGTCAACTAGCTGCACCGCTCCCGCTCGAAAATCCCGTGATCGATCTCGACCGTTGGATCTAAATCGCACGGCCCGCGCGCGTGTAAATCTTCGGACCTTCCGGTTGCTTAAATGAATGTCGACCGTTAGATCTCCATCCAACCGTCGAGATCCTCTGCAACTTTCGGACCCTCCGGTTGTTGGTTTGAATCAGAGCCGTTGGGTTAAGATCCAACGCCCGCCTGTTCCTCCGTTGTAAATCGCAATTGCGACGTGGAGCAATCGGCCGTTCATTTCTAATCGGAGGGCTGCAATCTCCCATTGTGTTTTAAACACGGGAGCGTGGCGCTATCTCGGCCGTCCGTGTCTCATCCAGCGGTGAAAATCACCGAGCCTTTTCGCTGGTCATCTTCTACCTCGGCGTGCGAGCACGGTAGGGAGTAATGGCAGTGTCGTTTCATGCTCCCTAAAGTCACCCTAGCCGACGTTTAGGGGTATGGGAGGTACTCTGAGCCAAGCCATGCCCTAATGCACGTCTACACATCTTTTTCCTTGTCGGCCGCACCTTGTGCTTTGTGTTTTGCCGCCCGAAAGATTTGTGGTGCAAACCCTAATGCTTTCATGGCTTTATAAACCCTCTCAATGCCTCCTGGTATTTCTTTAGACCACCATCAAGCCCCATTCACAATATTGGAGCTTAACACCTCAAAAATGGCAAATCGCCATTGTTGACCCGTGAAGCTTCTCTGGTGTTCTTGGTGTTCCAGTGGTTCTCCTTCATGTTTCTTTGCCCTATCCTTATCCATTTACTTCCTTGAACATTTCCCCTCACTTAATTTTGGATCTGATTCTCAGGAATTGTCCAATTTGGGGTTTGTTCAAATTCGGCCGAAATTGGTCATCTTCTTCCTCAGCTCAGGTGAGTGCTCTATTTTCTAATTACTTGCTCATGTAGCTTCTGTGAATCATTATGAAGCTATTTTGATGCTTTGGAATCACTCATTTGGCTCAGGGTGTCATTTTCAAACCTTCCTCTCCAAGTCCGGCGAGCTTCCTCTGTGATCAAGCATCTCCGGCCATCTTTGAAGCTTCTCGTCACTGAGGTAGCTTCTTATTAGTCCTTAGTGGCTCTGGCACCGCTTCCTAGGTTTGCAGCGGAGCTCATCGCGATTTTCTTGCTTAGCAGTAAAAGCTCCCATTTTCGTTTTCCGGCTAGCCGGCGTTCTAGTCCCTCACCGCCGACGAGAATGCCACCATTAGGTTCGTAGTGCTATTGCGAATCCATTTTGGTTCTTGTTCGGCGCCGCCGCGGCCAGTGTCGCCGGCGATTTGCCATTGAAATCGCTTGGGTTTTGCCGGCACAGGAGCTCCCGTTTTCGTCACTTAATTAGGGCACATTAATTACCAATCATTAGTTAATTAATTGTGTCTTAATCATTGTCGTTGAGCCACTGACCAGTGGGCCCAACATCCTTAAACCACCCTCTGGTGCAATTCCGCACTGTTCCGACATCATTAATGTTTAATCATTGATTAATTAATGTGTCGGCATTTAATCCCTGTCGGAAATCACCTCTGGGTCGCTGACTTGTGGGCCCGAGGGGTTAAAATCAAATTTCAGCAGTCATTAGTGTTTATTTAAGGTTAATCATTAATGGCATTAATTTGGTCTTAACCGCCACTCTCGATCGACAAGTGGGCGATGCAGCGTGCGCGTGGGTTAAGCGCTCGCGATGAGTGACTCTGAGGTCAGCGACATGCGGTCCCACGTGTTGGTATCTCCCTTTGATCTGCGATCAATAGCTACCGTTCATTTTTAGATCTGCGGCCCAGATCTTTGTGTGCGTTCGGACCCTCCGGATGTCTTGATCGTTCTCGACCGTCGATCTTTCGATCAACGGCTAAGATCGTGTATGCAACCGCACCGTCCGAATGCATACACTGCAGTGCGCCGTTGGATCGTGATCAACGGTGGCTCCGTTCGATTTGGCGGCGCGTCGCGTGCTTTTTGGCGCGCGTGAGCCGTGGGATTTTAGATCGAGGTTGGGAGTTGTCCACGTCTTTTCTATTATGCGAGTTTATGCGTATTTGGTAAGTATTTGTTTAACAACCTGAAAATGATACAAAAACTTTAGAAACTCATAACTAATTCACTTTAACGGCTTTTTAGATATTTCCAACTGTAATAAATTGTGTTATCACTCAAGTTTATTATAAAAATGGTTTTAAGCATGTTCGATGTGAGAAAATTGTGTAACTAGAAATAACTTGATTTCTGTCATTTTGAATATTCCAGAAATAGTTTAATCTTGAAAAATGCATATCTTTTTCTGTATAAATCCAATTTGTGCAAAATCAATTTTGTTAAGTTCGGCTGTTAGTATACTTTCATATAAAATAGGATTTGAGCATGCTCATAATTCTGTAAAATGACTTGCATTATATTTACAACTTAGAGAAATCATAAGTAAATGTGTATAACTTCAAATTTAGTAAATTCAACTTTGCTGTTATTAGGATGCCATAACGTACCTGCTATAAAAATTTCAGACCCTAGATCATTCTAGAAAATTTCGCCATGAACAGTGCTAATTATTAATTAGGTTGTTGTAAGGCTGAGAAAGAGCATTTTGTTCATATCTTTTGCATGTTAAGTCCAAAGTGCATAATTCTTGTTCCTGTCATTGTCTTAGGTCATTCCCTAGCTGTTGTGTAAATTTTATGAGATTTGGATTTGTTTTGCTGTTGGAATTTATTTGGCGTTCTTCGTTCTTATTTGCTTATCGCCTTTTCGCGTTAGGTAACGAAGACAATATTATTAATCTTGTTATTGAGCCACAGCAGCCATCAGATCCTGCACTTCAGCCAGGCAAGCAGATGTAGCATTCATTTGATCATATTGTTCCTACTATTTTCAAAGTCTAATATATTGTTTGCAAATTCTATGTATGCATTGCTAAGTTGTTTTAAACTATTGTCGATAGTTGGCCTACTAGATGCATTATCAGTAGGAAATGTTTATTCCTCTACTACTGAAGCCTAGGTTACATTTGTGTGACTTTGGGTTCACTGGGATGGACCCTTGTCACTTAGTAGTTTACGTGTTATTATGCTTAGCCATGCTTAGTTATCGGTAGAAATGGGCGGTTATCGACTCGTCGATAACCTTGATCACACAAATTGTTATAATCTGTATATTTCAGCCTTGTGCTTTGTATAAATTGCAAAACTAAAACTGAAAATGAAAACAATTTAGACTTGGGCACAATGGTAAGATGGTGTGATCTTTTGGGTGTGTTTGGAATGGTGCCCGGGTCAATTAAGGACCGAGCTACTTGTTACACCAAACCAAGCATTTGTGCGTGCTAACCACACTAGAGGGATATGGGACCTCTCTTAGCTGAGTACTTTGGGCTGTGTTAATTAATGAGTCGCGTGGTGGGTTGCATATTTGATTATATGCAACATGGACACGTTTGTAGGGAGGAACACCAGAGGCGGTGTATCTTGCTCCACGTATGGGTCCTTGTGATCCATATTTCGTCAAGATCACTAAGGATTAACCCCATCGTGCGTCTCTTGATTAGCATATTCCATTGGAAAGGGTTCGTAGGACTTAGCCGTCTTGGCATACCAAAGGAAGTGTGCTTAATAGCTTGGCAAAAGGCGATGCAAGTGTGGGTACATTGGTACACCTGCGAGGATTAAAACTATTCGAATAGCCTTGTCCTAGGTTATGGACACGCTTGGGAAGTCTTTCAAGAGCTAGACTACAACATTTTAAAATTAAAACTTGTTGGGTGGTATGAATCAGGGATTCATGCTATGTTGTGGTGGCTTTTGGGAAAGTCACTTCTAGGTGGATACTTGTTACTTATGATTACTCGCTGCTATTTAAATGCTTAAAAGCAGTTATACAAACTGCTGTTCAACTTATTACAATATTGCAAATGAAACTTGCTTTATCGTCCAAAGAACCATATAACCACATTCCTTTGAATCTGACTTTCATGTAGCTATGTATAGGCTTGCTACTCGTAAGTCTTGCGAGTACATTTTGTACTCACCGCATTGCTTGTGTTGTGCAGAGGATGATAGTGAGTCCGATGGACCTCACTTTTGTGAGTTGTCTTTGTGGCGCTTTAAGGGTGATTAGCTTGGCGGCCGGTCGGTTGCCACTGTGGTGTTATGTGGCTAACCTGTCGTTTTTTGGTTTAAGCCATCTCATGGCATTTTTGCTTCATTGATACTTATTTGGTACTTATGTCATTTGGTCGGTCATTGTGTTGTAATAACTTATATTATGTATGTCTTTTGGTAGACTGTTATATTACATTGTATGGAAATGATGCATGCTTTGATTTGATGTATGTGTCTTTGCTTGTTGGGAGGCACATGTTCATCGAGACGCGGATTATTCTATTTGTGATACTAGAGCCAGTGGAAGGTTAAGTATTACAAGTTTAATAAACCGGGGTCTCACAATCCAGTCCCAAATCCCTCCTTGGATCTCTCTCCAAGTGGTAATGTTCATTCTAATCACTCTCATTTAGAATTACCACTTGCACAACTTAGGGAAACTAGAGCTAATGCAGGAAAGCCCCCAATCCGGTATGGCTTTGAGCCTGACATTATAAACTTCATCTCATATACCCATATCTCACCTGTATACAAAGCATTCATTGCATCTCTTCAGACAGTGCATGTTCCAAAGGATTTGTAACATCCCAAAATTTGGTCTGTTTTTAAAGTTTTAAAAGAAAAATGACCATTTGAATTTTGTTTCTTAAAGCTAAAGCTTAATTAGAATTTTCAGAGTTTAAAAACAATTTAATATGAATAATGTTAACATCAACTATTATCAAAATTATTTTATTTGGGTTCTATGTGCTTGGATATATTTTCTAGAATTTTTCGGAGTACATTTGCTATTTTATATTTGTTATTTGGATTTTCTGCTATTGTCTAAAAAGAAAAACTAATTAATATCTCAGATAATAGCTTGGGCCCAATCACTATAGAAAACGTCATCACAGACGGTTCGGAACTGTCTGTGTTTTTGTACGTCTATAATAACTGGCGGTTATCACAGACGGTTAAAAAACCGTCTGTGATAAGTCACAACACAGACGATTCTACTTAAGAACCGTCTTTGGTATCCACATATCACAGACGGTTCTAGTTACCAACCGTCTGTGATACGTCACAACACAGACGGTTCTAGTTACCAACCATTTCTGATATCCACACATCATAGACGGTTCATAATTAGCACCGTCTGTGATATGTGGATATCACAAACGGTTTCAATTATGAACCGTCTGCAATATCTCACATATCACAGACGGTGCTAATTATGAACCGTCTGTGATATATGGATATCACAGACGGTTTAACAATCAAACCATCTGTGATAGTTCTTTCAGCCTAACTAATTGTTTTTTGATTTTCGGCTAGCCTTAGGAATTGCTAGCCATGCCCTCTGAAAACAAGCAGACAGAAAATAGATACATCACAGATGAATCAATCGTTGACAACTCAAAGTGATCATTTATAACTCAAAATCAATTAGAAACGAATATGTATCAAATATTGTCGCTAGAGTTACAATTGAATTACAACTATTCAAAGTGAATTACAATTAATGAATCAATTGTTTCAAGGTCGTTCAGCGGTGTTGGAGTAGTGAAACTCTCCGTCGGCGTCAATGATATCCGTCATGATGAAGGTGCAGATCCTCCCTCGAACATCCGAGATCTCTCTCTGAACAAGTGAATCTAAATCTATATTCAAACCCTGTAGCTAGCAAGAGTAAAGTAGTAAGCATATATATTTAAATTTATAATTAGGAAATAATTATTGCGAGATTGACCAACCTCGGGATCCTTCAACTTAGCACTCATGATTTTCTGCATATGATGGCAAACATAGAATGCACATTCTTCTGCTTTTTGCTGGCAGCACCGCAAAAATTACATATATAGGTATAGTCAGTTCGAGACACATTATTACGAAGTATGATATAGGATTATTGTGTTGTAGCATGTACTGGAAATCGCGTCCTGTGATTAAGTGTGGCGTTCGTTCCCTTGTATAGCCCTCCTTTGGCAATATAGGAGATGAACGACCTACATGTTTCCAAAAAGTTAACCTCGGCCATTTCAAACGAAGGAAGACTACAATAGAGTTATGTATGGAGGAAATGAGCACACCTGTCGAGTACTCCTTGCACAAGGGTGAAGTCGTGGCTTTTTTTGACTAAAGAATCAAGGTATAGTACCTGGTTCTTCTTTGGTATAATGACTAAAAGGATCCAGTGATGCCTACTCATGTATGTCGCTATAGTCATTAAACCTAAGTTCGTGCTGCGTATAAAGTACAAATAAAATTTGTATAGCAAGTAGTGAAGCACTTACTTCTGGTTGTAGGGCACCATTATGTAGTCCTTGTTGTTTTGAGCAAGCAATCACATGCGTTATGTATTTCTCGACGTAGGGTACGTCTGCCAAGATGGTTTGCTCAGAGACCATGTGTGGGTCGAGGAAACCCACCGGTTCTTTGAATCACCAGGCAATTTTAATCATGTATCTATACATAAGCAATGAGTTGTTATATTAATCGGTATTACGTGAATGTAGAACTTGATTGTACACACTTACAGTGTCCAGCATCGTAGAAGTGAGGCATCGAGGGCTTTGAGGTTGAATAGGTCGAATAAGTCGTCGAAGTCCACGACGAAGGGGGCCGGCTCGTGGAGGAAATACTCCTCCGTGTATCTGACGGTGATTCCATCAGCGCACCCTTTCTCTTTGGTCTTGTGCAAGTACCAGGTATGCAAACTCTGACAACCTAATCCAGCGTAGGCTAATTCTGGGGTGGTCGCCAACGGACTTCCGAAAGAGTATTTCTTAGGGTTAGGAGGCGAAAGCGCCTTAATGTTCTTCGATTTCGATTTGTCCTGAACGACTTGCCCGCTACGCGTCTTCGTGTGAGACGACTCGGGAACCAATACGGCGGCACGCTTTTTTTGTTTGCTCGGTGTCTTCTCCACGGGAACCGATGAGGTGGGCTTCTGAAGCGAAGGTTGAGGTGTAGTCATGGAGGGTCCTGTTGGAGAGGCATGGTCGTGTCGAGATGGTTGGGGTGAAGTCATCAAAGGTTGAGGCGGCACTCCACGGTCCAGGGCGATGTCCTTCTTGGGTCCTGTTGGAGAGGTATGGTCGTATCGAGATGGTTGGGGTGGAGTCATCAAAGGTTGAGGCGGCACTGTAGGGTCCAGGGCAATGTCCTTCTTGGGTCACTGTATAAAACTATACATAGCATCCCCTAGTGTTCTGATATCGTCGTGCGGGCGAATCTCCAGCGGGACGGCCCTAAAATTGTCATGTACCATGTCCACCTAGACCCTGGCATAGCCCTGCACTATCCCTTCCTTGCATGGATACGCCACCCCCGCCCAGCCTCAATAGACATCCCAACCATCCTCACTTGGAGCATGCAGTGCGTCAACTCCTACAAAACGATACATAATTAACTAAGGCGTCCTATAGGTCTATCTTTGGAGCATTCCAGAGATGTACATTACCTTGATGTCGTCAATAGGTAATTGGATGTCATCATGTTCATAATTTTGCGTGGACGCGATGCTACTCCGATGTTGAGGAGGACTGGCTCCCAAAACAACGGGGGCGGCTTGCGACTGGTTGAGGAGTAGGAGTTGATTCACTTGGTCCTGCAATCTTGCTATCTTTTCTTCAAATTTTGCGATAAGCACCCGTTCTCTTCCTTCAAATTTTGTAGTAAGCACATGTTCCAACAACGTGTCGCGTTACTCGGCATTGGATCTCTTCCGGCTCCTATCGTGCGATGATCGTGCGGAATCCATCCCTCCAAGAAACGTTAACCCCTTTGCCTCGCGTGCGACCCGGGTGCTCCTTGTTTCCCAGGGCTGTAGATAGTATATCCTTCTCCCTGTCTGCTTGGAAGGAGCCTTCGGAACATGCAGAACTCAATTCTTGCTGCAAGAGATCATCATGTTATTATAGTCATTATGAAGTTATGGACTTATTAACAACTAGGTAGTTCGAAGACATATTTACCACACGGTTGGCCACATCCCGGTCTGCCGGGTTTGTGAAAGAGATTTCACCCGAAGACGTGACTGATGCCCTCGCTCTTAACCAGGAGAGAGCGCGCTTGTCTGTGATCTCACCAAATGGTCTTGTTTCGTTCTCGTCCTCCGCCGCCCATTGCACGGTTTTACCCACGTACCCAGCGGTGCCGAGTTTGTGGGGGGTGAGTGTTCAGTGTCTGGAGAGCCTTGTGCGTCACACTTTCCTCAAGAAATTCGGTCGTCGTCTTTATTTGCACAAAGGCGTCCTATATATATATCCCGTGATAAGAATTTATACGCCGTGAAGGGTGTTCGACCCGTGTTCACGTACTTCGTGACAAGCACGCTCTTGAAGGTCCTCCACGCCTTTCCCATCGAGAGCAATGCCTGCCATTCCACGCGCGCCTGGTCTGCGACTGGGAAAGTGAACGATTTTAAAACTTCGTCCCACAGCTCATGTCTCCGATCATCCGACATAGTGTCCCAGCTCAGTGTGGTGATGGGGACCCGTTCCCTTCCAAGTATACCGCAGATGGTCCGGAATCTCGTCGTTGCTTTGGGGGGACTCATAGGGATCCCATTGGCATTGACCTCCGTGACGGTCATTAGGCCCGGAGGAATTTTCGATATTCCTCTGCCATCTCGCGTACGTACCACTTTCCTCGGAGATCGAGACGCATTCGGCGACGTCGATGACGGCGGCGAAGACGGTGCGGACGCCATGTCGCTTACTTGCTATCTATATATGCACGAAGCAATATGCTTAAGCTCTAGCGACCGATTCAAGCGGTTTACTCAACAACCAAAAATGATGCACAAGCGTAATATATAAAGAAGGATTGACGATAGTTTGTGCTCTCAGAAGGAGAATTGCAAAAGAACAAGTCTTACCATCTCAATCCTATTGTCCATACTCTTCATTAAATGAATATAATAGTATAAATTCAAACTGTGAGCTCTAAACAATACTTTGCTTAACTGTCAAATGATCTCAACTATCACCGAAAATGATCTTAACTATCACATTCAATCTCAGTATAAGACAAAGTTCATCACAGAGCGAACCAGAAGAATCAGAATAACTAGCATTCAACCGAAAGTAACAAATTAACAGTATATCAAATTGATAGTAGCAAGTAATACAATAGAGCTCAAGAATGAACTAACTATCACATTCAATCGCAGTATAAGACAAAGTTCATCACAGAGCATGCCAACAAAGCCCACTGATCAATTTGCAATATCTTTAGTACCAGATTCAGTTCACATATTATCAAAGACTATCAAAGTCAATATATCCACTGGGACAACAAAAGACACTCTATTATGAAAAACAGAACAGAGCATATAATGTACTAAGTTGTAGTAACAAATATACACATGTACATATTGTACACCATGAAATAAACAGAAAAACAACATAAGCATGATAATGAGTTGATGACTTACTTGTTTTGATCCTAACATATATTTCTTTTGCGTAGTGGGCAGTCCAAGACTTCAAGTATATCAAATTTGCCTACTACAACTGCTATTCACAACTACTACTAATTCTACTACTCTCGCTAGTAATCACGCTCGCCTACTACTCTGCTGCTATCTAATACGAATCTTGCTACTACTACTAGACTACTAGTCTACTACTGCTATTACTAGTACTACACTACTACTACTACTAAAACAGAGCAAGCAGAGGGCGCGAGTGGCGCTGGAGCCGGCGCAAGTGGCACAAGCAGAGGGCGACTAGTCGACGATTAGTCGCGACTAGTCGTGCGACTTAATAACATTGCTAGCTCATACAAGCATAATCTGAAGCCAAAGTGATGCACAAACGTAATATAGGAATACTCACAGAAACCTTATCCACAGATTGAGAATAACTATGTATCTCACAAAGATCAACTAGCTCATTCAGGGATAATCTGAACTATGCAGAACTGACAACCAAAAGGAATAAAACTATATATTAAACCTAACAACAGAAAGACAAAGTGATGCACAAATCGTAATATAGGAATACTCACAGAGAGGATGCCGCACAACAACTCACGGTGCAAGGAGGAGGCCGGTGCAGGGGAGGAGACGGTTGGTAATAAGAACCGTCTGTGATGAGGCACTATCACACACGGTTCCAAAGGGAACCGTCTGTATAAGTTAAACACAGACAGCTCCTTTGAAACCGTCTGTGATGAGGCGTCTAGTATGACCTGTTTTGTAGTAGTGCCCATTCCTATTCCTAAGCCTCGGCCCAAATCCCTCCGCTTTTGGCCCAGCCTCTGTGCAGCCCGTTCCTTCCTCTCTCTCCGACCGCGCTGGTCCCACATGTCATCTCCACTGGTGTCTTTTGCCACTTGCTTCCACCCGAGCCACCGCCGCTGTCTTGTGGACCCGCCTGCTTGGCCACATCAGTATCGTCAACCTCCGCTTCATCCCCGCGCAACCGTGCCCTTTCGCCATTGCTGCTCTGTAGCATCCCAAGTTTTGGCTTGTGTTTCAAATGTAAGAAAATGAGTAGAAATTAAAACTTTTTCTTACATCTTGTATCTCCTGTATGTTCTAAACAATTCTTGTAAAAGGAATTATGGAAATACAAGTCACAAGTCATTTTGACCTAAACCAAGTCCTTCAAAAGCAATCCTATCAAGAACTTATGATCATCTCCTGGAAACATTTTTCCTAAGTTCAAGGGTTGTGGTGAGACACCTCCGAAAAATTTCATAATTTTTGGAAGTTGTTTGAATACTTTTGGAGGCAAGTCAAACCAATTTAAACCTTAGTCGAACTCTAGTCCAGCACCTTGCTGAATTTTTGGAGGAAAATGTACAACATGAAAACCTCTGAAAATTTTACACATGGTCGATACCTTAGTTAGCAATCTCCTGTAAAAATTTCATAATTTTTGAAGATGGTTTGCTACCTCATACAATTCCCCAAAGTTCAACCCTTCTCAAAATCAAAAATTCAAAATCTAGTTTGAGTCAGACTCGGGCTCGAGCCCGAGCCCGACTCGACTAACTCGGTTGGACCAGGTCCACTTAGCCGCACCCGGGCACCTCGTTTCTGAGCCGTTGGATTAAAATCCAATGCTCACGACCTCCCCTGTTCCCTCTGTTCCTCTTCTTCCTCGGCTCTCGTCGCGCGCGCGTGCGCGAAGAAGCGGTGGCGATCGCAGCCTCCGTCGCGTCATGGGGCCCGTTAACGGCTCTGAGCCTCACTTTTGCCCATGTCGGGAGCAGCGCTGACCTTACTTGCTCTCTCCTCGTTTTCTCGCGCGGCAGTCACTTTTGGTCACTTCGCCATTAGAGCTCCGTCCTTGTGCTCCGTGGACCTCCGAGTACTTGGGCACCTCGAAGCCTCCCTTGAGTTCCCCTTTGCACTCCCAGTCACCCAATTCCCCGTCTCTATGCGTTTGAGTGCAAACCATCGAGTGCCTCTCACTCCGCCATTTTCGAACTTCGGAGCTCGGTGGTGGTGTCGGTGTTCCAGTGCTCCTCCCATCCTACTTTTCGTTCCCTTTGGGGCTTAGGCTCGTCGCAAACTTTGCCCTGATTTCGGCTTGGGTTGTTTCTGCAGGAGCGGCCGGAATCGAACATTTCGCGGATTGCGGCCGAAAGGGCACTCCTTCGTCCCCATCTCCGGTGAGGTTTCTCCAAATGTAAGACTTTATCTAGAGCACTCGGGATTAGTCCTATATCTTTCTCACCGACCTCACCGGAATCGTTACATGACTTTCTCACCTACCTGGTCATGCATTCTTTTCATGATGCAAATGCACATGTCCACTGTCATTAACATATTCATCATTGTCATCATTAGCAAGGTAGCATCATTGCTCACATTGTTCCATTATTTTTGCCACCAACATATAAACACCATCATATCACAAAAACATCATATATTTCATAACATTTACACGCTATTGCTCTACCATGCACTTGCCTGTAAACCAAGCGGAGTGGAGTAACGTGCGGATGACGTCGTTCCAGAACCTCCACCTGAACATGCATTCAACAAGACTCAATATAGTGTGGCAATATATGCTCACATACAGACGGCATCGATACTACGTGTAAACCAACATGAAAAACCCCTCTCACCGAGCACTTATCTGCTGGCCCGGTGCCCAAAATATTAATGTCAGGGATCGCGTCGTCTAATTTTTTGAATAAAATTTATTCGCATGCCCCTAAATTTTCTTTCTTTAAACCTGTTTTGCTTATCCCAATCTTTTTTCTCTCTATTTATGTTTATTTGTTTATTTTTCTTTACTTTCCCCTCTTTTTTCTTTTCTTACTTTCTCTCTCCTTCCCTTTTTCTCCTAGCCGATGCCCACCCTCACCCGACCTTATACCTTCCCCTTCCTCTCCATTCTTGCTCTCCGTCTCTCTCTTGCTCCAACGACGTCGCCGGCGGCTCCTCACCACGTGCCACCGGTTCCGCTCCAACGCCACCTCTCGTCGAGGTCGCTCCAGGTGTGCTGCGCGCTCGCCAGTCTTTGCTCCGCTACGCCTCGCCGCCGCGCCTACAGTGCTCCGCTCCCGGTGGTGCCTCCTCCCTTTGGTCCCTCCCCCTTTCCGCTGCCTCCTTACCCAAGTCTATTTAAGTGAAAAGAAAGAATTAGAGAGAAGGACCAACTAGAAAAAAAAAGACTAACAGAGGATTAGAGGGGGTTTCTGCAATTATTCGGCAACCTGGGCCTTAGGCTTTGGCCCAGAAGGACCAGGAGGAGCCAGCCACCAATAAAAGGAGGGGGAAACCCTAGGGGTGGTACTGTAGCACAATGTGCTACTGTAGCCACCACTGCTCTGATGCCCCATGAGCAGTAGCCTTTTTGCCTCCTTGCGCTGTCTCCTTGGTCTTTGCCGACCAAGAAGAAGAAGAAAAAGGAGAAGAGGAAAAGGAAGGGGAAGAGGGAGAGGATCTTCTTCATAGGGGTGGCTCGTCGTCTCCTTGTGATTCTTCAAGGGTAACCTCAATTTCCCTTTGATCCGATGCGTTTTTTGATAGTTAATCAAGATCAGTAATTATGGTCCGCTCAGGACAGATTTCGTTAGACAGTCATTTTGATGTAGTTAATTACAGATTCAGTCCTGGGCATCTCCTAGAGTATTGTAGAGGACGTCAATAGCTTTTGATGAAGTGCTAGATCGCATTATTTGGACCTCTGTAGCAGAAGTTATGAATTTATTAGTATGAGTATTCTGCGAATCTGTCAGTATTCTGATAGGTTTTAGTAATATGACTTGTGCGATCAGTTAAATGGAAAATTAGAGGATCTTAGTATAATGAAAGTTGTAGATAATTATCGTAGCTTTTAGGGAAGCCCAAGAACGCAAAATTTGGACAAACGAGCTGAAAGTTATGATAGTTTTAGTGTACTGTACAGAGAACCTGACGTGAAATTATCATGTGGGGTATCGCGTATAAGCGTAGAGGGAAGAAACCGGTGGATGCTGCTCCAGCGATGTCCGATTCGGTTGCTTCGGTCAGCCTTTCTGTTTTGCCTGATTCGAAATAGTTTCCTTTTCCAGTTATGAGTTAGTTCCGGACTTCTGTAATAGCATTACGTATTCGAATACGTTTCCTAGTCTCAATTGTTAGGTTACTCTCTATTTAAAGGGAGAGATACACTTTGGTTTTTGTTATGAAAGAATAGAAGAAAACCTAATACTCATCTCTCTCTATTCTCAGATCTATTTGTGCATCTTACGTTCGGCCTGCGTCAAGCATCGGTCGCGCGGCTCGCCACCACGGCATCGCAGCCGCGCCGAGGCCTTGGGCGCCGCTTCGTTTCGACACCACGGCTACAACTGCGCTCCATCTCATCTTCGTCGACCGAGTTCCGACAACGATGGCGCCATCAACCGTAAGTGGGCGCCTGCTTCAACAGATGGAATCGATGACATCAACTCCACGACAAAATCGATACCTCGCCAGGACAATGCGTGATATTGATCTTCAACAACGAGCGCATAACTTGGCAATCAATCGATTGGAGCAGGGGTGCACCGCGTTGCCACCTGAGGATGATCATCCAGGCCTCACTGATGCACAGCTCCGAGCATCTAACGGCCTTTTTTTTCCTCACCCTCGTCGCCAGCTGCAAGGATCACCGGCTGCCTCGATGATCGATGGTCGTTCTGCCGATCGGGAGGCGCTCGTTTTCCATCGCCCGCCAACCGATGGCCACTACGCCGGGCGGGGCAGTGCGCCACGCTACCACAAATTGAATTTTCCTACTTTCGATGGCCAGGAGGATCCACTGCCGTGGCTGAATCGCTGCGATCAGTTCTTTCGCGGCCAACGCACGTTGGAGGAGGACAAGGTATGGCTGGCCACCTTCCACATGACCGGCATGGCGCAGTTGTGGTACCACCGACTGGAGTGTGATACAGGAACATCGTCGTGGCGCGACTTCATCGAATTGGTCAACACTCATTTCGGCCCCCCACTGCGTAGCAATCCTTTGGGTGAACTCATTACTCTTCGCAAACAAGGGTCCGTTCGTGAATTTTCCGATCAGTTTTTGGCGCTGCTATGCCGCACTGATCCTCTAACGGAAAGACAACAAGTCCAGATGTTTACCGCTGGTTTGGGCCAGCCACTGCAGGCAGACGTGGAGCTCCAGGCACCTCAGTCACTCGAATCGACGATGAGTATCGCATGTGCTTATGAGAGTCGCACGTAGCTTGCTGTTTCCGCTCAACCTTCGCCAGCACGTCGTCCTTGGCGCCCTAGGAGCACACCCAATTCAGTTCCTGGAACATCAACTCCTACCGACCAAGGGAGCACCGGACTGTCGGCCATGGCAAATTTACCACGACGCACGCTTTCGGCCGCAGAACTAGAACGACGCCGAGCCCAAGGTCTGTGTTACCATTGTGATGAGAAATTCATTGCCGGCCACCGGTGCAAACGGCTCTTCGTCATCGAAGTGCAACCGGACACAGAGAGCGATGATGAGTACCAACCGACCGACAGCGAACCCGAAATCTCCTTGGCAGCACTCACTGGAATTCAGCCTCGTTCGGGGCAGACTATGCGTCTAGGCGTCAAGATCGGCAACAGCACGTTCGTGGCTCTCCTCGACTCCGATTCCACGCATAATTTTATCGCCAACAACGTTGTGACTACCACTGGCATCATTATGCGCCCACGTTCTGGACTGAGCATCACCGTGGCCAACGGCGACCGCGTCACTAGCTTGGGTGTCTGTCGCGTGATGACCAATTGCATTGGCAATGAGGAATTCACAATGGACTGCTATGCTATGCCGCTCGACGGGTTTGATGTGATTTTAGGGGTCCAATGGCTTGGTACCCTCGGCCCCATCACGTGGGATTTTTTGAGCATGACCATGTCGTTCGCTCGCCACGGAAGACACGTCACATGGACTGGCTTACCTATGCCCTCTCGCACGAGCCAGGCCTTTGCTTATGCTGAAACCACCCTCCTAGAGGATCTTCTCTCTGACTTCCCTGATTTGTTTGTGGAACCACATGGTCTGCCGCCTGTCCGAGAGATCTCCCACCACATTCACCTCAAGAAAGGTACAGATGCCATTGCAGTTCGCCCATACCGTTATCCCCAATTGCAGAAGGACGAGCTCGAGCGCCATTGTGCAGATATGCTTCAACAAGGAACCATCCGTCGCAGTTCATCAGCTTTTTCCTCACCAGTCCTATTGGTCAAAAAGCGTGATGGTTCTTGGCGTTTTTGCGTGGATTATCGCAATCTCAACGACAAAATAATCAAAGATAAGTTTCCTATTCCGATCGTTGACGAGTTACTCGATGAGCTTCGGGGTGCAAATTTTTTTCCAAATTGGACTTACGTTCTGGCTATCATCAAGTGCTAATGCATCCCGCCGACATTGAGAAAACTGCATTCCGCACTCACCAGGGTCTCTTTGAATTTCTGGTCATGCCTTTTGGTCTTACTAATGCTCCCGCCACATTCCAAGCTCTTATGAATACCGTGCTCCAGGACTTTCTTCGGTGCTATGTCTTGGTTTTCTTTGATGATATCCTCATTTATAGCCCTACTTGGTCAGCACATTTACAACATCTTCGCATGGTATTACAACGTCTTCAGCATCATCGCTTGTTTTTGAAATGTTCCAAGTGCTCTTTCGGCGCAACCTCGGTGGCATACTTGGGCCACGTAGTTTTGGCTACAGGTGTGGCGGTTGATAATGCAAAAATCTGTGCCGTCTCTACATGGCCGACTCCATCATCCGTCAAAGCGCTCTGTGGTTTTCTTGGGTTGGCTGGGTATTACCGCAAGTTCATTCGTAATTTTGGTACTATTGCGGCTCCTCTTACTAAATTACTTAAGAGGGAGGCTTTTCTTTGGACATCAGAAGCTCAGCATGCTTTTCTTGACCTCAAATCAGCATTAATACAGGCTCCTATATTGCAATTACCGAACTTCAATGCAGATTTTATTGTTGAGTGTGATGCCTCGGGCTCGCTTCGCGTTGTCCTCCATCAAGGTACGGTGTGGCCTTCTTGATCGTCCAATTGCACCAAGACATGCTTCCTCGTAGCCTATGAGCGAGAACTCATTGGTCTCGTTCAAGCCGTTCGCCATTGGAGACCTTATTTGTGGGGGCGCCGATTTGTGGTACGCACCGACCATTATAGTTTGAAGTTTTTGCTTGATCAACGACTTTCGACAATCCCCTAACATCAATGGGTCAGTAAGCTCTTGGGTTATGATTTTTCTGTTGAATATAAGCCTGGCAGTACCAATGTGGTCGCTGATGCTTTGTCGAAGAGATCTTGCCATCGGTAGATTTCCTTGGCTCTGTCCTCACCGCACTTTGCTTTGTTTGATGAGTTACGAGTGGGGTTTCAAGAGGATCCAGCCATGCAAGCACTGCATACTGCCGTGGCAGCCGGTCAACATCCTGCCTCCTGGGCTATCACCGATGGGCTGGTTACTTTCAACAGCCGCGTCTATGTGCCTGTGACGGCTGCTGTTTTGCCCTCCATTCTGCAATTAGCTCATGGTACGGGGCACGACGGTATTCAAAAGACTCTTCACCGTCTAAAAGTAGATTTTCATGTGCCGCATGCTCGAGCAGTTGTTCAAGATTACATACGAGCTTGCGATGTTTGTCAACGCAATAAAGGCGAACAACTGCGCCAGACCGGATTGCTTCAACCATTGGAGGTACCTTCTACTGTTTGGGCCGACATATCCATGGATTTTATTGAAGGGCTTCCTCGAATTCATGGTAAAACAGTTATTCTTACGATTGTGGGTCGTTTTTTCAAATATGCTCATTTTTTGCCTTTGGCTCATCCATACACGGCATGTTCGCTGGCTCAAGTGTTTTTTTAGTGAGATTGTTCGTCTCCATGGTATTCCACAATCTATTGTCAGTGACCGTGATACAGTTTTCACAAGCTCTTTTTGGTCGGAGCTTTTTCGTTTGGCCGGTGTTAAGCTTAACCTCAGTTCTGCTTTTCATCCACAATCAGATGGTCAGTCCGAAGTGGTTAACAAGATCATTGTTATGTATCTTCGTTGCCTTACCGATGATCGTCCTAAACAATGGCTTCGTTGGTTACCTTGGGCCGAATATTGTTGTAATACTTTATTCCAGACTTCACTTCGTATGTCCCCTTTTAAAGTGGTTTATGGACGGTGTAACATCCCAGTTTTAGACTTGTGTTTCAGATGTATGAAATGAGTAGAAATTATAACTTTTTCTTACATCATGTATTTCCTATTATACCAAACAATTCTTGTACAAAAGATATGAAAATACAAAGTCACAAGTCTTTTGATCCAAACCATGAGCTTCCAAGGAAACATTCATGTCAAACATTTTGATCATATCCTAGAAATACTTTTCCTAAGTTCTAGGATTGATGTGGGACCCCTCTGAAAAATTTCACAATTTATAGAAATTGTTTGAACACTTTGGAGGCAAGTCAACCCAATTTAAACTCTGGTCAAACCTTGGTCCAGCAGCATTGTAGAATTTTTGGGGGAAAATGTGCAACACCAAAACCTCTGGAAATTTTACACAATGTCATTATCCTAGCTAGCAAGCTCCTGTAAAAATTTGAGAATTTTTAGAGTTGTTTTGCTACCTCAAACCTTTCCCCAAAATTTCAGCTCTTCTAAAAAACCTAAATGTCTATACTGGGTTAAGGTCGGACTGGTGCAGGCAGGGCTCGAGCTCGAATCGAAACCCGAGCCCAACCACTGCTCGATCAAGCACAGTCAGCTAGGACCTCCCAGGGCTCGCGTGGGTGGTCTCCGGCCGTTTGATTCAGATCCAGTGCCCACGACCTCCCTTCCTTTCCTCCTCTGTTGTTTTCAAAGCACCAGGGAGCTGAGATCCTAGCCGTCCTCGTTTTATCCAACGGTCCAAAATCACCCGAGCATTTCTCTGGTCATCTTCAACCTCGGAATCGTGCGTGAACAGTAGCTTGAGTATGGAAGTGTCATTTCATGCTCCCTACAACCGTCCTAGTGACATTAAGAGTTGTGGGAGACATGATTCAGCAGTGCCATGCCCCTACCTACCCTCTTCCACCTTTTTCGCTTTCGGCATTGTCTCGAGCCATGCTCCTTTTGTCCCCCGAAGGACTCCTTGTCAAACCCTAACCCTTTCAAAGCTTTTTAAGCACCCCTCATACCTCTGGTCCTTCTTTAGACCACCCTCAAGCTCCATCTTCACTTTTGGAGCTCAATACTTCAAATCCGACAATGCACCATTGTTGACCCGTTGAGCTCTTTGGAGTTCTTGGTGCTCCAGTGGTTCTCCCCCACCATTCTTTGCACCATTTCTATCTCCTTACCATCTTGAACATATCTCCTCACTTAATTTTGGATTTGATTCACAGGAATTGTCCAATTTGGGGTTTGTTCAAATTCGGCTGACATTGGTCATCTTCTTCCTCAGCTCAGGTGAGTGGCCCATTTTCAAATTATTTGTTCCAGTAGCTTCTGTGAACCTTAATGAAGTTCTTTTGATACTTGGGTGCCACTCATTTTGCTCAGGGTGCCATTTTTCACCTCTCTTCTTCAAGTCCGGTGAGCTTCACCTTGTGCGAATCTGCTCCGACCAACTGTGAAGCTTCCCTCCTCTAAGGTAACCTCTCATTAGTTCATAGATGTATGGGAAACCATTTCTTTAGACCACCCCGAAGCTCTTGGCTGTTTTCAAGTTGGCAGTATCAGCCCTCTTTTCGATTTTCTGGCTAGCCGGTGTTCTGGACCATCGCCGCCGGCGAGGTTGCCACCACTGGGTTCCTATCGCTATTGCGAATCCATTCCTGTATTAGTTGGGCACTGCCGCGGCCGGGATCGCCGGCGGCAACCCGTTGAAGTCTCTCGGGAATTTGCTGGCGGGAGCTCCCGTTGTCGTCAGAATTCTCGGACACCATTAATGTCCAATGATTTTCAATCATTAGGGATCTGTTCGTGTCTTAAAACCGCCCCCGTGAGCCTCTGTCGCATGGGCCCAAATCTTTAAAACCCCGCGGCGTCTCCCACACGTCATTAATGGTTACGACCAGTAGTTATGGTGTCTGGGCAGTATTAGCTGTCGAAAGCGCCACCTGTCACTTGCACGTGGGGCTTGGACCTCCTGTTGTCGTGTCCTTAGTCCCCGCTCGGACCACCCCCCCACGACCTCCTATTTTGATCTCCGCCGTTTAGGACCTCCCAAGGTCTAATCAGGGCCGTTGGACCACCCTCGGGGTCCTCTTTGCAAAAAGGCCTCCCCTGGTCATTTTTGCAAAGACCACCTCAGGACCACCCTCGGGGTCCTCTTTGCAAAAAGACCTCCCTTGGTCATTTTTGCAAAGACCAACTCAAGGCCTCCCACTGGTCCTGTGTTCGGAGAAGCTAAGTCACAGGACCTCCCTCGGTCAGATCTGGACCGTTGGCGACCTCCCCGTGGAGATCTCAATCGTCCAGACCTCCCTCTGTAAAACCTTATCGCTTAAGACCTCCCCCACCTCGATCTAGACCGTTCAGGACCTCCCAGATCCATCTGAGCCGTCCAGATCTCCTCCCGTTAAAACCCTGTCGCATCGGACCTCCCTCGGTTAAATCTGGGTCATTCAAGACCTCCCCTGGTAGATCTTGACCGTCCCAACCTCCTCCAATTAGATCCTTCGCTTGAGGACCTCCCCGTAGCTATGGACCGTTGGATCTCCATCTAACGGCCTAGACCTCCTCAGCGCTTTAGATCTGTCGGTAGAGATCTTGGCTGTTAAGACCTCCTCGGTAAATCTTAGCCGTCAAAACCTCCCCTTCTTTAGATCTCACCGTTCAGACCTCCTTCGCTTGATCGTGAACGTTAAGACCACCCTTGTGAGATCTTAGCCGTCGGGACCTCCTCGGTTGACTTAAGCCGTAGGACCTCCCTCTGGAGATCTAGACCGTTGGGACCTCCCCGAGAGATCCTAACCGACCAGACCTCCTTCTTTGGATTAAAGCCTTAGGACATCCCTTAGAGCTCTGGACCGCCCGATCTTGATCTGATGGTCCCGGCCACCTGTAGGCGCGAGGACTGTAACATCCCAAAATTTCTAAATGCAAAAATACAAGATTTTTGAACTTTTTGTATGATTGTCTGTTGTCATTCAGTTGGTCTGCAATCTTTGTGAGTTATTCAATTCGCATTTATTTTGCCGGCACAAGTAATGAGAAATAAAAACCCTAAGAACATAAATCCTAAAGACGCGAACCCTAGAAATGAAAAACTCTAAAAACCCAAAATTATAAAAGCAGTTAACCTAAGATGTTGCCCTGTAAAATACTACTAAAGTAAACCCTAGGTCAAAGACCTGTTCAGAACCTAAAATCTCCGAATTTATTTTGCTAACCCTAAATCCAAATTATAACCCACGTACTGTTCCTCCGACCGGACCACTTCGCCACTCGGGTCTGGCCGAACCAGTTCGCACCGAGCCACCTCTCCCCTCTCACTTACCTGTGGGCCCCGTCGTCAGCATTCTTCCTCCACGCGACATTTCGTCCGCGCCAGCGATAGCTCGCCTAGTTGTCACCGCATGTGTGCCACGTCGAGCCGCCGTTCCCCTCGCCACCCATGCCGCTCTCTCTCTCCCGACGACAGCCTCTGAACCTCCTCGCCACGTTGCAGCCGCCGCTCTGCCATCGCCGTGTGCATCGCCCCCACCGGCAGGCCATCTTCTCTACGTATCCGCCCAAGCCTGTGCATGCAACTCGCCAGCAAGACACCGCCTCGCCCCGGGTTCTTGACCCCGCTTATGGTTTCACCTTCGGCTTCGCCCACGCAGCCTAGTTCTCACCGAGCGCCTCTCCATCGCGCTTTGTTCCTCGTGCCAGTATGATCGCCACGTGTTCGGCCTTATCTTCTTGGCATCTCTTCTCCATCCTCCTTTCTTCTCCAAAGCTCAGACCAAGCCAGGACTCAGCCGCAACGTGCCCTATCTCTCAGCACTCGCGCTCAGCTTGCATGAGTGCCAGCGCGGCCTCACCGCCCACTCCGCCCCTTTTCCCCGCGAGAGCAGCGCCGAGTTCCCCCGTGTGACTCGCCCTCATCTTGAGCTATCCGCCTCGCTACAGCTTTAAGCAATCTCTTGGAGCTTCCGAAGCATTCCTTCCCACCATTCCTCCTACCCGGCTGCCTCCCAACTTCCCCATCTCCAGCTCCTCGCCTCCACCACCGAGCACGCCTTCCCCGGCCGTCGGCCCTCTTCAGCAGCCCACCTCCGTCCTCTGCTTGCCACCGCCATCTCCCCTTCCCCGGCCGCTTCTCCTTTCCCCAGATCCGGCCCCCTCCCCTTGGTGCCTCTCCTCCTCCGTCCCCAGCTTGCGCCGGCCCCTTCCACCACAGCCTCGGCCCGGTCGCTCTGCCGCCCCTCAGCGCCGACCGCCTCCACCGTCGCCGGGTCTGTGCCACGCCGCCGTCCTCTGGCGCCATCAGCCGCCCCGGCCTCTCCCTCCGCCGACCCGGCTACTCCATGGCCGCCGCCGCCTTCGTCGCCTCCTACCACCGGAGCCGCGTCGACCCCATCTTCCTCGGCCCCAACCCACGCCGACCTCGGTCTTCCCCGCCGGCTGCTTCACCTCCTCGGCGTGCGCGCGCGCCTGCGCTCGAACCCAGCGCGCGCGCCCCTCTCTGCCGGTGCTACTCCAGCTCCTCCA
Source organism: Ampelocalamus luodianensis (assembly GCA_036346255.1). NCBI lineage: Eukaryota > Viridiplantae > Streptophyta > Magnoliopsida > Poales > Poaceae > Ampelocalamus > Ampelocalamus luodianensis. Next base: position 47,068,504 of record CM070625.1, on the reverse strand, counting down.
TGCCCCGATTCGCATGCACCGTCTCCCGCCATCGCTAAGCCCCGGAGCTGCCCCGGCTCGGTTGCCCCACCGCCGCTGACCTTCCGACCGCCGGCGACAAACCTTTGATGAGCTGCTTTTGGTCCTTTCTCTTTGCGCTCTATGTGTTTGTGAATATGCCTCAAAGGATGTGTTGGTATGTCTGCAGGTGGAGCTCGCCTCGCCCGTCCCGCAGCGCCGCTCGACTTCATCTGCGTCGCCTCCAAACTGGCCGAGCCTCCCCTGTCGATGTTGCCTGTGTGCTCTCTGCTTGTACCTTCTCTCTGTCACTAGTATTAGAAACCACCTGTATGGCATGAAGAGCAAGTTTGTGGCTATCAATTGAATCCCTTTGTAGAGTTGGCAAAGTTGGAATTTGAATTTGTAGGGTTTGCTGCTAGCATATCTTTACATCAATTAGTGTTTGGTTTAGAAATTTAACGGTTAGTCAGTAATAGCAAGTATTCAGATTGTAGAGTAGTAAGACAATAAGGTAACTTCATGCTGAAAAGTTAGTTAGCATTCACCTGTTTGTTGAGTAGTGTTTCAGATTATGCATAGTTAAGTGGCAGTAAGGTCAAATTTGGTTAGTAATCTGATTAGCATTTATTCGTTAGCTATTTAAGATGTGGTAGTATGTTGCTTAGCTTATAGATCTTCAGATATTGATGAAATGACAAATGGTGTTACATGTAGTAACATTCAGTGGACTCCTTTTTGTGTGCTTCTCTCTGTTAGAGCTCTCTATGTATTGCTATCTGAATTAGATATCTGTGTGGTAGCTCAATGGCAGTGAGCCTCGCCATAACCTTTGGTTGATTAAAAGCACTGATAGGATATTTAGTGGGCTGGGGAGTTTAGCAATTTGCAGAAACAATTGAGTTAAGTAGTATTTGAGATAAGAAATTGGAGGTAATTTATGACTTGCATTCTAATATAAGCAACTAAATGAATAAACCTAAGTGGTTAGATGCTAATTGGTGGAGCAGATAATAATTCGACTGGGCAGTGGGTTGAGCAAGTGTTTAATTTAAGACTTTGTGGGTCATCAAGAATTGATTAGTGTCTTTGCTACCTTATCACTTGCAAAGACAAGTATGCGTCAGTATGATTAGTAGTTAGTGGTCTAGTTGAATCCAACTTGTAGGGTTTCGGTTGCATACAAGTCTTATTGCACATATGTGTTAAGATAATTAGCATTTAGTTTGGATAATTAAATGTCAGTCAGTTAACCATATGCTCAAAAAGTATTAGCCAATAATAAAGGTTAGGAATAATCAGGATTTATCAGTGGCCCATTCTAGTAGAGGACTAGACAATAGGGATTGATTAATAGATGGCCAGTTCAAATAACTAATGGTATGCCTAAGTAAGGTGATAAGTGATTAGAGGATCCTTTGTCCAGTTGGAGACTTATGATCATCAGTGAAGAATTAGCAAGAATTTTACTAGCATTTTTCAACTGCGGGTAATAGATGTGCACACAATCACCATCAAAGTCTGTCGAAAGAGGAAAATATAAGAGGATTAATTTTGACTGTATGTTTATCGTGGAAAATGTGAATTTGGAAAGAACAGTAATAAGAAATACTAACTAATTTAAATAACCTTCGAATCAACTAATTTTTTGTTCCTAAATTCATGATCTATCTTCTGTGTTTTTATTTGTTGGTTACTGTTGGCGTTCTGGTATTTATTCGCTGTTTTTCGCTTTAGCAGTTTTTATCGTTAGATGACGTCGATTATCGAGAGTGATCCTCTGCAGCAAGTCAAATATCTCAAACAAAGCAAAGGCAAGCAGTTTGATCATATCCAGTTCATTCCCATTATTTTCAAGTCTAATATTTTGTTTAACTTGTATGTATGCATGCTTTTGTGTCAAAGTAATTTTGTCGATTAGAGGTAGTTAATCCCATTGCATTGTTGCCCTGAAAATTGTTCACCCCTGCCACTACCTTAGGAATATTATTCTCACTGGTGAATTAGAGCCCGGTGAATGATTTAGGGCCTTTTATTTGTCTTTACGATATGATGCTTAGCCATACTTAGATACCGGTAGAATTGGGCGGTTATCGACTTAGTCGATAACTTTGATCACACAAAAAATATTGTAATTTATGATTCGACACTTTTGCTATGTTTAATTGTGAAAACTAAAAACCAAAAATAAAATGATTTCGACTTGGGCACAATGGTAAGATGGTGTGCTTTTGGGTGTGACTGGAATGGTGCCCGAGTCAACAAGGACCGAACATCTTGTTACACTAAACCAAGCATTCTTGCGTGCTAACCACACTAGGGGGTATGGGACCTCTCTTGACTTAGTACTTTGGCGTGTATTGGCTCCGGGTCGCAGGAGGTCGCAGGAGGGATGGTGTTGGGAGCATGGTAGTTGTCCGAAAAGCTTCACCCGTGATGGGATTTGTTGTCTTTTCGGCTTTACCATGTAAGCGTATGGATTTCTATCCATACGAGCGACTCGTAGTTAATACACAATATTGGAAAACGTCTTGTTAGACTTAGCCGTGCCTGCATACCAAAGGAAGTATGCTAACCGTGGCTGGTGGAAAGGCGGTCTAAAGTGTGGGTACAGTGGTACACCCCTGCAGGGTTTAAAACTATTCGAATAGCCTCGTCCTAGGTTATGGACACGCTTGGCAAGGTCTTCCAAGAGTTAGACTACACCCTTTTAATTAAAACTTGATGGGTTGGTATGAACGGGTGTTCATACTATTGTTGTGATGGTCATTGGGATGGCCATCTCCAGGATGTCTTTATGTTACCACTTACTGTATCGCTGTTATTTCTGCAAATAAAATTTGGATTGTTAAAATGTAACATCCCAATTTTGAGCTTGTGTTTCAAATGTAAGAAAATGAGTAGAAATTAAAACTTTTTCTTACATCCTGTATTTCCTTTTGTACCAAGCAAGTATTGTACAAGAAGTTATGGAAATACGAAGTCACAAGTCTTTTGATCCAAATCTTGAGCTTTCAAAAACAATCTTGTCAAACCTCTGGATCATCTCACGGAAATATTTTCCTAAGTTCTTGGGATGGTATGTGACCCCTCGAAAAGTTTCACAATTTTTAGAAATTGTTTGAATATTTTTGGAGGTCAGTCAAACCGATTCAAAATCTGGTCAAACCTTGGACCAGTGCCTTGTAAATTTTTGGAGGAAAATCCACAGCACCAAAGCCTCTGAAAATTTTATGCTAGGTCCTCGTTTGAGCTAGCAAGCTCCTGTAAAAATTTTATAATTTTTGGAGTCGGTTTGCTGCCTCAAACAATTCTCCAAGGAGCAGCTCCTTCTAAAACCAGAAAAACTAAATCTGGTTGAGTCAGACTCGGGCTCGGACCCGAGCCCAACTCAACCGACTTGGTTGGACCACGTCGCCAGCGCCGCACTCGGGCTCAAGCTTTTGCGCGCGCGAGCTGAGCCATTGGATCCCAATCCAATACTCTCGACCTCCCCCTGATCCGAGGAGCTCTTGAGCGCCCTCAGCGCCTTGGGGTGGTCCTAGCCGTGGGATATCCATCGTGTGGCTCACGACCTCCCAGGACCTCCTCACCCGCGCTCGGACCTCCCCACCTCGGCGATTCTCGGACGTCCAGGACCACCCCAAGCAAATCTGAGACGTCCAGGACCTCCTTAGCGCTGTGTTTCTTCCTCACGACCTCCACGAAGTCCGCCGCCATGAAATTTCGCACCTCTGTGCATGTGTCGAGAACCGGGCGGTTGGGGAGCGATGGCTGTCACATTTGGTCCTTCCCAACGTCTCTTTCTGTCATGCATTAAATGTGTCAGGAGCCCAGCCCTAGAAGTCTTTCCCTACCTACCTGCTCTTGTCAAATCTAGCAAGTCATGGCGGGGCATGGACCTTGCTCACGAGTGGGTTTGCCTAGCCTTGTCCAAGCGCCCGGCTATGTATAGCAGTGGTTCCTTCCTCCTTTTCTTTCCCGTCACTTGGTGCTGTTTAGACTCTCTCGGTTGTGAGTGTGAGCCCCAAACTGAGCATCAGAGAGCCCCTTCCTTACCTCCATTGTCACCTTTGGAGCTCCCTGCCGAAGCTCGAGCTCCAGTGGTTCCATCAACGTTCTTGCCTGTTTTCCTTGTCATCTCGAGCATCTCGAGCATTCTCTAAGTTGCTGTGGTTGTCCATCGCAGAGGTGGTCAAGTTGGGGAGCTGCTTGTCGGGGTCGAGGTCGTCTTCTTCTCATTCGCCGGCAAAAACATCACCGCGGGACTTCGTCGACCTTCTCCAAGTCCCTCCGTCTTCCTCTGGACCTTCCCTACACTCAGGTGAGTTCATTTTTGTCCCTTAGAGCTTAGGGTCTAGCTAGCTTAGCTCGTGGCGCTCAGTTTTGTCGTTTCGGTTTTTGCCGAAAGGCTTGTCCTCCGCCATTCTCCAGCTCGCCGGCATTTAAGGCCGTCGCCGCGTCGAGAGTGCCTCCGCTAGGTCCGCGACACTATTACGAGTATATCGGTGCCCTTGGTCGGCGCCGGCGAGGTCCCCATCGCCGGCGGCAAACCGTTGAGCCCGCTCGGGATTTTGCTGGTTCAAAACTCCTGTTTTCGTCATCGTGTTAGGACATCTTAAATGCCCATTTATTACCAATCATCAGTAGCAGTGAGTTGTCTTAGCCGCCACCCTTTGTCGCTTTGTCCGGAGGTCCCGCGCTTTAACAAACACCTTGGACCTCCTCGGGTTCTTCGTGGCCGTCTAGACCTCCGCAAGTTTAGATCTGGACCTTTAGATCTTTTCCGCAAAACCTTTTAGTATAAGACCTCCTCGGTCCTTTTGCAAAGACCACCTCTGAGCCACTCCCGAGGCCCTCTTTGTAAAAAGACCACCCCTTGTCGTGTTGTCAAAACCACCCTCTCGGACCTCTTCCGAGGTCCTCTTTGCAAAAGACCTCCGCTTGGTCATTTTTGCAAAGACCACCCTCGGGGTCCTCTTTGTAAAAAGCCACCCCTAGCCTTTTACAAGGAAAACCCCCGCTCAGACCTCCTAGGCTCAATCCTAGCCGTACGCGACCTCCCCGGTTTTAGATCTGAGCGTTAGATTTTATTTGTAAAATCTTTAGTCTTAGGACCTCCCTCGTTCATCTTGATCGCCCAGGACCTCCCTCTCGGGATCGTGTCCGTTAAAGACCTCCCTCTGGAGATCTAGACCGTTGAAGACCTCCTCCGCGAGCTCTTAGCCGTCTAGACCTCTCTCCGAAGGTTTACCCGTAGGACCTTCCCTAGTGCTCGGGACCGCCAGATCTCGATCTGACGGTCACGACCTCGGTTAGGCGCGTAGACCTCCTTGCGTGCGCTGTGCACGCACTGGTCGTGATCGTTGGATCAGATCTCAACGGTCCAGACCTCCCAGTCGCGGAGGAGGTCTTCCGTCTTGGCTGTGCCGAGTGCGTGGCCTGCGATGCAAGATCGGCGCCCACGACCTCTCCTTTGTCTTCGATTCAGTTGGACCTCCTGCGAGCTCAAAGTTTCCTAAGTCTTTTCTTTGTTTCAAATTTCAAAAGTGCTTAACTTTGTCATTTTAACTCCTTTTGAATGATTCCATTCTTTGTAGCTTTGTTATAGTACTGAACTTTAATCTGAGAATGAAATTAGGCCTGTTTTGTAGCGAGAAAATGATTTAAACAGCATGATCTTGTTTAATGAAAGATGATGTCTAGAAATTCATGGAAAAAATTGTAAAACACATAACTTCCTCGCTGTAGTTGCAAACTGAGCAATCTCAACCTAGTAAATTCGGCCTGTAGACATGCTTTAATTTGAACTAGGCTTTGTCTTTATTCATGTCCCTGCGAAATGATATATGCTAGTTTTAGAACTTAGAAAAATCATAACTAAATCATTTTAACTCCAATTAAGAGGAAACCACTTGTATTAGCCTTAAAATATCAGTAGCAACCTATCATAAAATTTTCAAGTCCAGAAAACCTCTAGAAAATATTTTTGCTACAGTACCTTATTATGGCCGAAAATGGGTTTTTAGGTAATATCTTTTGCACCACAAATCCAAATTAGGTTTTTCCAGTTTCTATGTCTAGGTATATTCGTATTCTACCTTATGTATAAATTTAAATCGCAATTGGATAATTTTTGCTTGCTCGTTTGTTTAAGTGTGGCTCGTCTTATTGGTTGTTCTTGGTTCTTTTGCCTTTTAAGCTTAGGATTCGACATTTGCGGTAACCCCGAGAACGACCCTCTACAACAGTTTGAGCAACAACAAGAAGGCAAGCAGTTTGATCATGTTAATCCCAGTATTTTAAGTATTTATGTTGTTTACAACTTCTATGTATGCATTGCTATCTTGTTTTAACTATTGTCGTTAGTTGGCCTAGTAGATGCATTTCCTTAGCAAATGATTATCCTCTACTACCATGAGCCTAGGTTACTTGCTGTGATTTAGAGTTCATGGATGGGCTCTTGTCACTTAGTAGTTGCGAATTAATTGCTTAGCCATGCTTAGTTTCGGTAGAAATGGGCGGTTATCGACTTGTCGATAACCTTGATCACTTAAAACTTAATATGGTTATGATTTCCACCTTGTGCCATGTCTACTTATGAAAACTAAAACTGAAAACAAAATGATTTAGACATGGGCACAATGGTATGATGGTGTGATTTTGGGTGTGGCGGAATGGTGCCCGGTCAACAAGGACCGAACATCTTGTTACACTAAACCAAGCATTTTAGCGTGCTAACCACATTAGAGGGTATGGGACCTCTCTTGACTTAGTACTTTGGCGTGTATTGGCTCCAGTCGCGAGGAGTCGCGGGAGGGATGGTGTTGGGAGCATTGTAGTGTCCGAAAGACTTCACCCGTGATGGGATTTGTTGTCTTTCGGCTTGCAATGTAAGCATATGGGTTTCTATCCATATGAGCGGCTCGTAGTTAATACACAAGATTGGAAATGTCTCATAGGACTTAGCCGGGCCGGCATAACTTCGGTAGTGTGCTCGTGGCTTGAAGGCGGTCTGAAGTGTGGGTACATTGGTACACCTGCGGGGTTAAAACTATTCGAATAGCCTCGTCTAGGTTATGGACACGCTTGGCAAGGTCTTTCAAGAGTTAGACTACAACCTTTTAAATTAAAACTTGATGGGTGAGTACGAATCGGGATTAGTGCTATGTTGTGGTGGCTATTGGGATAGTCGCTTCTGGTGGTTACTTGTATGTACCTTTACTTCTTCATTACTTTGATAACAAAACAGATTTGCAAACTTGCTTTCAAAATGTATTACATTATTGCAAATAAAGTTGGCTTCATGCAAAATGAGACATACAACCTCCACCTAAATAAGCTTGCATGTAGTTTATGAATAGGTCTGCTATTCCACACGTCAGTCTTGCGGGTACAAAGACAATCTTTGTACTCAGTTGCTTCGCTTAACTGTTTTGTTGCAGAGGAAGAAGGTGAGCTTGAGGGGCCTCACTTTTGTGAGTGTCTTGTGGTAGCTGCGGGCGACTAGCTTAGCGGCGGTCGGTTGCCTTGTGGGTGTATGGCTAACCTGGTCGACTTTTGTTCTAGCCATCTTATGGCACCTTTTGCTTCCGCTATCTTTCTTGTATATTGCTCTATTTGGCCGGTCGGCTCTTTTGTAATAACTTTACTTTATGTATGTCATTGTTGAACTTAGTAATATATGTTGTATGGAAATGATGTGTAATTTTGTGATGATGTGCATATGCTGCAATTCTGGGAAGCATATGACCATCGAGGCTTAGAATGTTTAATTAGTAACGCTAGAACCATTTGAAGGTTAAGTGTTACTAGTTAAATATTCCGGGTCCTCACAAAGTTGGTATCAGAGCCATACTGACCGTAGAAACCCCTAGCTTGGTCGCCTTTAGGATATTTTGAAAACTTACTTCCAAATAGTTTATGAAAACTTAAGTAAGTTCTCTAATTTTGTTCCTTACCTATCTTAGCTTGCTCATCTCACCTTACCCTCACTTAAGTTTGAAAAAGTTGTTCCTCTCTTCCTTTCAAAAATTAGCCTCTATCGATTAACTTGGTTTTGGGAGAACCATGAGAGCTTGGAGGAAGAAATTTGGACAGCTAGCTAGTGGTGAGTAATTAAGGTAGGAAATGAGAGGTAAATACAACTAAAACTTGTGGGAATAAAAGGGTAAGAAGTGATAAGGAATTAGCTAAATGCCTATACCCTATTAGGTGGTTATACCTTGATTTTCGGACTGTTTTGAGCTAGAAATTAGTGCTGAAATTTTGGGTCTTCGCAAACGATTGCTCGTTATTCCATACGGGTTGGTCGTTTCGGAAAGTTGATTCGGTGACTTATGGTCTCATGTTCTCTTGTGGCTATTCTGTGGTCATTTTAACTAAGTTTGGGTTTCTGTGCTCTTGGGTCTTGAACTGTATCTAACTTGTCTTAGTGAAACAGGATGGCTGGCGGGACCCGTAGTGGTCGAAATCAGCCGGGTAGTCCCGATGAGGAGCTTCCCCTCCTCAGAGCATGGCGAAGTCCTCATGCGGATCGAGCATGTCGTTCGGAGGACCGCAGGGTGTTGGAGGTTATCGCCAGGAACACCTCCACTCCCTCTGGTGCCTCTGGATCTGGAGGTGGTCACCAGTCTCGTGGGGGACTTGCGGAGTTCCTTCGCACGCAGCCTCCCACCTTCTCCCGGTCCGAGGATCCCTTGGACGCAGACGACTGGCTGCGTCTGGTTGAGCGGAAGCTCAACGTTGCTCAGTGCCAGGAGCAGGAGCGGGCACTTTTCGCATCCCATCAGTTGGAGGGTGCGGCACTCTCATGGTGGGAGAACTTCCTCGCCATGCAGCCTGCGGGACACGTGGTCTCGTGGGAGGAGTTCCGGTCAGCTTTTCGTCGGGCCCATGTCCCCGCAGGCCTGATGAAGCTGAAAAAGAAGGAGTTCCTTGCGCTCAAGCAGGCGCCGATGCGGATCGAGTACCTCCACGAGTTCAACCATCTCGCGAGTGCGCTCTGCCGAGGTGGCCACTGATGAGGCCAAGCAGGAGAAGTTCGTGGAGGGCTTGTCTGAGGAGCTTCAGGACAAGCTCTCTATTGTGGACTTCCCCGACTTCCAGACCTTGGTGGACCAGGCCATCATCGCCGAGCACAAGGCGAGAGCACTGGGCGAGTCCCGCAAGCACAAGTGGGAGGCCCAGCGGTCTGCACAGGCCGGCCTCGTTCGTCCCCGTGTTGGACCTGCACCGGTGGCCCGTCCTCAGGCTTCCCTACCGCCGAGGCCTTCGGCACCAGCTCCACGTCCTCCGTGGGCGTGATTCGATCCGCGTCGCTGCGACCAGCGGCAGTGTTCCCGCAACCCGCGGCCGACGTCACCTGCTTCTATTGCCACAACAAGGGCCACTACGCGAGTAGTTGTCCTAAGAAGACTAGAGCGGCCCCTCGTCCTAATGGAGGATGCGGGCAGGGGAGTGGTCACCCACCCGACCAGAAGACCCCGGGCTTGGGGAGCGGCCGAGGCAACCATATCTCGGCTGAGGAGGCACAGGAGGCGCCCGACGTGGTGTTGGGTACGCTCCTTGTAAATTTGCGTCCTGCTACAGTTTTATTTGACTCTGGAGCTTCGCATTCATTTATTTCGAGGTCTTTTGCTATTGATTGTGAACTTCACTGTGTTCCTTTGGGGATTCCACTGCTGATTCGCTCTCCGGGTTCGGAAATGAGAGCTGACCAAGTATGCCGGGATGTTCCTATCCACATCGAAGGAGTGGGATTCTTGGCGAATCTTATCCTGCTCGACTCGGCGCGTCTGGATGTGATTCTTGTCATGGATTGGTTGTCCCAACATTTGGGGCAAATCGATTGTGCCAGGAAGATTGTCTACCTCACCAGCCCTTCAGGTGAACAGGTTGGGTTTTCACCGCAGTTGCGAGAACCCCACCTTTTTGCCCTTGAAGCAAAGCCAGCATTGGAGATTCACGATGTCCCCACGGTGTGTGACTTCGCGGATGTCTTTCCCGAAGATTTGCCCGGGATGCCTCCTGTTCGAGAACTGGAGTTCGTGATAGAGTTGCTGCCCGGTACCGCCCCTATTTCAAAGAGGCCGTACCGCATGCCTCCTAATGAGTTGGAAGAGCTGAAGAAGCAACTAGGTGAGCTACAAGAGAAGGGTTTCATTCATCCTAGCTCATCTCCTTGGGGTTGTCCAGTTATTTTTGTGAAGAAGAAGGACAAGACCTTGCAGATGTGTGTTGATTACCGTCCGCTTAATGAAGTGACGGTGAAGAACAAGTATCCTTTGCCCCGTATTGATGATCTTTTCGATCGGTTGGCCGAGCACGTGTCTTCTCAAGATTGACTTGAGATTGGGCTATCATCAAGTCGGGATCGAGGCCGAGATATTCAGAGACCCTTTGCTACTCGTTATGGTCTTTACGAGTACACCGTCATGTCTTTTGGTTTGACTAATGCTCCTGCTTTATTCATGAATCTTATGAACTCGGTATTCATGGAGTATTTGGATAGGTTTGTGGTGGTATTCATCGATGATATCCTCATCTACTCCAAGAGTGAAGAAGAGCATGCTGAGCATCTTAAGCTTGTGTTGGGCAAGCTGCGTGAGCACCGGTTGTATGCCAAATTCAGCAAGTGCGAGTTCTGGTTGAAGGAAGTGGCATTCTTAGGCCATGTTCTTTCGGCAGGGGGTGTGGCTGTGGATCCTAGCAAGGTCAGTGATGTACTATCTTGGGGTCGGCCCAAGTCGGTCACCGATGTGCGGAGTTTTCTTGGTTTGGCTGGCTACTATCGCCGCTTCATCGAGAATTTCTCCAAGATTGCAAAGCCTATGACTGAACTGCTCAAAAAGACAAGAAGTTTGAGTGGTCCGCTGCTTGTGATGTGAGTTTTCAGGAACTCAAGAAGCGGTTGACCTCAGCCCCAGTGCTTGTTCTCCCTGATATTCGCAAGAGTTTTGATATCTATTGTGATGCTTCTCGTCAGGGTCTTGGTTGTGTTCTTATGCAGGAGGGCAAGGTTGTGGCCTATGCATCGCGGCAGTTGAGGCCTCATGAACTCAACTATCCTACTCATGACTTGGAGTTAGGCTGCGTGGTTCATGCACTCAAGATTTGGCGGCATTATCGATTGGTAACCGTTGTGAGGTGTATTCGACCACAAGAGCTTGAAGTACTTGTTCACCCAAACGATCTGAACCTCGGGCAAAGAAGATGGTTGGAATTGATCAAGGATTATGACATGGGCATTCGGTATCATCGGGCAAGGCCAACGTTGTGGCGATGCACTCGGTCGGAAGGTGTATTGCGGCATGTTGATGCTCCAAAGAGCGCAGACCTACCCTCATTTCAGAATTCCAGCGCCTCAATTTGGGTTTGATCGAGCACGGTTCTCTTGCTACATTGGTTGTGCAACCAACCTTGGTGGACCAAATCAAGGCGGCACAGCAGACAAATGCCGGTGTGAGCCAGATCAAGCAGAACATCAAGGATGGGATAGCCAAGTGCTTTTCAGAGGATGAGCATGGCATTGTGTGGTTTGGGCAGCATCTTGTGGTTCCTAAGGTCATGGAATTGCGGGATTTGATCCTCCGCGAAGCCCATGATTCTCCTTTGTCCATCCATCCCGGGGCTACCAAGATGTATCAGGACCTTCGTTAGAGATTCTGGTGGACCCGAATGAAGCGCGAGATTGCCAAGTTCGTTCTTGAGTGCGGCGTGTCTTTGTCGTGTGAAGGCCGAGCATCGGCGTCCAGCGAGTCTTCTTCACCTTTGCGGTGCGAGAATGGAAGTGGGATTCGTTGGCATGGACTTCATCACCGGATTGCCCGCTCGTCCAAGGGAATGATGCTATTTGGGTCGTGATTGACCGGTTGACTAAAGTGGCACATTTCCTTCCGTCAAGACTCGACCGTGTGGGGCCTTTGGCGAACTTTATGTCTCGAGGATTGTGAGTCTTCACGGTGTACCAAGACGATTATTTCTGATCGTGGTGCGCTTTTCACCTCGCGGTTTTGGCATAGTCTGCAAGAGGCTATGGGGACCCGCCTTCACTTCATTACAGCCTTTCATCCTCAGACTGATGGTCAGACGGAGCGAGTCAACCAAGTGTTAGAAGATATGCTCGTGCTTGTGTTCTTTCCTATGGGAAGAAGTGGGAGAAATGCCTACCTTTTGCTGAGTTCTCCTACAACAACAGCTATCAGGCCAGTCTTGGCATGGCACCGTTTGAGGCCTTGTATGGGAGAAGGTGTAGAACCCGTTGAACCCAGTCGAGATCGGCGGCGGCGGCGATTTTTCGGCCCGAGTCGATTAATGAGGCCAAAGCGAGTCCGATTGATTCGCGAGCATCCGCACGGCCCCATCCTGCATGAAGAGCTACGCGGATCGCCGTCGCCGTGAGTTGAGATTTGAGCCCAATGACTTTGTGTATCTCAAAGTCTCTCCTTGAAGGGCCATCGGCGTTTTGGCATCAAGGGCAAGTTGGCTCCTCGATATGTTGGGCCTTATCGCATCATCGAGAGAGTTGGGCCGTTGCTTACAGGTTGGAGCTACCACCGCACTTGAGGGTGTGCATGATGTGTTCCATGTGTCACACACGAAGAAGTGCCTCCGTGTCCCGACGAGAAGCTCAGTTGGAGGTTCTCGATGTGCGGAGAATTTGACCTACCGCGAGCATCCTGTTCGTATTCTTGAGGAATCGAGCGGAGAACAAGGAACCGTGTCATCAAGTTCCTTAAGGTTCGATGGTCAAACCATTCGAAGATGAGGCAACTTGGGAGCGAGAAGATCGCCTTCGTGCAGATTTTCCTTCTTTCTTCTCCGAGTAAACGGAATCTCGGGTCGAGATTCTTGTAAGGGGGGGAGAGTTGTAACATCCCAATTTTGAGCTTGTGTTTCAAATGTAAGAAAATGAGTAGAAATTAAAACTTTTTCTTACATCCTGTATTTCCTTTTGTACCAAGCAAGTATTGTACAAGAAGTTATGGAAATACGAAGTCACAATTCTTTTGATCCAAATCTTGAGCTTTCAAAAACAATCTTGTCAAACCTCTGGATCATCTCCTGGAAATATTTTTCCTAAGTTCTTGGGATGGTATGTGACCCCTCTGAAAAGTTTCACAATTTTTAGAAATTGTTTGAATATTTTTGGAGGTCAGTCAAACCGATTCAAAATCTGGTCAAACCTTGGACCAGTGCCTTGTAAATTTTTGGAGGAAAATCCACAGCACCAAAGCCTCTGAAAATTTTATGCTAGGTCCTCGTTTGAGCTAGCAAGCTCCTGTAAAAATTTTATAATTTTTGGAGTCGGTTTGCTGCCTCAAACAATTCTCCAAGGAGCAGCTCCTTCTAAAACCAGAAAAACTAAATCTGGTTGAGTCAGACTCGGGCTCGGACCCGAGCCCAACTCAACCGACTTGGTTGGACCACGTCGCCACGCGCTCTCGGGCTCAAGCTTTGCGCGAAGCTGAGCCATTGGATCCCAATCCAATACTCGACCTCCCCGATCAGGAGCTCTTGGCGCCCTCGGCGCCTGGGGTGGTCCTAGCCGTGGGATATCCATCGTGTGGCTCACGACCTCCCAGGACCTCCTCGCCCGCGCTCGGACCTCCACACCTCGGCGATTCTCGGACGTCCAGGACCACCCCAAGCAAATCTGAGACGTCCAGGACCTCCTTAGCGTTGTGTTTCTTCCTCACGACCTCCCTGAGGTCTGCCCGCCATGAAATTTCGCACCTCTGTGCATGTGTTAGAACCAGGGCAGTTGGGAGCAGTGGCCTGTCACTTTTGGTCCTTCCCAATGTCTCTTTCTGTCATGCATTAAATGTGTCAGGAGCCCAGCCCTAGAAGTCTTTCCCTACCTACCTGCTCTTGTCAAATCTAGCAAGTCATGGCAGGGACATGGACCTTGCTCACAGTGGGTTTGCCCTAGCCTTGTCCAAGCGCCCCGGCTATGTATAGCCAGTGGTTCCTTCCTCCTTTTCTTTCCCCGTCACTTGGTGCTGTTTAGACTCTCTCGGTTGTGAGTGTGAGCCCCAAACCTGAGCACCCGAGAGCCCCTTCCTTACCTCCATTGTCACCTTTGGAGCTCCCTGCCGAAGCTCGAGCTCCAGTGGTTCCATCAACGTTCTTGCCTGTTTTCCTTGTCATCTCGAGCACCTGGAGCATTCTCTAACTTGCTGTGGTTGTCCATCGCAGAGGTGGTCAAGTTGGGGAGCTGCTTGTCGGGGTCGAGGTCGTCTTCTTCTCCTTCGCCGACAAACACATCACCGCGGGACTTCGTCGACCTTCTCCAAGTCCCTCTGTCTTCCTCTGGACCTTCCCTACACTCGGGTGAGTTCATTTTTGTCCCTTAGAGCTTAGGGTCTAGCTAGCTTTGCTCGTGGCGCTCAGTTTTGTCGTTTTCGGTTTTTGCCGAAAGGCTTGTCCTCCGCCATTCTCCGGCTCGCCGGCGTTTAAGGCCGTCGCCGCCGTCGAGAGTGCCTCCGCTAGGTCCGTGACACTATTGCGAGTATATCGGTGCCCTTGGTCGGCGCCGGCGAGGTCCCCATCGCCGGCGGCAAACCGTTGAGCCCGCTCGGGATTTTGCTGGTTCAAAACTCCCGTTTTCGTCATCGTGTTAGGACATCTTAAATGCCCATTTATTACCAATCATCAGTAGCAGTGAGTTGTCTTAGCCGCCACCCTTTGTCGCTGTCCGGAGGTCCCGCGCCTTTAACAGCACCTTGGACCTCCTCGGGTTCTTCGTGACCGTCTAGACCTCCCCAAGTTTAGATCTGGACCTTTAGATCTTTTCCGCGAAAACCTTTTTAGTATAAGACCTCCCTCGGTCCTTTTGCAAAGACCACCTCTGAGCCACTCCCGAGGCCCTCTTTGTAAAAAGACCACCCCTTGTCGTGTTGTCAAAACCACCCTCTCGGACCTCTTCCGAGGTCCTCTTTGCAAAAGACCTCCCCTTGGTCATTTTTGCAAAGACCACCCTCGGGGTCCTCTTTGTAAAAAGCCACCCCTGGCCTTTTACAAGGAAAACCCCCGCTCAGACCTCCTAGGCTCAATCCTAGCCGTACGCGACCTCCCCGGTTTTAGATCTGAGCGTTAGATTTTATTTGTAAAATCTTTAGTCTTAGGACCTCCCTCGTTCATCTTGATCGCCCAGGACCTCCCTCTCGGGATCGTGTCCGTTAAAGACCTCCCTCTGGAGATCTAGACCGTTGAAGACCTCCTCCGTGAGCTCTTAGCCATCTAGACCTCTCTCCGAAGGTTTACCCAGTAGGACCTTCCTAGTGCTCGGGACCGCGGATCTCGTCGGCGGTCCACGACCTCGGTTAAGCGCGTGAGACCTCCTTGCGTCGTGCGTGCACGCACCGGTCGTGATCATTGGATCAGATCTCAACGGTCCGACCTCCCGGTCACGGGAGGAGGTCTTCCGTCTTGCTGTGCTTGCGAGTGCAGTGGCCTGCGATGCAAGATCGACGGCCCACGACCTCTCCTTTGTCTTCGATTCGGTTGGACCTCCCGAGCTCAAAGTTTCCTAAGTCTTTTCTTTGTTTCAAATTTCAAAAGTGCTTAACTTTGTTATTTTAACTCCTTTTGAATGATTCGATTCTTTGTAGCTTTGTTATAGTATGAACTTTAATCGAGAATGAAATTAGGCCCTGTTTTGTAGCAGAAAATGATTTAAACAGCATGATCTTGTTTAATGAAAGATGATGTCTAGAAATTCATGGAAAAATTTGTAAAACACATAACTTCCTCATTGTAGTTGCAAGTGAGCAATCTCAACCTAGTAAATTCGGCTGTAGACATGCTTTAATTTGAACTAGGCTTTGTCTTTATTCATGTTCTGAGAAATGATATATGCTAGTTTTAGAACTTAGAAAAATCATAACTAAATCATTTTTACTCCAATATAGATGAAACCACTTGTATTAGCCTTAAAATATCAGTAGCAACCTATCATAAAATTTTCAAGTCCGAAAACCTCTAGAAAATATTTTTGCTACAAGACCTTATTATGGCCGAAAATGGGTTTTTAGGTAATATCTTTTGCACCACAAATCCAAATTAGGTTTTCCAGTTTCTATGTCTAGGTATATTCGTATTCTACCTTATGTATAAATTTAAATCGCAATTGGATAATTTTTGCTTGCTCGTTTGTTTAAGTGTGGCTCGTCTTATTGGTTGTTCTTGGTTCTTTTTGCCTTTTCGCTTAGGATTCGACATTTGCGGTAACCCCGAGAACGACCCTCCACAACAGTTTGAGCAACAACAAGAAGGCAAGCAGTTTGATCATGTTAATCCCAGTATTTTAAGTATTTATGTTGTTTACAACTTCTATGTATGCATTGCTATCTTGTTTTAACTATTGTCGTTAGTTGGCCTAGTAGATGCATTTCCTTAGCAAATGATTATCCTCTACTACCATGAGCCTAGGTTACTTGCTGTGATTTAGAGTTCATGGATGGGCTCTTGTCACTTAGTAGTTGCGAATTAATTGCTTAGCCATGCTTAGTTTCGGTAGAAATGGGCGGTTATCGACTTGTCGATAACCTTGATCACTTAAAACTTAATATGGTTATGATTTCCACCTTGTGCCATGTCTACTTATGAAAACTAAAACTGAAAACAAAATGATTTAGACATGGGCACAATGGTATGATGGTGTGATTTTTGGGTGTGACTGGAATGGTGCCCGGGTCAACAAGGACCGAACATCTTGTTACACTAAACCAAGCATTTTAGCGTGCTAACCACATTAGAGGGTATGGGACCTCTCTTGACTTAGTACTTTGGCGTGTATTGGCTCCGAGTCGCAGGGAGTCGTAGGAGGCATGGTGTTGGGAGCATTGTAGTGTTCGAAAGACTTCACCCGTGATGGGATTTGTTGTCTTTCGGCTTGCAATGTAAGCATATGGGTTTCTATCCATATGAGCGGCTCGTAGTTAATACACAAGATTGGAAATGTCTCGTAGGACTTAGCCGGGCCGGCATACCTTCGGTAGTGTGCTCGTGGCTTGAAGGCGGTGCAAGTGTGGGTACATTGGTAGACCCTGCAGGTTAAAACTATTCGAATAGCCTCGTCCTAGGTTATGGACACGCTTGGCAAGGTCTTTCAAGAGTTAGACTACAACCTTTTAAATTAAAACTTGATGGGTGGTACGAATCGGGATTAGTGCTATGTTGTGGTGGCTATTGGGATAGTCACTTCCGTGGTTACTTGTATGTACCTTTACTTACTCATTACTTTGATAACAAAACAGATTTGCAAACTTGCTTTCAAAATGTATTACATTATTGCAAATAAAGTTGGCTTCATGCAAAATGAGACATACAACCTCCACCTAAATAAGCTTGCATGTAGTTTATGAATAGGTCTGCTATTCCACACGACCTTGCGGTACAAAGACAATCTTTGTACTCGGTTGCTTCGCTTAACTGCTTTGTTGCAGAGGAAGAAGGTGAGCTTGAGGGCCTCACTTTTGTGAGTCAGGCTGTGGTAGCTTATGGGCGACTAGCTTGGCGGCCCGGTCGGTTGCCTGCTGGGTGTATGGCTAACCTGTCGACTTTTGTTCTAGCCATCTTATGGCACCTTTTGCTTCCGCTATCTTTCTTGTATATTGCTCTATTTGGCTGGTCGGCTCTTTTGTAATAACTTTACTTTATGTATGTCATTGTTGAACTTAGTAATATATGTTGTATGGAAATGATGTGTAATTTTGTGATGATGTGCATATGCTGCAGTGCAGGAAGCATATGACCATCGAGGCTTAGAATGTTTAATTAGTAACGCTAGAACCATTTGGAGGTTAAGTGTTACTAGTTAAATATTCCGGGTCCTCACATAAAACTGCCTTCAAAACTATTACATTATTGCAAAAGAAAACTGGCTTTATGCTAAAAGTAAGTCCAGAGCCCCCTCCACTTAAATAAAGCTTGCATGTATTTAAATTATAGTTACATACCCTTACACGTCGGTCTTGCAGTACAAAAACAATTTTTGTACTCAGATGCTTTGCTTAATGTTTTTATTGCAGAGGAAGAAGGTGAGCCCCAAGGGCTTTCCTTTTGTGAGATGTGCTGCGGGTTTGACGACTAGCTTGGCGGCCCGGTTGGTTGCCTTGTGGGTAAAGGCACACTAATTGGCTCTTTTATTTATTGCCATCTTATGGCGCTTTTGCTTCCGCCGTGTAGTTTGTTATTTACCTTGTAAGTTCAATCTGTTGTATATTATGAAGTTTTGTTTTGTAACCTCTCGTGTATGGAATTGGTGCATAATTTTGTAACGGGGTGTGTATACTGCATTTCTGGGAAGTATACATATCCTGAGGCTCGGTTTATTCGAATTGTGATGCTAGGGTATGGAAGGCTAAGCATTACAAGTCGAATAAACTGGGGTCCTCACAAGGACCTCCTCTGCGTGCGTTGTGCATGCACTGGTCGTAGCCGTTGGATCTAATATCAACGGCCCAGACCTCCCCAATGCGGGAAGAGGTCTTTCGGTGCGCCGCCGTTCAAGATTGTGAGCCGTGTGATTGTGGATCGACAGCCCACGACCTCCCCGGGTTGGGTTGGATTTTCAGTTTTTGAAGCCGAGGGCTTTTAGTTGTGTTTTATATTTAATGTAAATTTCAAAAGTGTATAACTTTCTCTTTATAACTCCTTTTTGAATGATTCCAATTGCACTAGCTTTGTAATAAGCAGAACTTCAATTTGAAAATGAACTTAGGCACTTTTCTGTAGCAGAAACTAATGTAAGTTGTATTAACTTGTCTCAACATTAAGTATTGCCTAGAAAATTCATTAACTTATAAAATGCATAACTTTTTCTCTGTAATTCCAAACTGAGCAAACTCAAACTGGTAAAATTTCTCTGTAGACATGCTTTAATGTGAAATAGGCTTTGCCCTTGTTTATGTTCCTGAAAAGTGATATATACTAGTTTTACAACTTAGAAAAATCATAACTAATTCTTTTTAACTCCAAATTGTGCAAACTCAATTTTGCTGTTCTTAGGATGACCTTAGCTACCTACCATAAAAATTTCAGATTCCAGATCATTTTAGAAATTTATGCCATGAACAGTAACAGATAGGAATTAATTTGAATTTTAGGGCTGAGGGAATTTAGTTTAGCCATAACTATTGCGTGCTAAGTCCAAATGACCTGATTGTTGTTCCTAAAATTGTCTAAAATCACCCTCTAGCTGCTGTATAAATTTCATGAAATTTGGATAAGTTTTGCTGTTGGGTTTTATTTGGTGTTCTTGTTCTTATTTGGTTATCGCCTTTTCGCGTTAGGTTCCGAAGAAATTATTGTTTACGTGATTGAATCCTCTGCAGCAAGAAAGTGATCTTCAGCAAGGCAAGCAGTTTGATCATATCCACTCCATCCTATTACTTTTAAAATCTAATACTTTGTTTTACTTGTATGTATGCATGCTTTTGTGTCAATGATTAATTTTGCCGAATAGAGGTAGCTAATCCTATTGCATGGTTTCCCTTAAATTGTTCACCCCTGCCACTACCTTAGGAATATTATCCTCACCGGTGAATTATAGCCCGGTGAATGATTTAGGGTCTTTTATTTGTCTTTACGATATGATACTTAGCAATGCTTAGTTACCAGTAGAATTGGGCGGTTATCGACCTAGTCGATGATCTTGATCACACAAAAACTTGCTATTACTTTTAATAGCTACCTTGTGCTTTGTTTATTTGCAAAACCAAAACTGAAAACAAAATGCTGTAGACTTGGGCACAATGGTATGTTGGTGTGATCTGTTGGGTGTGATTGGAATTGTGCCTAAGTCCCCAAGGACCGAGTTACTTGTGTCACTAAGCCAAGCGCTTATTGCGTGCTAACCACACGAGAGGGATATGGGACCTCTCTTGACTAAGAACTTTGGGAGGTGTTAATTATGAGCTGGTCGGTGGGTGTGTTAAAAAAGTGTGTCTGTGTATGTGGTGTGTGAGGGGAGCATTAGCAGACCGGTTAGGCTGTCTAATGTGTCCTTCTCCCGTAGGTTGCGGCTCTTAATTAGCATCGTCCATTGGAAAGCGTCTTGTTAGACTTAGCCATGCCCGCATACCAAAGGAAGTATGCTAACCGTGGCTGGTGGAAAGGCGGTCTATCGTGTGGGTACATTGGTACACCCCTGCAGGGTTAAAACTATTCGAATAGCCTCGTCCTAGGATATGGACATTGCTTGGTAAGGTCGTGCAAGAACTAGACTACAACCTTTTTAAAACTTAAAATTTGACATGGGTGGTATGAAGGGGTACTTCATGCTATTGTTGAGGTGACTATTGGGTTAGTCACTTACAGGATTGTTGTTGTCATCTACCTATTGTTATATTTGTCTCCTGGTTATTTGAACAATAAAAATGAATTACAAACTTACTTTCAAACGTATTACATTATTGCAAATAAAACTTGCTTTATGCTGAAAATGAGTCCAGAGCCTCCTCCACTTAAATAAAGCTTGCATGTAGTTATTTATAGTTCTGTTATCTTACACGTCAGTCTTGCGAGTACAAAAACAATTTTTGTACTCATCTGCTTTGCTTAAAAAATTTGTTGCAGAGGATGAAGGTGAGCCCGAAGGGCGTCACTTTTGTGATATGTGTTGTGGCTGTGTTTGGGACGATTAGCTTGGCGGTCCGGTTGGTTGCTTTGTGGGTTAAAGGCACACTAATTGGCTTTTGTTTATCGCCATCTTATGGCACTTTTGCTTCCGCTGTTTATTTGGTTATCTGCATGATATTTGGCCTGTCGGCCCCTCTTTTGTAATAACTTTATATTATGTATGTCTTTTGAATTTGTGTTGTGCTTCGGTTCTATGTGAATGAGTGGAACTGATGCACGATTTTGTAGCGGGGTGTGTGTACTGCATTTCTGGGAAGTATACATATCTCGAGGCTTGGTTTATTTGATTTGTAATGTTAGGACCAAGTGGACGGTTAAGCATTACAAGCCAAATAAATCGGGGTCCTCACAGACGGGAACCCCCAACTTTGCGTTCTTATGATCACGGAAGTACTCACCTGCCCGCTGTGGATAGACTGCTTCAGGATCGGGACAATTTTTTGCTAGAGATTCATGATCGTCTATTGTTAGCACAACAAACTTATAAACGTCAGTATGACAAAAATCCTCGTGAGTTGGAATTTTCTGAAGGACAGTGGGTTTGGCTTCATTTACATCATCGTCCGACTACATCACTGTCGCTGTCCTCAAGAGGGAAATTAGGACCAAGTTATTTTGGACCTTATCAAATTCTTCAGAAAATCGGGTTAGTGGCTTATCGTTTGCAATTGCCACCTCATGCAAAGATTCATGACGTGTTTCACGTTAGTTTGTTGAAGCCGTTTGTTGGTCCTTCTCCACAAGTGCCGCCACCGTTGCCTACTATTTTGCATGGTAGGGTTTGTCCTCAACTGGCAAAAGTGCTTAAGGCTCGTTGGGCTCGTGATCATCTACAAATTTTGGTTCAATGGGAAAATGCAGTTGTTACAAATGCATCTTGGGAAGATTGAGAGCAATTTCAAAAGCTCTATCCTTCCTTCAAGCTCTAGGACGAGCTGTTTGACAAGGTGGGGAGAGATGTCATGTGGGGTATCACGTATAAGCGTAGAGGGAAGAAACCGGTGGATGCTGCTCCAGCGATGTCCGATTCGGTTGCTCCGGTCAGCCTTTCTATTTTGTCGGATTCGAAATAGTTTGTTATTGATATTAGTTTCCTTTTCCAGTTATGAGTTAGTTCTGGACTTCTGTAATAGCATTACGTATTCGAATACGTTTCCTAGTTTCAATTGTTAGGTTACTCTCTATTTAAAGGGAGAGATACACTTTGGTTTTGGTTATGAAAGAATAGAAGAAAACCCAATACTCTGTCTCTCCTCTATTCTGTATCTATTTGTGCATCTTCTGTTCGGCCCTGCGTCAAGCATCGGCCGCGCGGCTCTGCCACCACGGCATCGCAACCGCGCCTTCGAGGTCTTGGACGCCACTCGTTTCCAGCACACGGCTACAACCTGCGCTCCATCTCATCTTCGTCGACCCGAGTTCCTGACAGAAATCGATGTTCTGTTAATTGGTATGATATGGGTATTAGATGGCCAAATCAGGAAGGCCCACTAACTAGGTTTAGTTGGGGAAATTGATAAGCTTTCAATGAAGTCCAAGAACACCTCATTTGGACTCCTGTACAAAAAGATATGAATTTTAGATTATGGTTGTCCACAGAGGGGACAAATCGAACTTTAAGAGTTGGAACTGGGAATACGCTTAAGAGTGTAGCGAGTGCGGTTGTGCTTTTGGCTAAGTTTTGGTTCAGTATGGTTGTCTTAGCATGCTTTATATTTATATTCAAGTGACGGATTGGTTCCAGGGGCAGCACCCTCTTCGCGTCTTTCGTCCCTGCACGGCTAAGGCAAGTACTCTGTTTGATAGAGTAATTATGAATTGGTTGACAGTGAGTGCTATGTTTTGATACATATTAGCTATGCTTGGTTGATAGTGTGATATGTTCATTAAAGATGGTAAATGCTTATGATATGAATGATAGAAGTATGAATGAGTTAAATTCATAAGTGATGTTGCTGAGGAGGTATGATTATGATGATTCATGATTTGTTCATATGCATCATGTTGACAAAATGAAGGCTTGGTCACGTGGTGACCAAGCATTTGTTGAGATCCCCATCATGTATATGATGAGCTTGAGGTCCTCACACTTGTGGAGTATGGGCTTGAGGTCCCCTTTACTTGCGGAGTATTGGGCAATTGGTCCCTGTGCTTGCGAGCACAGGCATGGTATGCGACGACGGTCGCATATCTCGTATTACCGGTGAAATACGAAAAAGAGTGGAAGAGAAAAGATGCATTGCATATTTGCATTCATACATCATGAGCTATGTTTCCGAGTAAAGCTTTGGATTTGAATGTTGTTGCGGTAATTGTGAGGTTAATGATTCTTTTTGGTACTTGCTGAGTCTTTGGGCTCACTCTTGTTTTTTGTCGTGTTTTTAGGTACCTGTTGCGAGCTCAGCATGCTTGGGAGGGAGTAGACTTGACTTGGATTCACACACTGCCACACACCCTTAAAACATGATTAAATTTTGGAATGTCTTTTAGTAAATAAGCAAACTAGTTAAATATTGATTATGGTTATGCCTCATGCATCGGGTTATTTGTAATAATGAGGAGTAACTTATTTTGGATATCCTTGAATGTGTTCTAGCTGATTAGCCTGTTTCTAATGCTTAGTGATAATATTGGATGTTGGAATATTTAGTTATGATATTCTTTATTTTTGTCGAAACCTCCGTACAGTTACCTATACAAAGGAGGTTCTGCCGAAATTTAACAAATTGTCCGAGTTTAGATTTATTGAATGTTTCTTCAGTAGCATTTCAGGCTCATGTTGGGCTGGGGTGTTACAGGTATCAAGTGGGTTACCTCGGATGCCAGCATGGCTTTGGTGTCACCTTTGGTTGATGCCTCCCTGGTGGCTTCTTCGGTTTTTGCTCTTGTGAGGACCCCTGGGTTATATCCGTAAGACCAAGGCCATCCCGACCTTTTGGAGATAACTCTGGGCCTCAGGTGAATGTATTCCAACTTAACTCCATCTAAGCGAGAGGCTTAACCGAAAACTAGAGCCCCGACGATCATGCATGCTGCTCCTCTACGAGCACTACATGATAATCGGTTCTCCAGCGGTCTAAGCACTATACTTAGTGAGTTAAATTG
Source organism: Ampelocalamus luodianensis (assembly GCA_036346255.1). Taxonomy (NCBI): domain Eukaryota; kingdom Viridiplantae; phylum Streptophyta; class Magnoliopsida; order Poales; family Poaceae; genus Ampelocalamus; species Ampelocalamus luodianensis. Next base: position 47,044,756 of record CM070625.1, on the reverse strand, counting down.
GAAGCCACGAACAGCGAACATGAGACCATTTTTGCTCCCAAGATCAGCGACCAACATGCCCCCAAACTCACATTTAGCATTGATCACATCCATACAACATTCAAGCATTCATAGTTCAAAAGACATACGTCATAATAGTTCAAGTCTACAACTATTACAAGTGGCCGACTGGCCAAAATCAAATGAGAACATAAAGTAATAGCGGAAGCAATGTAAACAAACCAAAAGTCTAGCATGGTATGCCCCATAACCCATCGGCAACCGACTGGAGTTAAATAATAGCACTACTCGTTATTGTCACCTAAATCGGCATTAGCAAGCTCATCGGGCTCAAAGTCTTTGTGAGGACCCCGGTTTATTCGGCTTGTACTGTTTAACCATCCACTTGGTCCTAACAGTACAAATCAGATAAACCAAGCCTCGAGATATGTATACTTCCTGCACTGCGTAGATACACACCCGTTACAAAATCATGCATCAATTCCATTCATACACATAGAGCCAAGCAAAAGCAACAATCGAAAGACATAGATAATATAAAGAGAGTTATTACAAAGAGAGGCCGACCGCCAAATAACACATAAGTAACTAATTTAAACAATGGAAGCAAAATGGCCATAAGATGGCGATAAACAAAAGCCAATCGGTGTGCCTTTACCCACAAGGCAACCAACCGGACCGCCAAGCTAATCGTCCCAAACAGCAAGAACACACTCACAAAAGTGAGGCCCTTGGGGCTCACCTTCTTCCTCTGCAACAATTAATATTAAGCAAAGCGGATGAGTACAAAACTTGTTTTTGTACTGCAAGACCGACGTGTGAGATAACAGAACTATAATTAACTACATGCAAGCTTTGTTTAGCGGATGAGGCTCTGGACTTATTTTCAAAGATAAAGCAAGTTTTCATTTGCAATAAGGTAATAGACTCAAAGCAAGTTTGCAATTAACTTTTATTGTTCAAATAAAGAGAGACAATAATAACAATAGATAGGAACAACACCAACCTAGAAGTGACTAACCCATAGTCACCACAACAATAGCATGAAGTACCCTTCATACCACCCATGTCAAGTTTAAGTTTTTAAAAGGTTGTAGTCTAGTTCTTGCGGAAATAACCAAGCGTGTCCATAACCTAGGGCGAGGCTATTCGAATAGTTTTAACCTGCAGGGTGTACCAATGTACCCACACGATAGACCGCCTTTCCACCACCACGGTTAGCACACTTCCTTTGGTATGCGAGCATGGCTAAGTCTAACAAGACGCTTTCCAATGGACGATGCTAATTAAGAGCTGCAACCCACGGGAGAAAGACACATTAGACAGCCTAACCGGTCTGCTAATGCTCCCCTCCAACACCACAAACACACACACACACAGGGACACACCCACCGACCAGCTCATAATTAACACCTTCCAAAGTACTTAGTCGAGAGAGGTTCCATATCCCCCTCGTGTGGTTAGCACGCAATAATTGCTTGGATCAATGGCACAAGTAACTCGGTCCTTAGGGACTTAGGCACCATTCCAATCACACCCAACAGATCACCCAACATACCATTGTGCCCAAGCCAAGATATAATTTTTGTTTTCAGTTTTTGATTTGCAAAATGGTAAACTTTCATGGTAGCTACCTACTGGTACAGTGATAAGCCATATAAAATTTCAGGTCATTTGGAGTTATATTGAAAGAGTTATGATTTGTCTAAATTGTTTAGGGTATTAAAATAAAATATGATCCTTATGATTTTTAAAAACAGTAGAATTTGTGAAACCAATTTTCCTAGCAAATAAACTAGCAGTGGAAGCTAATCCAATTGGATTCATACAGAAAAGAGCTATAGATAAAAAGATATGCATTTTACAAGTTTGCTAAAAGTTCTGAAAAACAGCATTAAGTTCACTTGTTTACTATTTTTGAAAACGGTTTTCCAGGTTTGATCGTAGTCTACAATTATTTTTATATTTAAGTTCAAGGTATAAGGAAGCTAACAAAATTGGAATCATCTAATTTGGATCTATAGTTACAGAGATACCAAAAATGACAAGACCCTAAAGTTCTTCAGTTTTTGGACTTAGCATTTTCGGAGATTTTCGTAACACCCGGAGACGTGGACGATTGAGAGCCGTCGATCTCAGATCGGACGTCCCCGGTTGAATCCGAGCGACACAGGCACTGAGCGCAGAAGAGGGCGGCGACGTGGAGAGCTGAGGGTCGTAGATCTCTAGATCGGACGACCACTAATGAGCCACGTCGCTGTAACATCCCCATTTTGGCTTGTGTTTCAAATGTAATAAAATGAGGGTAAATTAAAACTTTTTCCTTCATCCTTTTACTCTGAAACTTTTCTGAAATTCGTGTAAACGAATTTTGGGAAATTCAAAATCAAAAGCCTCATTTATCAAGTCAACAACCTCCTCGGTGAAATCTGGTTTCAAACCCTTGGAAATAATTTTCCTTGGTTCTAGGGTTGCTTGGTAACACCTCTGAATTATTTCATAATTTTTGGAAATTATTTGAAATATTTTAGAGGCAAGTCAAACCTTGGTCAAACCTCTGAAATCACCTTCTGGAATTTCTGGAGAAAATTTCAGTGCACAAAAATCTCTAAAAAATTTATGGAGGGTGCCCTCGGTTTGTTGTCGGACGAAAACGGCGGTGCCGTAATATCGTTCGGACACAGTAATGGCGTTCATTAACGATAATCATTGTTAATCATGGGTTAGTAATCATTAGCTGTCCTAAACCCACCTCCTTAGTCGCTTACATGTGGGCCCGTCATTTTCAAACCCTCCCTGTGCGCGTGCGTTTAAACCCGGCATGTGACTTGCGTCGCTGACCAGTGGGCCCCTATTGTCAGTAGCCCTGTTCAAATCGTAAACGGCCCAATCCACCTCAGCCGTTCGATCTTGGATTTGTGGTCGGGATCGTGGGAGCAATTGGACTGTCCGAAGGCTCCCTCAATCACAGCCCTTCATCGCTTGATCAACGGTCCAGGTTGTGCGAGCAATTGGACTGTCCGAAGGTCACAATGATCTGGATCGTTGGAATCAAATCCAACGGTGCGCGCGCGTGCGCATGTTGAGTCGGCCGTGCGCGTGGGCCGTTCGATCCAGGATCGACGGTCCATAATCAACCACGTCTTTTCTTTTCGGTTGAGGGATATAAAATTCCTCGGTGAGCTTTATCTTTCTACTGAAAAATGTTGTTAAAACTTTAGAAATTCATATCTTTTCATTATAGATCCTTTTGAGTGATTTCAGTAGTGTTAATTTTCTTTTAGGCTAGAGATTAATCTAGAAATGTTTCAGTGCCTGTTAAGAACCGAAATGTTGGGAATCGATTTTAGCCTTTTCACCTCTATTAAATATTCCAAAATGTTGTAAAACTTAGAAAATCCATAACTTGTTCTCTGTAAATCCAAATAGAGCGAACTAAATTTTGTTAATTTCCTTTAGGATGAACTTTAGTGAAGGACCAGTTTGCTAGTGGTCTTTGCTACGATATAAATGATGTCCTAATTTTAGAACTTAGAAAAATCATAACTAATTCGTTGTAACTTCAAATGACCTGAAATTTTATATGGGTTATCACCACACCAGTAGGTAGCCACCCTAAAATTTCAGCTCCAAAATCTTTCTAGAAAATATTTTTGCTACAAAGCTAATTATGGTAAAAATAGGTTTTTAGAGAATATCTTTTGCACCACAAATCCAAATTAGGTTTTTCCAATTCCTATGTCTAGGTATATTAGTATTTTACCTTGTGTATAAATTTTGTCGCATTTGGATAATTTTTGCTTGCTCTTTTGTTTAAGTGTTGCCCGTCTTATTGGTTGTTTTCGTTCTTTCGCTTAGGATTCGATATTTGCGGCAACCCCGAGAACGACCCTCCGCAACAAATTGAGCAACGGCAAGCAGGCAAGCAGTTTGATCATTTCCCATTGATCCTATTACTTTTAAAGTCTAATATTTTGTTTAACTTCTATGTATGCATTGCTAATTTGTTGTTAAATTGATTAGTTAATCCTCTAGTTGCATAATCTGTAGGTAAATGATTATCCTCTACTACCTGAGCCTAGGTTATTTGCTGTGATTAGAGTTCGTTGGATGAGCTCTTGTCACTTAGTAGATTTCGAATAAATATCGCTTAGCCATGCCTAGTATCGGTAGTATTGGGCGATCATCGACCTAGTCGGTGATCTTGATCACACAACTACTTCTACTACTCCATTATGTCCAACCCTTGTGTTTTATTGATTTACAAATCAAAAACTGAAAACAAAACTATATCTTGACTTGGGCACAATGGTATGTTGATGTGATCTGTTGGGTGTGTGGAATGGTGCCTAAGTCCCCAAGGACCGAGTTACTTGTGTCACTAATCCAAGCGCTTATTGCGTGCTAACCACACGAGGGGGATATGGAACCTCTCTTGACTAAGTACTTTGGGAGGTGCTAATTATGAGCTGGTCGGTGGGTGTGTTCTTGTGTGTGTGTTTTGGAGGGGAGCATTAGCAGACCGGTTAGGCTGTCTAATGTGTCCTTCTCCCGTGGGTTGCGGCTCTTAATTAGCATCGTCCATTGGAAAGCGTCTTGTTAGACTTAGCCATGCCTGCATACCAAAGGAAGTGTGCTAACCGTGGCTGGTGGAAAGGCGGTCTATCGTGTGGGTACATTGGTACACCCCTGCAGGGTTAAAACTATTCGAATAGCCTCGTCCTAGGTTATGGACATGCTTGGTAAGGTCGTGCAAGAACTAGACTACAACCTTTTAAAAACTTAAAATTGACATGGGTGGTATGAAGGGGTACTTCATGCTATTGTTGTGGTGACTATGGGTTAGTCACTTCTAGGTTGGTGTTGTTCCCTATCTATTGTTATTATTGTCTCTCTTTATTTGAACAATAAAAGTTAATTGCAAACTTGCTTTGAGTCTATTACCTTATTGCAAATGAAAACTTGCTTTATGCTGAAAATAAGTCCAGAGCCTCATCCGCTTAAACAAAGCTTGCATGTAGTTAATTATAGTTCTGTTATCTCACACGTCAGTCTTGCGAGTACAAAAACAAGTTTTGTACTCATCTGCTTTGCTTAATATTAATTGTTGCAGAGGAAGAAGGTGAGCCCCAAGGGCCTCACTTTTGTGAGTCATGTTGCGCGCCGTCTGGGACGATTAGCTTGGCGGTCCGGTTGGTTGCCTTGTGGGTAAAGGCACACCGATTGGCTTTTGTTTATCGCCATCTTATGGTCATTTTGCTTCCGCTGTGTATTTACTTATCTTTATGACTTTTGGGCCGGTCGGCCTCTCTTTTGTAATAACTCTCTTTATATTATTTATGTCTTTCAGTTGTTGCTTTTGCTTCGGCTCTATGTGTATGAATGGAAATGATGCATGATTTTTGTAACGGGGTGTGTATACTGCAATTCTGGGAAGTATACATATCTCGAGGCTTGGTTTATTTGATTTGTACTGTTAGGACCAAGTGGATGGTTAAGCAAGAAGCCGAATAAACCGGGTCCTCACAAAGTTGGTATCGAGCCATTCCGACCGTAGTAACCCAAGCTTGAATCGTCTTTAGGATATTTTGGAAAACTTAATTTCAAAATATCAAGTGATTTATGAAAGCTTAAGTAAGTTCTCAGATTTTATTCCTTACCTATCTTAGCTTTCTTCTCTCATCTTGCTCTAATTTGAGTTTTAAAAGTTGTTCTCCTTTCCTTCTCTCAAAAGATAGTCATTATCGTTTAAATGGGGTTTGGGAACCAATGAGTTTGGCAAATTGAAGTGTTAGCTGTTCTTTACAAGGTTTTGAAGCTTCCGGTTGAAGATTTCGCTTAGGAGCTTGGATGCAAAATCTGGACGGCGATCGTTCAATTTCCGGACAGCAGGCTCAAAGGTTTCTAAATAGGGTAGAAAACGAGAGGTTAATCAACTAAAACTTGTGGGAATAAAAGGGTAGGATGTGATACTAGTTAGCTAAGTATCTAACACCTATTTCGCTGATTTAGCCTCGCTCTCGCGTAGTGTTAAGACTTGTTGCAAGGTGCTGAAATTTTTATCTTCTCACACTATTACTCGTTCATTCAATACGGGTTAATGGCATTGAGAAGTTGAGCTTGGTTTAGTGATTCCTTTGCTGTTTTGGAGCTTCTTTGGAAACATTTCAAGTTTGTTTACTTGCTGTTGTTGGCTTTCGGTTAGGGTGATATCTCATTCCTCTAATCGTTAGTTTTTCGCTTTCATCAACTTCTAGTCTTAGTGCTTTGGTTTCTAACCTAAATTTCTTGAACTAGGATGGCTGGAGGTACTCGTAGCGGCCGTGGTCAGCAGCCTGGTTTGGATGAGGAGCTTCCGCCTCCTCCAACCATGGCTGAGATCCGCTTGGTCGAGCGCAGCAGTTCGGAGGACGGAGGGTCTGCTGGATGTTATTGCGCGCAACACCTCCGCCCTGACCGGTGCCTCAGGATCCGGGCAGGGGGGCGGACATCAGTCTCGTGGGGGCCTTGCTGAGTTTCTTCGCACTCAACCCCCCACGTTCTCCAGATCTGAGGACCCTTTGGACGCGGATGACTGGCTGCGTCAGGTTGAGCGTAAGCTCGACGTTGCTCAGTGCCTGGACCAGGACAGAGCACTCTTGCCTCCCATCAGCTTCAGGGGGCAGCACTCTCCTGGTGGGAGAACTTCTTGGCCATGCAGCCCGCCGGCCACACCGTCTCTTGGGATGAGTTCCGGACGGCGTTCCGCCGAGCTCATATCCTCGCCGCTTGATGAAGTCAAGAAGAAGGAGTTTCGCGCTCAAGCAAGGGCGTAAGTCAGTGATGGAGTACCTGTACGAGTTCAACCACTTGGCTCGTTATGCTCCATCTGAGGTGGCCACTGATGAGGCCAAGAAGGAGAAGTTCATGGAGGGTTTGTCTGAGGAGCTGCAAGACAGGCTCTCCATTGTGGACTTTGCTGACTTTCAGACCTTGGTGGACAAGGCCATTGTTGGTGAGCACAAGGCGAAGGCGCGGCGAGAGTCCCGCAGCGCAAGTGGGAGGCCCAAATGATCCGCACAGCCGCCTCTCCCGCCCTCGTGTCGGGCCTACTCGAGGCCCGCTCTCGTGGCTTCACTACCACCGAGGCCGCCAAAGACACGCCTCCTCCCCCTCAGCCGCGTGCCCGATCACGTGTGCTCGCGAACCAGCAGGTGGCCCCGCAATCCGGCCGCCGGTCACTTGCTTTTCGTGCAACCGGAAGGGCATTATGCCAATAGTTGCCCTAACAGATCATGCCCTCGTCCTAATGGAGGACGCGGCAGGAGGTGGTCCTCCCGTGATCGAAAGGTTGTCCCCGCTACCCAAGGCGTGGGTAGTGGCCGCCAACCTCATCTCCGTGGAGGAGGCACAGAGGCACCGACGTCGTGTTGGGTACCCTTTCTGCTAACTCTTTCCCCTTTACGCTTTTGTTTGATTCAGCGCATCTCATTCGTTTGTTTCGAGTCTTTTCTTCTGTGGGGGTCTTCTTTTACTCCATTGTTGGTCCCACGCTCATTCGCTCTCCCGGTTCGGAGTTGAGAGTCGAGTCCGAGTGTAGGGATGTCCTGTTGAGATAGAAGGGGTAGGATTCTTGGCAAACCTTATCCTCCTCCAATCGGCGAGCTTAGATGTAATCCTAGGCATGGATTGGTTGTCTCAAAGACATGGGACAAATTGATTGCGCTAGAGACTCATCTACCTCACTAGTCCTTCCGGCGAGGTTCGCTTTGGCGCCAAGCTGCAGGTCCGCATCTCTTCGCGCTCGGCGAAGCCAGCTCTAGATATTAGTGAAGTCCCGGTGGTATGTGACTTTGTTGATGTCTTCCCGACGACCTTCCGGGATGCCACCAGCCGAGACCTAGAGTTTGTCATTGAGTTGGTTCCCTGCATCGCCCGATTTCAAAGAGGCCTTACCGAATGGACCCAATCGAGTTGGTGGAGTTGAAGAAGCAACGGGTGAGCTTCAAGAGAAGGGTTTCATCCGCCTAGCTCATCTCCTTGGGGATGCTCGGCAATCTTTGTCCCAAAAGGACAAGACGCTGCGCATGTGCGTTGATTACCGCCCACTTAATGAAGTAATGGTAAAGAACAAGTACCCTTTGCCCCGTATCGATGACCTTTTCGATCAATTAACTCGAGCTCGAGTTTTCCAAGATTGATCCGAGAGTGGATATCATCGAGTTCGGATTCGACCGAGGATATTCCAAAGACGCTTTTTCTACTTGTTATGGCTTGTACGAGTATACCGTCATGTCTTTCGCTTAACCAATGCTCGGCCTTGTTCATGAACCTCATGAATTCGTGTTCATGGAGTATTTGGACAGGTTCGTTGTGGTCTTCATCGATGATATCCTTATCTACTCCAAGAGCGATGAGGAACACACCGAGCATTTGAGGCTTGTGTTGGGCAAGCTTCGCTAGCACCAGCTGTATGCGAAGTTCAGCAAGTGCGCGCTCGTTGAAGGAAGTAGCCTTCTTAGGCCATATTCTTTCGGCAGGAGGCGAGGCGTGGATCCTAGCAAGATCAGCGCGTGCTTTCTCGAGTCACCACTCCGCCACCGGTTCAAGTTTTCTTGGTTTAGCGATATTATCGCCGCTTTATCGAGAACTTGTCCAAGATAGCGAAGCCTATGACGGAGTTGCTCAAGAAGGACAAGAAGTTCTCGTGGTCCGCTGATTGCAGGAAAGTTTCAAGCACTTAAAAAGCGATTGACCACCGCTCCCGCTCTTGTTCTCCCGATGTCCGTCGAAGCTTGATATCTTTTGTGACGCTTCGCCGAGGCCTCGGTTGTGTCCTTATGCAAGAAGGCAAGGTAGTGGCCTATGCATCAAGGCAATTGAGACCTCATGAACTCAACTATCCTACCCATGACTTGGAGTTGGCCGTGATCCATGCACTTAAGATTTGGCGACATTACCTAATCGGTAATCGCTTGCGAAGTGTATTCGGATCACAAAGCTTAAAGTATTTGTTCACCCAACCAGATCTGAATCTCGTGCAAAGGAGATGGTTGGAGTTGATCAAGGACTATGACATGGGCATTCACTACCATCCGGCAAGGCCAATGTCGCTGCGGATGCGCTTAGTCGCAGCGCATTGCAATGCATTGTTGCTTCAAGAGCCTCACCCACCCTTCCGAGGAGTTCCAGCGTCTCAACTTGGGTTTGGTTGAGCATGGTTCCTCGCGCCTTGGTTGTACAAACCAACCTTGGTGGATCGGATCAAGTCCGCCGCAATCGATGTTGGAGTGAACCGCATCAAGGAAAATGTCAAGAATGGAACAGCCAAGTGCTTCTCCGTAGATGAGCTTGGTGTCGTGAGGTTCGGGCAACGCCTCGTGGTTCCAAAGGACATGGAGTTGCGGGAGTTGATCCTCCGCGAAGCCCACGATTCTCCGTTATCCATTCACCCCGGGGCCACAAAGATGTATCATGATCTCCGACAGAGATTTTGGTGGACCCGAATGAAGAGGGAGATCGCAAGGTTCGTTGCCGAGTGCGACGTGTGTCGTCGTGTCAAGGCCGAACATCAGCGTCCGGCCGGACTACTTCAGCCCTTACCAATTCCGGAGTGGAAGTGGGATTCGGTCGGGATGGACTTTATCACTGGTCTACCCCGGTCCCCAAAGAGGAATGATGCCATCTGGGTCGTCATCGATCGATTAACTAAGGTGGCTCATTTTCTTCCTGTCAAGACTGACCTTCGAGTGGGTCTTCTGGCGGATCTCTACATAGCCCGCATCGTGAGCTTGCATGGTGTGCCAAAGACGATTGTGTCAGATCGTGGTTCGCTGTTCACTTCGCGATTTTGGCATAGCCTGCAAGAGGCTATGGGAACTCGTCTTTCTTTCAGCTCAGCATTTCACCCCCAAACAGATGGTCAGACCGAGAGGGTCAACCATGTTTTTGAGGACATGTCATGAGCTTGTGTCCTTTCTTATGGGAAGCATTGGGAGAAGTGCTTGCCATTCGCGAGTTTTCTTATAACAACGACTTCCAAGCCGCCTCGGCATGGCACCATTTGAGGCCTTATACGGAGAAAGTGTAGAACCCCATTGAACTGGTGCGAGACCGTGAAAGACCTTTCTTTGGCCCGACTCGATTAATGAGGCCAAGGTCAAGTCCACTCATTCGTGATCGCTGCGCATGCACCTCAATCCAGCGTAAGAGCTATGCGGATCGCCGTCGTCGTGAGTTGAGCTTTGAGCCCAATGACTTCGTTTATCTCAAGGTTTCTCCTCTGAAAGGTCACCAGCGTTTTGGTGTCAAGGGCAAGTTGGCTCCTCGATATGTCGGTCCATACCGTGTTATCGAGAAGAAAGGAGCTGTTGCCTACAAGTTGGAGTTGCCTACTGCACTTGCGGGGGTACATGATGTGTTCCATGTGTCCCAGCTAAAGAAGTGCCTCCGTGTTCCAACTGAGGAAGCTCCGTTGGAAACTCTTGATGTTCAGGAAGATTTGACCTATCGCGAGCGCCCTGTTCGCATACTCGAGGAGGCTGAGCGAAGAACAAGGAACAAGACCATCAAGTTCCTTAAAGTTCAGTGGTCAAACCATTCCGAGGATGAGGCTACTTGGGAGCGAGAAGATCGTCTCCGTGCAGACTACCCCTCATTCTTTTCCGAGTGAACCAAATCTCGGGACGAGATTTTTGTAAGGGGGGAGGTTTGTAACATCCCCATTTTGGCTTGTGTTTCAAATGTAATAAAATGAGGGTAAATTAAAACTTTTTCCTTCATCCTTTTACTCTGAAACTTTTCTGAAATTCGTGTAAAGGAATTTTGGGAAATTCAAAATCAAAAGCCTCATTTATCAAGTCAACAACCTCCTTGGTGAAATCTGGTTTCAAACCCTTGGAAATAATTTTCCTTGGTTCTAGGGTTGCTTGGTAACACCTTTGAATTATTTCATAATTTTTGGAAATTATTTGAAATATTTTAGAGGCAAGTCAAACCTTGGTCAAACCTTTGAAATCACCTTCTGGAATTTCTGGAGAAAATTTCAGTGCACAAAAATCTCTAAAAAATTTATGGAGGGTGCCCTCGGTTTGTTGTCGGACGAAAACGGCGGTGCCGTAATATCGTTCGGACACAGTAATGGCGTTCATTAACGATAATCATTGTTAATCATGGGTTAGTAATCATTAGCTGTCCTAAACCCACCTCCTCAGTCGCTTACATGTGGGCCCGTCATTTTCAAACCCTCCCTGTGCGCGTGCGTTTAAACCCGGCATGTGACTTGCGTCGCTGACCAGTGGGCCCCTATTGTCAGTAGCCCTGTTCAAATCGTAAACGGCCCAATCCACCTTAGCCGTTCGATCTTGGATCTGTGGTCGGGATCGTGGGAGCAATTGGACTGTCCGAAGGCTCCCTCAATCACAGCCCTTCATCGCTTGATCAACGGTCCAGGTTGTGCGAGCAATTGGACTGTCCGGAGGTCACAATGATCTGGATCGTTGGAATCAAATCGAACGGTGCGCGCGCGTGCGCATGTTGAGTCGGCCGTGCGCGTGGGCCGTTCGATCCAGGATCGACGGTCCATAATCAACCACGTCTTTTCTTTTCGGTTGAGGGATATAAAATTCCTCGGTGAGCTTTATCTTTCTACTGAAAAATGTTGTTAAAACTTTAGAAATTCATATCTTTTTCATTATAGATCCTTTTTGAGTGATTTCAGTAGTGTTAATTTTCTTTTAGGCTAGAGATTAATCTAGAAATGTTTCAGTTCCGTTAAGAACCGAAATGTTGGGAATCGATTTTAGCCTTTTCAAATTTCTCTATTAAATATTCCAAAAATGTTGTAAAACTTAGAAAATCCATAACTTGTTCTCTGTAAATCCAAATAGAGCGAACTAAATTTTGTTAATTTCCTTTAGGGATGAACTTTAGTGAAGGACCAGTTTGCTAGTGGTCTTTGCTACTGATATAAATGATGTCCTAATTTTAGAACTTAGAAAAATCATAACTAATTCGTTGTAACTTCAAATGACCTGAAATTTTATATGGGTTATCACCACACCAGTAGGTAGCCACCCTAAAAATTTCAGCTCCAAAATCTTTCTAGAAAATATTTTTGCTACAGTGCTAATTATGGCCGAAAATAGGTTTTTAGAGAATATCTTTTGCACCACAAATCCAAATTAGGTTTTTCCAATTCCTATGTCTAGGTATATTAGTATTTTACCTTGTGTATAAATTTCGTCGCATTTGGATAATTTTTGCTTGCTCTTTTGTTTAAGTGTTGCCCGTCTTATTGGTTGTTTTCGTTCTTTCGCTTAGGATTCGATATTTGCGGCAACCCCGAGAACGACCCTCCGCAACAAATTGAGCAACAGCAAGCAGGCAAGCAGTTTGATCATTTCCCATTGATCCTATTACTTTTAAAGTCTAATATTTTGTTTAACTTCTATGTATGCATTGCTAATTTGTTGTTAAATTGATTAGTTAATCCTCTAGTTGCATAATCTGTAGGTAAATGATTATCCTCTACTACCTGAGCCTAGGTTATTTGCTGTGATTAGAGTTCGTTGGATGAGCTCTTGTCACTTAGTAGATTTCGAATAAATATCGCTTAGCCATGCCTAGTATCGGTAGTATTGGGCGATCATCGACCTAGTCGGTGATCTTGATCACACAACTACTTCTACTACTCCATTATGTCCAACCCTTGTGTTTTATTGATTTACAAATCAAAAACTGAAAACAAAACTATATCTTGACTTGGGCACAATGGTATGTTGATGTGATCTGTTGGGTGTGTGGAATGGTGCCTAAGTCCCCAAGGACCGAGTTACTTGTGTCACTAAGCCAAGCGCTTATTGCGTGCTAACCACACGAGGGGGATATGGAACCTCTCTTGACTAAGTACTTTGGGAGGTGCTAATTATGAGCTGGTCGGTGGGTGCATTCTTGTGTGTGTGTTTTGGAGGGGAGCATTAGCAGACCGGTTAGGCTGTCTAATGTGTCCTTCTCCCGTAGGTTGCGGCTCTTAATTAGCATCGTCCATTGGAAAGCGTCTTGTTAGACTTAGCCATGCCTGCATACCAAAGGAAGTGTGCTAACCGTGGCTGGTGGAAAGGCGGTCTATCGTGTGGGTACATTGGTACACCCCTGCAGGGTTAAAACTATTCGAATAGCCTCGTCCTAGGTTATGGACATGCTTGGTAAGGTCGTGGAAGAACTAGACTACAACCTTTTAAAAACTTAAACTTGACATGGGTGGTATGAAGGGGTACTTCATGCTATTGTTGTGGTGACTATGGGTTAGTCACTTCTAGGTTGGTGTTGTCATCTATCTATTGTTATAATTGTCTCTCTTTTATTTGAACCATAAAAGTTAATTGCAAACTTGCTTTGAATCTATTACCCTATTGCAAATGAAAACTTGCTTTATGCTGAAAATAAGTCCAGAGCCTCATCCACTTAAATAAAGCTTGCATGTAGTTAATTATAGTTCTGTTATCTCACACGTCAGTCTTGCGAGTACAAAAACAAGTTTTGTACTCATCTGCTTTGCTTAATATTAATTGTTGCAGAGGAAGAAGGTGAGCCCCAAGGGCCTCACTTTTGTGAGCTGTGTTGCGGCGCCGTCTGGGACGATTAGCTTGGCGGTCCGGTTGGTTGCCTTGTGGGTAAAGGCACACCGATTGGCTTTTGTTTATCGCCATCTTATGGCCATTTTGCTTCCGCTGTGTATTTACTTATCTTTATGACTTTTGGGCCGGTCGGCCTCTCTTTTGTAATAACTCTCTTTATATTATTTATGTCTTTCAGTTGTTGCTTTTGCTTCGACTCTATGTGTATGAATGGAAATGATGCATGATTTTTGTAACGGGGTGTGTATACTGCAATTCTGGGAAGTATACATATCTCGAGGCTTGGTTTATTTGATTTGTACTGTTAGGACCAAGTGGATGGTTAAACAAGATGTTTAATAAACCGGGTCCTCACGATCGCTTCGACCGAGCTCTGCCCGACAACAGAGGAGTTCCCGGCCGTGAGCTTGCTCTGCTCGTCGCCGGCGAGAATCGCCATGGCGACGCCGGCCAAGGGCCAAAACGGGATCCTAGCACTATTGCGCACCTGATGGCACCAGCGGCGAGGCCAATGGCGACCTAACGCGGCGGCGAGAGGCGGAGGGAGTGCTACGGCCGAAAACGAAAACGATGACACGGCTAAGCTACGCGCAAATGGACGGGTGCAAAAGCTATGACGGGGTCCTATGGACTTAACGCGACCAACCGGAGTCCATACGGTAGCCGGCGGCGAGCCGGAGGCTAACGGCGGCGACGGCGCGACCGAAACAGGGAACCACGGCCACGGTGCAGCGAAAGCTAAACGGGGAAGAGCTTAAGCTCACCAGGGGTTCATTGAAGATGATGACGGGGTTGGGGTGGACGGAGGATGAACGGAGCAGCCCGGCGACGAGGATCAGCGGCGGTGCGGGGATGCCTCAACGCGGAGGGGCCTACCTGGGCCAAACCAACAACACCGGGTGGTACCATGAGCTTCGCCATACCACAGAGAAGCTCCAGGAGGCAGGGATTGGGAAATGGGGGTCTTACCGGCACCGGAGAAGAAAAGGGGGCACTGGCGGCCGCGAGCTCCAAAACTCCAATCCCCGCTGCCTCTGTAGAGGAAACCCAAAATAGGGTGAGGGTTAAGCACCACAGAGGTAAGAGGAAGGAGCAGGAGGAAGAATCGGGGCGAGGGAGCCACTGGAGCACCGTCGGCGAGAGGAGCTCCAAGCTCGGCAATGGCGGAGATGGGCGCTGGGGTGGAATGGGCTCGCTCAAGCTCAGAGGGTGCAAGAGAGAGCTGCGGGGAGAGGAAAGGAAGCCAAAGGAGGTGACCAGGGGGCTTAAGTAGCCAGGAAGAGCGAGAGGGCACCGTTGCTCCGCCTCGGGTTCTCGCTGCCGCTACGGTCGCCGTGAGCGACGGGAGCAGTTGAGACGACGACTAAACGGGGCGGTGGAGTGACGGGAATTTAATGCGCTGCAGACACCCGTTGCGAGGTCGCCGGATGGGACAGGGCACTGCGCGCCCACGCTCGGCTCCGCCATGGCGCAGCGTCGCGCGAGCGAGAGGAAGGCGATGATGGCCAGCCGTCCGATCGGCATCCAAGGGCTAACACGCGATCGAGTTGAAACGGCGTCGGGCAAACGTCGACCGCCCGATTGAAATCCAACGGCTGAGAATTAGAGGGCAATCGGAGGGGTCCGAATGCCTACACGGATGCGAGCCGTTCGATGGAGATCCAACGGTCCAGAGCGCGCGCGCCCGCTCGCCCGCGCCTGGTGCGGTTAGTTGACTCGGCCGAGTCAGTTGGCTCGAGCCCAAGCCTGACTCGCACCCGAGGAACAGTGCAAACCAGTTAGGTTTTGAATTTTAAAGGCTGAAACTTTGAGGATTTAATTGAGGTATCAAATCAACTCCAAAATTCATGAAATTTTAACTGGAGCTTGCTTACCTTGGGTTTTACCTCCCATAAAATTTCCAGAGGTTTTTGTGCACTGAAATTTTCTCAAGAAATTCCAGAAGGTGATTTCAGAGGTTTGACCAATGTTTGACTTGCCTCTAAAATATTTCAAATAATTTCCAAAAATTATGAAATAATTCAGAGGTGTCACAAAGCAACCTTAGAACCAAGGAAAAATTATTTCCAAGGGCTTGACACAAGATTCACCAAGGAGGTGGTTGACTTGAGATAATTTGAGGATTTTGATTTTGGATTTTCCAAAATTCTTTTACAAGAATTCCAGAAAAGTCCAAAAGCACAAGGAGGTAAGAAAAGTTTTAATTTACCCTCAATTTCTTACATTTGAAACACAAGCCAAAATGGGGATGTTACAGTCTTCCTCACCTGAAAACTAGTAGACAAACTGGTTGAGTACAAAGGTACTCGCAAGTCTTACACAAATAAAAATTAGTTACACTAGAGGTTGTTCCAAAGGATGGCTTATATTGGCTTAGTTTTGCGAAAAGACGCAACAATTTACAACCTACACATACTAGTTTTTCATTTTCCATTTTGAAATCAGATTTGAAGTAGAAGTAAAGCATGTGATCCCGTAATAAATTGAATGACAAATGAATCAAACAAACAACAAAGTGACAGCCCACTTTGATACAACAAAATGCATGAACATCCCATTCATGTCGAATACTGAGTTTACCTATAATTTAAATTCAAAGTCTAACAGTAGTAACTCCCGAACTCAAGCGATTGTCCATAACCGCAGACACGGCTATTTGAATAGATTTATCTCTGCAAAGGTGTACTACTTTACCCACATGACTCGACTAGCCCGTAAGCCTCCGGATGCCTCCGGAAAATGACACACTTCCTTAGGTATGCCGGCCAAGAAAATTGAGATTCAGTATTTTTCAGCAAGAAGGTGGTATTGAGCTAGGTCCCCCTTGCGAGATGAACCCCTAACTTAGTACAAACGACTAATAGCGCTTGCTAAGCGAGCTCGCAAGTTATGTTGGATATATCGATGCAATGTAAATAAGGAAAAATGTTGCTCCAATGCGCACTATAGAAAATTGCACAGGCTCCTACGAACAAATGATCGAACACAAATGTCCTCACGCCACCTGGGGCCCAACCCAATCAAAACTTTCCCCCTACTTGACCAAGTGGTACTCATATCTCGCGTGTGGTAGCATGAGTTTTACTTGAATCAACGACGTTACCAAAGTTCGGCCCTTAATGGTTCGGACAAGTCAACCACATACCCGATCTCGTGTATGAAGGCACCCTCACTAGTAACCACTTGTCTAGACCCCTAAACGCATTTAAAATGATAAAATTTAACTCATAAAACATATACGAAGATCTAGAATAAAAAGAATATAAGAAAATGTGTGTTTCCCATAATTGTCGGGTTATTCCCGACAATCAAATTACCATTTCTAGACTTGCATGGCTAAGCAAACCCGAACAATATATTTCACTCAACCTAACTTAAGCATGTGGTACTGGAATAATTCAAGGATGACCTCAATGAATAGGAGATAACTAATCTACACATCACAAAAATAGCGACATTATCAAAATAGCATGCATGCAATTATCATTGCACTAACTTAACAAAACTAGGGTCAAATATGATGCAAAAGAAAGTTCAAATGATCCTTGCCTGGTTGGTATTCCAATTTTTCACTATCGGTTGCGTAATCACTCGCTTGGGGCAGTTCGGACTCTAAGGAAATAACGATATCGAATAAACACCAAGAAATAGCCAAAAACTCAAATTACTCAAAAATGCATAAAATTTGTACAGTAGCTAGATTATAATTTTAGATGAATTTAGGTACAAAAATTATTCAATTTGGAGTTTATATGAGAGAGTTATAGTAGTTTGAAAATCAGATTTCTAGAAAATGCTGAAAAATGATGGTTTGGTTACTGTTCATCCGAATTTAATTGTTCCACAAAAATTTGAGAATAGTGGTGGGGATAAGCTTTACATGGTGTGAAAGATAATAAAAGGTTATGATCAATAAAAATTGAATCACCCCATTTGAAGTTCAAATAAATTTTCTATAAATTTTTGAAGTTAATTCAATTTCTAGTGTAAAAATTATTCTTTTCTGAAATTTCTATCGCAATAAATAATTTTTATACATAGGCTGACCTGGCCTCTGTCGTGACAAGTGGGGATTATGTATTTTCTTTTCTTTTCCATTTATTTCCTAAAGGAAAACATCTACCGACAAATATAATCTTCTTATAATCATATACGTAACCGATTCTCCGGTGTTGAATCCAATCATATGGATAACACTCTCCAATCATATCTTCATATCTCGATCTAACTCCTATACTAACATCCACTAAGGCATTAATTCAACCCAACAAATAATGCCTGGACTCAACATCTTTCATACATACACTCAATCTGGTGATTGCACCCCTCAATCATTCTCCGTGAGACTATTTAATCTAATACTATCTATCAAACTCTACTAGTCTCACCTCGGCAAAACATATTCGTATACACTAAAATTTTCACCAGTCGAGGTTTATTTGACTACCCGACACCTAACGAGCTTTACAATTTAAATGCACATCCAGCATTTAATAACTCACTAATCGATTAACTCATATCAATAACACCGTACTAGTCGGGTACGACATCTACCAATCCAATCACATATGTGCATCTACGATCATCTAACAATCTGCTAATCCAATGGAGAGCATGATTCCATCAACTTGACACATAGGACTTATCTAGTAATTACACGGCAATCCAATTATTTATCCGCAATCGAATAATCTATTTTACTTTCTCCCAATTCTATCATATAAGACTCACATAGCTATTACTTAAGACATTCGATCGATTTGCTCATGCTTACATTAACCATCCGATTCAACCTCCATAAAAAATATCATCCAAAAATTACTACCAATTTCCATGCGACTGCAAAATACTATCATCCGATCCGATAATTCAACAATATATTTAATCTAGCTTCTACCGATCAACAATACACTTATCCCGCCACAATAAACTGATTATTCACATTCACTAAAATATCAACACATAATCACGCCTACACGCAAATAAGACAAAACCGGAGAATTACACCGGTCGCAAGCTATCCAACATTCTTTACATATAAACATACATAAAAAGATGGCATGCTCGTGACTAAAATGCAACACGCACGACTAATAATGCAACGCGGTAACATAAATGACACTAAAGATTTTACCGCAATGCTAGGTGTGTGAATCGTCACCGGGCGTCGTCTTCTCGACTCCGCGTTCAGATCCGCCGTAGTCCTTGCCGATCTCGCGTTTTCTCGGCCTCTTATCCCTGTCCTCCGTAGTCGTCGCCGACTCTTCCACGTCCACGTCCGGCTCCTCGTCCATGTTCGCCATCCCGGTGCCGCCACATGCACCATGCTGTCACGTCGACACCGCCTCACCTCGCTCACCCTCAACGCCATCGTTCTCGGCCACGCCTACGGGGCCACCGCTCGATGCATGCATCTCAAGTTGCCGGCACCGTGCCGCTGCGCCATTGGCCAACGCCACCACATGCATGCATGTTCCGCCGCCTTGCCACTGGCCAGTTCCTCCTCGGCGTCAAGCCGCTGCCTCCTCAAGTCACCGCCGCTGCCTTCCATGTCGCCGCACGCCCGGGCCTCGGCCGAGCCGCTGGACAGCGCCTCGGCGCCCACATGCCGCACGCTGGGCTGCCACCGTGCCTCGCCAAGCCGTTGCCGTGCCGCCTCGTCCTCACGTCCATGGCGCCTCGACGCCGCTATCGCTCTATGTAGTCGACGTGCGCCCGAGCTGGCTCTGGGCCGCTGCCGCTCCAGGCAGCCGCATACTGGCCCTCGGCCGCCTCGGGGCCACTGGGTTGCCACCTCGGTGCCGCAGGCTGCCGGCAAGGCCGGCCGCCGGTGCTGTAGAGTTGCTACATGCAGCGCCTCTGCTCTTTCCCCTTCCTCTTCTCCAGAGAGTCCCCACAGGAGCTCCCCTCTCCTTCTTAATTCCCTCCAAGCTGAGCTGCTCTCCCAGGATGCTCAACTGCTGCACCTGCATAGATGCTCCAAGCACTGCTTCTCCTCCCCTTTTTCTTCAACTTGCTTAAATGCGAAAATTAACAGCGAAGACGGATTGCTCTAGCGATAATGAACGCAGCTACAAAACATGCATTAGGGGATTTTGTTTTTTTGATAGAGATTGGAAGGAGAGATGGTGTAGAGATGAACATGTCATGGGGTGAGTTCTTATAGGGGTGGTTCGGCTGGGAAGAATGAAAGGAGCAATGTCATGGGGTGAGTTCGGTTGGAGAGTGGAAATGGCAGTGGGTTGGGGTTGTTTGGCTGGGCATAAAAAAATGAGAAATGGTAGTGAGGTAAAAAGAAAGAGGAAATTGCTAAACAGCACTCAAGTATTTTTTTTTGTGTCGAAGCACTCGAATTTTTCAGCTGTAGATGTAGCGCAGAGATCCGTGCTTCTTTTTTTGCACGATTGGGTCTGGCAAACAGATGCGCATGCTTTTGCCCACTTAAGAAACCAGATTTGTTTCAGTTTTCGCACCGTTCTGTCATTCTTTAAGAGAGAGAGAAAGCCCGGCTCACACTTGCAAGACCTCATCTCTCTAGCCTCTAGGCCAACAGAATTAATCATAAACTACTGTCCATTTGCTCGCATCTGTCTCTCCCTACTTTTGATTTGTACTATGCAAAAGGTACGGCTACAACTACGAGTAACCATGTATGTAAGTTCATTTGTATCACTGCAACTATTTATATTTAAGCTAAATTTGTTTCATAAATGTGCATTTGTTGTTACACAAAAATATATTTCTATATAAAACTTGGGTTGCATACAATAAAAATATTTAAAAAAAGAAATTATATACCCCAAAATGGTATATTTGTATAGTCCGGTACCGAAGCTTTCCATTCTAAGAGGCAAACCGGAATGACATGTGGAATGGAATTAACAACTATGATCTTAGGTGGACATTGGTAGCGTTGTTTTATTAGTGAAATATTTTCTATCCTTTATTCTATGTTTGTGGAACTTATATTATATAATTTGTAATATAATTTACATTTGTTTAAAATGTAAATATTATATAATTCTATGATGAAATTATGATTTAAACTTATTTTCTCTGGGTGGCCTTTTTTTTGGAATTTTCTAATTGGTACTCATGTGCTATTTTGATATGTAGTACTCGATTTTTGTGTCCGTCCGATGAAGCATGATATTCGTGACATTCTTTGCACCATAAGATTTTTTTTGGTTTATTTTGTTTTATGTTACCTCTATTCTTTTGTAGATTGAAGCAAATAGGTGTGCAAAAATTTATTTTACATGATTTATATACTAAATTTATTTACTTCCATTTTTGTAAAAACTTAATTGAACTTTTGTAAATTATTTGTGCAAATCATTTTTGTACTAAATTTATTTACTATGATCTTTGGTGGACATTGGTAGCGTTGTTTCATTAGTGAAATATTTTCTATCCTTTATTGTATGTTTGTGGAACTTATATTATATAATTTTGTAATATAATTTACATTTTTTTAAAATGTAAATATTATATAATTCTATGATGAAATTATGATTTGGACTTATTTTCTCTGGTGGGCTTTTTTTGGAATTTTCTAATTGGTACTCGTGTGCTATTTTGATAGGTAGTACTCGATTTTTGTGTCCATCTAATACAACATGATATTCGTGACGTTCTTTGCACGATTAGATTTTTGTTGTTTATTTTGTTTTATGTTACCTCTATTCTTTTGTAGATTGTAGCAAATAGGTGTGCCAAAAATTATTTTACATGATTTATATGCTAAATTTATTTACTTCCATTTTTGTAAAAACTTAATTGAAATTTTGTAAATTATTTGTGCAAATCATTTTTGTATCTGCAAGATAGATGAAGTTCTTGGTTGTAATAGGTTTGTTAATGAATTATGTCTCTATAATTGTTTTAGATGAAATTATGGTTTAAACTTATTTTCTCTAGGTGACCTTGTGTAACATCCCAAATCAGGGTTTGTATTTCAAATGTATGAAAATGAGAAGAATTTAAAACTTTTGAGCATGATTTGACTTTTTGGAGCATTTGCAAGGTTTGTTGCTTTTGA
Organism: Ampelocalamus luodianensis; assembly: GCA_036346255.1. Taxonomy (NCBI): domain Eukaryota; kingdom Viridiplantae; phylum Streptophyta; class Magnoliopsida; order Poales; family Poaceae; genus Ampelocalamus; species Ampelocalamus luodianensis. The sequence goes on along the minus strand of CM070625.1, from coordinate 47,023,099 downwards.
AATTTTTGAAATCAATTAGGACATACAACTCAAATCATAACTCCAATAGAAAACAGAAACAAAAATTTGTGATCATCCTTTGAAAATATTTTTCCTTTCATCTAGATCATCCTAGTAACCTCTCTGAAAAATCTCATAATTTTTAGATTTTATTTGCTATTTCAAAAGAGCAAGTCAAACCAGTTTGAAGTCTGGTCAAACCCCTAGGGCAGCAGCTTGTGAATTTAATAGGGAATACTTCATTGCATGAAAATTCCTAGAAATATTACACAAGGTTCTTCTCTGATCTATAAAGCTTCTATAAAAATTTGAGAATTTTTGGAGCTTCGGAGCTACCTCCAAAAATTCCCTATCTCTTCAGCCTTATAAAGCAAAACCTGAAAATCACTGTTCCTTGGGCCCGAACCCAACTCCGACCGAGCCCCACGCAACCTGACTCGGTCTAACCCACTAACCGCACCGACACATGCAGCCGTTCACCAAGTTTCAAAACGTCTCGCACGTTATCGACCGTTGGATCTCGATCCAACGGCCCGCCTCGATTTCTTTCCGCGCGATCGCGCTGCCGTCTTAGTCGCGCGCGCGTGGCCCACTGCCGAGGCCTTCTTCTTCCTCCTGTTGGCGCAACAGAGCGCGCTCGCCACGTCACGGTCGAGCTCTGCCCCGCGCGAGTTCACGCCGTCAATCCACCGCCCGCTCCAACCACTCCTGGGGCTTCGCCAGTTCATGCCGCCTCCGCTCCGTCTGCAACCCGAGGATAATACCCCCTCTCTCGCCCGGTAGAGGTCATTCCTCCTCTCGGTGGCTGAGGAGGGAGGTGCTCGTTTGAGCTTGGCTCTCGGGTAAGCTTCCTTCGCGTAGTTCTCTCTTCTTCCTCTTCCTTCACCGCTCCTTTGTGCGCCGGTTTGAGCCTTTGTCTTCTTGTGTAGCTCGAGGAGGCGTGGCATGCTCCCTGCTGCTCCAGAGCACGCACCCGAAGCCGCTGCCGTGCCATCTTCGCTTCCGGTGAGATTCTTGCTAGTTTAAGTGCGTCACCGTGCGTCTTGTAGCATAAGGAAGATTTCCCCTCAACCAATTTTAGCTTCCCATCGCAGGAATCATCAGAATCAAACTTTTCCCCATTTTTGGCCGCTGGAGCCCCCTTCTTCTCCGACGACAGTAAGGTGAGCCCCTGTCAAATCCCCCTCTCTTACACCGTCTCGAGGCACCTATGATGCATCCTCCATCACCCATTCTCTCCCTCTGTCCTCAGGTTGAGCTCTCCTCGGTGAAGCCATTGTCGCCGCCTCAGTTCTCGTCACCGGCTCGACTCCGGCAACTCCTCCACCTCCGGGTCATCCCGGTAAGGTCCCTGACCCTTGTTGTTGCTTATGCTCACGCTAGATCGGGCGATGCGTTGTCGCATCGCCGTTTTTGTTTTCCTGTACTTGACACTCCGCTTCACCTCGTCACGCCGCCGCGTCGGGTCACCTCCGACCTCGCCGCCGGTGCCGCCGGCTGCGCAATAGCGTGCTAGTTCCATTTTAGTACTTGGCCGCCGCCGTCGAGCCCTCCTTCGCCGGCGATGCGCCGGCAAATCTCACGGCCGCAGCGGCTCCCACGTGGCGCGTTCCGACCGCCACTGTAGCAGAGATGATTAGGAGTTAAGGGCGATGATTAGTAATAAATGACGTATCTTTGTCGGCAAACAAATGATTAGCAAACCCCCCTTCTATCTCACTTACTTGTGGGCCATGGTGCACAGTAAACAACCCAATAAGCCATGCACCCGTGGACCAAGCTCATGGCTTTCGGTCCATGCACTATGCATGTGAACCATGTCAATGGCATGCGGGTCCCACCTGTAAGAATGGTTTTCCTTTAGGATTTTAATTGAAATAGAAAATAGCACTGTTCATTGGCCCCACTGGTCAGTGAGTTGGGCTAGGTTGAGCTGGGTATAAAAAGTATTGAATTTTTTTATGATTTTCCGAAATGCTTTATTTATGTACTCTCAATTGGTTAAACTTCAAAATGGCAAAATTAAATCATTTTAGCTCCAAAATTGATGATTCAAATTTTGTGAGTTTCATTTTTAAATTTACTTTAATATAAAATTAGATTGAATCATGTTGCTGTTCCAGAAAATGTTTGTTAATAGAATAACTTGTAAAATTAGTTTTGAACATGTTACTGTTTTGAAGGAATTGCAAAAATAATTAACTTGTGCTCTTTTTCATGTCTTTGGAAATTCATAAAAGTTGCATAATAGCTCCAAATGAGGAGAATCCAATTGGGTTGTTCATCTTACAAGGTGCTTGATTTGCCATAAAAATTTCAACTGCACCACCTTTCTAGAAATTTATGCCAAATAATTTAATTATGATGAATAGTAAGAGATTGCATTTTTCAAGCTAAGCAGAATTGTTTTGATCATAACTTTTGCATAGAACATCCAAATCAATTAGTTCTTTTTTATAAATTCATTATAAATCATGCTCTTACTGCTGTAAAATTTTCAGAGCATTTGGAGAAAGTTGGCTGTTGAGTCTTTTCGGTTTTTCTTCGTTCTTATCGGTACTTTTTCGCTTTTTCGTTAGGTGCCGACGAGTGCGTTGATCTCGAAAGCGTCCCTCTGCAGCAAACTGAGAAAATCCAGCAAGGCAAGCAGTTTGATCATGTTAACCCTATTATTTTCAAGTCTAATATATTATTTTCAACTTGTATGTATGCATTACTTATTTTGTTGTTAAATTGATTAGTTAATCCTTTAGATACATAATCTGTAGGTAAATGATTATCCTCTACTACCTGAGCCTAGGTTATTTGCTGTGATTAGAGTTCGTTTGATTGGCTTTTGTCACTTAGTAGGTTACGGGTTCAAATTGCTTAGCCATGCTTAGTTATCGGTAGTTTTGGGCGATCATCGACTTAGTCGATGATCTTGATCATACTAATGTTAATATTATTCCATTATGTCCAGCCCTTGTGTTTTGCTAATTTGCAAATCAAAAACTGAAAATAAAAACTATATCTTGACTTGGGCACGATGGTATGTTGGTGTGATCTGTTGGGCGTGATTGGAATGGTGCCTAAGTCCCCAAGGACCGAGTTACTTGTGTCACTAAGCCAAGCGCTTATTGCGTGCTAACCACACGGGAGGGATATGGGACCTCTCCTGACTAAGTACTTTGGGAGGTGTTAATTCGGGGTCGCAGGTGGTTAAAACTGTTTTTATAAGGGGAAAAGCACCCGCAGTTGCTTCGGCTGGGCCGGTGCACCCTACCCTTTAGGTTGTCGCGACTCTTAATTAGCATCATTCATTGGAAATCTCTCGTTAGACTTAGCCGTGCCTGCATACCCAAGGAAGTATGCTAACCATGGCTGGTGGAAAGGCAGTCTATCGTGTGGGTACATTGGTACACCCCTGCAGGGTTAAAACTATTCGAATAGCCTCGTCCTAGGTTATGGACATTGATTGGTAAGGTCGTGCAAGAACTAGACTACAACCTTTTAAAAACTTAAAATTTGACATGGGTGGTTTGAATGGGTAATTCATGCTATTGTTGTGGTGACTATGGGATAGTCACTTCCAGGATGTTGTTGTCATCTATCTATTGTTATTATGATATTCTTGCTGCTATTTGAATAATAAAAATAAATTGCAAACTTGCTTTTAAATGTATTACATTATTGCAAATAAAATTTGCTTTGTGCTAAAATGAGCCATACAGCCTCCACTCAAAAGAGCTTGCATGTAGTATATGTATAGGTCTGTTAGTCTACACATCAGTCTTGCGAGTACATTATTGTACTCATTTGCTTTGCTTAATGTTAATTGTTGCAGAGGAAGAAGGTGAGCCTCAAGGGCCTCACTTTTGTGAGATGTGCGGTTTTTGGGACGACTAGCTTGGCAGTCCGGTTGGTTGCCTTGTGGGTTTGAGGCACACTAATTGGCTTTTGTTTATCGCCATCTTATGGCACTTTTGCTTCCGCTGTTTACTTAGATATTTGTATGACATTTGGTCGGTCGGCCCCTCTTTTGTAATAACTCTATATTATGTTTGTCTTCTAGTTTGTCGCTTGCTTCGATTCTATGTGAATGAATGGAATTGATGCATGATTTTGTAACGGGGTGTGCATACTGCATTTCTGGGAAGTATACATATCTCGAGGCTTGGTTTATTTGATTTGTGGTGCTAGGGTCATTGGAAGACTAAGCATTACAAGCCAATAAATCGGGGTCCTCACAAAGTTGGTATCAGAGCCATTCCGACCGTAGTAACCCAAGCTTGGTCGTCTTTAGGGTATTTTGGAAACCTTATTTTCAAAGTATCAACTGTTTTATGAAAGCTTAAGTAAATTCTCATATTTTACTCCTTACCTATCTTAGCTTTCTTGTCTCATCTTGCTCTAGTTTGAGTTTTAAAAATTGTTTTCCTCTCATCTTCTTCTAAAAGGTAGTTGCTTATCGGTTAAATTGGTTTTGGGAGAACCATGAGAGTTATAACCTAAAGTGTTGGCTGTCTTTTGGTGGAAAATAGAAGCTTCTGGAGTGAAAGATTTCGGCTAGGAGCTTGAAGAAGAAAATCTGGACAGCTAGCTAGTAGTTAGTGTATAGAACTGAAAATGAGAGGTTAATCCAACTAAAACTTGTGGGAATAAAAGGGTAAAGTGTGATATGGGTTAGCTAAGTGTCTAACCTTTCTTTAGGTGGTTTTGCCTTGATTTTAGCTGTGTTGATGTAACATCCCCATTTTCAACTTGTGTTTCAAATGTAAGAAAATGAGTATAAATTAAAACTTTTCTTACATCTTGTAATTCTAGTATGTTTTGGAAAATTCTTGTAATAAGAATTATGGAAATACAAGCCACGAGTCATTTTGACCTTAAACTTTGCCTTTCCAAAAACCCTCTTGTCCAATCTTGTGATCTTTCTCTGCAAATATTTTTCCTAAGTCCTAGGGTTGATGTGGGACCCCTCTGACAAATTTTACAATTTTTAGAAATTGTTGGAATATTTTTAAGGGTCAGTCAAACTTGTTTGACCTGTAGTCAAACCCTAGCTCAGCACATTGTATAATTTTTGGAGGAAAATGTACAGCACAAAAACCTCTGAAAATTTTATGCAATGTCAATATCTAAGTTAGCAAGCTCCTGTAAAAATTTCAGAATTTTTGGAGTTAGTTTGCTACCTCAAATAAATCCCCAAGTCTCATCTTTTAATTTTAATCTCAAACTGAGATTCACTGTTCCTCGGGTGCGCACCAGAGTCTGGCTCGTGCCAACTGGCTCGGTCAAACCAACTAAAAGCACCAGCCCGAGCCCGTGCAACCTCGCCGGCCCCCGCAGCTCTTGGATCTCAATCCAACCGCCTAGACCACCTCAAGTCCTTTTTGCAAAGACAACCCTCGAGGACCTCCCCTAGGACCTCTTTTGCATCTTTTGCAAAGACCACCCTGGGGCGTCCTCCTCAGACCTCCTCGACCACCCCTAGCACTTGGGTGATCGTGGGCCGCCCATCTTCAGATCTGTGGCTCAGACCTCCCCTAAGTGTTAGGACCTCCAATCCTTATTTAAAATCTGAGCCCTTAGATTCTCATCCAACCGTTCAGACCTCCCTAGTGGGAGCTGAGTGCGAATTTCAGCTGTTACACTTGTTGACCAGTCCTCCCTGGTTCTCTCACTGACTGGTGGGCTTGGTCATTATCAAATTTTGTGCGTATGGCAGTAGAGAGCAGTGCCTTGTCAACTCTAGGGCTGACAAACGGCTATGTGCTGCCAACATTAATTGTGTGGCGGCCCTTTTGCTCAAAAGTCCCTCTGTCACCTACTCCCATCATTTCGAGTGTACCCTAGCTCAGTGCACTAGGTGGCATTGCAATTGTTTCCTTTTGGCTCCCTGGCTATATATGAGCTCCCAGCTTTCTCTCTAAGTTTCTTTAGACACTCCTCTACAACCCTAGCGCCTCTCAGTGCTTTTGTGCTCAAAACATCCGAGAGTCTTTGCCACCATTGCTGAACTTTGGAGCTCTCCGGCGACCTTCGAGCTCCAGTGGTTCAATATTGCAATATTGGCTGTCACTTTGTCATCTTGGTCACCTCAAGTCTCCCTAACTTGTTTTGTTTAACCTTCACAGAGGTTGACAATTGGGGAGCTTGCTTTTCGTGGCCGGGAGTGTCGTCTTCCTCATCTTCGGCGAGCACCATCGTCACCGGAGCTCTTGTGGCCACCCCTAGCCCTCCTTCGTTCCCTGGTGAGTACCTTAGTATTGGAAACCCGGTTCTTTTAGATCTGGCTAGTTTTTCGTTTTGGCCGTATTTTGCCTCCGGCGGCCATCTCCGGCTAGCCGCCGGTAGGAGCTGTTTGTGGTGTAGCTTTTGGCACCTTTAGGTTCCCCTCACTATTTAGAACTCGACCGTGCCTTTGGTTCTCGCCGGCGAGGCCCCCGTCGCCGGCGGTGAGCTAAAAACCGAACTCATGTTTTTGCCGTGCCTTACTCGGACAAGTGCTGTAGCCTAATGATTAGCATTTAAGTTGTCCTAGGGCCCAATCATTAGTGTTTAATGCTGTTCTTGTCGGCAAGCCGTGGGTGTCATTAAGTCCCGGACCTCCTAGGCTCAATCTAGACCGTTAATGATCTCCTAGCGTTAGCCCTTGGCCTTTAGATCTTCGTGTATAAAGTCTTTAAGTTCCAGGACCTCCCCGCTGAAATCCTGGCCATTAAAGACCTCCGTAGGTTAAATCCCAGCCTTTAGGATCACCCTCCGCCTTGGGGTCCTCTTTGCAAAAGACCGCATTAGGGTCCTCCTTGCAAAAGACCGCATTAGATCTGAACCGTTAGGACCTCCTCGGTGAGATCCTAGCCATCCAGACCTCCCTCCGCTCAGATCTGGACTGTTCAGGACCTCCTCGCGGAGATCTGAACCGTCCAGACCTCTCTCTGTTAAACACCTGTCTCATAGGACCTCCCCGCGAAGATCATGGCCATCCATGACCTCCTCGGTGAGATCCTAGCCGTCCCGACCTCCCTCGTTTTCATCTTAGCCGTTCACGACCTCCCCCTGGATATCGTGACCGTCTAGGACCTTCTCCATTAGATCCGTAGCTTTAGGACCTCCCCGTCAGCTTCGGACCGTTAGATTTAGATCTAATGGGCTAGACCTCCTTAGTAGATCTTAGCCGTCAAAGACCTCCCTCCTTCAGATCTCACCGTCTAGACCTCCTCTCTTAGACCTCCACCTTAAGGACCTCCTGTTGGATCTGGGCCATCAAGTCTGGATCTAACGGCTAAGACCTCTCCTAGGCGCGATGAGGTCTTGGCGCCCAAGTGCTCGTGGTGGAGTTCGCACCTGTGCTCGTGTGCCGGGTGATTCTTGATCAACGGCCCACGACCTCCCCCAGTTTGAGTCAGTTTTCCAAATTAAGTCCCGAGAGTTTTTATTTGCACTTTATTAATTGTTTTAAACTTCAAAAATGCATATCTTTTTCTCTGTAGCTCCAAATTTAATAAACTAAAGTTCTATAAATGCATCTGTTAAAGTACTTTAGCATAGTATACGTTTTAAAGTAGTCTTTATTTCCGAAATTGATCATACCTGAGATTTATAACTTAGGAAAATCATAACTAAATCATTTTAACTCTAATTGAGGTGAGACCACTTGTGTTAGCCTTAAGATGTCAGTAACTACCTACCATAAAAATTTCAGCTACACCACCTTTCTAGAAATTTTTACCAAATAATTTAATTATGTGAATAGTAACAGATTGCATTTTTTTTAGCCGAACCACATTGTTTTGAGCATAACTTTTGCATTAAGAGTCCAAATCAGTTTGTTCTTGTTTCTAAATTCATTTTAAATCTTGCTCTTGCTGCTGTAAAATTTTCAGAGCATTTGGAGCATTTTGGTTTTAGGGTCTTTTTCGTTTTCTTTGTTCTTATCGATTTTTTTCGCTCTTTCGGTAGGTTCCGACGATTGTGCCATCCTTGATAGTGATCCTCTGCAGCATAGTGAGCAACAGCAGCCAGGCAAGCAGTTTGATCATTTCCCATTTAATCCCATTACTTTTAAATTCTAATATTTTGTTTAACTTGTATGTATGCATTGCTATTTTGTTGTTAAATTGATTAGTTAATCCCTAGTTGCATAATCTGTAGGTAAATAATTATCCTCTACTACCTGAGCCTAGGTTATTTGCTGTGATTAGAGTTCGTTGGATGAGCTCTTGTCACTTAGTAGATTACGAATAAATATTGCTTAGCCATGCCTAGTTATCGGTAGTATTGGGCGATCATCGACTTAGTCGATGGTCTTGATCACACAAATATTTATATTATTCCATTATGTCCAGTCCTTGTGTTTTACTAATTTGCAAATCAAAAACTGAAAACAAAAATTATATCTTGACTTGGGCACAATGGTATGTTGGTGTGATCTGTTGGGTGTGATTGGAATGGTGCCTAAGTCCCCAAGGACCGAGTTACTTGTGTCACTAAGCCAAGCGCTTATTGCGTGCTAACCACGCGAGAGGGATATGGAACCTCTCTTGACTAAGTACTTTGGGAGGTGTTAATTATGAGCTGGTTGGTGGGTGTTTTGTGCGTGGTGTTTGGAGGGGAGCATTAGCAGACCGGTTAGGCTGTCTAATGTGTCTTTCTCCCGTGGGTTGCGGCTCTTAATTAGCATCGTCCATTGGAAAGTGTCTTGTTAGACTTAGCCGTGCCTGCATACCAAAGGAAGTATGCTAACCGTGGCTGGTGGAAAGGCGGTCTATCGTGTGGGTACATTGGTACACCCTTGCAGGGTTAAAACTATTCAAATAGCCTCGTCCTAGGTTATGAACATGCTTGGTAAGGTCGTGCAAGAACTAGACTACAACCTTTTAAAAACTTAAAACTTGACATGGGTGGTATGAAGGGGTACTTTATGCTAGTGTTGTAGTGGCTATTGGGTTAGTCACTTCCAGGATGTTGTTGTCATCTATTTTTATATTTGCCTCTCTGTTATTTGAACAATAAGAATTAATTGCAAACTTGCTTTTAAATGTATTACGCTATTGCAAATAAACCTTGCTTTATGCTGAAAATAAGTCCAGAGCCTCATCCACTTAAATAAAGCTTGCATGTAGTTAATTATAGTTCTGTTATCTCACACGTCAGTCTTGCGAGTACAAAAATAAGTTTTGTACTCATTTGCTTTGCTTAATAATATTGTTGCAGAGGAAGAAGGTGAGCCCCAAGGGCCTTACTTTTGCGAGATGTGCAGTTTCTGGGACGACTAGCTTGGCGGTCCAGTTGGTTGCCTTGTGGGTTTGAGGCACACTGATTGGCTTTTGTTTATCGCCATCTTATGGCACTTTTGCTTCCGCTATTGCTTAGCTCTTGTGTGTCTTTTGGCCGGTCGGCCTCTCTTTTGTAATAACTCTTTGTATTATGTATGTCTTTTGAATTATTTGTTGTGCTTCGGTTCTATGCCAATGAATGGAATTGATGCACGCTTTTGTAGCGAGGTGTGTATACTGCATTTCTGGAAAGTATACATATCTCGAGGCTTGGTTTATTTGATTTGTACTACTAGGACCAAGTGGATGGTTAAGCAGTACAAGCCGAATAAACCGGGGTCCTCACAGTTGAACAAAGGGTTGATTTCGGAAATTTTACCTTCCTCAACGATGGCTCGTTCTTTCAATACGGGTTGGTCGTTTCGGGAAGTTGATTTTGTGACTTAAGGTCTTATATTTATGTTGTGGTTGTTTTTGAGCCATTTTAAGTGAGTTATTGATTTCTTGCTCTCAGGTCTGTTACTAACTTATCTTAGTGAAACAGGATGGCTGGAAGAACTCGTGGCAGTCAGCCGAATGGTCAGGATGAGGAGCTCCCCCCTCCTCCGACCATGGCTGAGGTTCTCGCTCAGATCGAGCGGAACCATATGGACCAGACGCGTATTCTGGAGGTTATCGCGAGGAACACCTCCACTCCCTCCGGTGCCTCCGGATCTGGAGGTGGTGGACATCAGTCTCGTGGGGGACTCTCGGAGTTCCTCCGCACACAGCCGCCCACCTTCTCCCGGTCCGAGGATCCTCTTGACGCGGATGATTGGCTGCGTCTAGTTGAGCGAAAGCTCAACGTCGCTGAATGCCAGGAGCAGGAGAAGGCACTCTTCGCATCCCATCAGCTTGAGGGTGCAGCACTCTCATGGTGGGGAAACTTCCTCGCCATGCAGCCCGCTGGTCATGTGATCACTTGGGAAGAGTTTCACAATGCTTTCCGTCGGGCTCATGTTCCCGCCGGTCTTATGAAGCTGAAGAAGAAGGAGTTCCTTGCGCTCAAACAGGGGCACAAATCTGTGACTGAGTACCTCCATGAGTTCAATCATCTGGCGAGGTATGCTCTTGCTGAGGTGGCCACTGATAAGGCCAAGCAGGAGAAGTTTATGGAGGGCTTGTCTGAGGAGCTGCAGGACAAGCTCTCTGTTGTGGACTTTGCTGACTTCCAAACCTTGGTGGACAAGGCCATCGTCGCTGAGCACAAGGCGAGAGCGCTGGGCGAGTCCCGCAAGCGCAAGTGGGAGACCGAGCGATCTGCGCAGGCCAGCATCTCCCGTCCCCGTGTTGGGCCTGCACCAGGGGCTCGTTCTCTGGCTTCACCACCATCGAGGCCGTCTGCGCCAGTTCCTCGTCGTCCACAGGCCGTGCCCCAATCACGTGCACCTGCGACCCAGCAGGGTGGCCCCCGCAATTCGGCTGCTGGGGTCACTTGCTTCTCCTGCAACCAAAAGGGCCATTATGCAAACAATTGCCCTAAGAGGATTGGAGCAGCCCCTCGTCCTAATAGAGGATGCGGGCAAGGAGGTGGTCCTTCCGAGGATCAGAAGATTGTCCCCGCTGCCCAAGGCGTGGGAAGTGGTCGAGTCAACCACATCTCGGCTGAGGAGGCACAGGAGGCGCCCGACGTTGTGTTGGGTACGCTTCTTATCAATTCTCATCCTACTGCAGTATTATTCGATTCAGGAGCTTCGCATTCTTTTATTTCGAGATCATTTGCTGCTGCTAGTAATCTTCACTTTGTTCTTTTGGGGGTTCCGTTGCTTATTCGCTCTCCGGATTCGGAAATGAGAGCTAATCAAGAATGCTAGGATGTTCCTATTGAAGTCGAAGGAGTGGGATTCTTGGCGAATCTCATCCTACTCAACTCAGCAAGCTTGGATGTGATTCTTGGTATGGATTGGTTGTCCCAACACTTGGGGCAAATCGATTGTGCTAGGAAGATTGTCTACCTCACCAGCCCCTCTAGCTCACAGGTTGGGTTTTCACCGCAGTTGCGAGGGCCACATCTTTGTGCTCTTGAAGCAAGGCCAGTCTTGGAGATTCAGGATGTTCCCACAGTATGTGACTTTGTGGATGTCTTTCCTGAAGATTTGCCTGGGATGCCTCTAGTTCGAGACCGGGAGTTCGTCATCGAGTTGCTACCCGGTACCGCTCCAATTTCGAAGGCGCCTTATCGGATGCCTCCTAATGAGTTGGAGGAGCTGAAGAAGCAACTAGGTGAGCTTCGAGCGAAGGGTTTTATCCGTCCTAGCTCATCTCCCTGGGGTTGCCCTGTGATCTTTGTGAAGAAGAAGGACAAGACCTTGCGCATGTGTGTTGATTACCGTCCGCTTAATGAAGTGACGGTGAAGAACAAGTATCTTTTACCCCGCATCGACGATCTTTTTGACCAGTTGCCTGGAGCTCGGGTATTCTCCAAGATTGACTTGAGGTTGGGGTATCATCAAGTCAGAATTAGGTCTGAGGATATTCCGAAGATGGCTTTCACTACTCGTTATGGTCTGTACGAGTTCACCGTCATGTCTTTTGGCTTGACCAATGCTCCTGCTTTATTCATGAACCTTATGAACTCAGTATTCATGGAGTATCTGGATAAGTTTGTTGTGGTATTTATTGATGATATTCTTATCTACTCTAAGAGTGAAGAAGAGCATGCTGAGCATTTGAAGCTTGTATTGGGGAAGCTGCGTGAGCACCAGCTGTATGCGAAGTTTAGCAAGTGCAAGTTCTGGTTGAAGTGGCATTCTTGGGCCATGTCCTTTCAGCAGGAGACTTAGCTGTGGATCCTAGCAAGGTCAACGTTGTGCTATCTTTGGGGTCAGCCCAAGTCAATCACCGATGTGCGAAGTTTTCTCGGCTTGGCGGGCTACTACCGTCGCTTTATCGAGAACTTCTCTAAGATCACAAAGCCGATGACGGAATTGCTCAAGAAGGACAAGAAATTTGTGTGGTCCTCTGCTTGTGATGAGAGTTTTCAGGAACTCAAGAAGCGTTTGACTTCAGCCCCAGTGCTTGTTCTTCCCGATGTCCACAAGAGTTTTGATATCTTTTGCTATGCCTCTCGTCAGGGACTCGGTTGTGTGCTTATGCAGGAAGGCAAGGTTGTGGCCTATGCATCAAGATAGTTGAGGCCTCATGAACTCAACTATCCTACCCATGACTTGGAGTTAGCTGTAGTGGTTCATGCACTCAAGATTTGGTGCGCATTACTTGACCGGTAACCGTTGTGAAGTGTATTCGGATCACAAGAGCTTGAAGTATTTGTTCACCCAACCAGATCTGAACCTCAGGCAAAGAAGATGGTTGGAATTGATCAAGGATTATGATATGAGTATTCAGTACCATTCAGGCAAGGCCAATGTCGTTGCAGATGCACTTAGTCGGAAGGTGTATTGCAATGTTTTGATGCTCCAAGAGCAGCAGTCGGCCCTTCTTGAAGAATTTCAGTGGCTCAATTTGGGTTTGATTAAGCATGGTTCTCTTGCTACCTTGGTTGTGTAACCGACCTTGGTGGATCGTGTCAAAGTCGCGCAGCAATCAGATGTTGGTGTGAGTCAAATCAAGCAAAACATCAAGAATGGGACAGCCAAGTGTTTCTCAGAAGATGAGCATGGTGTTGTGTAGTTTGGACAGCGCCTTGTGGTTCCAAAGGACTTGAAATTGCGGGATTTGATTCTCCACGAAGCCCACGATTCTCCCTTATCCATCCATCCTGGGACCACAAAGATGTATCAAGATCTCCGACAGAGATTTTGGTGGACCCGAATGAAGAGGGAGATCGCAAGGTATGTTGCCGAGTGCGACGTGTGTCGTCGTGTCAAGGCCAAGCATGAGCGTCCAGCCGGACTTCTTCAGCCTTTGCCAATTTCGGAGTGGAAGTAGGATTCGATCGGGATGGACTTCATCACTGGTCTACCCCGGTCTCCAAAGAAGAATGATGCCATCTGGGTTGTCATCGATCGATTAACTAAAGTGGCTCATTTCCTTCCTGTTAAGACGGATCTTCGGGTAGGTCTTCTGGCAGATCTCTACATAGCCCGCATCGTGAGTTTGCATGGTGTGCCAAGGACGATTGTGTCGGATCGTGGTTCACTGTTCACTTCTCGATTTTGGCATAGCTTGCAAGAGGCTATGGGAACTCGCCTTTCCTTCAGCTCAGCCTATCATCCCCAAACTGATGGTCAGACAGAACGGGTCAACCAAGTGTTGGAAGACATGCTCCGTGCTTGTGTTCTTTCCTATGGGAAGGATTGGGAGAAGTGCCTGCCGTTTGCCAAATTCTCCTACAACAACAGTTTCCAAGCCAGTCTTGGTATGGCACCTTTCGAGGCCTTGTATGGAAGAAAGTGTAGAACCCATTGAACTGGTCAGAGACTGGTGAGAGGCAGTTCTTCGGCCCAGATTTGATCAATGAGGCCAAAAGCCAGGTTCAGCTGATTCGCAAGCACTTGTGCACGGCCGAGTCCAGGCAAAGAAGCTATGCGGATCGTCGTCGCCGTGAGTTGAGTTTTTAGCCCAATAACTTTGTGTACCTCAAAGTCTCACCTTTCAAGGGCCATCAGCGCTTCGACATCAATAGCAAGTTGGCTCCTCGATATGTTAGGCCCTATCGCATCATCGAGAGAGTGGGAGCTATTGCTTACAGGCTAGAGTTGCCAGCTACACTTGAGGGGGTACATGATGTGTTCCATGTGTTCCAGTTAAAGAAGTGCCTCCGTGTTCCGACTAAGGAAACTCCGTTGGAAAATCTCGATGTGCAAGAAGATTTGACCTACCGCGAGCATCCTGTTCGTATTCTTGAAGAATCTGAACGAAGAACAAGAAATCGTGCCATCAAATTTCTTAAGGTTTAGTGGTCGAATTACTCCGAGGATGAGGCAACTTGGGAGCGGGAAGATCGCCTGTGTGCAGACTACCCTTCCTTCTTTTTCGAGTGAACGGAATCTCGGGACGAGATTCTTGTAAGGGCGGGAGATTTTGTAACATCCCAAATCAGGGTTTGTATTTTAAATGTATGAAAATGAGAAGAATTTAAACTTTTGACCATGATTTGACTTTTTGGAGCACTTGCATGGTTTGTTGCTTTTGAAATTTTTTAAATCAATTAGAACATACAACTCAAATCATAACTCCAAAAGAAAACAGAAACAAAAATTTGTGATCATCCTTTGGAAATATTTTTCCTATCATCTAGATCATCCTAGTAACCTCTCTGAAAAATCTCATAATTTTTAGATTTTATTTGCTATTTCAAAAGAGCAAGTCAAACCAGTTTGAACTCTGGTCAAACCCCTAGGGCAGCAGCTTGTGAATTTTCTAGGGAACAATGCATTGCATGAAAATTCCTAGAAAAATTACACAAGATTGTTCTCTGATCTATAAAGCTTCTATACAAATTTCAGAATTTTTGGAGCTTCGGAGCTACCCCAAAAATTCCCTATCTCCTCAGCCTTATAAAGTAAAACCTGAAAATCACTTTTCCTTGGGCCCGAACCCAACTCCGACCGAGCCCCACGCAACCTGACTCGGTCTAACCCACTAACCGCACCGACACATGTAGCCGTTCAATCGCGCGTCAACGCTCACGATCGCGTACCGCTTCACCAAGTTTCAAAACGTCTCGCACGTTATCGACCGTTGGATCTCAATCCAACGGCCCGCCTCGATTTCTTTCCGCGCGATCGCGCGCTCGTGCTGAGTCGCCGCCAGCCGTGGTCCACCTGTCAGGGCCTTCTTCCTCCTCCCTTTTGCGCAACAGAGCGTGCTCGCCACGTCGCGGTCGAGCTCTGCCCCGCGCGAGTTCACACCGTCAATCCACCGCCTACTCCGACCACTCCTAGGGCTTCACCAGTTCACGTCGCCTTCGCTCCGTCTGCAACCCGAGGATAATACCCCCTCTCTCGCCCGGTAGAGGTCATTCCTCCTCTCGGTGGCTGAGGAGGGAGGCGCTCGTTTGAGCTTGGCTCTCGGGTAAGCTTCCTTCGCGTAGTTCCCTCTTCTTCCTCTTCCTTCACCGCTCCTTTGTGCGCCGGTTTGAGCCTTTGTCTTCTTGTGTAGCTCGAGGAGGCGTGGCACGCTCCCTACTGCTCCAGAGCACGCTCCCGAAGCCGCCGCCATGCCATATTCGCTTTTGGTGAGATTCTTGCTAGTTTAAGTGCGTCACCGTGCGTCTTGTAGCATAAGGAAGATTTCCCCTCAACCAATTTTAGCTTCCCATCGCAGGAATCATCGGAATCAAACTTTTCCCCATTTTTGGCCGCTAGAGCCCCCTTCTTCTCCGACGACGGTACGGTGAGCCCCTGTCAAATCCCCCTCTCTTACACCGTCTCGAGGCACCTATGATGCATCTTCCATCACCCATTCTCTCCCTCTGTCCTCAGGTTGAGCTCTCCTTAGTGAAGCCATCGTCGCCGCCTCGGTTCTCGTCACCGGCTCGACTCCGGCAACCCCTCCACCTCCGGGTCATCCCGGTAGGGTCCCTAACTCTTGTTGTTGCTTATGCTCACGCTAGATCAGGCGATGCGTTGTCGCATCGCCGTTTTCGTTTTCCCGTACTTGACACTCCGCTTCACCTCGTCGCGCCGCCGCGTCGGGTCACCTCTGACCTCGCCGCCGGGTGCGTAATAGCATGCTAGTTCCATTTTAGTGCTTGGCCGCCGCCGTCGAGCCCTCCTTCGCCGGCGATGCGCCGGCAAATCTCGCGACAGCGGCTCCCGTGTGGCGCGTTCCGACCGGCACTGTAGCAGAGATGATTAGGAGTTAATGGCGATGATTAGTAATAAATGACGTATCTTTGTGGGCAAACAAATGATTAGCAAACCCCCCCTTCTGTCTCACTTGCTTGTGGGCTGTGGTGCACAGTAAACAACCCAATAAGCCATGCACCCGTGGACCAAGTAAATGGCTTTCGGTCCATGCACTATGCATGTGGACCGTGTCAATGGCACGCGGGTCCCACCTGTAAGAATAGTTTTCCTTTAGGATTTTAATTGAAATAGAAAATAGCACTGTTCATTGGCCCCACTGGTCAGTGAGTTGGGCTAGGTTGAGCTGGGTATAAAAAGTATTGAATGTTTTTATGATTTTCCGAAATGCTTTATTTATGTACTGTTAATTAGTTAAATTTCAAAATGGCATAATTAAATCATTTTTGCTCCAAAATTGATGATTCAAATTTTGTTAGTTTCATTTTTAAATTTAATTTAATATAAAATTAGATTGAATCATGTTGTTGTTCCAGAAAATATTTATTAATAGAATAACTTTAGGTTTAGATTTATTTTGCACTAAAAATTGTTTTAACTTAAAAAATGCATAAGTATTTCTCTGTAACTGCAAATTGAGTGAATCTAATTTTGTTGGCTTCCTATAATAATGAGTTTTATTGCAAAATTGGTTTTGAACATGTTACTATTTTTGAAGGAATTGCAAAAATAATTAACTTGTGCTCTTTTTCATGTCTTTGAAAATTCATAAAAGTTGCATCATAGCTCCAAATGCGGTGAATCCAATTGGGTTGTTCATATTATGAGGTGTTTGATTTCCCATAAAAATTTCATCTGCACCACCGTTATAAAAATTTATGCCAAACAATTTAATTATGATGAATAGTAAGAGATTGTATTTTTCAAGCTGAGCAGAATTGTTTTGATCATAACTTTTGCATAGAACATCCAAATCAATTAGTTATTTTTTCTAAATTCATTATAAATCACGCTCTTACTTCTGTAAAATTTTCATAGCATTTGGAGAAAGTTGGCTGTTGAGTCTTTTCGGTTTTTCTTCGTTCTTATCGGTTCTTTTTCGCTTTTTCGTTAGGTGCCGACGAGTGCGTTGATCTCGAAAGTGTCCCTCTATAGAAAACTGAGCAAATCTAGCAAGGCAAGCAGTTTGATCATGTTAATCCTATTATTTTCAAGTCTAATATATTATTTTCAACTTGTATGTATGCATTGCTTATTTTGTTGTTAAATTGATTAGTTAATCCTTTAGATGCATAATCTGTAGGTAAATGATTATCCTCTACTACCTGAGCCTAGATTATTTGCTGTGATTAGAGTTCGTTGGATGGGCTCTTGTCACTTAGTAGGTTACGGGTTCAAATTGTTTAGCCATGTTTAGTTATCGGTAGTTTTGGGCGATCATCGACTTAGTCGATGATCTTGATCACACTAATGTTAATATTATTCCATTATGTCTAGCCCTTGTGTTTTACTAATTTGCAAATCAAAAACTGAAAATAAAAACTATATCTTGACTTGGGCACGATGGTATGTTGGTGTGATCTGTTGGGCGTGATTGGAATGGTGCCTAAGTCCCCAAGGACCGAGTTACTTGTGTCACTAAGCCAAACGCTTATTGTGTGCTAACCACACAGGAGGGATATGAGACCTCTCTTGACTAAGTACTTTGGGAGGTGTTAATTCGGGGTCGCAGGTGGTTAAAACTGTTTCTATAAGAGGAAGAGCACCCGCAGTTGCTTCGGCTGGACCAGTGCGCCCTACGCTTTAGGTTATCGCGACTCTTAATTAACATCATTCATTGGAAATCTCTCGTTAGACTTAGTCGTGCCTGCATACCCAAGGAAGTATGCTAACCGTGGCTGGTGGAAAGGTAGTCTATCGTGTGGGTACATTGGTACACCCCTACAGGGTTAAAACTATTCGAATAGCTTCGTCCTAGGTTATGGACATTGCTTAGTAAAGTCGTGCAAGAACTAGACTACAACCTTTTAAAAACTTAAAATTTGACATGGGTGGTATGAATGGGTAATTCATGTTATTGTTGTGGTGACTATGGGATAGTCACTTCCAGGATGTTGTTGTCATCTATGTATTGTTATTATGATATTCTTGTTGCTATTTGAACAATAAAAATGAATTGCAAACTTGCTTTTAAATGTATTACATTATTGCAAATAAAATTTGCTTTGTGCTAAAATGAGCCATACAGCCTCCACTCAAAAGAGCTTGCATGTAGCATATGTATAGGTCTGTTAGTCCACACGTCAGTCTTGCGAGTATATTATTGTACTCATTTGTTTTGCTTAATGTTAATTGTTGCAGAGGAAGAAGGTGAGCCCCAAGGGCCTCACTTTTGTGAGATGTGCGGTTTTTGGGACGACTAACTTGGCGGTCTGGTTGGTTGCCTTGTGGGTTTGAGGCACACTAATTGGCTTTTGTTTATCGTCATCTTATGGCACTTTTGCTTCCGCTGTTTACTTACATATTTGTATGACATTTGGCCGGTCGGCCCCTCTTTTGTAATAACTCTATATTATGTATGTCTCCTGGTTTGTCGCTTGCTTCGGTTCTATGTGAATGAATGGAATTGATGTATGATTTTGTAACGGGGTGTGTATACTGTATTTCTGGGAGGTATACATATCTCGAGGCTTGGTTTATTTGATTTGTGGTGCTAGAGTCAATGGAAGACTAAGCATTACAAGCCGAATAACCCGAGGTCCTCACACCTTGTCTTCTTTTTTTTTTCAAGATGCTTGGAGCGATTTTTTTTTTGCTCAAAAGCGTAAATCTTATAATGGTTCGAGACAAACCTGTGTACAACCTCATGTAAATTATTTGTGCAAATCATTTTTGTATCAGATTGGTTGTAGTTCACACGCCCATAGCAAGCGTTATTCATTGTACATTAATCTGTTGGCCTCGAGGCTAGAGAGCTGCAGTGTGAGCCGAGCGTGCTCTCTCTCTCTCTCTCAAAGACTGATAGAACAGCGTGGAAACTGAAACAAATCTGGTTTCTTAAGTGGGCAAAAGCATGCACATCCGTTTGCCAGGCCCAATCGTGGAAAAAAAGGAAGCACGGATCTCTGCGCTACATCTACAGCTGAAAAATTCGAGTGCCCTGGAGCAAAAAAGTACTCGATTGCTGGCTAGACACCTCCAAAGAAAGAAGGTGGCAAGGCTGTTCGGTTGGGGGAGCGGGGGATAAAAGAATTTGCAGTGAGTACTATGGTTGAGATGAATGGATGTGCTGAGGAGAAAAATAAGGATGAGTCACGCAACATTTTATCTGCTACTTCTTTTCTTCTCTGGTCAAATCGTTCAAACTGTCATGCATGCACGAACTAACTACCAAAATGGAACGCAATCCAGACAACGATCGCATTGGTATAACATGTGTTGTCGGATTTTTGATTTTTAGTGGTGATTGCGAGGAGAGAAGTTGAGGAAGAGAAATGACACGCAGGTATTTCGTCTGCAGTCAGTCGACTTGGAAGTGACAGCAATAATATGAATGAATGAATGACATGTCATGATTTTTGATATGCATGCTAAAACAAGAATTCAAAATAATTTAAATTTTTAAATGCAGTCTTTCAAACAATTCGATTTAATATTACTTATTATTATTATTTTATGCAACTTTTTAAAAAAAACTCAATTAAACTTTAAATGCAACCTTTTTAATTAATTCGATTGTATTTTTGAAAGCAATCTTTTTACATAACCCGAGAAAATTTTAAAATAGTCAAAAATTTATCAAATCGTCAAATTAAATATTAACATCCCGATTCTGAAAATCAGGGTGTACAGCTCTGGTGGGGTTGTGGCTTGCTTGCTGGTTAGCAGTGGGGGAGAAGGGCTTGTTTTGTGGGGAGCTTCAGCTGGCTCGATCTTATCCCTTTCTCCTTCACTGTTGGTTTTATTACTGAGGGAGGTAAATTGGTAAAATTTATTCTTAATTTTTTACTTTTACTCACTTTGCATTTCTGCTGGCATTACAAAATCGTTGACCAAAATTTTGATTTGACATGACTACGATCCAAACAATGTTCCTTTTATCAATATTTGGTTTTACTTGGGTTTTGGCTACGCCCAAATTTTGGCTTGGAACAGCACCTTAGTTCGCCACTTGAGGGTAGAGCTGGGCATTGGGCCGTGCCGTGCCGGCCCGGCCCAGGCCCGCCGTGCTTCGGGCCGTATCGTGCCGTGCCAACTTGGCCTGGTCACCCCGCCGTGCCGTGCCGTGCCGGCCCACCTCGCCTCCGGCCAGGCCCAGACACAGCTCAAAGCCCGTCGTGCCGGGGTCGTGCCGTGCCAGCCCAAGTCCAGCCCTAAGTAACTATAGAGCGGCGCGTGGGGAAGGAGAGGGAGTGAGAGGAAGGTGGTTAGAGGAGTGGAGGGAGGGGGCGGCCGATGGCACGGGGGGAGGGAGGGCGGCGATCGGCAGCGCATGGGGAGGGAGGTGGTTGGAGCTGGAGGGAGGGGAATCAGAGAATGTGATTAGGGATTGGGAATTTGGGAGCCGAGACTCGGGAGAAGGAGTTGGGGATGGGGTTGGGGAGCTCAAGAGGGATGTTGGGCTAGACCGGGTGGCAGAGGGGGTTATTGGTTGGGCTAGACCGGGTGGTAAAGGAGAGTTATTGGTTGGACCAGGCCGAGATGGGGGAGTGATTGAGCCAGGCCGAGAGAGGGAGGGATTGGGCTAGAACGGGAAGATTGGGCCTATTTCGTGCCGGGCCGGCCCAAACACGGCCCAACTGATCGTGTCGTGCCGTGCCGCCCAACGGGCCGCATTCTCAGGCCCAGCCCGGCCCGCAGTTCGTGCCGTGCCGGCACGGCCCACCACGTGTCGTGCCGTGTCGTGCTGCCCGTGCTTTGGGGCGGCCCGAAAAAGCACGGCCCAAGTCCCAACTCTACCTGAGGGACAACAACATCAACCTGAGCAAGGCCTATTGCATCATTGCTAGCTTCTTTGGCTTTGGCTCTATGGAAGATGTTACATTCACTAAGCGTTCGGATGATGATGTGCGCAAGACTGCGGAATTACTCAACCAACTGAGAAGATCTGATCCAAAATGTTCACGAAAACAGAGAAGGCAAGAAGCCAACTATTCGTTCTTCTGAAATCTAGCAACAACAACAAAAAAAAATCCTGTTCATCCAAAAACCAAGCAAAATAATAATCGAAGACATTTCATCCAGCAATCAGATTTCCATGTTAAGGAATAGATAACTCCGAAACTAACATTCCAAGAACAGTTTTTCATTGAACCAATAACCTGACCTTGAGGGCCACATCTCTGGAAGCCATGGCGAGGGCGTCGTCCATGGACTCGACCACACTGAGTGGGTTGTACCGGACGAGGCCACCGTCTATGGACTCGACTCGACAGGTCCATGGACCCGCCTAACCACGTCCGTCACAGCGTACAGTTGCGCCGCCGTCTCGAACGGCCTGCGCTCCCTCACGGATGACCATCCTGTTCACGATCACGTCCACCATAACAAGAACATCCTCCTCGGCCCCCACGCTGCGACTAGTGTCACCACTACTCCGCCTAACCCTAGAATGTGGACGAGCGACTCCGATTTTGATTTGGGTTTGGGACACTTGGGCTGAGTTATGGAGACTGAAGGTTACCAGATTCAAAAGAAATGTGGAGTGGCGCAAGGCGACCAGATCAGAAAGAGAAAAGATGCAGCACGAGCATCCAGCAACCGCACGCCCAGCTAACGAGAGGAGAAGATGAACTGTCAGGAAGAAGCATCCTGGCATGGCACAGGATTGGTTTCATGCCATTCGTCATGGTTATCTTGATCCTACGTCGAGGAAATTGGACATCCCGTATGAAGCACAAATATATACAACTTGCAATAGGTACAGATCGTGAGACCATGCCAAAGGCACAGATATCCCGGGCAGAAACACATTTCCATGTGGGATATAATGAAACAAAATAAACAAATAAATAGATAGCGAGTAAAATTCACGAAAGATACAATGCAAAAAATTATGAACGTGTACTGAAAATGCAATGCTTATTGAAGGATTCAATCACAATATGTTTTCTGCAATTCATAGACTTTGGATGAATTGGATGGAAACTGAAAGAAAGCACTTGCAAGTAAACACACATGAAGGTAAATTTGGCTACAGTAAACTGTACAAATTGTCACGTTTGCTGTAGGATACACTAAAATAGTAGTTTTGCTACCAGACACTCCAAAATGGTGGTTACTTTCCACGACTCACCGTCACAACCGGACTAAGGCACTTTGCCGAGTGCCTCAGGCACTAGGCAAAGGCTCCTTTACTGTAACATCCCAATTTTCAGAGTTTTAAAAAAATCTTTTAAATAGTTAGTAGGGAAAAATTCACCATTTGGATTTATTTGAATTTAATTCAAAAGCTTAATATTGGACTTTGCAAACAAAAACATTTAATATGAATAATCCCAACATGAATATTAGCCAAAACTATTTTATTTGGGTTCCTTGAGCTCAGATATATTTTCTAGATTTTTCTAGAATTTTTCTGAGTTCAATTGCTATTTTCTATTGCTTATTTGATTTTCTGGTATTTTCTAAAATAGAAAACCTATTTAAAATCTCAGAATAGTCGTGGGCCGAATCCTTCTGGCTCGGCCCATCTCCTTCCCGCTTTCCCCGGCCCATCTCCGCGCCGCAGCCCGCCTCCCTCTCTCTTCCCGCGCGCGCTCCCGGTCCCACCAGTCAGCTACACCTGCGCCTTCCCGCACGCGCCCGCGCTGAGCCGCTCCCGCTGCCTGGTGGACCCCGCTCGCCACGTCCTCATCGTCTTCACCCGGGACTCCTTCCCCGTGTCCGAGCCGGACTCTGCCGCGCCGCCGCCTTCCTCGCGGACTCTCCCTCCTCCGTGGCTATTTAAGGCCCGCGCCCGCGTCAAAATCTTCGCACCGCCTTCCGCCTCCAAAACCCTAGAGCCGCCTCTCGGATTGCGCCGCCACCAGGGAGAATCGAGCCTCTCAACCTCGGTGCCGCCGCAACCTTCTCCGCCATCTCGCACCGCCGTCGGTGAGCCTAAGCCTTCCACGTCACCGGATTCGAGGTCGCCGTGGTGTGGGCTTCACGATGCGCACCTCATCATCCTCGAGGGAGCCCCGCAGCGCCTCGCCGCCGTTCAACCGAGCCGCTCCGCCGCCAACCTCAAGCGCCGCCGCGATTTGGTCACCGCCGGTTGCATCCGACCGTGTCACCAGACTCGCGAGGGTGTGAGGAGCCCGGTGCTACCCTCCGTTGCCGCCGCCGTGGTCGGAGTCGCCGTTGTCGTGCACGTCCGACAAGAACTCGCCGGCGATGCCGCCGTGTCCTGCCAGCTCAGCAGCCGCGTCAGCCCTGCCGCCCTCGTGTCGCCGCGTGTCGCCCAGTCACCAACCCCGTCAGCAGCCGCGTGGCCAGTCCACGGGATCCCCGAACCCAAGGCTCGGTGGACTTTGTCCACCGTGAGCCGAGCCACTGACGGGTGGGACCCACCTGTCAGATCCATAATCCTCCCGTCCGAACGTCTCCGCTGACGTCAGCGTTGCGCAATAATCCGATTTTCCTTTAGGAAAATAATTCAGTAAATTCATAAAATCTGATTTTCAGCATTTTATGTAATTTCAATCTTCCAAAGCTCATAACTTTTGCATCCTAACTCCGATTGAGTCCATTCAAATTTCTAAATTTGTCTAAATTCAAGATATAGCTATCTGAGATTTTTATTTAATTTTTGGAGTTTGTTTTGCCTCTGTTATTTAATTGTTTTGTTTGTTCTCGCTTTGTTTGTGCGTAGACGTCGATACTTCGGGAGTTTTCGTCGAAGAAGGCTTCAACCAAGTTCAAGACCAGTACATAGACCTTTTCCAAGGCAAGTCATACCTTTGATCATATTGAATCCCAGTTTTCCTAAATTATATTGAGTTGAATTATTGCATTTACTTTAATTATGTATTTAAATGTTTTGGGCTAGTTATTAATCCAACTTGTTATGTACGCCTTGCCTACTTGTATATCTTGATATTTTGTCGCCCTAGATTGGTTAATTACTTAGTTGGTATTAGCATATTGCCAACATGGTGGGTTAGAACGACTAGAATTGCTTAGCCATGCTACGAGTCATCATCTCATGTGAGTGAAATTGTGAAATTGACTAAGTGACTATGGAACTGTGTGATAAAGCTGTGTGTCTTTGTGTGCTATTACTCGTGATGGCATGTGTTGCACTAAACCAACTGGGTGGTAAAAGATTTAGACTGAGGCAAGTGGTGGATACTGTGTGAACCGGTGGCTTTGTGATTGGGATTTATCTGTGTGGTTTAGTTAGAAAAACTGGAAGTCTTGCCTTGGTCAATTAAGGACTTAACTTTGTGCGTCATCAAACCGAGCTATCTTTGTCGCGACCACATGTCCGTGACAGCCTAACTTAGTAGGTTACGAATTTCAACATTGGGGTTCGGTGGATAGGTTAAGCTTTGTGACATGGGATATGTGTGAATAAGAACGTCAATGTTGAGACGAAGTTTCGAATCTGTTATGTTACGATCGGTGCTAGCTACACTAGTTGTATCGTGTGGGTAAAGTGTACAAACCTCTGCGAGTGTTAAACAATCTATTCGAATAGCGCGTCATGATCATGGACAACGCTCGGAATTTCACATGAGGGTAGTGTTCATAAAACTTTGGGTATGGGACAGCTGTGTGGCATAAGCTATGTGGCTGTGTGGATCAATCTGATTAGCTTTGTGTCTTTGTGGAAACAACTGTTAAATTAATATTGCTTATTGGTTTTAACTTATGCTTTCAATCTATTATTTGTATTCAATTGCAAATGTTGCATTTCTGCAAAATAACCACGAAGCCATTCCTTTGGAATAAGCACGCATCTATATATTGCATTACGTGGTATGATTTGCGAGTACGGTTGTGTACTCACGCTTGTTGTAAAACTTGCGTCCAAACCTACAGAAGTGGAGGAGACTTCGCCTGCCTTCGAGGAAGAGTTCGTGGAAGAAGGTTGATCGCTAGGTCATCGATCGATCGGTTGCACGTGGTATCTTGATTGGAGTTTGCCAGAGTTTATTTCGTTCATTGCGGTATTTCTTTAGTGTTAGCCCTGCGTGGCTTAATAAGTTGTAATCCCGACCTTAAGGTCAAAACTCTAAGTTGTTATTCAAACTATTCGTTTATGTTATATTTCGTTTGTGTGGATTGATATTCACCTATGTTACCACTTGTGTGCACTAGCGTGATCTGGACTAGTGCGAGAATACACGAGGGTCCGAGTGCATTTTGGGTCCCGACAGAGGTGGTATCGAGCCATCTTGTTCGTAGGTCTTGACCTTAGTTAGATCGGCCGTTTTAGAGAGTCCAAACTATTTTCTAAAGGAAAACTAACTTGCAAGAGTAACCTATTGCTTAACTCCTCTCATGTCTCTCTAGACTCATCTATTGCTAAGAATTTTCCCCTCTCTCAGTTGTTTTTAAGTTGTTATTACCCTCTCTGTCTTGTGGACAGATGCCTGCATGGACCCATGGTGAGCGTTGTGGAGGTTCGCCACCGAACTTTGGAAGCTCCTGCAGTACTTGGAGGTTTTGATCGTCCGTTGTGCCGAGGCAACAAGCTGGATGGTGGATGGACATAAGCGGGCACGATCGTAAACTTGGCGATCTACGCCGGGATGAACACCAAGGCAAGCCAGCCGCTGAACATCTCCGTCAGGAGGATCACTTGGAGTGAAGGAATACAGGAATCATCGCGCCTGGCCATGCTTCGGATCTGCCACATCTACATGCGCGAGTTGCAAGGAACCGTCTTCGCTACCACCCGGGCGACCGCTGTGGAGCTACTCGCACACTATCCATCCACGGAGGAGAAGAAGATGCCACGATGGTACACCTCGCCCGTGCGTCGTCGCCCAAGAGGAATCCATGGAGATGATGGCCGCTGATCTAGACGGTGCCTACAAGAGCCTGCACCAAGCTGAAGAGAAGATCGCCATCCTGGAAGAGATACTGGACGCCCACCACCAGGCAGACCAAGAAGAGGAAGAAGATCTAGAAGATCATGAAGAATCTGAAGAAGATCCGGAGGAAGTGGGCGAGAACGAGAGGAGCTCGTCGCGCCATCGGCGCTGTTCTGTTGCACGATTCGGGGCACGAGGATCGGTTCTGAAGATGCCAAGCACAGTTCAAGGTCTACAGCAGGCAGGAGCACAGCCGTGGTTGTGGAGGTTACCTCAGCGACTGAGTTCGCTAAGGCCTAGGTTCGCGATTGAGGCTTAGTGTGTTAAGCGCGTCGGTCTAAGCCTAGTTGTGTCGCCCTTTAGGCGTTAGATTGTGTGCTTAGGTTCGCTATTTTCTTTGAGTGTGAGTATGAGTGCAAAGGCCCTTAGGCATCTGTTGCAAGCCATACTAAGTTCTTAAGTAATAAAGTTGCTTTTGGTTCTCTCGATTGTTGTTGGGTTAAACCAATCCCCGCTTAGTTCTTAACTCACCCCATGCTTTCTACCTTATCTAACCCTGAAGCTTATGAGATGGTTACAACTTCGCCAAGCAGATTGCAAGTGGTTGGGTACCCTAGCACCCGACAAGCAATGAGCAACCGCTACAGGAGCGGTTCCGCCACAAGCACCCCAATTGACTTGCAAAACTTTGGAGCCTTCATGGCGGCCTGACTCGGTGATGAATACCATGATGACTCGGATGCAAGCCATGCACAACCGAACAATAACAACAACAATCACCAAAGACGGGCCCGGTGCTCATGGTCACCATGGACCATCCAAACTTGCGAAATTCATGAGGACTCGTCCACCAACATTTTCTCGGACATGTCTCACTGTGGAAGGCGGCGATTGGCTTCGGTGATTGAAAGGAAGTTGCTAATCACTCAATGCAGCGATCATGAAAAAGTTCTCTATGCCTCCCACCGGTTGGAGGGCATTGCGCGAAATGGTGGGAGAACCTGCGCGCTCATGAGGCACCACGAATATCACTTGGGAGGAATTCTCTGACCTTCCGCCATACCATGTACGGTAAGGAATTATTGAGCGAAGAAAGATGAATTTCGTGCCTGGAGCAAGGAAGCTTGTCGGTGTCGACTATCTCAACAAGTTCTCACAACTTGCTCGCTATCTTTGCAGAAGATGTTGCAGCAGACAAGGCTCGCGAGTCGTTTTCGAAGGGCCGAACATCGGACTTGGTCAACCTCCTTGCACATACCTTCCCGACTTTCAAGAATTGATCAATAAAGCTTTAGTCATGGAGGATAAGCGCAAGGCTGGAAGACAATCGCAAGCGAGATGATCCAGCGGGGAGGCGGCAATTCCAACAGAGAGCAGGGCGGTGCCACGCGGTTCAGCGGTTTTCTCCACGAGAACTCCGCGGGACACGCACCAACCTCGGCACCTCGTCCGCTTGCTCGAACACTCGCACCAAAGACCGATCAACGCGAATCCAACGGTCAACAAGTCGCAAGAGCCAAGGGTGTGCTATACTTGCCGTCGGCCGGGCTACTATGCCGTCGGTGTCCACAGAGGGGAACGATCACTCGATTCGTTTCAACCTTGGATCTCGCCGACTAAGACCCGACACGGGTCACCAACGAGGAACTTTCAAGCCCCAACCAGCCGGGGAGGAGGCGCGGTCCGTGGTCGAGGCCGTGTCAACCACGTCACCACGGAAGGAGCACGAGGAAGCACCGGGCGTCGTCTTGGGTAAGTTCTGGTTAATTCGATACCGCATCGGTTTTGTTTGATTACGAGCTTGCATTCTTTTGTGTGCAGGTTTTGCAACTAAGAATAAGTTGGAGGCTATACAACTTAAGCATACTTTATTAGTTCAATCGCCTGGAGCGAGCTAAGCTCTAGAGTGGGTTGTTTAGGAGCTAAGTTACTCATAGTGGAGTTGAGTTTCTAGCCAACCTAATTGTCCTAGATACCCAAACTCTAGATGTCATTCTTGGCATGGATTGGTTATCCAAGCACAAAGTGTCTTTGGATTGTGGCGAAGAGCCGTAGCGGTTGAAATCGATGGAAGGAAAGTGGAGTTTCTAGCCACATCGGTTCGTGAAGGACACTTGCTAGTAAGCGATCGAAGACCATTGCAATGGAGAGTGTACCAATAGTCGAGAATACCGGATGTGTTTCGGAAGAGTTACGGAATGCCACGGATCGTGACATCGAGTTCGTCATTGATCTAGTGCCAGGGACAGCGCCAATTTCTAAGCGACCTTATCGAATGCCAGCTGACGAGTTAGCGGAAATGAAGAAGCAGATTGAAGAACTTCTCGAGAAAGGTTTCGTAAGACCAAGTTCGTCACCGTGGGGAGCACCAGTCTTGTTCGTCAAGAAGAAAGACGGAAGCATGAGGA
This sequence comes from Ampelocalamus luodianensis, assembly GCA_036346255.1. Classification (NCBI taxonomy): domain Eukaryota; kingdom Viridiplantae; phylum Streptophyta; class Magnoliopsida; order Poales; family Poaceae; genus Ampelocalamus; species Ampelocalamus luodianensis. The sequence continues at coordinate 46,994,654 of CM070625.1, read as the reverse complement.
TGTGTATCGACTACCGTTCTCTCAACGAGGTCACTATCAAGAATAAGTATCCACTGCCCAGAATAGATGATCTGTTCGACCAGATGAAGGGAGCCGGAGTGTTCTCAAAGATCGACTTGCGATCGGGCTACCACCAGTTGAAGATCTACCCTAAGGATATACCAAAAACCGCTTTCTCGACGCGGTATGGACATTATGAGTTCTTAGTCATGTCATTTGGGCTGACAAATGCCCCAGCTTACTTCATGAATATGATGAACAAAGTTTTCATGGAATACCTGGACAAGTTTGTAGTGGTGTTCATTGACGATATCCTGGTTTATTCCAAATCAGAGGAGGAACACGCAGAACACCTGAGGTTAATTTTGGAGAAACTCAGGGAGCATCAGTTGTATGCCAAGTTCGATAAGTGTGACTTTTGGAAGAAGGAAGTGGATTTCCTTGGCCATGTGATGACCGCCAAGGAGTAGCGATTGACCCGGGAAAAGTAAAGCGGTGTTACAGGACCAGCCAAGATCAGAACCCATTCGCGATTTCTTGGGGATGGCGAGTTATTACCGCCGTTTCATCGAGGATTCTCATCGATTGCTAAGCCTCTTACGCAATTGTTGAAGAAGGAGAAAAACTTCACTGGACTCCACTGTGAGGAAAGTTTTCAAGAGTTAAAGAAGCGCTTGACCTCATTGATCTTGATTTTGCGGATATTCGCAAGGATTTGATATCTATTGTGATGCCTCGCGTCAAGGATTAGGATGTGTCCCGATGCAAGAAGGAAGAGGCGTCGCTTATGCGTCAAGACAATTGAGACCCCACGAGGAGAATTACCCTACTCATGATGCGGAATTAGTGCCGTAGTGCATGCTTTAAAGATTTAGCGTCATTACCTCATCGGTGTCATTTGTGAAGTCTACACGATCATAAGAGTCTAAAGTACATCTTTACTCGATCGGATCTGAATATGAGGCAGAGAAGATGGTTGGAATTGATCAAGGATTACAATCTTGGAATCCACTACCATCCGGAAAAGCCAGCGTAGTTCTGGGCGCTCTAAGCGTAAGAGTTACTGCAATGCTTTGGAAGTAAAGGAAAGTTTCCCAGAACTTCATGAGGAATTCCAAAAGCTAAGGCTAGAAGTTGTGTCAGAGGATTTGTAGCCAATTTGGAGATCTGACCTACCACGGAGAGGCGGTTCGTGAAGCACAACCAAAAGATCCCGTGTTGTCAGAAATCAAGATCAAAATGGCAGAAGGGAAGTTCAAAGATTTCACCAGGGGTGATCAAGATATACTCTGGATTAATGGTCGTATCTGTGTACCAGATATCGACGGTCTAAGATAGTTAATCTTGAAGGAAGCCCATGACTCAAAGTATTCAATTCACCCTGGAAGTACCAAGATGTATCAGGATGTTAAGACCAAATTTTGGTGGCCAAATTTGAAGCGAGAAGTCGCAGAGTTCGTGGCCTTGTGCGACACCTGTCAGAAAATAAAGCGAACACACGAGAGACCAGCGGGTTTCTTTGCAACCGCTGAAGATTTCGGAATGGAAGTGGGAAGAAATCGGGATGGATTTCATCACCGGTTTACCCAAGACCCAATCAGGTTATGACTCGATCAGGGTAATAGTTGATCGATTGACCAAGGTCGCACATTTTACGCGATCAAAACCACGTACTCGGGAGATCGCCTTGCGAGTTGTACATAGCCAAAATTGTCGGTTGCATGGAGTGCCCAAGAAGATAGTGTCGGTCGAGGATCTCGGTTCACCTCTCGTTTTTGGCAAAGCTTGCATGAAGCATTGGGTACCCATCTGAATTTCAGCACTGCTTATCATCCACAGACGGACGGACAGACTGAAAGAGTCAATCGAGATATTGGAGGATATCTTGAGAGCTTGCGCTCTAGCGAATGCTACCGATGGGATAAAAGTTTGCCGTATCACGAGTTCTCGTACAACAACGATTATCAAGCGATCGCAAATGTCGCCATTTGAAGCTTTGTATGGCGTGCTGCGAACCCGTTAAATTGGTCGAGACAATGAGCGTCATGCTGTTCGGGCGATATCATCAAGAGGCGAGAAGAACAAGTTGCTATGATCGGGAAAGGCTAAAAATAGCCCGTCAAGGCAAAGAGTTATGCGGATAACGCCGTCGAGATCTTAGTTTTGAACGAAGATTTTGTCTATCTTGAGTGACCCCGCTTCGAGGTGTCAAAGGTTTCATGCCAAAGGAAGCTTGCCACTAGGTATGTTGGTCCGTTCAAGATTTTGGAACGCCGTGGGAAGTTGCTTACGGTTGGAGCTACGCGATCGTTAGCGAGTGCATGATGTCTTTCATGTCTCGCGATTGAAGAAGTGTCTTCGTGTGCCAAAAGAGCAAGCCCCGTTGGAATCAATTGTTTTGAAAGAGGATCTTACCTACAAGGAGCAGCCAGTCAAGATCTTGGATGTCGCAGAGCGCCTCACGAGAAGCAAGGCGTTCGTTTTGCAAGGTCGGTGGAGCAACCACTCCAGAAGGAGAAGCGGCGTGGGAGCGTGAAGAAGAGCCGAAGCCGAGTTTCCTAACCTTTTCTCTAGCTAGCTTTGAATCTCGGGTCGAGATTCCTTTAAGAGGAGGTTTGTAACATCCCAATTTTCAGAGTTTTAAAAAAATCTTTTAAATAGTTAGTAGGGAAAAATTCACCATTTGGATTTATTTGAATTTAATTCAAAAGCTTAATATTGGACTTTGCAAACAAAAACATTTAATATGAATAATCCCAACATGAATATTAGCCAAAACTATTTTATTTGGGTTCCTTGAGCTCGATATATTTTCTAGATTTTTCTAGAATTTTCTCAGTTCAATTGCTATTTTCTATTGCTTATTTGATTTTACGGTATTTTCTAAAATAGAAAACCTATTTAAAATCTCGAGAATAGTCGTGGGCGAATCATACAGCTCGGCCCATCTCCTTCCCTTTCCCGGCCCATCTCGCGCGCGCGCCGCCTCCCTCTCTCTTCTCGCGCGCTCCGGTCCCACGATCGGCTACACTGCGCCTTCACTGCACGCGCCATGTGAGCCGCTCCATGCACAGTGGACCCGCTCGCCACGTCCTCATCGTCTTCACCGGGACTCCTTCCCGTGTCGAGCCGGACTCTGCGCGCGCCGCCGCCTTCCTCGCGGACTCTCCTCCTCAGTGGCTATTTAAGGCCCGCGCCGCGTCAAAATCTTCGCACCGCCTTCGCCTCCAAAACCCTAGAGCCGCCTCTCGGATTGCGCCGCCACAGGAGAATCGAGCCTCTCAACCTCGGTGCCGCCGCAACCTTCTCCGCCATCTCGCACCGCCGTCGGTGAGCCTAAGCCTTCCACGTCACCGGATTCGAGTCGCCGTGGTGTGGGCTTCACGATGCGCACCTCATCATCCTCGAGGGAGCCCCGCAGCGCCTCGCCGCCGTTCAACCGAGCGCTCGCCGCCAACCTCAAGCGCCGCGCGATTTGGTCACCGCGGTTGCATCCGACCGTGTCACCGGACTCGCGGGTGTGAGGAGCACAGTGCTACCCTCGTTGCCGCCGCCGTGGTCGGAGTCGCCGTTATCGTGCACGTCCGACAAGAACTTCGCCGGCGATGCCGCCGTGTCTGCCGGCTCGGCGGCGCGTCGGCCTGCCGCCCTCGTGTCGCCGCGTGTCGCCGATCACCAACCGTCGGCGGCCGCGTGGCGATCCACGGATCCCGAACCAAGGCTCGGTGGACTTTGTCCACCGTGAGCGAGCCAGCGGCGAGTGGGACCCACCGCCGATCCATAATCCTCCGTCCGACGTCTCCGGCGTCGTCGTTGCGCAATAATCCGATTTTCCTTTAGGAAAATAATTCGATAAATTCATAAAATCTGATTTTCAGCATTTTATGTAATTTCAATCTTCCAAAGCTCATAACTTTTGCATCCTAACTCCGATTGAGTCCATTCAAATTTCTAAATTTGTCTAAATTCAAGATCTAGCTATCTGAGATTTTTATTTAATTTTTGGAGTTTGTTTTGCCTCTGTTATTTAATTGTTTTGTTTGTTCTCGCTTTGTTTGTGCGTGAGCGTCGATACTTGGGAGTTTTAGTCGAAGAAGGCTTCAACCAAGTTCAAGACCAGTACATAGACCTTTTCCAAGGCAAGTCATACCTTTGATCATATTGAATCCCAGTTTTCCTAAATTATATTGAGTTGAATTATTGCATTTACTTTAATTATGTATTTAAATGTTTTGGGCTAGTTATTAATCCAACTTGTTATGTACGCCTTGCCTACTTGTATATCTTGATATTTTGTCGCCCTAGATTGGTTAATTACTTAGTTGGTATTAGCATATTGCCAACATGGTGGGTTAGAACGACTAGAATTGCTTAGCCATGCTACGAGTCATCATCTCATGTGAGTGAAATTGTGAAATTGACTAAGTGACTATGGGCTGTGTGATAAAGCTGTGTGTCTGTGTGTGCTATTACTCGTGATGGCATGTGTTGCACTAAACCAACTGGGTGGTAAAAGATTTAGGCGAGGCAAGTGGTGGATCTTGTGTGAACCGGTGGCTTTGTGATTGGGATTTATCTGTGTGGTTTAGTTAGAAAAACTGGAAGTCTTGCCTTGGTCAATTAAGGACTTAACTTTGTGCGTCATCAAACTGAGCTATACTGTACGACCACATGTCTGGTGACAGGCCTAACTTAGTAGGTTACGGAATTTCAACATTGGGGTTCAGGTGGATAGGTTAAGCTTTGTGACATGGGGTATGTGAATAAGAACGTCAATGTTGAGGCGAAGTTTCCGAGCTGTTATGTTACGATCGGTGCTAGCTACACTAGTTGTATCGTGTGGGTAAAGTGTACAAACCTCTGCGAGTGTTAAACAATCTATTCGAATAGCGCGTCATGATCATGGACACTGCTCGGGAATTTCACATGAGGGGTAGTGTTCATAAAACTTTGGGTATGGGACAGCTGTGTGGCATAAGCTATGTGGCTGTGTGGATCAATCTGATTAGCTTTGTGTCTTTGTGGAAACAAGCATTAAATTAATATTGCTTATTGGTTTTAACTTATGCTTTCAATCTATTATTTGTATTCAATTGCAAATGTTGCATTTACGCAAAATAACCACGAAGCCATTCCTTTGGAATAAGCTTTGCATCTATATATTGCATTACGTGGTATGATTTGCGAGTACGGTTGTGTACTCACGCTTGTTGTAAAACTTGCGTCCAAACCTACAGAAGTGGAGGAGACTTCGCCTGCCTTCGAGGAAGAGTTCGTGGAAGAAGGTTGATCGCTAGGTCATCGATCCCAGTCGGTTGCCTGTGGTATGCTGATTGGAGTTTGCCAGAGTTTATTTCGTTCCGCTGCAGTATTTCTTTAGTGTTAGCCCTGCGTGGCTTAATAAGTTGTAATCCCGACCTTAAGGTCAAAACTCTAAGTTGTTATTCAAACTATTCGTTTATGTTATATTTCGTTTGTGTGGATTGATATTCACCTATGTTACCACTGTGTGCACTAGCGTGATCCTGGACTAGTGCAGAATACACAGAGGGTCAAGAATTGCATTTTTGGGTCCCGACATTTACACTCGGCAAAGGCTTTGCCGAGTGCGACACTCGGCAAAGGGCACTCGGAAAAAAAAAAATAATCGGCAAAGCAGCCTTTGCCGAGTGTTTTTTTTCGGGCACTCGGCAAAGGCTTTACCGAGTGCCGGGTTGGCACTTGGCAAAGAAAAGGCCCAGTTACGGCGCCGATCCTGTTGACGGCCGCTTTGCCGAGTGCCAACCCGGCGGCACTCGGCAAAGAGTTTTTACTTTTTTTTTTGAAAATATCTTTGCCGAGTGTCGGAATGATGGCACTCGGCAAAGTTGTTAAATTTTTTTTTTTGAAAATTCTTTGCGGCGCGCGTGGCACACTCGGCAAAGTTTTAATTTTTTTAAAAAATTCTTTGCAGAATCTTGTGGTGATGGCACTCGGCAAAGTTTCCAAATTTTTTGAAAATTATTTGCCGAGCGCCGCAGGTCCTGGCACTCGGCAAAGTTTTAATTTTTTTAAAAAATTCTTTGCCGAGTGCCATGGTCATGGCACTCGGCAAAGCCGAAAACGAGATTTTCAGTGCCCATTCCCAGCTTTGCCGAGTGCCATGACCATGGCACTCGGCAAAGGACCTATTTGTCGTGTGTTACACTCGGCAAAGTGACCCAAAACTGCGTTTTTTATTTGTTTTTTACATTCCATCACGACAAACAAATCCATCCAAACATATATCAGATCCATCACATTCCTGGATTCCGAAGGGCGCACTGCTCTTCGCTTTTATATGCTGTTGAAGAATGATAACATTACTCCTTTCTCCAACTTCCACCTTCCTCTCACAGAGGAAAAAAAAAGGAAATGTGTAAACAAGAAGAACTTCCATAATGCACCTAACAAGACTAGACATTGATGGTGATGTGTCCAGAATACACGGTCGGTGCTAGAAACATGCATGATAACATAATCAAACCAGGCAAAGCTAGCAATGTAGATATCTCAAAACAACACGAGTTCTTCAACGTAAACGCGAATCAATTCCCAGCACATCAACACAAGTTCTGGGACCTAATGACGAGAAGAATAATATGGCGCTGGTAATCAGCATAAACATCCGATAGAAACAATCACGAGTTCAGGACAATCCGTGGCACAACGATCAGAGTGTAGCTTTCAGCACCAACAATGGACTTCTAGATGGCCTGGTTGTTGCTTCATTCTGAGATAGTCAATCGGACTTGCCCTCCTGCGCACTGACCTCCTGCAGATAGTGCTCCGCGTCCAAAGCAGCCATGCACCCTGTATATACCGAATTAGAAGTTTGCCACATAAATTATATGCTCAGCAGACGGCACTAAAGCCAATTCCTTAGAAATGATCCAGTCAGCAGGCACCAGAATCCTTGCAATAGGGACAGAGCTTTTGAATCACAATTCTGAAACTACTAGCACGAGAAAAAGGGTTCAGCTTATACTACCATGTTGAGCATGGATCAACCAACATGAAATTTTTGGTGAAACATAAACGACATGGAAAAATTTTGTACATAGTGGATATTGCCCCCGTTCTTCATGAAGGATACTAACCTTATTCCCTATTTTCACTAGCCAACCAAACATCAAGGAGATATAATCAGTGGTGTGGTTCATGTACAAATAAATGGTGGACTTCACTGAGTAGCTTTCATTGTAATGTTGATCATTTGATTTAGAGCATTTCGCTAAAGCTGGTATCTCTTAACTTGAAGCATTTCTTAACAGAATAGTTTGATTTGGAGTATTCCTCAACCAAGACCATAATTGCTATTGTTCAGCAAAGCTCTTAGTCTATTATGTTTAGGTCCATCCAGAGCTCCTGTTTATAGAGCACACAGGGAAGTTGAACCTGGCATCTCTCTGCTCACCTCATTCTTTTACACAATTAACGCAGACTCCATTCTCTAATAAGATTTACAAGCATTAACCTATACCATTGTCAAGTAAGTGGCAAGGAGATGCAAGTATGCAACTAGACATCCCTGGTAAACTCAGCTGAAAAATATATACTACCAAAGGATGAGTGTGAATGATATTTCAGTAACTAGATCAACATTTCAAAGTATAAACATGGAGTTCATGAATGCTCTTCATAAATCAATAGCCACATGAAAATGTAACTTGTATTCCAGTAAAAATAGATACCTATAAACAGTATTGAGCATGTGCACTCCAACAAGATTAAAACACATTACAAATGTTAGGATAAATGTACTTATATGCGTGGTGAGGGTCCTAGGCTGACTATTACTTTTGACACATAACCTTCCTAAGTATATTGATACGACACTGTGTTAACTTGAGTGCCACTGCCATGAGATCACAATAACATTCCCCAGCCACTCGAAATTCAGAAATCTTACGGAGAACCAAAGCACTGAAAAGCAATCTTCTAACCTAATGTAGAGTGGCACCTTTTTTGTTCCTAAAATAAATTTGAAATACTTTAAACTACCTACATGAAGACTTCCCTTGAAAGCTTTAAAATAGCTTGAATGGGAAATTTTCCTCCCAGTTCAACAATTCCTTGATCAACTATTAGTCAACATACTGAAGCAGTCATGGGCAGCAACATACAGGAATTCACGGCTGCCAGCACAATTGTTACATCTAGTGAGCTAGGTTTTAGTACAATATTGGTTATATGTGTAATCAAACTCAATTGTTACGAAAGATCAAACACTACATCTGATTATCACTAGAAATCAAGAGTAACTCCACAATACCTTAACACAATTCTTCTTTTAAATTTCATACTTTCACTACATAGCCAAAGCCAAAACTAAGCAACTGAACAATTGGATATTGACGATTCGAAGTGCAATTCACATGAGCAAAGAAGCAACTGATCACAGAGCATATGTATAAAATCAAAAATATTGATCACTAGAACTCAAAAATCAAAATCATTGATTTATACAGGGTATGGTAATACCTGATCCAGCGGCAGTAATGGCCTGGCGATACTTCTTGTCCTGCACGTCCCTAGCGGCGAATACCCCCCTCACACTGGTATGCGTGGAGCCCGGCTTAGTTGCCACATACCCATCAGCATCGAGCTCAAGCTGCCCACCGAGAAACTTGGTCGCCGGCTCGTGCCCGATGGCGAAGAAGAGCCCGGCCACCTGAAGTTCTGAAATCTCACCACTCACCACGTTATTGACCTTGACCCCAGCCAATGGGCCGCCTCCTGCGCCGCCGTAGGCCTCGACGACCTCAGAGTCCCAGACGACCTGGATCTTGGGGTTGGAGAGCGCCCTGGCCTGCATGATCTTGGAGGCGCGGAAGGTGCTGCGGCGGTGGATGATGTACACGTTGGAGCCGTACTTGGTGAGGAAGTTGGCCTCCTCCATGGCGGAGTCGCCGCCGCCGATGACGGCGATGGGCTTGTTCCGGAAGATGGGGGCGGCGCCGTCGCAGACGGCGCAGGCGGAGATGCCGCGGTTCCAGTAGGCGTCGGACCCGGGGAAGTGAAGGCGTCGGGCGACGGCGCCTGTGGCGATGACGACGGCGTCAGCGAGGACGGTGGTGGAGTCGGAGGTGACGCGGAAGGGGCGAGCGGAGAAGTCGACGGCGGTGACGGTCTCGGTGAGGATGTTGGTCCCGAAGCGGAGGGACTGGGCGCGGCAGCGGTCCATGAGGTCGGAGCCGATGATGCCGTCGGGGAAGCCCGGGAAGTTCTCGACGTCGGTGGTGGTGGTGAGCTGGCCTCCCGCGGCGATGTCTTTGGCGAGCCAGCCCTCGAAGAGCGCGGCGGCGGGCGGTGGGCGCAGCAGCTGTAGTGTCCGGGTGTGTGCGTGTGTGCGGGTGCGTGCGTGCCGGCAAAAACTTTTAAGTGTCGAAGGTTTGCCGAGTGCCGGAGATCTGACACTCGGCAAACAATTTTCAAATTTTTTTTAATTTTGTTTGCCGAGTGCCCGAGATCTGGCACTCGGCAAAGAGTTTTTTTTTAATTTTTTTTTAATTTCCTTTGCCGAGTGCCCCGGATATGGCACTCGGCAAAGAGGTTTTTTTATTTTTTTAAATTTTTTTTAATTTCTTTGCCGAGTGCACGAGATATGGCACTCGGCAAAGAGGAATTTTTCAATTTTTTTAATTTTTTCCTCCAATTTTTTTAAAAACAACAGACCTCTCCCCATCTTTGCAGAGTGTAGTGCATGCGGCACTCGGCAAAGACCTTTCTTAGAGTGCCATGGCACGGCACTCAAACAAAATTTTTTTATATTTTATTTTGGCCTCCAAATTTTTTTGCAGCCTACTACGATGTCAGTACTCTATGTTAGGATTTGGTACATTTTTGTGACTTTTGTTATACTTAGTTAATTTATTTCATTTACTAGAATTATTTGAAAATGCAAATTTGAGCTGCGATGCATCGAATAATGGAATTTAATGATTCAAAAATGATAGTCATGTTATTGGTAGTGTGAGGCCGTATCGAGAGCGGACCGAAATTTGGACATCTTGTTGTGAAACATGACCAGTGAACTTCGCGGCGAAGTGTTTTAAATTCTATAAAAGCAAACAAAGTCAGAAAATTATGAAACTTGTGGAGATGTCATGATATCATATCGGAGGCTGTGATAAAAATTTGAGAAGGTTTCGTGCGTTGTCACGTATAATGCTTTCAAACCAGGACATCTCCACCGGGATATAAGTATCACATGTGGAGATGTCACTGTTTGAAAGCATCGTCGTGACAACATACACGAAACCTTCTCAAATTTTTATCACAGCCTCCACATATGATATCATGACATCTCCACGAGTTTCATAATTTTCTGGCGTTGTTTGCTTTTATAGAATTTTAAAACACTTCGCCGCAAGTTCACGATCATGTTTCACAACAAGATGTCCAAATTTCGGTCCGCTCGATACGGCCTCACACTACACCAATAACATGACTATCATTTTTGAATCATTAAATTCCATTATTCGATGCACGCGTCTCAAATTTGCATTTTCCAAATAATTCTAGTAAATGAAATAAATTAACTAAGTATAACAAAAGTCACAAAAATGTACCAAATCTAACATAGAGTACCGATATTAGTAGGGCTGCAAAAAAATTTAGAGACAAAATAAAAATATAAAAAAATCTTTGCCGAGTGTGGGTGCCATGGCACTCTAAGCAAAGGGTCTTTGCCGAAGTGCGCCATTTACACTCGCAAAGATTATTTTGCCGAGTGCCAAACGGCGGTGCTCGGCAAAATTTGGCGTCGGCGGAACCGTTACCTCGGGCCGCCTTTGCCGAGTGCCCCTTTGCCGAGTGCCTGACACTCGGCAAAGGTTGAATGTACCGAGTGTTAATCTTTGTCGAGTGCATGGCACTCGGCAAAGAGGGCTTTGTCGAGTGTAGTTCTTTGCCGAGTGTCGCACTCGGCAAAATAGCTCTTTACCGAGTGCCCGATATTTGGCACTCGGCAAAGATTTTTGCACTCGGCAAAGGGGCTGTGTCCGGTAGTGCGTGGTCATTAAAATAAACATGATGCATTTTACTTCCGCTTTACTTGATTGGCATCTATATGTTTTGACACCATCATGTATGAGACGTCTATATATCTAGAAACAAATGTTGATATGCAAGGTACATCTTCGCTTTAGAGGTCTAGAAAATCGCAGAATAATCCTTCAATCAAAAAAAAGTAATCCTAGAAGTCCCCTCATTAATCGAGAGAAAAGAGAATATCTAGACCACTTATTCCGGTGGGACTAGATTATAACGGTGCAAATTAATCATATATAGATAAAAAAATAAAAGTAATCAAGAAAAAGATAAGATATACATCACTTATTTTGGTATAACCAGATTATAAAGGTGCAAATTAATCATATAGATATTACAACTATTACAATTATATTTTCAAAAAGCATTAGAGTTACAACAGAAATGCAATATCTATCCGCGTAATTACATGCAAAATTCTGCTAGTTTATTAGTAACTACGAACTACACTCTCTGATTCAAATGGCTTCTCATTCCTCACCACTATTTCTTAAGTGTGAGTTACATTTTTTAATTATCGCATCAAAAACAGAATTGGACGCGCGCACCTATCAGAGCCAATTCGAAAGCTAGAAATATCGACTTACAAAGTTAATAAAAGTTCAAGTAATAACTTATAAAATAGTAAAACGAAACAAGAAAAACCGGATGCGAAATCTTCTTTTATTATTGTTCAACATTTACATGAATTTTCACACATCAAAAGATTAAAACAAGAACGTACGTATAAATGCAAAGGAGTGAAAAAAATCAAGGCAATAAAGAACTACATCACACAAACGTAAAAAAAAAAAAAAAAAACTAACCGCAGAGCAAAATACCCCCACAACACACGGCAGCTTTTCTATTTCATCGCCTCAGCTTTCACAACCCCTTTGTTCCCAGCCAACATCATGTACTTGTCCTTCCTCGTCAGCCCGGTGAGCTCGAACGCAAGCGCCTCGCCGAGCACGCGCTGCACGCGGTTCGCCGCTTCGATGCTGTGGCTGTGGCCGTTGCCGCCCTCCTCGCCGTCGGGCGGCGTGGTGACAACCAGCTCCAAGAACTCGACGCGGTACTCCGGCCGCGAGTTCATCATGAAGTAGAACGGATCCAGCCACTTGGCCGCCGGCTTCGTCGACGTGCCGTAGAACATGTCGACGCGCGTCTCGAGCGCGACGGGTGTCACCTCGCCGGTGAGCTCGGCGAACAACGGGCTGAATCGGAGCAGGTACGGCTCGCGGCAGGTCGTGCCCTCGGGGCACACGACGAGGTCGCCGCGCGCCAGCAGCGCCGCCATGCGCCGGCGGTCCTCGTCCCTGTCCCGGGTTAGCCGCGCCGTCCGGATGGGCGCGATCAGTTCCGAGAGCGGGCTCAAGCTGTACGTGACGGCGGTGACGGGCTTGTTAAGCCCGGCGGCGACCGTGATCGGGTCCAGGAGCGTGCGGTGGTTGCAGACGTAGAGGCGGCCTCCTACCTGGTTTTTCTTGGTAGCGTCCGGCGACGGGCCGGCGATGAGCCGGGAGCGCATGCCGGTGAGCGCGGCGAGCGGGACGGAGACGCGGTAGGGGAGGACGCCGAATGCAACGCTGCGGAAAACGGCGAGGAAGATGGCCCAGGGAAGGTAGGTATACATGGCGATCGCGGCGGAGAAACTCGGCGTGAAGGCGAGGCGGCCGTCGTGGAAGACCAAGGGCCTGGGGTACTTGTCCCTCGGCAATGGCTGCCATGCCTTCTTGTCGGCTTCACTCACAGCGTAGGTTTCCTGTAGTAAGATTTTACTGTTACTGCACGTACTGTACATATGTAAAGGATTGTTGCGAAGTTTCCAGCTTCAACTGCATCACCTAAGATTGAGATGCAAATATAGCTAGCAGCATTCATTATTAAAAATTCCGGGTGTACCAGCAATTAGTAACCTTAAGGACCGGACCGGTATGGCAAAAAAAAAAAAAAAACAAATTTGGACAAAATTAATCAACTGAGCTTGTTAGTAAGATGTATACAAATTTGGGATCAACTCTATGCTTGTATTACTACACTCATTCATCAACTGAATAAAATTCAATCAAATTCGAATTTTTTGGAACATAATTCATTCAAACCGGCTAAAATCGGAACCGGTATCAGGGGAGGGGGTGTCAGATAGAACCGGTTGCGCCAATAATCAGCTGAAATAAAAATCCCTGGACCGGACTAACATGGATTCGGATACTCTGCGTAATTACAAAGTTCACTATGTGGACAGTGTTTCGTGAGGGAGTGAGCAGCTTCTATCATGGTAAAGCGGTAGTAGTATGAAAACTGTAGCAATTGGTCTCGAGCTTCGATTTTTCATAGGATGGAGGTGGAGATCGCCTTCCAATCTAACTAAACATTAACCCCACACGATACACAGCTAGGTAGGTATTCGTTGCCACCCAACTTCAACTATGCATGTCTAATGTTTGGAGCGTGGAATATGCTCCCATGCCTCAGGGTCAAACCAAACACCGCCTACTCATTTCCTTTCTACAAGGCATCTCCAAAGTCCAAATATTGGCGACTTTTTTTACACTAGAAATATTAATTTTCTTCAAATGTCCATACGTGTCATATATACTTGTGACGGGTTCGTAATTAATTCAAGCTACGTGCGTGTACGTACTGTACTACAACCGTATTCAAGGCATAATTGGAAGAGTTCACTGATAACTATAGCCAAGTTGCTTGGTAGGTGTTATATGCCGGTGCTAGTTCATAAATTCGAGCTTTCAAGATGGAGATGTATTTTAATTGAACTAATTAAAAGGGTCATGATATGAAACATTTCATCTATACATATAGATATTGCAATTGATATATATAGCTTCAATCTAATACTTTTCTTCATTACGTTTTAGAGAAATTAATTTGATAATTCCAACAAGACGGCTGACCTAATCTAGCTAACTTGCCCATATGGATGCTGATGTTGTGAACTAATTTCTTAAGGAATTTCGCACCAGCCGGCTACCGAGAAAAAAAAAAGGGAGTGTCTATTTCACAGTCGAATAATTTTTTCACCAAAATCAGTCAAATTCTGAGCCTTCATCTTTCTCCTCCTTCATCAGATTCTGAGCCGCCATCTTTCTCCTCCTCCTTCACTTCTTCTTCTTGCTTTAGATCTGGATAAGCACGCTGGCCACCACCTCCACCTTCCTCTCTGGAGAGCCTCCACCACCGCCCCCACCCCGGCCCGGCCACCGACCCGAAGTCATAGTCATCGGCGCCACTGCTGCCGACGCCCGCTTCCACCACCCGCGACCGGCAACACCAACGCCGCTTCACTGCGCTGCCACATCTTCCTCCCCAGCTGTCGCCCACACCCCGCCCACCCTAACTCGTCTTGCGCTAACGCCGAGCCACCTGCCGCAACTGCCCACCGCCCTCCTCCATGCCCGTGGCTAGCGACGCCAGTGCCGCCCCGCCGCCTACCGCCGAGCCTCCGCCACCACTCCCTCCCTCTATAGCTGGGCCTTGATGAACTTGGAACACTAAATCGGTGAACCTGAGCCCTAAACCTACCGCCGTCACCGGAGAAGACGGTGACCTTGCCGACGGGAACACGAATCCTCAAGCTGATTCAACAGTAAGAAATTCTACTGAAATTCCCAAAATTTTTAGTTGGGTGTTGTTTAGCAATTCCGGTCTTTAAATCCATCATGTAAAATTTACTAACTGAAAATTATAACCTTTCCTATCAGCAAAATAGACATATCATGTCTTTCATCATGTAAGAATTTTAATCTAACTTGTAATTGCTCCTTTTATCATTTCTTATATAAAGATTATGCAGATCTCCTGCACAGAAAAAAAAAATCCTGATCCTTCTTTTTAGAATTTTTTTCATCTCCTTACTGCAACCGAGGGCAGACTTCCCACTTGTTTCTAATAATAAACTAAAACTCACCTTGAAACAATGAGAGAATAGACGGTGCATACTGCTGCCCACTCCAACAAGCCCGACAACTCCACCGACCTTGCCCTTCATCATGTCCTCCATTTCCTCCCCAACCGGAACTCCATCCCTCTCCATTTCGTCCTTGACAACCCCGACGTAGCGCCCGGCCACCGCCATGAGCTCCCTTCCGATGACATCGTCCACGCCGAGGTACTCCTTCAAGAACTCCTCCACCATCACCCTCGGAAACGCAGCACTCACCGCTACCACCGTCCTCGCCTTCCTCACCGCCTCGAGCCCCTCCATGGCCATCTCTTCCAGGAAGAACTTTGGCAGAACTGCCTTGCAAACCCTGACCACCTCCTTCTCACGCAGCCCCAAGAAGGACACCATGACCATGGCCTTGAGACGCATGTCATGGCCGAAGAGGCTAAGGAGAGGGTATGCAAGCAGCAGAAGGAGTCCGCGAAGGAAGCTGCCGGCCTCGACGGCGACGAGCATGAAGTAAGGGAAGGTAGATAGCGGCGACCTCAGGAGCCACGCTTCTACATCGACCACTACCGTTTGGTCTTGTAGCTTCTCCGTTGGTGGTACGGCTGCAGTATTTGCCGTTCCTGTCGCTGAGCGGCGGTGGTGCCGGCCTGAGAGGGTTTGCCGGAGGAGGCGGCGAAAGGGGACCAAGGGCTTTTGGAAGGAGGAAGGCTTCTTCACCATGGCTTCGACGTAATGACTGATGTGTTTGCTGTCGTTTTGCTTTTGCTTGTAAAGCCTCAATCGTACGTGCCTCTAGTACTTATAGGGAACGCAACTGCGCAAGTACTCGGCCAGAAGCATTTGAAGTTTGACTAGTCTTGGTTAGGTGGTGTTAGGGGCACAGGTTGGAGAATACTAGGAGAATGCTCGAGCCGTGCCTGTGTTACATATAGACATGGCAAAGCTGTGCAAAAAGGCGTATGGCATGACATGTTAAGGTAGCAAAACCATGTGTAGGTGTTTTTTATTTCAAAACGTGGACACGTTTGCATCATGGACACATTTGAGACACATTTTACTAAAAGCGGTGGATCAACACGAAAACATATTACTATTACGTCACGTTTATACCGTCGAGCTAGCTGTGTTTCCGACGGTACAGCATCTAGCCGTAGGATCCGTATCTTCCGATCAAACCACGCGCAGCTGTTTCCTCGTGACAAAACGTCCTCCTCGTCGCCTTACTCCGTGTCTCCGTCATTTCTATGACTTGCGCTTGACCTCGCCACTGGCTTCCCCAGTCACCCTCCTCCGCGCCAACTCCCCGCCGTCGTCTTCGGCCCGATTCCCTGTCCTCCTCCGTTTTGCGCGCGCGGAGCACGTGCGACAGCGTCTTCCTCAGTTTTCGCACGTGCAGCCCGAGTGACTTCATCCTCCTCGGTTTCGCACACACGAAACCTCACCGTTCGGCCGGCACATCTCGTCGCCGAGTCTAGTCTCTGGCTTTAAACGTGAGGAGTACGATTGAAACGTCGTCCAGCTTCTCCCCCGTGTCTGCTACTCCGGCATGTCTCGGGCAAGTTTCCTATTTGGTCCACATATAGGCTAGTTGTTGCATGTAACAAGTTCGACGAAATGGCCTTGGTGTGGGGCACCTGCCCCCTCTGTCAGGTGCGGTAGGGACCTGCCCCCTCTGCCTGCCGCGGAAGGGACCTGCCCCGCTGTCACGTTGCTTCTCCCGTGCTCGGCTATTTAAATGTGTGGCCACACACTCGGTCGATCATTCCTCTCAGAAATCTCTCCCTCTTTCTGAGGTACCTCCCTGTCCCTTACTTAGCATTTTTATTTGTCCCTTGTTAGCACTATTTGTCAAAGTCGTCGTAATGATAAGTTTATTTCAGCAACATACGTATGGTTTTTACGCTGTGTTTTTGTTGAAATATTATCTTATTTTCGTCAGAAATGAAGACATTGTACGTGTTCCACGGTAATGTGCATGCCAGTCCAAACGGAGTTGATTTGTCCAGCTGCCAGCGCGCCTTGCTAAATGTTTCCAACCTGGCACAAATCAATTTGCTCGAGCTACGACGGTGCATTCGGCAGTTGTTCGATAGGCACGTCGCTAGGAACATGATAGTAATAGAGGCGGCGCTAGGAACATGATAGTAATAGAGGCGGTCACCGCCAACATGGTCCTACCACATGGTCAGATGTTGTGGGGCCTGGCAAAGGTGACCGACCAGTAGTGCCATGTGGGCACAGTACATGGAGATCGTTAGCAATCCTCACGCTCTGATCTATCGACGACCCATGGAGTATGTCCATTTTGTTTATCCTGCTCAATCCTCTAGGGGCGTTGTTGAAGGAGCCAGCGATGCTCTTGTCCCCCTCTTCGGTTTGTTGACGACGGGAGAGGTGTCGAGAGCGCCAGACGTCGTTAGGCAGGATGCTCCAGTTGATGGAGATTCTGGTACTTTCGAACCGAATGAAGGTGTGGATAAATGGCGGGGTGCGCGTGTTGATTATCACAAGATTATCGATGGCAATGTCCGAGGGCACTGCCACCAAAGATGAGGCCAACTTTGAATCGCAATCCAGTGAGGACGAAGCCGACAATGCGGGTGGGATCGTCGGTGGCATTGTTTTGACCGACACAGACTATGTTCCAAGTCGGTTGGATTGCCAAGCGGCCTCTTCCCTTGTTTTGGCCCAAGAGCACGAGTCTTCGTGGGCCTTCGATGCGGACACCCTACTTGTGGGGCAACATTTCCCACACAAGGTTGCCACTAGGCAAGCTATCGTGAGTTTCGCAGTGAAGACCAGTCGGACTTACCAAGTTTATAGGCGAGCTCGAACGTTGTTTGTTGTATCTTGAACTATCTACAGTAAGTCGCACTAACTATTATATGGCTTCCATTATCTGCAAGTCTAATCCTGAAACGTACATAGTTAAGTGCGTGCTTAGCTCTTGCCCTGGCAAAGTCCGTGCGCAGAGATTCCCTGGGGCAGGAACGGCCTTCCGCATCACAGTCGTGACAGATCACACATGTGAGCTTCAAGAACCATTGCAAATGCATGAGAATGTAACCTCGGCCTACATCGCGAGCATTATAAGCCATGTAGTTATCGCCAATTTGACCGTTTCACCAAAGGTCCTGATGGCTAACGTAGCGAATATAGTAGGGTATGCCATTAGCTACAGTAAGGTATGGCGGGCGAAGCGGAAGGTCCTCGAAGGATTGTACGGTACCTACAAGGAGGCGTACGACCTAATCCCCAAAATGCTGAAGCAAATTGAGGATGCTAATCCGGGGACATGTGTCAATAGGATGGACAGGCCCGACCGGTCGAACATCCCACATTCCCTAATCCTTGATCGAGTCTTTTGGGCATTTGGGCCGGCAGTGCAGGGCTTCTCCCACTGCTGTCCCGTTTTGACTATGGACAGTACTTTCCTTTGCGGGAAGTACAATGGCACCATTCTCACCGCTATTGCCGCTGATGGCAATGACCAGTTGCTCCCAGTTGCCTTTGCAATTGTGGAGAATGAGAGCACTGACAGTTGGCTGTGGTTCCTAGTCAACATAAAGCAACATGTTGTAAGGGACCAACCGAATGTGTGCCTCATAACCGACCATCATGCCAGGTTGTTGTCCGCGCTGCTCACTATGCAGCACGGTACGAGCCTGCTGTACCAATGGAACGACATGTGCACACGTTGGTGCATGCGGCATCTAGCCGCCATCTTCCACACGCGCTTCCGGAGCAAAGACCTCATGAAGAAGTTCAAAAAGCTATACCTGCAGAACCAGAAGCGCAAGTTTCATGCCGTGTGGCGGGAGCTTGAGGTCGAAACCGAGCATGCTAGTGGAGGTTCTAGCCCAGGCACACCGCAAAGTGAGTTCGCTGAGTGCATACGCGTGCATGCCCCCGACTATGAGAAATGGTCCCTTCTTCACGACACCTACGGTGCTCGGAACAACATCATGACAACCAACATGCCCGAGGTCTACAACGGTGTGTTGAAAGGGGTTCATGCCCTGCCCATCACCACTGTTGTCGAGGAGACATGGAGCCGCACGGTCGATTACTTCGTCAATCAGGCAATAATGGCCAAGAAGCATTTGGACGAAGGGAAGCAGTACTCGGAGGTTACCCTTGCCTACATGGACAAGAAGATTACCAAGGCCCGATCCCATGTAGCTATCACAAATGGATGGCGTGAGGAGGAAGTTCGAGGTCCGCCTGCGGGACAAGTACGTTCGTGGCCACATGAGACGTGACCGGAAGCATGTTTGCACCATAGGCGATGTAACATCCCCATTTTCAACTTGTGTTTCAAATGTAAGAAAAGGGGTAGAAATTAAAACTTTTTCTTACATCTTGTAATTCCAGTATGTTTGGGAAATTCTTGTAATAAGAATTAGGGAAATACAAGTCACAAGTCATTTTGACCTTAAACCCTGCCTTTCCAAAAACTTGTCAAATCTTGTGATTATTCTCTGAAAATACTTTTCCTAAGTCCTAGGGTTGATATGTGACCCCTCTGAAAAATTTCACAATTTTTAGAAATTGTTTGAATATTTTTAAGGGTCAGTCCAACTTGTTTGACTTGCAGTCAAACCCTAGCTCAGCACATGGTATAATTTTGGAGGAAAATGTACATCACAAAAACCTCTGAAAATTTTATACAAGGTCCCTATCTAGGTTAGCAAGCTCCTGTAAAAATTTCATAATTTTTAGAGTTGAATTGATACCTCAATTAAACCTCAAAAGTTTCAGCCTCAAAATCAAAACCCTAATTGACTTGCACTGTTCCTCGGGCGCTAGTCAGGCTCGGGCTAGAGTCAATTGACTCGGCCGAACCAACTAGCAGCACCCGACTCGGGCGGGCGCTGTAACACCCCAGCCCGACATGAGCCTGGAATGCTACTAAACAAAACCCTAATAATTCTAATCAAGGCAACTTTAGTAAATTTATTGAGAACCTCCTGTAAAATTAATTACACTGAGGTTCCAACATACGATAATTCATAAATTAACTAAACTATCATCCGGACACATCAAAAGATAATCAAAGACATGCTAAGTATCTAGCAATCCAATGAAGTATAAAGTTCCACTACTCATCATTATTATACTTAAACCCCGCAAGAGACAAGACATAATGAACCTTTGAGTATCTTGCCCAATTACTAAAAACAATTACGATCGAATATCATTCAACTTTATTTAGTTCATGTGGCATGTGTGTGACTAGCGGACTACTTCCCCATGCATGTCGTTCTTGGTTCGGTACCTAAAACAACAATAAAAGCAAGAGTGAGTCCACAGACTCAAAAATACATAAAAACTATAACATCAACATACATGTAAAGGAGATCAACAATAAAACATATCATATGCAAATGCAATGCTCAAGGAACCTTTATCTTTAACTTTCTGTGTGCATTACACTTGTAATGCAGAGTATGCAACCGTCGCCGCATACCCATGCACGTGCGGCGCGCACGCACGAGGACCATTGCCGTTACTCCGCAAGTAACGAGGACCTCAAGCCCACGCTCCACGAGTGAGGGGATCTCGGGCCCGTCACATTCATGACAGGGATCTCAAAGGGAAACATGCTTGGTCACCGCGTGACCAAGCCTCAATATACTCTCAATATGCAAATGCTCATCTCTCATTCATCATCAATCTTACCAAAAGACAACAACATTGAACCACAGTAGAGCATAAGCATAATTTGAGCCATCACCATACTTAAACATTCATCAAGTAAGTCATCTTGCTATGCAACCATATATCAAATAGCACACAAACATAGCCAATCAATCACACACATTTAACAACAATGCACTTGCCTCAACCGTGCGAACGAGGAGGTTGGGGATACGGTGCTGCTCCCGGAATCAAACCCACACCCTTGAAGAATCGCACGAAGATGATGAACAGGCCTCGAAGAAGGTGATCCTCCTTCTCCTCTCTTCCTTCTCTTCTCCCTTTCCTTCTCACTTCTTTGGTCGGCAACAGCAGCGAATGATGGAGGCAAGGGCGCCATGGGGAGGAGGCACCATGGTGGTGCTACGATGGCGGCGTGCCTTTGTAGCACGCACGCTGATAGAAAAATTAGGGTTTTCCCCCTTCTTTTAATAGTGGCTAGCCCCTCATGGGCCTCTTGGGCTAAGGCCTGAGGCCCAAGTTATCCCAATTATGCTAAAAACCCCCTCTCTAACTGCTAATTAAACTATTCTCTATTTGATCCTACTCTTAATTCGAATATTCTCTTCTGAATTAATTTGGAGTATTACATTCTACCCCCCTTAAACTGAATTCGACCCCGAATTCAAACCACGTTTACGCGAAAGAGATGATCACAGCTAAAACTTATTAACATTGCCACGAACCTGCCGTGAATAACTCCGGATATTGCTCACGCATGCGAGACTCAAATTCCCAGGTGGCCTCTCTCTCGGTCTACTGCGACAAAAATACCTTGACGTACTTACGCGTTACGCCTTACTACTTGTCCCAACCTTTCAAGAGTCACTCGACGGACACGTCTCGAAGGCACGGTCTTACTTGTGGGTCAACTGTTCTAAGGAAGCTTTACCCTCCAGATTTCTCCAATACTCCCTCGACAATAGGTCATACAAAACATTCCGTGCTACACGCCAGGACTCCAAATCGTCCTAGTGATACGCTATCTCCCAAATCTCCGTAACTTCCAGAAACAACCAATGTACCTTGGGCCAATATTCCCTTTGGCACCAAACCACAAAACCTGTGCATAACACATAGAACTCTTGTTCCTTGTATCATTCGATCTCTTCACTTTGACAATGAGCACCTCCTTTAACCCGGGAGACACAACAGAACTTGTTTTAAAACCAACTATTTTAAAAACAGAACCCAACTGAAAATAAAAGGGTATCACCGCAACACGCATTACCAAGTCCTTACTAAAAGAGTTAAATCCAAAAACCAAAAGATTCGTCATGAAACTCTTCCACTTTCCAAGTAGGCGGTTGCCAATGATTACCACAAAGCCAAAGGCAAAATCACATGTATGCCCAATACAACCATTTACTTTCTTTGTCTTAACCGAAAAGAACCACGATACCTAAAAGAAACAACTCCATTTATAATTTGGCATCTGGCTTAGGGACAAGCTCAAATAAAAACTAAGAGAATAATTCATCATTCGAGAATACAACCTTTTTCTCAAACTTTCTTTAAGAATTTAACTTTCTCTTAAACCATGAGATTCCAAATCATCGCATAACACACTAAATTGTTTCTCTTAATTTGACCATCTCAAAGCTATGCTCAAACTGTACGCAAGATCCACACCTATGTAGAGATACTCTTTCAATTCATAATAACATACTTTGATCAACTTCTCTACTAAAGGAATTACTTTGACAAATAATTCCAAACACACCTCAATATATCTTTTCTCCACAATCACGTCACCTTCATATTTTATGGATAATCAATGTGAAACTCACCACATTCACACTCATCTACTTTACCCAAAGTATTCTATCAAAGATCAACACACTATTTAAAATTCGATTCTGTTCATCCTCCTCTACACATAGTATTGGGTCTCCAAGGTCCTGGCATAACATGCAAAGCCCCAAATGTAACCTCCAACTCTTACCTTGAATTTCTACTATAATTGATAGGAAGTCCTCAAATTCGTTTACTAAAATTTCACACAGCTCAACAATAACCTCAGTTATTAATATCAACATTCCTCGCTAAACAAATACCACCTAAAGCGATTCATTTCACCAACCTTAGACCTTCTCTAACCCATATCAATCAAATTCAGCTACACGGCCACCATATACTCATTCACCATATTTTAACTAATTGATCAAGATTCAAACGTACTCAATCACTAACATCAATAAAAAAATATTCTTGACCACGCTATCTTTAGAGATAATCTAACTCCCATAGGGTTAATCACTGAGGCCAAGTCATACTTGACAATATCTCAACAATCCCTGCTATCCCATTAATTAACACGACCAATAGATTTCTCTACACTGCTACTCTCATTAACTTCACCATCAAAACTCTTCTACACAATATTACTAAGTATCCAATTGCGACACTGTAATAATTTGTCAAGAGTCCATACTTTCGTTAACTCCAACATTCCAACATAGACAAAGGTTATTGGATCATAACTCGCCATAGGTTCCACTAGTTGTAACACTAATCAATTTTATTTCATCGCCAAAACATTCCAACGAATCCTCTCCAGGTGTTAAAGGTCAAAACCAATCCACTGTCTACTGCTCTTCAAATAGCTTGGTTCCCAAAATTTCACCACTATCATATACTTGTCCACCACCAACCAGTCGCCAAATTACACTTTAGAAAACTCGGCAACACAAGTTGGTTAATTCCTTTCTCAAAAAGGAAGAGACAAACTAATACAAGTTTCAACACACAAGAAAACATTGCCCCTCCGAGTGAGCACGAGATCAAGAGAAACAACAAAGGAAAAGACCTCTAAAAACAAAATTACAAGTCTGTGATGAGGGCACATGTCCCACAAGAAGGAACTTTCAACCTCTAAGAATCAAAATAAAATACTACTATGGAAAACCCAAGAAACTCTTAAGTCAGAATAACAGAGCGGGTTGCAAATTACCAAACTTAACTCCAACCTTCAATACTTATGGTACATATTTTCCATTAACAAAGAAAGCAATTTTCTTTGATTACAACATTACTTGCCAACACAAACCAGAAATGCCCTTTAAAACCAAATCATATTAACCACTTAGGAACCAATCGAACCTTTTCAAACGTCACATTGCTCAATTAATTCCATCTACTACCTAAATCATGAACTCTCAAAAGTCCACGAATATAAACTCCAAACATTTCATTTGATGATATTACGAAAGACAATTAACTTACTTTCTCTCTAGAAGAATCATCACCACTACGACGAGTCGTAATCTCTTGTGGACAATCTTACTAACATCAAGAATAATCTACCCTTAACAAGACTCGTTATCGTTAACTCTTCCTTTTATTAAGCCTCCAAAGGCTTACCAAACTGATAGATGCCTCTTTATCATCTCATCCTCAATTGAGGGTATACCAAATTCTTACAACCTCACTACAAAAACCATTGTATTTTAGAGGGTACCGACTACAGAATTTAAAAAGTTATTCCACGACCCTTCCATGAAAGACATACTATTATCCGATAATTCTACCATCACGTAAACATTGTTTATCCATTAAATCCCATCAGTTTATCTCTTAGTGATGCTCAACACCAACCTTTAATAGACAATAATTGCACCTAGCAATTACATATAATCGCTAAGTATCCACCAAAGATTACTCCAAGATTAATATCCACTAAGACAATAATCTAACTCCTTTTGAACTTAACCATCCCAAACAGTTAGATTAATCCATTGAGATTCGCTAATCCAATTTACCAAAGAAGTTTACCAAATGTATCACTCTTAATGATCAACTCAATTCATCAATGTTCCACACTTTTTATTAACTTTATTGATTACAAATTGGTATAGCCATACTCTTAATCACGGCTCATCAAGAACTACTACAAGACACTTTCAAATTTATCAACTTTCCTTTCAAGGATCTTAGTTATGATCAATCATGCACACACTGCTGCACCTAACGTGATAACCCATATCATATCTATTAATTTCTTTGATTATAACTTCTCACTTAACCAAGACAAAACATCGCTAAAGGGTTTAACATCTTTTCCCATAAAAAGAACCATTAATCTTCAACACTCAAAATACCCAAGAGAGATACATTGGGTCAAAGCCTTCTGTACTAAAGGACTTGCAAAGGAAACATTCATTATCCAAAACTTAAAGCGAATAAATAGGTTAAGTTTTCCAATAGGAAAGACAAAGCTCCAATACAAAGGTCAATCTTGACAATTAGCAAAGTTCACCAATCGCGAGAATAACTCAACGGTTGGGAAAACAATAATTGATTTACGAGACAAATTAAGCCAATGGAAACACACCAATATTTTTCAAAGCAATCCATCAATCACAATGAACTAAGAACCCAAGAGAAACTCATCAATCACAACCGGATAAGAGTTGACCAAATTCAATTTCAAGGAAGAGAACAACTCTTCTAAATATAAATACTTGCTATCAACGCCTGTATCACGCTCTCCGGTGTGGACACTTCGCTAATCCTATACCACAAATGGTGGTGTAACCTGGTATAGCCCAGGACCACAACCACTACCTCCACCTCTCAACATGGGTTATCCCCACACATATAACCTTACCATTATAATATAGATATATTAGTTCAACTCACAACAGGATTCTTCAATACAACATACGGAAGCGTAAATGCAATGCAAAACCCAACCCACCTACATGCACGGTGTGTCAATTTAATATTTCAACTACCACGGACCTAAAGTCCGCTCGATACTAATCAGAACACCCCACCCGACATGAGCCCGGAATGCTACTAAACAAAACCCTAATAATTCTAATCAAGGCAACTTTAGTAAATTTGTAGAACCTCCTGTAAAATTAATTACACTGAGGTTCCAACATACGAATAATTCATAAATTAACTAAACTATCATCCGGACACATCAAAAGATAATCAAAGACATGCTAAGTATCTAGCAATCCAATGAAGTATAAAGTTCCACTACTCATCATTATTATACTTAAACCCTGCAAGAGACAAGACATAATGAACCTTTGAGTATCTTGCCCAATTACTAAAAACAATTACGATCCAATATCATTCAACTTTATTTAGTTCATGTGGCATGTGTGTGACTAGCGGACTCACTTCCCCCATGCATGTCGTTCTTGGTTCGGTACCTAAAACAACAATAAAGCAAGAGTGAGTCCACAGACTCAAGAAATACATAAAAAACTATAACATCAACATACATGTAAAGGAGATCAACAATAAAACATCTCATATGCAAATGCAATGCTCAAGGAACCTTTATCTTTAACTTTCGTGTGCATTACACTTGTAATGCAGTATGCAACCGTCGCCGCATACCCATGCTCAGGCGCGCGCGCCAGGGGACCAATTGCTGATTACTCCGCAAGTAACGAGGACCTCAAGCCCACGCTCCACGAGTGAGGATCTCGGCCCGTCACATTCATGACAGGATCTCAAAGGAAACATGCTTGGTCACCGCGTGACCAAGCCTCAATATACTCTCAATATGCAAATGCTCATCTCTCATTCATCATCAATCTTACCAAAAGACAACAACATTGAACCACGGTGAGAGCATAAGCATAATTTGAGCCATCACCATACTTAAACATTCATCAAGTAAGTCATCTTGCTATGCAACCATATATCAAATAGCACACAAACATAGCCAATCAATCACACCCATTTAACAACAATGCACTTGCCTCAACCGTGCGAACGAGGAGGTTGGGGATACGGTGCTGCTCCTAATCAAACCCACACCCTTGAAGAATCGCACGAAGATGATGAGCAGGCCTCGAAGAAGGTGATCCTCCTTCTCCTCTCTTCCTTCTCTTCTCCTTTCCTTCTCACTTCTTTGGTCGGCAACATCGAATGATGGAGGCAAGGGTCGCCATGGGGAGGAGGCACCATGGTGGTGCTACGATGGCGGCGTGCCTCAGAGCACGCACGCTTCTGATAGAAAAATTAGGTTTTTCCTTCTTTTAATAGTGGCTAGCCCTCATGGGTCTCTTGGGCTAAGGCCTGAGGCCCAAGTTATCCCAATTATGCTAAAAACCCCCTCTCTAACTGCTAATTAAACTATTCTCTATTTGATCCTACTCTTAATTCGAATATTCTCTTCTGAATTAATTTGGAGTATTACAGGCGCGCGCTTGCGATGGGGACCGTTGGATCTCCATCAAACGGCTCTCATTTGTGAGACCTTCGGACCCACCGGTTGCCCCTCTGGTTCTCAGCCGTTGGATCCTGGTCCAACCGTCGTGGAGCCGTGCCGTTTTGTGTCGGTCGTTTTCGAAATAGCGATCGCATCGCAGCCGTTCAAGTCTAATCTGACGGCCAACATCTATTGAGGTTGGGCTCAACCCACTTAACTGTTGGGTTCGGACCTCTTTGCTCTTTCGCTGACGGGTGGGCCCGACGTCGCTACTGGTCGGCTTCCTCCTCTCGCCCGCGTGCGTGCATGCCAGGGTGAGGTCAGCGGAGAGAGCGAGGTCATGTCACCTCACAACGACTCACAGCATTAATTGGGTGCCAGAGCTTGCCCTCTAAGTCGTTCCTCCAATCGCTCCCATCCTCTCGGTGCCTTTGACCTCACCCCGACCGAGCTCCAATCGAGGAGGTTGCCGTTGCTCCACATCGCCTCGACTTTAAGTAGCCCAGGCTCCCCGGGCTTTCTTTCTGCAACCTTTGCAAACCTCAAGCATCATCGTTGTGAGTGCGTGTGCAAAAGCGCTATTAGCACCTTCCGCCATTGCCGCACCTCGAGCTCCACGGTGAAGGCGGTACTCCTGAGACTCTCTCTCACCATTCCTTGCTCCAGCTCCTTCCTCTCACCTCTGTGATCTTTAACCCTCGGTCAGTTTGTCTTGTACCCTCAGGAAGAGGTTGAATTGGAGGCTTCCCCCTTTTCGGCTGAAAATCGTCTCCTTCGTCCCCGTTGCCGGTAAGAAGCTCCTCCCTACAATTCCTTGCTCTGGAAGCACCCCGGAGCTATTTGGGGGCCCATTTTCATGTTGCGGCTTGGTTCTTTTTACTCATGCCACCTCGTCTTCGTTGTCGTCCCCGCGGCCGGCAAGCTCCTCCGCCTCTGGAACCCTCTCAGCTTCCCTCGGACCTCTTCTGGGCCCAGGTGAGTTCGCCTTTGCCCCGAGGAGCTCAAGTATCGATTGGTTTAGGTCGTGTCGAAGGTCTTAGTCATTTCCACTTTTCCCGTATTTAAGCCTCCGCCTTGTTCCGGCTAGCCGGCGTTCTTGGTCGTCTCCGACGACAAAAGTGCACTCACAATGTTCGCAATAGTATTGCGAACATTTTGCCCCATTGGCCCGCGCCGCCGTGGTCGTAGTCGCCGGCGATGAGCTGGTGACCAGAGTGCGGTGCTCTGTCCTGTTGCCGAGTTTTTGCCGGATCTCAGGACCTCCTCGGTTGCTTCGTGGTCGTAAAAGACCTCTTAGCGTTTAGATCTAGACCGTTGATCCCTGTTCTGAAAAGATTAAGAGCTAAAACCCCCTTGTGTAATCCTGGCCGTCCACGAGCTCCTTGAGTTTCAATCTGAGTCGCTAGGACCTCCCTAACCCAGATCCTGGCCGTTAAAGACCTCCGTAGGTTAAATCTCAGCCGCTAGGATCACCCTCCTACTTGGGGTCCTCTTTGCAAAAGTTCACCTCTCGTCCTCTGCGAAGAAGACCGCAAGACCTCCCTTAGTCGTTTTACAAAAACCACCCCTGAGCCACCCCCAAGGTCCTCTTTGCAAAAGACCACCCGTGGCCTGTTGTAAGGAAAACCTTTGGAACCACCCTTAGGGTCCTCTTTGCAAAAGACCACCCCTTGGTCTTTTTACAAAGAGTACCTCAGGACCTCCTCGTGCTGATCCTAGCCGTTGGGACCTCCTTATGTTCAATCTTGACCGTTAAGATCTCCTCCTTCGGAAATCTTAACTGTTAGGACCTCCCCCGTTGATATCTTGACCGTTAGGACCTCCCTCGGTAAGATCCTAGCCGTCAAGACCTCTCACTGTGAAGCTTATCGCTTAGGACCTCCTCGTTCAGATCTGGACCGCTAGGACCTCCCCTCGGGAGATCTTAGCCGTCTAGACCTCCCCTTGTGAGTGGGCCTTAGGACCTTCTCCTGGAGCTCTAGGCCGCTAGATCCAAATCTGACGGCCACGACCTCCTCAGTGCGCAAGGAGGTCCTTTGCGTGCGCAGTGCGATCGGTGCTCTAAGGTTGTTGGATCTCGCATCAGCGGTTCCGACCTCCCCAGTTCTGTCATTTCCCTTAGACCTCCCGAGAGCTCCAAATTTTCAAAGTATTTAAATGTTCTAGTTTTCAAATGTGCATAACTATTTCATTTCAACTCCTTTTTGAGAAATGCAAGTTGTGTTAGCTTTGTAGTATAAATGTTGTTAACTTGTTTCAACCTAAAATATGGTCTAGAATTCATTGAAATTTGTAAAATGCATAACTAATTCTCTGTAAATCCTTTTTGAGTGAATCCAATTCTGTTGGCTTCCTCTAATATTAAACTTGTTGTTAAAATTGACTTTAGGCATATTACTGTTTTCAGAAAGAGTTCTTATGCAATTTAGTTTTGTTCATTTTTTATAACTTGAAAAATCATAACTAAATCATTTTAACTCTAAATGAGATGAATCCAATTGGGTTGTTCATCTTATGAGGTGCTTGATCTACCATAAAAATTTCAGCTGCACCACCTTTCTAGAAATTTTTGCCAAACAATTTAATTATGATGAACAGTAACATATTGCATTTTTTTTTCCAGCTGAGCAAACTTGTTTTGATCATAACTTTTGCATTAAGAGTCCAAATCAGTTGGTTTTGTTTATAAATTTGTTATAAATCATGCCCTTCTTCTTTGTAAAATTTTGAGCATTTGGATCAAGTTGGTTTTAGAGTCTTTTCGTTTTCTTTGTTCTTATCGGTTCTTTTTCGCTCTTTCAAGAGGTTCCACGATTGTGCCATCCTTGAGAGTGATCCTCTGCAAGATAGTGAGCAACAGCGGCAGACAAGCGTTTGATCATTTCGCATCTAATCCCATTACTTTTAAAGTCTAATACTTTGTTTAACTTGTATGTATGCATTGCTATTTTGTTGTTAAATTGATTAGTTAATCCTCTAGCTGCATAATCTGTAGGTAAATAATTATCCTCTACTACACGAGCCTAGGTTATTTCTTTGTGATTAGAGTTCGTTGGATGAGCTCTTGTCACTTAGTAGATTACTGAATAAATATTGCTTAGCCATGCCTAGTTATCGGTAGTATTGGGTGATCATCGACTTAGTCGATGGTCTTGATCACACAAATACTTATATTATTCCATTATGTCCAGTCCTTGTGTTTTACTCCTTTGCAAATCAAAAACTGAAAACAAAAATTATATCTTGACTTGGGCACAATGGTATGTTGGTGTGATCTGTTGGGTGTGATTGGAATGGTGCCTAAGTCCCCAAGGACCGAGTTACTTGTTTCACTAAGCCAAGCACTTATTGCGTGCTAACCACACGAGAGGGATATGGGACCTCTCTTGATTAAGTACTTTGGGAGGTGTTAATTATGAGCTGGTCGGTGGGTGTGTTAAAAATGTGTGTGTGTGTGTATGTGGTGTGTGAGGGAGCATTAGCAGACCGGTTAGGCTGTCTAATGTGTCCTTCTCCCGTGGGTTGCGACTCTTAATTAGCATCGTCCATTGGAAAGCGTCTTGTTAGACTTAGCCGTGCCCGCATACCAAAGGAAGTATGCTAACCGTGGCTGGTGGAAAGGCGGTCTATCGTGTGGGTACATTGGTACACCCCTGCAGGGTTAAAACTATTCGAATAGCCTCATCCTAGGTTATGGACATTGCTTGGTAAGGTCGTGCAAGAACTAGACTACAACCTTTTTAAAACTTAAAATTTGACATGGGTGGTATGAAGGGGTACTTCATGCTATTGTTGTGGTGACTATTGGGTTAGTCACTTCCAGGATTGTTGTTGTCATCTACCTATTGTTTTATTTGTCTCCTGGTTATTTGAACAATAAAAATGAATTGCAGACTTGCTTTCAAATGTATTACATTATTGCAAATAAAACTTGCTTTATGCTGAAAATAAGTCCAAAGCCTCTTACACATAAGTAAAGCTTGCATGTAGTTATTTATAGTTATGTTATCTTACACGTCAGTCTTGCGAGTACAAAAACAATTTTTGTACTCATCTGCTTTGCTTAATATTTTTGTTGCAGAGGAAGAAGGTGAGCCCCAAGGGCTTCCCTTTTTGTGAGATGTGCTGCGGGTTTGACGACTAGCTTGGCGGTCCGGTTGGTTGCCTTGTGGGTTAAAGGCACACTAATTGGCTTTTGTTTATCGCCATCTTATGGCACCTTTGCTTCCGCTGTTTACTTGGTTATCTGTATGGTATTTGGCCTGTCAACCCCTCTTTTGTAATAACTTATTATTATGTATGTCTTTTGAACTTGTGTTGTGCTTCGGTTCTATGTGAATGGATGGAATTGATGCACAATTTTGTAGCGGGGTGTGTTTACTGCATTTCTGAGAAGTATACATATCTCGAGGCTTGGTTTATTTGATTTGTAATGTTGGGACCAAGTGGATGGTTAAGTATTACAAGCCAAATAAATCGGGGTCCTCACAAAGCGATGTGGTAGTTTGCACCTACAACAAGCCTCAATTCCTGCACAAGCCTTGCTCCCACGTATGTGCTGCATGTGATGTATTTCACCAATCTTGTAGCATGTATATGTAGTTCAACTCCTACGGTGTGGAAGGCCACTACAGGGACATATGGCGGGGAGCAGTGAAGTGGTCACCGAATGAAGCACTGCGACATCCATGCCGTGGGAGGCGTCAGTCAAGGCGCATCCGCAATGACATGGATGCGAGCCAACGTGGAGATCGGCCAAGACCAATAAGGTGTAGGCTATGCAAGACTCATGGGCACTCATTCGGGAACTGCCCGAATAGACCTTCTTCCTCCGGCGCCACTTAGTATCTGTAAGCTATCCGGTGTATTGAGTCATGTTGGTCGTAGCGATGTGAGTGTTGTAGTGATTTGCGTTGTAACATGCACTGCTTTGTACGCTATAACAAGTTGTTATTACCGCTTATAAGTACAGATATCTGCCTCATTTTGGTCACATCCTTGTTTCCAGAAAGTAGTCACATCCTACTTTCCAAAGAGTTGTCACGTCCTACATTGCAGAGAGTTGTCACATCCTACTTTCCAGAGAGTTGTCACGCTCTACTTTCCACACTGTGTGGTCACGTCCTCCTTTGCACAAAGTGGCCCCTTTATGCTCCCAACGCTATATATGGATGCTTCCACTGCGATTAACCTCACTCTTCTCTTCCTCTTCTCATTTCTTCTAGTGTAAAACAAGATGTCTTCGGCCTCATCTAACTTTCGAGTGAGCAGAGAATTACAATCACTACGGCAGCACCTGGTTTGCCCTCGTTGCAGGGATCCGACGAATGTGTTTACCTCTCATACGCCAACCAATCCGTCCCGAGTGTTTATGAAGTGTTCAAATCTTACGGTAAGTTGGGCAAAATCAGCACGAAAGAATTGCATTGTACATACCAGGTTTTCTTACCTTCATTTCAAGCTACAATTATTTTGTAGAACACAACATGTCAGTTTCGGTAGTGGGCTGATGAAGCTGTCCCAGTGGTTCGAGATATTGCAATACAAATTGTTGCATTACAAGAAGACTCCTGTGGTGTTGATGCATTTCGTGCAGTGCCTCGAGTGTCCGATCAACCAACGCAAAATGAAGAAAATAGACTTAACAAACTGGATGAGAGGATGGGAAGAGTTGAAAAGATGCTTCACAAATTAGTAAATATAGTTAGTTTTGCGGTCTTTCTTCTATTATATGTTGTTCTTGTCAAGTAGAACGTCAGTTCTAATGAGATTGTACTGTCCACTCTTTATCCATGCATCGCGGTCCTTGATGAATGAGAATAAAATTGTTCTACTTAGATAGAGAACGAAGTACAAGTGTTCAATTACATTACAACTACCACACTTTCCTTGGATTACAAATCAGTAACTGGAGTACAAGTTACAACATATAATAGACTTCTAATGTTACTACTGCTCACGCTGCTGCTCACTGCTGTCGGGCATAGGACCCTATACTAGCCTTCCACGCTGTGTTGCTGCCATAGGTCTCTGATGAATCTGCCCCTGTGGGAACGTCAGCCTATCAGGTGACCGTGGGTTCTGCCGCAGGTCATAGCGGGGCACCTCATCAGCCGTGTCGTCGTACAAGTCGGTGATCCAAGCAGTAGGATTCGTGGAGGGGCACCAACTCGGCTGAGCTTGCGAGATGAACTGGGTGAACTGCTCAGGGTACGGTTCACCTTGTGGGGTGAACTGCGCAGGGTACGGTGTGTAGCCGGACTGATACCATGGCGCCGTATCACCCATTGGAAATTGGCCGGGAGTGTGGGGCTGGGAGGGAGAATCTGGGATAACCTCCGTGGTTCCAGGTTGCACGTCCGTGCTCTCTGGAATGTCCTCTTCCTACCTCAGTGACGACGACGGCATCAGCGTAGGGTCACTCCGCGACGATGATGGGATCAGCGTAGGGTCCCTCTGCGGCGAGGACGGCATCAGCGTAGGGTCCCTCCGCAATGAGGACGGCGTCAGCGTAGGGTCCCTCCGCGACGACGACGGCATCAGCGTAGGGTCCCTCCACGACGACGACGGCATAAGCGTAGACTCCCTGCGTGGCAACTGCACAAACGATCCGCCGCCCATGCTGTTGCGCTGCTGGGTTGACTCGCTCGGACGGGAAGATGGAGGGGGTGAGGGTACGCGACGATGCTCCGTCCGATGCCTCAAGTCGACATCGGTCGGCCTTCCATAGCTCATGTTACGAACGACCTGCTTAACATCGTCAACAATCATCTTCATGACCAAAAAAAGGTGTTCAATTGTGTTGTTCGTGCCCCGCTCGAGTTCCCGGTGGCCGCGGTCCACAACGCTCTGCAAATGGTCCACCTGCATGGTTACCGAACAAACAAAATTTTGTTAGTTAACCCTATTTCAAAGGGTGGTTAATCTACTATGTGCTGAACGTACCGAATCGTCATGGCGTGCTGCACGATGCGGGTCCAGCCCCAAGTCCAAGCGTTCGGCGTGGCTAGGATCTGCGTGTCGAGCTAGGGGGGCACCTGTCAATCTCGTCCGCGTGTGCCATACGTACCACCCCATGTACGTGTCGTAAGTCCCTTCATCGTAAGGTCGTGCCTCCTGCAAAATAGAATCAGTGGCCATTTGCCATGCATCTATCCACGGCTGCTGCATCTGAAGCCAGTCATCACTCTTGCGGCCCTTCTTCGTCTGCCTGAAGGTGGAACAAAAACAACAAATTATGGTACCGACATAACATATGACTAAATGACCCACAATATTATTAAGCAATGCAATGTACTTACAAGTGACTACGCCTCGCAAGCAACCGCCCTAGAGCAGGGGGGATCTCCTGGTGCGGCTGGAACTGCCTCATCACCCGTTGTGGGTTGTAGGGCTCAACCATGTGGGAGAACACCAGATGACAAGTTGTCCTCTAGTACGACGCATCCTGGTGGCATAGCAAGCTCAAGCCGTCGGGCGCTGTGCCCTGCACGAAGGCATCCGTCCAAGGAGCCCATATTATGTCGTCCTCGTGCAGGGCCTCGAATTCATTGTGGAACTCGGGGTATATGCGACGCGCTCTGTCCCTAGCCCACCCCACTACTGCCACAGTCCATCGAGATCCCATGGTTGGGTGTTCCACGGGATCCTCATCGTCTGCCCAACCATAGAAATGTTGTGTGCACGGGTAAGGGTGGACTGGGGAGCGGAAGTATGACCATCTGACCGCGAAGTGCTCCCACGACCACAGTTGTAATAGCATGTGGCAACCCGACAGCACGGGCTCTGTTATCATGCGACGCTGTGAAGCATCGCACAGGCCGCGGTACGTAGCGCACAGTACAGCTGAACCCCAACTATACTACGGCACGTCCTCATCGTCGGCGTCCACAATGGACTCCGCAAGGTGAATATAACTTGGGTACACCATGTCCCCTTGCGTGTTAGGGAACGTGACCCACCCGAATATAAACAATAAATATGCAATTAGGTGGCATCGAACCACCTCCTCCGTTGCGTCATTTGGGCAATGCATGAATAGTTACAGCCAGGCATGCGGAACACCCTTAGACCTCTCGGGGATAGGATGCCCGAAGCGATGATTGAGATGCTCCTTCTAGTCCACCGACCTCAGAGGGGGAACAACTGCACGGCCTCGCAACAGCAGGGCGGTAATGAAGCTGACATCTTGTAGTGTCACGTTCATCTCCCCCCACCGGAAGTGTGACGTGTGGGTCTCTGTAACATCCCAATATTTAGACTTGTGTTTCAAATGTAAGAAAATGAGTAGAAATTAAAAAAATTTCTTACATCATGTATTTCCTATTGTACCAAACAATTCTTGTATAAAAGTTATGGAAATACAAAGTCATAAGTCTTTTTAATCCAAAATCTCAGCTTCCAAAAACAATCTTGTCAAACATTTTGATCATATCCTGGAAATACTTTTCCTAAGTCCCAGGGTTGATGTGGGGCCCCTCTGAAAAGTTTCACAATTTTTAGAAATTGTTTGAACACTTGGGAGGCAAGTCAACCCAATTTGAATCTTGGTCAAACCTTGGTCTAGCACATTGTAGAATTTTTGGAGAAAAATGCACTGCATGAAAACCTCTGAAAATTTACACAAGGTCAATCTTTGAGTCAGCAAGCTCCTGTAAAATTTTTAGAATTTTTGGAGTCTTTTTGCTACCTCAAAGAAATCCTCAAAAGTCTCTGTGCTATTTTGAAAACCAGGTTTGGGTTACACTGTTGCTCTGGCACGAGTCAGACTCGGGCTCAAGCCCGAGCCTAACTCAACTGACTCGGTCAGACCTTGTCCACCTAATCACACCCGGGCGCGTGCAAGCAGAGCCGTTGGATTCATATCCAACGCTCACGACCTCCCCCGGGTGCGCTAACCTCCTGAGGTTGGAAGTGCTCGTGGCCGCCCATCTTCAATCCAAAGGCCCACGACCTCCCCTCCTCCTTCTCTGTCGTTTTTGAAAGCGCCAGAGCTCTGAGATCGTAGCCGTCTGAGATAGATCCAACGGTCGACAGTCACCCGAGTGCATTATAGGTCGTCTCCTACCTCTGGACGTGCGTGAGCAGTAGCTAGAGTATGGCAGTGTCATTTCTTGTTCCCTACACCTACCCTAGTCGACATCAAGTGTTGTGGGAGACAGGATCGGCCGTGCCATGCCCTAGTGCACCACCTACCTTCTTTTCTTTGTCGGCCGAGCCATGCCCTAACCTATCCTCTTCCACCTTTTCACTTTCGGCTTTGTCACGAGCCATGCTCCTTTTGACTCCCGAAGGAAATCCTTGTCAAACCCTAACCCTTTCAAAGCTTTTTAAGCACCCCTCATATCTCCTGGTCTCTCTTTAGACCACCCTCCAGCTCCACTTTCAACTTTGGAGCTTAATACTTCAAAATCTGACAATCCCCGTTGTTGGCCCGAAAAGCTTCTTTGGTGTTCTTGGTGCCCCTGTGGTCCTCCCCCATAATTCTTTGCACCATTTCTACCTCCTCACTATCTTGAACATATCCCCTCACTTAATTTTGGATTTGATTCGTAGGATCTGTCCAATTTGGGGTTTGTTCAAATTCGGCTGAAATTGGTCCTCTTCTTCCTCAGCTCAGGTGAGTGGCCTATTTTCAAATTATTTGCTCCAGTAGCTTCTGTGAACCTTAATGAAGCTCCTTTGATACTTGGGTGCCACTCATTTTGCTCAGGGTGCCAATTTTCACCCCTCTTCTTCAAGTCCGGCGAGCTTCATCTTGTGCAAGTCTTCTCCGACCAACTTCAAGGCTTCCCTCCATCCAGGTAGATCCCTATTAGTCCTTAGATGTCTGAGAAACCATTTCTTTAGACCACCCCGAAGCTTCCAGCTGTTTTATAGTTCCAGTACTTAGCCCCTTTTTCATTTTCTGGCTAGCCGGCGTCTAGAGCCACCGCCGCTAGTGTGAGGACCCCAATTTATTTGGCTTGTAATGCTTAACCAACCACCTGGTCCTAGCATCACAAATCAAATAAACCGAGCCTCGAGATATGTATACTTCCCAGAAAGCAGTATACACACCTCTCCACAAAATTATGCATCAACTCCATTCCAAACATAGAGTCCAAACATTACACTACTAAGCAGAAAGTAACAACAGAAGAGTTATTACAGACAAAAGCCGACCGGCCAAAATATACACAAATACACAAGACAGTCAGCGGAAGAAAAAGTGCCATAAGATGGCTATAAACAAAGCCAATCAGTGTGCCTTCAACCCACAAGGCATCTGACCGGACCGCCAAGCCTAGTCGTCGTACACGAAGCGGCAGCAGAACTCACAGAAGTGAGGCCCTTAGGGCTCACCTTCTTCCTCTGCAAGAAAAACATTAAGCAAAGCCAATGAGTACAAAGATTGTCTTTGTACTCGCAAGACTGACGTGTGAACTAGCAGACCTGTTCATATGCTACATGCGGCTTATTTGTGGAGGCCATATGTTTCATTTGCATAAAGCCAACTTTATTTGCAATGATGTAATACAGTTTGAAGGCAAGTTTGCAATTCATTTTTACCATTGAAATAACTGCGATATAAAGGTAGATACAAGTAACCACCTAGAAGTGACTATCCTAATAGTCACCACAACATAGCACGAATCCCCAGATTCGTACCACCCATCAAGTTTTAATTTAAATGTTGTAGTCTAGTTCTTGGGGGGCCTATCCGAGCGTGTCCATAACCTAGGATGAGGCTATTCGAATAGTTTTAACCATGCAGGGGTGTACCAATGTACCCACACTTCAGACCGCCTTTAAGCCAAGCACACTTCTGAAGGTATGCCGGCACAGCTAAGTCCTACGAGACTTTTTCCAATATTGTGTATTAACTACGAGCCGCTCGTATAGATAGAAATCCATACGCTTACATGGTAAAGCCGAAAAGACAACTACCCACTCAGGATAAAGCTCTTCGGACAACTACCATGCTCCCACCTCCATCCCTCCTGCGACCTCCTGCGACCCGGAGTCAATACCCGCCAAAGTACTAGGTCAAGAGAGGTCCCATATACTCTAGTGTGGTTAGCACGCAAAATGCTCGATCACGGTGGCGCAAGTAACTCGGTCCTTAATCGACTGGGCACCTTTCGAGCACACCCAACAGATCACACCGATCTTACCATTGTGCCCAAGTCTAAATCATTTTGTTTTCATTTTTAATTTTGCAATTAAACATGGCGAAATCTTTGAAACATAAAGTTATAGTAAATTTTGTGTGATCAAGGTTACCGACTAAGTCGATAACCGCCCATTTCTACCGATACTAAGCATGTCTAAGCAGCTGAAATCGTATCTACTAAGTGACAAGAGATCATCCAGCGATCTCTAATCACAGCTAATAACCAAGGCTCAGGTAGTAGAGGATAATCATTTGCCTACAGATTATGCATCCAAAGGATTAACTAACCAATTTAACACAAATTCAGCGATGCATATATACAGTTGAAACAAAATATTAGACTTTAAAATACTGGGATAAACATGATCAAACTGCTTGCCTGGCTGCTGCTGCTCAATAGACTCAACCTGTTGCAGAGGATCACTCTCAGGGTTACCGCAAATGTCGAAGCCTACCGATTGAACAAATAACAGCGAATAAGAACGAATAACACCGACAAAACTCAAATATACATAACATCAAAACATTCCAAGCTTTACACAACAGCCTAAACATGATCTAACAACTTTTTAGAAACAGGGAAATAATTATTTGAAGTGGTGATGAATTTTCTAGCAATTTCCTAAGCTAACATACACATTAAAGCACTAGTTAAATACTTAGCAAAATTTTAATAACAGAAACATACCCAAAACCTATTCTGATCATTAGTACACTAAAATGACAATTTACAAAATTGGTTTCACTGGATTTGGACAATTATTGAAAGAGATATGCATTTTCTAATTTGGAAATTACAATATACACCATTTAAATCAATAACCATATTTTAGCTAACAGAGACATGGTTGAAACTAATTTTGGTAAATATTACATTTAAAATGAAAATTAACAGAACTGGTTTCAAGTGATTTGGAGAAAAATTGAATTAGTTATGAATTTTCTAAGTTTAATTGAATTAACAGCACAAAGGAAAAGCATTTCAGAATTACAAAAGCATGAAAACCTTTTTCTACCGACAACGAGCTAGCCACAGCCACTGATACGCGGGCCCGCGCGAGGGCGCTGACTGAGTCAGCTCTGACTCGGCCACGGCTTAAGGTGACGTCGGCGTACAGAGAATACGCCTTGGCTTATCAAAACGTAAACCTAAACTAAGCGTCACGGGAAAATACGCTTCAAACGAGAAAACGCAACATCAAGATTACACCACCACTTAACCAGAATATGGGCCCACAGGACATAGACTCAGAGGACTAAAATAACCGCCAGATTTAAACTTAAACACAAATAATCTTCATGGGCCCACACGACATACAAACAGCTAAAGAGATACTTAAGGCTAATGATTTAGGTTAGACCTTAAATGCGCCGCTTCCGGCGTCCACGAGGGCGATGGCGCCGCGCGATGGATCTAGCGGACCGGAGGTCTTAGGACAAGAGGTTATACCTCCGGGTTCGCTCGACCTCGCGAACTTGATGACGGCGACGCGAGACCTCGAGGATGCCGGCGGCGAGCTGGCGGCGAACGGAGGCGGAGAAGAAGATACGGCTTCCGCGGAGAAGATGCTACGGGCTTCGGGAAGACTCCAGAAGGTGCGCCACGGGATCGCCTCAGCTCCAGGAAGGATACGCCCCAGATAATGCCGACGAAGGAGGTCTAAGGCGGCCGGAATCAACGCGGCGGCGGAATACCGAGTTTGGAGAAGAATCGGCCGCGCACCCTCAACGATGCACAAAAGACGAAAACAAACCCACCGTTAGACTCAGTGAGGAAATGCGATCACGAGTTACCGAGCGCTGAGGCTTAAGACTCACCAGAACACCCGAACGACCTTGGGGCCGAAGTTGCCGGAGGCGGAGACGATGAAATTGCCCCCAACGACTCTGTGGATGAACCGAGCTCGGATCAGGAAAAATGGATGCGGCGAGGCAAGAGGAACACGACGGCGGGTCGTTGTTGCTCGAGCAGCGGTGAGGTGGTGTTGCCGCCGCGGTTTCTTCTCCGACCGAAGCTAAGAAATGGGCGGAGAAGGCGTAAGAATGGCTGCGAGGAGGAATGGACGACCCTAGGAGGTAGATGGACTCTAGGCGATCCCCTGGAGGCAGACACGCGTCCCCGGCGTGGCAGCGACGAGCTGCGTGGCACGCATGCGCGATCGCCAGCGAGCTCCGGTAGGCAGCGGAGTCGGCGAGGAAGAACCTGACAGGAGGGACCCACATGTCAGCGACGGTGTAACATCCCAATTTTAGGCTTGTGTTTCAAATGTAAGAAAATGAGTAGAAATTAAAACTTTTTCTTACATCCTGTATTTCCTATTGTACCAAGCAAGTATTGTACAAGAAGTTATGGAAATACGAAGTCACAAGTCTTTTGATCCAAATCTTGAGCTTCAAAAACAATCTTGTCAACCTCTTGATCATCTCCTGGAAATATTTTTCCTAAGTTTTGGGATGGTATGTGACCCCTCTGAAAAAGTTCACAATTTTAGAA
This sequence comes from Ampelocalamus luodianensis, assembly GCA_036346255.1. Classification (NCBI taxonomy): domain Eukaryota; kingdom Viridiplantae; phylum Streptophyta; class Magnoliopsida; order Poales; family Poaceae; genus Ampelocalamus; species Ampelocalamus luodianensis. The sequence continues at coordinate 46,954,159 of CM070625.1, read as the reverse complement.
ATTGTTTGAATATTTTGGAGGTCAGTCAAACCAATTCAAAATCTGGTCAAACCTTGGACCAATGCCTTGTTAAATTTTGGAGGAAAATCCACAGCACCAAAGCCTCTGAAAATTTTATGCTAGATCCTCGTTTGCTAGCAACTCCTGCAAAATTTCATAATTTTTGGAGTTCGTTTGCTACCTCAACAATTCTCCAAATGTTAGCCTTTCTCTAATACCGGAAATTCAAATCTGGGTTGAGTCGAACTCGGGCTCGGACCCGAGCCCAACTCAACCGACTTGGTTGGACCATGTCGCCAGCGCCGCACCGAGCTCGATCTCGTGCGCGCCCGTTCTAGCCGTTGGATTTCCATCCACCGCTCACGACCTCCCCACTGATCTGAGGACCTCTTGAGCGCCCTCAGCGCCTCGGGGTGGTCCAAGCCACTGGATCTCCATCCAGCGGTCACGACCTCCCAGGACCTCCTCGCCCGCGCAAGACCTCCCCACCTCGGCGATTCTTGGACGTCCAGGACCACCCCAAGCAAATCTGGGACGTCCAGGACCTCTCCCTCGGCTTTGTTTCTCTTCCTCACGACCTCCTGGAGGTCTGGTCATCAAGGTTTTCCCGCACCCGTGCGTGTGTCAGGGTCAGAGCAGTTGGGGGCAGTGAGATGTCACCTTTTGCCTCTTGTCAACGGCTCTTTCGGCTGACATGCATTTATTGCCAGTCAGCTTTAACCTCCAAAGTCTCCACCCTGCTCTGCCCCTACCTACCCTTGTCAAATCCAGTCAGTCCATGGCAGGGGCATGGTTCATGCTCACAGTAGGCTTTTGCCCACACCATTGCCAAGCTCCCAGGCTATGAATAGCCTGAGGCCTCCTTTTCTCCTCTTCTTTCTCTGCTCTTAGTGTGCTTGGGCTCCCTCGATTGTGAGTGTGAGCCCCAAGCTCAAGCGCCCAAGAGCACCACCCCGAAACCTCCATTGTCAGTTTTGGAGCTCCCCAAGACCACCTTCGAGCTCCAGTGGTTCCATTTGTTCCTTTCTCTTCCTCTGGTCCTCTCTGGTCGCCTAGGACCCTCCCTAATCTCTCTGGTTTGCCTCTCACAGGGTCGACCCGCTTTGCGGAAGATCTGATTAGTGAGAGCACCTCCTTCTTCCTCGACTCGGTGATCTGCTCCGCCGCCGGCACTCCTCCGACCTCCTCTGGACCACCCCTGTGCCCTGGTGAGTTCATTTTAGTCCCTTAGAGCTTAAGGTCTAGCTAGGATAGCTCGCAACGCTCGAATTCGCTGTTTTTGGATTTTGCCGAAAAGCTTGTCCTCCGCCATTCTCCGGCTCGCCGGCGTTTCAGGCCGTCGCCGCCGTCGAGAGTGCCTCCGCTAGGTCCGCTACACTATTGCGAGTATATCGGTGCCCTTGGTCGGCGCCGGCGAGGCCCCCCCTCGCCGGCGGCAAACCGTTGAACCCGCTCGGGATTTTGCCGGTGCAAAACCTCCGTTTTCGTCATCTGGTTAGGACATCTTAAATGCCCATTTATTACCAATCATCAGTAGCAGTGAGTGTCTTAGCCGCCACCTTTTAGTCGCTGTCCGGAGGTCCCGCGCCTTTACACAGCACCTTGGACCTCCTCGAGTTCTTCGTAGCCGTTAAGACCACCCTCGGTTAGATCTGTACCGTAGATGGGTTTCCGCGAAAATTTCTAAGTCCTTGGACCTCCTCGAGGTCCTTTGTAAAAACCACCCCTGGACCTCCACCGAGGTCCTCTTTGCAAAAAGACCTCCCCTTGGTCATTTTGCAAAGACCACCTCAGGACCACCCTCGGGGTCGTCTTTGTAAAAGCCACCCGTGGCCTTTTACAAAGAAAACCACCGCTCAGGACCTCTTAGGCTCGATCCTAGCCGTTCACGACCTACCCGGTTTAGATCTGAGCGTTAGATCTCATTTTGTAAAATCTTTAGCGCTCAGACCTCCCTCCGCGTCGATCTGGACCGTTCAGGACCTCCCTAGGTCTCATCCGAGCCGTCCAGATCTCCTCCGATTAAAACCCTATCGCTTAGGACCTCCCCGAGAAGATCTTGGCCATCCAAGACCTCCTCGTGTCAATCCCAGCCGATCAAGACCTCCCCGAGTAGATCTTGACCGTCTAGGACCTCATCCTTTAGATCCGAAGCTTTAGGACCTCCTCCTCTGGTCTAAACCGTTAGATTTAGATCTAACGGGTTAGACCTCCTTCTGTGAATTTAGCCGTAGGACCTCTCTCACGAGATCTAGACCGTTGGGACCTCCTCTCGTGAGATTCGGCCGTCCCGACCTCCTTCCTTGGATTTAAAGCCTTAAGACCTCCCTAGTGTTCGGGACCGCGGATCTCGATCGGCGGTCACGACCTCTGTTAGGCGCGTGACCTCCTTGCGTGCGGCGTGTGCACGCCGTCGTGATCGTTGGATCAGATCTCAACGATCGGACCTCCCGGTCGCGGGAGGAGGTCTTGTGCGCGCGTCTTGTCGAGGCTCGTGAGCCGTCGGACCTTGATCTAACGCCCACGACCTCTCCTTTGTCTTCCAAATCCGTTGGACCTCCCGAAACTCAAAGTTTCCTAAGTCTTTTCTTTGTTTCAAATTTCAAAAGTGCATAACTTTGTCATTTTAACTCCTTTTGAATGATTCCAGTTGCTGTAGCTTTGTTATGGTATGAACTTCAATCTGAGAATGAAATTAGGCCCTGTGTTGTAGCAGAAAATGATTTAAATAGCATGATCTTGTTTAATGAAAAATGAGGTCTAGAAATTCATGAAAAATTTGTAAACCACATAACTTCCTCTCTGTAGTTGCAAAGTGAGCAAACTCAACCTGGTAAATTTGGCCTGTAGACATGCTTTAATTTGATCTAGGCTTTGTCTTTATTCATGTTCCTGAGAAATGATATATGCTAGTTGTAGAACTTAGAAAAATCATAACTAAATCATCTTAACTCCAAATGACCTAAAATTTTATATGGGTTACCACAATACCAGTAGGTAGCTACCATAAAAATTTCAGGTTCAAAACCTTTCTAGAAAATATTTTTGCTACAGTGCTAATTATGGCCGAAAATGAGTTTTTAAGTAATATCTTTTGCACCACAAATCCAAATTAGGTTTTTCCAGTTTCTATGTCTAGGTATATTTGTATTCTACCCTGTGTATAAATTTCGTCGTATTTGGATAATTTTTGCTTGCTCTTTTGTTTAAGTTTTGCTCGTCTTATTGGTTGTTCTTGGTTCTTTTTGCCTTTTCGCTTAGGATTCGACATTTGCGGTAACCCCGAGAGCGACCCTCATAACAAATTGAGCAACGACAAGCGAGGCAAGCGGTTTGATCATGTTAATCCCAGTATTTTAAGTATTTATGTTGATTATAAATTCTATGTATGCATTGCTACTTTGTTTTAATAGTTGGCCTAGTAGATGCATTTCCTTAGCAAATGATTATCCTCTACTACCATGAGCCTAGGTTACTTGTGTGGTTTAGAGTTCGTGGATGGGCTCTTGTCACTTAGTAGTTCTGAATTAATTGCTTAGCCATGCCTAGCCGGTAGAAATGGGCGGTTATCGACTTATCGATAACCTTGATCACACAAAACTTATTATGATTTATGATTTCCACCTTGTGCCATGTCTACTTATGGAAACTAAAACTAAAAAAAACAAAATGATTTAGACTTGGGCACAATGGTAAGATGGTGTGATTGTGGGGTGTGATCGGAATGGTGCCCGGTCAACAAGGACCGAACATCTTGTTACACTAAACCAAGCATTTTAGCGTGCTAACCACATTAGAGGGTATGGGACCTCTCTTGACTTAGTACTTTGGCGTGTATTGGCTCCAGTCGCAGGGAGTCGCGGGAGGGATGGTGCTTTGGGAGCATTGTAGTGTCCAAAGGCTTCCGTGATGGTGGTTGTCTTTAGACTTGCAATGTAAGCATATGGGTTTCTATCCATATGAGCGGCTCGTAGTTAATACACAAGATTGGAAATGTCTCGTAGGACTTAGCCGTGCAAAGATACCTTCGGAGTGTGCGTGTGGCTTAAAGCGATGCAAGTGTGGGTACATTGGTACACCTGCGAGGTTAAAACTATTCGAATAGCCTCGTCTAGGTTATGGACACGCTTGGCAAGGTCTTTCAAGAGTTAGACTACAACCTTTTAATTAAAACTTGATGGGTGAGTACGAATCGGGATTAGTGCTATGTTGTGGTGACTATTGGGTTAGTCACTTCCAGTGGTTACTTGTATGTATCTTTACTTACATTTACTTTGATAACAAAATAAATTTGCAAACTTGCTTTTAAAAGGTACTACATTATTGCAAATAAAGTTGGCTTCATGCAAAATGAGACATATGACCTCCACCTAAATAAGCTTGCATGTAGTTTATGAATAGGTCTGCTATTCCACACGTCAGTCTTGGGTACAAAGACAATCTTTGTACTCGGATGCTATGCTTAATTGTTTTGTTGCAGAGGAAGAAGGTGAGCTGAGGGCCTCACTTTTGTGAGTCTGTGTTGTGGTAGCTATGGGCGACTAGCTTGGCGGCGGTCGGTTGCCTTGTGGGTTGTGTTGGCTAACCGTCGACTTTTGTTCTAGCCATCTTATGGCGCTTTTGCTCATTGTCATTCTTGTATATTGTTCTATTTGGCGGTCGGCTCTCTTTTGTAATAACTTTACTTTATGTATGTCGTTGTTGAACTTAGTGATGTATGTGTATGGAATTGATGTGTAATTTTGTGATGATGTACATATGCTGCAATTCTGGGAAGCATATGTCCATCGAGGCTTAGAATGTTTAATTAGTAACGCTAGAGCCAATTGGAGGTTAAGTGTTACTAGTTAAATATTCCGGGTCCTCACAGACGGTACTAAGCGGCGCGAGTTGGACCAAGTGTGGTTCAACGATTTGGTCTGACTCGATCAAGAAAATGTCGACCGTTCGATCTAGAATGGACGGCCGAGATCAGTGTATGCATTCGGACAGGTCGACGAGACAAGCAATGAGGACCGTTGGATTTGCATCGGACGGTTGGCAACGATCGGGCGCGCGCGGTGCAGCTAGGCGGTGCGGCTGAACCAAGTGGCGCGGTCGGACTCGAGTCGGAGTTGGGTTCGGGCCCGAGGAACAGTGTTTTCAGAATTTGATTTAAAAGGCTGAGAGGATTGGGGAATTTTTAGGGGTAGCTCCTGAGCTCCAAAAATTCCGAAATTTTTATGGAAGCTTACTGGAACAGAGAACAACATTGTTTAATTTTTTCAGGAATTTTCATGCACTAGATTTCTCCCAAGAAAATTCACAAGCTGCTGCCTAAGGGTTTGACCAGAATTTGGAATAGTTTGACTTGCTCTTTTGAAATAGCAAACAAAATCTAAAAATTGTGAAATTTTCAGAGAGGTAGCTAGGATGGTCAAGATGATAGGAAAAATAATTTCAGAGGATGATCACAAGTTTGAAAGCTAAGAATTTGCTGACAACAATTTCCATTCACAAGAATTTAATTCTAGAAAATGGAAATTGCTAGGGAAAATTTGGAAAACGTCCAAATGATTTGATGAGACAACAAAAGTTTTTATTTCTCCTCAAAATTTTACATTTGAAATATAAACCCTAAGTTAGGGTTGTTACAAATCTCCCACCCTCACAGGAATCTCGCCCCGAGATTCTGATCACTAGGAGAAGAAGGATGGGTAGTCTGCTCGGAGACGATCTTCCCGCTCCCAAGTGGCTTCATCCTCGGAGTGGTTCGACCACCGAACTTTAAGGAACTTGATCACACGGTTCCTCGTTCTGCGTTCACTTCTTCGAGGATACGAACGGGCGCTCACGATAAGATGATCTTCGCACATCGATATTTTCCAAAGGTGTTTCCTCAACTGGAACACGGAGGCACTTCTTCAATTGCGATACATGAAAAACATCATGCACCCCCTCAAGTGTAGCTGGCAATTCTAACTTGTATGCAACAGCTCCCACTTTCTTGATGACGCGATACGGCCCGACATATCGAGGAGCCAGTTTGCCCTTGACACCGAAACGACGATGTCCCTTTAGAGGTGAGACTTTGAGATACACAAAGTCGTTGGGCTGGAAGCTCAACTCACGACGACGCCGATCTGCATAGCTCTTTTGCCTGGACTGAGCTACGCGCAAGTGCTCACGAATCAACTGCACTTGACTTTCAGCTTCCTTGATCGACTGCGGGCAAGAACCTTTCACCGGTTCGACCGGTTCAACGGGTTCTGCACCTCCTCCCATACAAGGCCTCAAATGGTGCCATACCGAGACTAGCCTGAAAGCTGTTGTTGTAGGAGAACTCGGCAAGCGGTAGGCACTTCTCCCAATTCTTCCCATAGGAGAGAACACAAGCATGGAGCATATCTTCAAGCACCTGGTTGACACGCTCCGTTTGACCATCAGTCTGAGGGTGATAGGCTGAGCTGAAGGTAAGACGAGTTCCCATGGCCTCCTGCAGACTATGCCAAAACCGAGAGGTAAACAGAGAGCCACGATCTGACACAATCGTTCGTGGCACGCCGTGCAAGCTCACAATGCGGGATATGTAAAGATCCGCTAGCTGATTCACATCAATCTTCGATCGCACTGGAAGGAAGTGGGCCACCTTCGTCAATCGATCAATGATAACCCATAAAGCATCCTTCCCCGAAGGAGTACGGGGCAGACCAGTGATAAAATCCATGCCTACAGAATCCCACTTCCACTCTGGTATAGGCAAGGGCTGAAAAGACCATTGGGCCGATGCTCGCCTTGACACGACAACATACATCGCATCTGGCAACGAACCTGGCAATCTCGCGCTTCATGCGAGTCCACCAGAATCTCTGACGCAGATCTTGGTACATTTTGGTGGCCCTGGGATGGATGGACAAAGGCGAATCATGGGCCTCATGGAGAATCAAATCCCGCAATTCTGGGACCTTTGGGACCACAAGACGCTGCCCAAACCATACAACACCGTACTCATCTTCTGTGAAACACCTGGCTGATCCATTCTTGAGGTTCGCGCTGATTTTACCCACCCCAACATCGATTGCCGTGTCGCCTTGATTTGATCCACCAAGGTTGGTTGCACAACCAAGCGACAAGGAACCATGCTCAACCAAACCCAAGTTGAGACGCTGAAATTCGCAAGAAGTGCCGGTTCTTTGCTCTTGGATCATCAAAGTATTGCAATACACCTTTCGCTAAGTGCATCGGCAACCACATTGGCCTTGCCAGGATGATACTGAATACCCATGTCATAATCTTTGATCAATTCCAACCATCTCATCTGCTTGAGGTTCAGATCTGGCTGGGTGAACAAGTATTTCAAGCTCTTGTGATCGGAATACACCTCACAGCGGTTACCGATCAGATAATGCCGCCAAATCTTAAGTGCATGCACCACAGCAGCAAGCTCTAAATCATGGGTGGGATAATTGAGCTCGTGAGGTCTCAACTGCCTAGATGCATAGGCAACTGCCTTGCCTTCCTGCATAAGAACACACCCGAGTCCCTGGCGAGAGGCATCGCAATAGATATCGAAGCTCTTGTGGACATCGGGAAGAGTAAGAACTGGAGCTGAAGTCAAACGCTTTTTGAGCTCCTGAAAGCTCTCATCACAAGCAGAGGACCACACAAACTTCTTGTCCTTCTTGAGCAATTCAGTCATTGGCTTTGCGATCTTGGAGAAATTCTCGATAAAGCGGCGGTAGTAGCCCACTAAACCAAGAAAACTCCGCACATCGCTGGTCGACTTGGTGACCCATGATAGAACATCGGCGACCTTCTTTGGGATCCACAGCTACGCCTCCAGCTGAAAGAACATGGCCCAAGAATGCCACTTCCTTCAACCAGAACTCGCATTTGCTGAACTTCGCATACAACTGGTGCTCCCGCAGCTTGCCCAACACAATCTTCAGATGCTCAGCATGCTCTTCTTCATTCTTGGAGTAGATAAGAATATCATCAATGAAGACCACCACAAATTTATCCAAATACTCCATGAATACTGAATTCATAAGGTTCATGAACAAAGCTGGAGCATTGGTTAAGCCAAAGGACATGACGGTATACTCGTACAGACCATAACGAGTAGTGAAAGCCGTCTTCGGAATATCCTCAGATCTGATCCTGACCTGATGGTACCCCATTCTCAAATCAATCTTTGAGAACACCTGGGCTCCAGTCAACTGATCAAACAGATCATCGATACGGGGCAGAGGATATTTGTTCCTCACCGTCACCTCATTGAGAGGACGGTAATCAACACACATGCGCAAAGTCTTGTCTTTCTTCTTCACAAAAATCACCGGACAACCCCAAGGAGATGAGCTAGGACGGATGAAACCCTTTGCTTGAAGCTCACCTAATTGCTTCTTCAATTCCTCCAATTCATTGGGAGGCATCCGATACGACGCCTTCGAAATCGGAGCGGTACCGGGCAGCAACTCAATGACAAACTCAAGGTCTCGAACTGGAGGTATCCCGGGCAAATCTTCAGGAAAGACATCCACAAAGTCAGATACTATGGGAACATCCTGAATCTGCAAGACGGGCTTCGCTCCTAAAGCACACAGATGCGGTCCCTGCAGCTGCGGCGAAAATCCAACCTGCTTGCCTGAAGGGCTGGTGAGATAGACAATCTTCCTGGCACAATCGATTTGCCCCAAGTGTTGGGACAACCAATCCATGCCAAGAATCACATCCGGACTCATTGAATCGAGCGTAATAAGATTTGCCAAAATTCCACTCCTTTGACTACGACAGAACATCCCGACACTGTAAATCAGCTTTCATGTCCGACCCCGGAGAGCGGATGAGCAAAGCAATCCCCAAAGGAACACAGTGAAGACCACTAGCAGCAGCAAATGATCTTGAAATAAAAGAATGCGATGCTCCAGAATCAAATAATACTGCAGCAGGACGATAATTGACAAGAAGTGTACCCATCACGACATCTGGTGCCTCCTGAGCCTCCTCAGCTGAAAGGTGGTTGACCGACCCTTTGCTCGCCCCACGGGCTTCGGATCATCTTCCGTCGGTGGGTGACCACTCCCCGCCGCGTCCTCCATTAGGGCGAGGGCTGCTCCAACACTCGAGGCGTGCATTCGCATAATGGCTCAGAGACCCGATTTATTTGACTTGTAATGCTTAGCCTTCCATTGACCCTAGCACCACAAATCAAATAAACCAAGCCTCGAGATATGTATACTTCCTAAATGCAGATACACACCGTTACAAAATCAAGTATCAATTCCATACACAAGTGCTTACAATATCAAAACTTCATAATTACAACATACGTAACTTACAAGGTTCGGTTTCATACAAAAAGGGCCAACCGCAAAATAACAAGATAAATATCAAGTACGCAATGGAAAACGATAAATTAATGAATCAAAAACATGAATTAACCATGAAGGAAGTCCCAATGGCTTGCCATAACCCGCAGGGCAACCGACTGGGTTGAAACCAAAGCAAACCGACGTTCCTGCGCAAACTTTCCTTACCCAAAACGATCTCACCACCAGCTGTCCAGATTAGTAAATACAAGCAAACAGTGAGTACACGAATGTACTCGCAAGACTTACGAGTAACAAACCTAGTTACTACTACATGCAAGCTTTAATCAAAGGAGAAGGCTCAAAGGTTATTTTCAGCATAAAGCAAGTTTTATTTGCAATAAGTAATAGTTTGAAGGCAGATTTGACAAACTGAATTTTAATTGCAGAATTAACGAATATACAATAAGTAATAACATAAAGACAACCTGGAGATGACTAACCCAATAGCCATCACAACAATAGCACGAATTACCCATTCGTACCACCCATGTCAAGTTTTAATTTAAAAGGTTGTAGTCTAACTCTTGAAAAGCTTACCCAAGCGTGTCCATAACCTAGGACGAGGCTATTCGAATAGTTTTAACCCTGCGCAGGTGTACCAATGTACCCACACTTGCATCGCCTTTTGCCACTAGATGAAGCACACTTCCTTTGGTATGCCGACACGCTAAGTCCTCGAGACGCTTTCCAATGGAAAATGCTAATCAAGAGCCGCACGTATGGGGGTTAACCCTTAGTGATCTGCCGACGAAATATGGATCACAAGGACCCATACGTGGAGTAGGAGACACCGGCCTCGGCGGGTGCTCCCCTCCCCACAAACACGTCCATGTTGCATATATTCCATATGCAACCCACCACGCGACTCATTAATTAACACCCCCCAAAGTACTTAGTCAAGAGAGGTCCCATTTCCCTCTAGTGTGGTTAGCACGCACAAACTGCCTGGATAACAGGTACTCACAAGATGTTCGGTCCTTAATTGACTCGGGCACCATTCCAGTCACACCCAAAAGATCACACCATCATACCGTTGTGCCCAAGTCCAAATTGTTTTTATTTTCAGTTTTAGTTTTACAATTTGAACATAGCACAAAGCTGAAATATAGAGATTATAATAAGTTTGTGTGATCAAGGTTATCGACGAGTCGATAACCGCCCAATTCTACCGGTAACTAAGCATTGCTAAGCATCATATCGTAAAGAGAAATAAAAGACCATAAATCATTCACCGGGCTCTAATTCACCAGTGAGGATAATAACCTATGGCAGTGGCAGGGGTGAACAATTTCAAGGCAACAATGCAATAGGCTTAGCTATCTCTAATCGACAAAATTACTTTGACACAAGAAGCATGCATACTTAGGTTTTGCAAACAAGATATTAGACTTTAAAAGTAATGGGAGCAATATGATCAAATGATGTTACATCTGCTTGCCTTTGCTTTCTTTGGAACTCGGACATTCTCACGATCATTACGGTTGCACTCGAATCATCGCCATCTAACGAAAGAATCAACAAGATAAAAACATCGAATAAACTCCAACATTCAAAAAGCATCCAAAATCGAGAATGAATACGCATTTAAAGATAACGATTTTAGATAAATTTAGGAACAAAAATCATTGGATTTGGAGCTGGTTTCAATTAGGTGAATGATATTGAATTTTGTTACCATGGCAAGGTTTATTGTTGAATGACCATTCATAAACCAAATCTTGGCTTCGATTAAATTTTACTTTGTTAGGTTACAAGTGAAAAGCTAGTAATTATATTTCATATTTCGCTTGCAATGGCGTTTGACAAAGCTCTACCTCACAGTTATTAAAACCTTACATTCCAATCTTGCCTCCATTTTAAAATCCTTGCTTTCTTGGTTAAGGGCTAGAGGTCGACTAATGATCCGGATGAATCTTCCACTTCTATTTTTAGGCTTATTTGGTCTTTGAGGGCTACTAAGTGATGCCCAACATATTTAAGCTAGACTTAACTATCACTAAGAGGTTAGAAATTTTGAATGCTCCCTAACTCACGACTTCGACAAAACAACTCGCCAACCAACACCTTCTCTGCTCAAATATCTACCAAGTGTACACATTCTAAACTACAAGCTATCGACAACTAAATGACCAACAGACTACAGTAATAAGAAATACTTTTAACTACTTGGATTGGCCAGGTTATTAGCCTTTTAATGAAGCCGAAAAATTGTCAGATTAATGCTCACAAACCTACAACTGCGCACTTATGTCTAACAAAACTGCTACCACTAGACTCCTTTCAGTTCAAACTCCCTATTGCTAACTTAGCTAAGTGACCTCATTGTTTTACACAAAATTCTGTTAGCAGAAAACATAAGGTCTAGCAAAAAGGGTTGACAAAACAACTTTTCTTCTAATCACTATCTTGAGTGGCACTCCTGCTAGACCTCAAAATTGTTTTCTATTAGTATTTCAGAAGTTTTCACATCCCTAAAGACTTTCAGTTTTGGTTGTTACTGACAAAAGATTTTCTACTACTTTACTTGACTAACAACATGAGGTTTGAGGTCTGAATGCTGCAATAGATGATACTCCCACTCACTGATCCTTTGATTTAGTATCATAAGGACTGGCCTAATGTCAAACCAGATTCGTATGTAGCACCCTTTCCTGATCATCAATCCAACCAAAGGATCTTTACAGCCTTGTGAACTACTCTCCTCGCCAAAACACTTATTCAAAATTGTTTTTAGAATAAGATGCAGTTGTTAGATAATTATCCAACTAATTGAACTAAAAAGAAAACCTTAACTACTAGAATCAATCCAGTTATTAGCTATCTGACCACTCTTATATTTTCATATTACTATTCAAGCACCTACAACAGACAGATTTTAAGAACTTAAAAACTATGAACCAACCTTCCTTCCAATCTTGAACATCAATTCTAATTTCTCATTTGCTTTCCATAACCAACAATACTAATGTTTGACGACAGTAAACGGTTGGCTTCACACATGGGTTCCATTGTCACAGAGATGAAACATTTTGAAAAATGAACTACAGAATGAGGATCGCATGCAGGTGAGGGTGGTGCTCATCGCCGGTGAGGAGTGGCGTGGAGGCAACAAAACCACCAAAATGGATTGCTTGGAGTACTAGGAGGCTAGGGATGGCGGCGCGCGCCCAAGAGGCTCGTGGCGACGCCACCAAGCGCGCGGCCTGTGGGGTGAAAGGAGGGCAATGGCGCCGGGTGGAGTTGAAGCAAAAATAGAGGGAGCATGGGCATACCTAGGGTTCCAGGAGCACGATGGAGTGGCCGGAGGGAGACGAGGTGACCGGAGTTGAGCGGCGGCGGCAGAACCGATGGTGGCACGGGAGGTCCAACGGCGGCACGACTGGGAGAAATAGGGCACGAGTGAGTGATATGGGGAGGTAGAGGGAGTTCCAGAGATACTCATGGAGAGGGGAATTGGAGGGAGGTTCGCCGGAGAAGGTGCGGCGGTGAAAATGGCGGTTGCGGCCGGTGTTGATGAAGACGGTGATGCGCGAGGCTCCGGTGAGGTAAATCCTCAAATCGACCGAGGGTTTCGCTCCTCGGGGTGGCAGCGCGCGTGACGGGTTGGCGGTGGCCGGAGATCGCCGGCGTAGCCGGAGGCGTGGAGGCGCGCGCGGTCCGAGCGGCTTCGAGCGCCGCCGATTGGGCTCGAGGAAGAGGGGAAATGGAGGGTGAGTGGTAAGTGGAGAAAAAGGGCGCCGAGGGAAGTTCCTCGGTGGTCTACAAGGGCCGGCACGGAGGCGGCGGAAACGGGAGCGACGGCATGGCGGTGATGCTCCCCGGTCATGGGACAAAGCGACGCTAAGGGGACGACGCGGAACAGGGCGAGTAGTGACGGCAGGCCATGGCGAGGGCATGCCGAGGCGACAGGAAGGTGATGGTGAGGTGACCGAAAGCGGGCGGTCGCAGAGGAGGCGGGCAACCGAGGGCGCGAGCGCGGTGGCGGGGGCGGCGTTCGCGCGGGGAAGAAGACAAGCGGTCGGCGGTCCCACCAGTCGGCGACACAAGGAGGGGCTGGCGCGGTTCTTATAACGGGCGGATGGGTCAGTCGATCCAGGCCTTTGATTCCAAAATGAACGGCTCAGATGAAGGGTTGCACTCGGATAGTCCGATTGTCTCTCGCGAACGTCGGTCGTTCGATCAAGATCCGACGGTTAGGACACGTGCGGGAGTTGAGTGGCTCGGGCGCGAGTGAGGTGGTTCGATCGAGTCGCGTTGGCTCGGTCGGACCAGGGGTTGGGTCCGGTCGGGGTTGGGTCCGAGCCCAAGGAATAGTGCGGGGAGGTTTGACTGGGTTTTAATTCAAAGCTCCAACTTTGACCGAGCTTCAAAATATAGCAAATAAATCTCAAAAATTCTGGAATTTTTCAGGGAGGTTCCTAGGGTTACCAAGTGACCAAATAAAATTCTAAGCTTCATTGTTCATGATTAATTGCTTATTTTGAATTCAAATTCATAAAAGGTTATGGAAGCAAGTTTGAATTTTCTGTGGATTGAATTTTAGCCCCAAAAATTTGGGAAAAATTATATTTATTCATGATAATTATTATAAGATTTAAATAAATTATTTCAAGAGTTTTTATTGAAGTAAATTCTTCCCAAAATTATTTTAATTGCTTGCTCTTGATTTTTGACTTTCAAATTTCTATTTTGACTAATTGTTTTAGAATAGCAATTTATTTCTAGAATTTGTGAACTTTTGAAAGTGAGTTTATAAGGTGTTACAGAACCTAGGAAAATACTTCCAGCATCTTGCTCACAAGTTTTGTTTGTATTTTGAATTCAAACAAGCAAATCAAATGAAAAACCAATATTCTCCAAAACTCTAAAAATTCAAACAACCATAAGAGAGCAGATGAAACCCAATCAAGGTACTCTCATTTGAGTTCCACTGTTTTCAAAAATAGAGATTTAGTTTGTAGTTACGAACTCGAGAACATATATTTTCAAGTTTGAATTGGAAAAGGAGGATAGGATTTCCCGGTGTTAATTGCTATTTCCATAATCAAAAGACTTTCGACGGAGGGTTTAACCCCACTCCGATCTAAGTTTCAAAATCTTGACAAACTTTTATTTTGTTTAAAAATTTTCCTTTCTAGGTTTTGAAAGACCAGGTTGTAACCTAGTTGCTTAGCAACAAAAAGTTTTAAAAAGGTCCAAAATTTCATAAATGCACAGTAGATGCATAACTAATCCAACTTAAGGATTTTGGGCTGTTACATGGCCCTTGTTGTGGCAGCGAAAACAAGTAACCTCGGCCGCCGGATTGCGGAGGCCACCCTGCTGCTGGATCGCAGCGCGCGTGGTCGGCTCACGCCCGCGGTGGGCGAGGAGTCAGCCGATGGCCTCGGTCTTTGGTGGAGCAAAAGAACGGCCCCTAGTGCCGGTCCACCGAGGACGAGCGAGGTCGGCGTGAGCGCATCGATGTGCCTCCCATTTGCGCTTGCGAGACTCGCCCAGCGCCTTTGCCTTATGCTCAGCAACAATGGCCTTATCGACCAAGGCCTGAAAGTCGGGAAAGTCCACAATAGACAACCCGTCCCGCAGCTCCTCGGACAAGCCATCCATAAACTTCTCTGCTTAGCCTCATCTCGAGGCCACCTCCCCGAGCATAACGAGCCAAATGATTGAACTCGCATGCACTCAGTCACGCACTTGCGCCCTTGCTTGAGCGCGAGGAATTCTTTCTTCTTCACTTCATCGTGCCATCGTGATGTGGGCGGACGAAAAGTCGATCCGAACTCCTCGTGTGACTACATGGCGCGGGCTGCATGGCGAGATAGTTCTCCCACCATGAGTCTGCCGCGCCTCAAGCCGGTGGGGCGCGAAGAGTGCCTTATCTCGTGCTCGCATCGAGCTATGTTGAGCTTTCGCCAACCATGCGCAGCCAATCATCCGCATCGAGAGGGTCCTCGAGCGGGAGAAAGTCGGCTGCGTGCGGAGGAACTCGCAAGTCCCGCGAGTCCGTGGCCGCCACCACCGCCAGGAGTGGAGGTATTCCTAGCAATAACCTCCAAAATGCGCTGCTCGTCCATGCGGTTTCGCTCGATCGGCGAGAACCTCACCATGGTCGGAGGAGGGGAAGCTCCTCATCATGACCACTGGCTGACCGCCACGCGCGTCCTCCGGCCATCCTGCTTTGCTAAGATAGGTTAGTGCCAAACTCAGAGCAAGAAATCGATAAATCGCCAAAACAGTTTAAAGACAGCACGAACTAAACGCAAGACTTCAAGTCACAAAGCCAATTGACAAAATTTAGAGACTTAGCAGACTTACACCACATTTTACCCTTAAGTTCCCACAAGTTTTAGTTAGATTAATCCCTCATGGTTCTCCCAAAACTAATCCCACTGGATAAGTAACTATCTTTTGAAAGGAAAGAGAGAAACCAAGTTTTAAAACTCAAATTAGAGTAAGATGAGAGTAGAAAGCTAAGATAGGTAAGGAGTAAAATCTGAGAATCTGCCTAGGTTTTTATAAACCTTTTTATACTTTGAAAATAAGCCTTTCCAAAACATCCTAAGGACGACTATGCTTGGGTTACTACGGTCAGAATGGCTCTGATACCAACTTTGTGAGGACCCCAATTTATTTGGCTTGTAATGCTTAACCAACCACCTGGTCCTAGCATCACAAATCAAATAAACTGAGCCTCGAGATATGTATACTTCGAAAGCAGTATACACACCTCTCCACAAAATTATGCATCAACTCCATTCCAAACATAGAGTCCAAACATTACACTACTAAGCAGAAAGTAACAACAGAAGAGTTATTACAGACAAAAGCCGACCGGCCAAAATATACACAAATACACAAGACAACAATGAAGCAAAGTGCCATAAGATGGCTATAAACAAAGCCAATCGGTGTGCCTTCAACCCACAAGGCATCCGACCGACCGCCAAGCCTAGTCGTCAGACACGGCGTGCGGCGCGGAGAACTCACGAAGTGAGGCCCTTGGGGCTCACCTTCTTCCTCTGCAACAAAAACATTAAGCAAAGCCAATGAGTACAAAGATTGTCTTTGTACTCGCAAGACTGACGTGTGAACCAGCGCACTGCTCATATGCTACATGCGGCTTATTTGTGGAGGCCATATGTTTCATTTGCATAAAGCCAACTTTATTTGCAATGATGTAATACGCTTTGAAGGCAAGTTTGCAATTCATTTTACCATTGAAATAATGCGATATAAAGGTAGATACAAGTAACCACCTAGAAGTGACTACCCTAATAGTCACCATTAACATAGCACGAATCCCAGTTCGTACCACCCATCAAGTTTTAATTTAAATGTTGTAGTCTAGTTCTTGGGGCGATCCGAGCGTGTCCATAACCTAGGACGAGGCTATTCGAATAGTTTTAACCCTACGGGTGTACCAATGTACCCACACTTGGATCGCCTTTAAGCCAAGCACACTTCCAAGGTATGCTGCACAGACTAAGTCCTACGAGACTTTTCCAATATTGTGTATTAACTACGAGCAGCTCGTATGGATAGAAATCCATACGCTACATGGTAAAGCCGAAAGACAACTACCCACTTAGGATAAAGCTCTTGGACAACTACCATGCTCCCACCTCCATCCCTCCTGCGACCTCCTACGACCCGGAGTCAATACCCGCAAAAGTAATAGGTCAAGAGAGGTCCCATATACTCTAGTGTGGTTAGCACGCAAAATGCTCAAGACGGTGGCGCAAGTAACTCGGTCCTTAAGCGACTCGGGCACCTTTCAAATACACCCAACAGATCACACCAGTCTTACCATTGTGCCCAAGTCTAAATCATTTTTGTTTTCATTTTTAATTTTGCAATTAAATATGGCGAAATCTGTGAAACATAAAGTTATAGTAAATTTTGTGTGATCAAGGTTACCGACTAAGTCGATAACCGCCCATTTCTACCGATACTAAGCATGTCTAAGCGGTGAAATCGTATCTACTAAGTGACAAGAGATCATCCAATGATCTCTAATCACAAAGAAATAACCTAGGCTCGGTAGTAGAGGATAATCATTTCCCACAGATTATGCATCTAAAGGATTAACTAACCAATTTAACACAAATTCAGCGATGCATACATACAGTTGAAACAAAATATTAGACTTTAAAATACTGGGATAAACATGATCAAACTGCTTGCCTGGCTGCTGCTGCTCAATAGGCTCAACCTGTTGCAGAGGATCACTCTCAGGGTTACCGCAAATGTCGAAGCCTACCGATTGAACAAATAACAGCGAATAAGAACGAATAACACCGACAAAACTCAAATATACATAACATCAAAACATTCCAAGCTTTACACAACAGCCTAAACATGATCTAACACATTTTTAGAAACAGGGAAATAATTATTTGAAGTGGTGATGAATTTTCTAGCAATTTCCTAAGCTAACATACACATTAAAGCACTAGTTAAATACTTAGCAAAATTTTAATAACAGAAACATACCCAAAACCTATTCTGATCATTAGTACACTAAAATGACAATTTACAAAATTGGTTTCACTGGATTTGGACAATTATTGAAAGAGATATGCATTTTCTAATTTGGAAATTACAATATACACCATTTAAATCAATAACCATATTTTAGCTAACAGAGACATGGTTGAAACTAATTTTGGTAAATATTACATTTAAAATGAAAATTAACAGAACTGGTTTCAAGTGATTTGGAGAAAAATTGAATTAGTTATGAATTTTCTAAGTTTAATTGAATTAACAGCACAAAGGAAAAGCATTTCGAATTACAAAAGCATGAAAACCTTTTTCTACCGACAACGAGCTAGCCACGACCATCGATACGCGGGCATGGCGAGGGCGCCGACTCGAGTCACTCGATTCGCCACGCTTAAGGTGACGTCGGCGTGCACAGAAACGCCTTCGCTTATCAAAACGTAAACCTAAACTAAACGTGCAGGAAAATACGCTTCAAACAGAAAACGCAACACCAAGATTACACCACCACTTAACGAATATGGGCCCACAGACATAGACTCGGAGGACTAAAATAACCGCGATTTAAACTTAAACACAAATAATCTTCATGGGCCCACACGACATACAAGCGGCTAAAGAGATACTTAAGGCTAATGATTTAGGTTAGACCTTAATACGCGGCGTGCGCTTCGACGCCCACGAACGATGGCGCGGCCGCGCAGTGGATCTAGCGGACCGGAGGGTCTTAGGACAAGAGGGTTATACCTCCAGGTTCGCTACGACCTCGCGAACTTGATGACGGCGACGCGAGACCTCGAGGATGCCGCGGCGAGTCAAGCGCGAACGAGGCGGAGAAGAAGATACGGCTTCGCGGAGAAGATGCTACGGGCCGGAAGACTCGAAAGGTGCGCCACGGATCGCCTCGGCCCGGAAGGATACGCCCCAGATAATGCCGACGAAGGAGGTCTAAGGCGGCCGGAATCAACGCGGCGGCGGAATACCAAGTTTGGAGAAGAATCGGCCGCGCACCCTCAACGATGCACAAAAGACAAAAACAAACCCACCGTTAGACTCAGTGAGGAAATGCGACCACGAGGGACCGAGCGCTGAGGCTTAAGACTCACCAGAACACCCGAACGACCTTGGGGCCGAGACGATGAAATTGCCCCCAACGACTCTGTGGATGAACCGAGCTCGGATCAGGAAAAATGGATGCAGCGAGGCAAGAGGAACACGACGGCGGGGTCGCTGTTGCTCGAACGGCAGTGAGGTGGTGGTGCCGCCCTCGGTTTCTTCTCCGACCGAAGCTAAGAAATGGGCGGAGAAGGCGTAAGAATGGCTGCGAGGAGGAATGGACGACCCTAGGTGGTAGATGGACTCGAGCGATCCTCGGAGGCGCACACGCGTCCCTGTGGCGGCGACGAGTGCGTGGCACGCATGCGCGATCGCCACGAGCTCCGTGGCGCCGAAGTCGGCGAGGAAGAACTCCGACAGAGGGACCCACATGTCGGCGACGGTATTAAGCGGCGCGAGTCGGACCAAGTGTGGTTCAACGATTTGGTCTGACTCGATCAAGAAAATGTCGACCGTTCGATCTAGAATGGACGGCCGAGATCAGTGTATGCATTCGGACAGGTCGACGAGACAAGCAATGAGGACCGTTGGTTTGCATCGGACGGTTGGCATAACGATCGACGCGGCGGTGCAGCTAGGCGGTGCGGCTGAACCAAGTGGCGCTGGCGGACTCGAGTCGGAGTTGGGTTCGGGCCCGAGGAATAGTGTTTTCAGAATTTGATTTAAAAGGCTGAGAGGATTGGGGAATTTTTAGGGGTAGCTCCTGAGCTCCAAAAATTCCGAAAGTTTTATGGAAGCTTACTCGAACAGAGAACAACATTGTGTAATTTTTCCAGGAATTTTCATGCACTAGATTTCTCCCAAGAAAATTCACAAGCTGCTGCCTAAGGGTTTGACCAGAATTTGGAATAGTTTGACTTGCTCTTTTGAAATAGCAAACAAAATCTAAAAATTGTGAAATTTTTCAGAGAGGTAGCTAGGATGGTCAAGATGATAGGAAAAATAATTTCAGAGGATGATCACAAGTTTGAAAGCTAAGAATTTGCTGACAACAATTTTCATTCACAAGAATTTAATTCTAGAAAATGGAAATTGCTAGGGAAAATTTGGAAAACTTCCAAATGATTTGATGAGACAACAAAAGTTTTTATTTCTCCTCAAAATTTTACATTTGAAATACAAACCCTAAGTTAGGGTTGTTACAGCCAGCGAGGTTGCTACCACTAGGTTCCTATCGTATTGCGAATCCATTCCAGTCCTTTGTTGGCGTCGCCGCAGCCAGGATCACCGGCGGCAAGTTGTTGAAGTCGCACGGGTTTTGCTGGGAGGAAACTCCCGTTTTTGTCAAAAATTTCGGACAGCATTAATGCCCAATCAGTGTTAATCATTGGGTATTAATGGTGTCTCAATCGCGCTTTGTGTCACGTCAGTAGGCCCAAGTCTTTAAGTCCTCATGGCGTGTTCCCGCACCATTAATGTTAAAACCAGTGTTTAATTGGGTTTAGCCATTAATTATCGCGGAAAGGTCATTTCTCGCCATCGACACGTGGGCCTCAACCTCATCGTTGTCGGAATCTAAGCCACCGCTCGCACCACCCTTACGACCTCCTGCTAATCCTAGCCGTTCACGACCTCTCTAGAATTTGATCTGGGCCTTAGGATCTTTTCCGAAAATACTTAAGCCTCAGGACCTCCCTCGGGGTCCTCTTTGCAAAAGACCTCCCCTGGTCATTTTTGCTAAGACCACCTCAGAACCTCCCTCGGGGTCCTCTTTGCAAAAAGACCTCCCCGAGGACCTCTTTGTGAAAACCACCCTCAAGACCTCCTCTGAGGACCTCTTTGCAAAAGACCACCCTTTGATCTTTTGCAAAGAAAACCTAAGGACCTCCCTTTTCCGTGTATCTAGGCCTTCAGGACCACCCCTGATGAAATCTCGACCGTTCAGGACCTCCCAGCGGAGATCCGACCGTCGGACCTCCTCTGTTAAGTCCTTGTCTTTGAGGACCTCCCGGCTCAGATCCCGACGCTAAGACCTCCCCGATGAGATCTTAGCCGTTATGACCTCTCTCCGTTAGACCTCGTCGCGTAGGACCTCCCTATGAAATCCTAACCGCTGGGACCTCCTTCTAGTTCATCTCGACCGTTGAGATCTTCCTCTGTGAAGATCTCTGCCGCCAGACCTCCCATCTAGATCTTGGCCGCCGGGACCTCCTCTCGTAGATCCCGAGTGTCTGACCTCCTCACTAGGACCTCCTTCGATCTCCGCTCGAGATCTCGGCCGTTAAAGACCTCCCTGGTAGATCTCGGCCGCCAAGACCTCTCCTCCTTTAGATCTCACCGTCCGGACCTCCCCCATTCGATCTTTACCTTTAGGACCTCCTCTTGGAGCTATGGACCGCCAGATCTAGATCTGACGGTTACGACCTCCTATAGGTGCGAGGAGATCTCTGGTGTGCGCTGGACGTACATCTGGGCCGTTAGATTCCATCTCAACGGCTTGGACCTGCCAGTGCGCGTGGACCTCCTCCTTACGGTTGCGCTGTGCTCCCGTGCTCCCTAGCCGTGCGATCTCGGATCAACGGTCCACGACCTCCCGGTCTTCTCTGGTTCATTTGGACCTCCCCGAGAGTGTGTTTTCAAAAGTATTTAAGTCTTCAATTTTCAAACATGCATAACCTTGTCATTTTAACTCCTTTATGAATGATTCAAACTGCATTAGGTCTGTAATAGAGTAGACTTTAAATTGAGAATGATTTGACCCTCTGTTCTATACTAGAGATGGGAATATGTTGCAGTGGAAGTTTAAATGAAATTAGTGTTCGAAAAATCACTTCAAAATTTGTAAAATGTATAACTTTTTGTGTATAACTCCAAATTGAGAAAACTCAAATCTATAAAATCCCTCTGGTAGTGCACTTTAGCTTAGCATGGGTCTTGTTCATATTTATGTTCCTGTAAAGTGGTATATGCTAGTTTCACAACTTTAGAAAATCATAACTAATTCATTTTAACTCCAAATTGTGCAAACTCAATTTTGCTGTTCTTAGAATGTCTTAACCTACCTACCATAAAAATTTCAGACTCTAGTTCATTCTAGAAATTTATGCCATGAACAGTAATAGATAGGAATTAATCTGGAATTTAACAGGCTGATAGAAATTGTTTTAGCCATAACTTTTGCATGCTAAGACCAAATGACTTGATTCTTGTTTATAAAATTGTCTAAAATCATAATCTTGCTGCTATGCAAATTTCATGAAATTTGGTTATCTTTTGCTGTTGGGTTTTATTTGGAGTTCTTGTTCTTATTTGATTATCGCCTTTTCGCGTTAGGTTCCAAAGGAATTATTGTTTACGTTAGTGAATCCTCTGCAGCAAGAAAGTGATCTACAGCAAGGCAAGTAGTTTGATCATATCCACTCCATCCCATTACTTTTAAAATCTAATACTTTGTTTTACTTGTATGTATGCATGCTTTTGTGTCAATGATTAATTTTGCCGAATAGAGGTAGCTAATCCTATTGCATTGTTTCCCTTAAATTGTTCACCCCTGCCACTACCTTAGGAATATTATCCTCACCGGTGAATTAGAGCTCGGTAAATGATTTAGGGCCTTTTATTTGTCTTTACGATATGATGCTTATAATGCTTAGGTACCGTAGAATTGGGCGGTTATTGACTTAGTCGATAACTTTGATCACATAAACTTATTATGATCTTTATGTTTCAGTTTTGAGTTAGAATTATTTGCAAAAAGCAAAACTGAAAACAAAACGGATTTGGACTTGGGCACAATGGTTAGATGGTGTGAATATGGGTGTGACTGGAATGGTGCCCTGGTCAATTAAGGACCGAACATCTTGTGAGTATCTGTTATCCAGGCAATTTGTGCGTGCTAACCACACTAGAGGGAAATGGGACCTCTCTTGACTAAGTACTTTGGGAGGTGTTAATTATGAGCTGGTCGGTGGGTGTGTTAAAAAAGTGTGTGTGTGTGTGGTGTGGGAGGGGAGCATTAGCAGGCCGGTTAGGCTGTTTAATGTATCCTTATCCCCGTGGGTTGCGGCTCTTAATTAGCATAATTCATTGGAAATGTCTAGTAGGACTTAGCCGTGCCTGCATACCAAAGGAAGTATGCTAACCGTGGCTGGTGGAAAGGCGGTCTGAAGTGTAGGTACATTGGTACACCCCTGCAGGGTTAAAACTATTCGAATAGCCTCGTCCTAGGTTATGGACACGCTTGGGTAAGCTTTTCAAGAGTTAGACTGCAACCTTTTTAAAATTAAAACTTGATGGGTTGGTATGAATGGATATTCATACTATTGTTGTGGTGACTATTGGGTAGTCACTTCCAGGTTGTCTTTATTGTTGTTATTACTATTGTATCGTTGTTATTTCAACAATTGCAAACAGTTTGTCAAATTGCTTTGAATCTATTACATTATCGCAAATGAAAACTTGCTTTATGCTAAAGGTAAGCCCAGAGCCCCCTCCACTTAAATAAAGCTTGCATATAGTTAATTATAGCTCTGTTATCTTACACGTCAGTCTTGCGAGTACAAAAATAATTTTTGTACTCAGTTGCTTTGCTTAATTGTTTTGTTGCAGAGGAAGAAGGTGAGCCCCAAGGGCTTCCCTTTTGTGAGTTGTGCTACGATGTGGACGACTAGCTTAGCGGCCCGATCGGTTGCCCTGTGGTTATGTGGCTAACCGGTTGGTTTTTGTCTTAGCCATCCTATGACACTTTTGCTTCCGCTGTTAATGATTCTTGTTGTCTTTTGGCCAGTCGGCCCTTTGTTGTAATAACTCTATATTATGTACGTCTTTTGCTAGACTTGTTACATTGTGATGTATGGAATTGATGCATGATTTTGTGACAGGGTGTGTATACTGCATTTCTGGGAAGTATACATATCTCGAGGCTTGATTTATTTGATCTGTGATGCTAGGGTCAATGGAAGGCTAAGCATTACAAGTCGAATAAATCGGGGTCCGCACAGTCTCCGGCCGCCAACGATCAACCAGGGCAGAAAGAAGACACGCATCAATCAGGAGGTTCGCCTATGTTCAAGATGCGAGCGAACGCAATCACCCAGATTGACGGCTCGAACATACCGTCGCCCAACGGCCGTGTCTCCCTCTGTCCCCATGTCACCAGAGTTGGCGGACCATCGCCACCGATCCAAGCGTGACAGCGATGCTGGGCGTCCCATGCCTCCTCAAGTAGGGGTGGTAGAGTACGTGCCATTGCTACAAATAGAGAACAACTAACAGTTAGCGAAATCCAAGTACATACTTAACGCTAAAAATTGCAATAAGAAAAAAATTAAATACGTAATTACCTAATCTAATCAGAACGCGCACTGCGGCTTATGAGCGATTCGGCCGTGCGCGTTCCTTTATATACGCAGAGAAAATAGACAACAAATGACATCGACAAGTTATGATGTGAAGCGATGTGACTTCGACGTGATTTAAAGAGGCAAAAAACAAAAATCGCATGTAGCCAACATTGCTTTCGGCGCAAAGCGTCGCGCGCGTGGTGAGGCCGGCCCACCTACGCGCGCGGGGGGCGAGCCAACCGCCGCGCCGGCCGAGGCGGTGCCGCCGCCTCTGCTACCGTTGTAGGAACACTGTTCAGAGGCCAATTTTGTAAATTATGGTGAACGAGGGCTAGTTTTGAAATTCAAACCTGCTATAGGGCCACAAATGCAAAAATTTCCCACTTCAGCAATAGCGTCGTGCTTCTCCAAGACACAGATGCAACTCCGGCAGAAATGTAAATCATCGTTAATCCGCCGCACGGGCTTGGCTCGCACTACCCCTCCGCTCCACCATAGCTCCTTACCGAGCTCCGTCCCGGCCGACGCCACAGCTCGACCGCCACTGAGAACTTGGTTCTGCCACTACGCACAAAATTGGCATCCATAGCAAACCAAAAAAAGGTCTAAGCTCAGCCAAGAAGGCCATGATCTCCTATGCGAGGGGCATGTCGGCATAGATACGTTAGGGGCGAGGGAAATACGACATGCGAGGAGACGGCGGCATTGATGCAAGGGGCGGTGGCGCAGATGCGAGGAGTGTTGGTTTTTGTACATACCCTGGTGGGACTATCGTCCCACTACGGATAGATGGCGATTCCATGCCTAAAAACACAATTCAAGGAGCATAGTGGTAAGTACCATGAAAAATTCTGCTCATAGGAGTCAAGTTTTCACTACATTTCTGTGAATTTTCAATAAAGTTTCAGAGAGTAACAAGCAAGTTGCACATAATTTGAACAAATTTAGCAGTTTCAAGTACAATTTTAGAGAGTATACAACAAAAGTTTCACAGTTCCAACATGTTTGAGGTTTCAAGCACAATTTCAGAGAGTTTCAACCAAAAAATTCAGAGATTGAAAGGATTTTTTTTTTGAAAAAGGATAGCCCAGCTTTTACGGAAAGCTAATCACCAGTTTTACAGATAACCAAAAGCAAACCGCAAATGTTGGGGTTACCAGCTCACACAAGCCAAAGCAGTCAGAAAAGAACATACTAAAAACCGACAATAGTACTGAAGCATGAACAAAAATCCTACAACAAACCTCGGCTAAAGCTAAATAGATTTCAGACTGCATGACGAGCACATAAGCTTTTCAACCATTCTTCCACCAGATTAATCACCTTATCCAGACCTTCCTGATCAACATCTTTTATCAAATCCGCCACTTCTGCAAGCAAGATATAGATTTGAATATAGCTTTAATCAGATGTTTTGGAAAGACCTTCTCAATGGCCATTCGATTTCTGATTTTCTAGAGCATCCACGCCACAGCTACAAAACTGGATAAGCAAATATAGTAATCGTTAACAGCCCTAGTATCTAACCAATTTTGATGGAACTCATCAAGAGAAAACGGTATCTTCTCCCACATCAGACATTCCTTGATGCAAGCCCATACAAATTTGGCTAGAACGCAGTTGAAGAAAATATGATCAGTGTCCTGCCTCACCCCACATAAGCAGCAGTTTTCGCTCCCTTTCCAATTTCTAAGTTTGAGCTGAGTAGCTGTCTGAAGTCTGTCTTGGAATGATAACCAAAGAAAAAATTTTAACCTTTAGTAGAATTTTACTTTTCGAAAACTTCTGATTTCTCTTGGGAATGACCGCCCCCCCTAAAAGATCAGTATCTATATAAAAATTTAACTGACAAAATTCTAGACTTCTCCAAACTCCAAGCCACTTTATCTCTTTCACTATTAAGCCCCACCCCATCTAAAGCCTTTTTCAGTTGCTTCCACAGATCCTCCTCGACCTAGCCTAATTGTCTATTAAAAGTGACATTCCATTTCCCATTTTCAAAAATATCTACTACTCTCACATCGCGATTCGAACTAATATTAATTAGTTTGGCAAAACTAATTTTCAAAGGACAATTGTCTAACCACACATCTTTCAAAAACAGAGTGTCTTCACCATTTCCTATTTGTTGAACCGACCCCCCTTAAAAAGATTTTTGACTTTTTGCAAAGACTTACAAAACTAGGAGCCCCTAAGAGACATGTTAATAAGGACACCCCTCTTAGGAAAGTATTTGGCCTTAAGGATCCTATACCATAACTCATTTTTGGTCGTACTCATCCTCCAAAACCACTTGCACATAAGGCAATCATACATTCGCCTAGTATCAATCACCTCCAAACCATCAAAATCCTTTGGCTTGCAAACTGCCCCCATCTTACCACGTGATATTTAAAAGAGTTCCCAGTCCCTTTCCAAAAGAAATTTGATCTAATAGAGTCCATTTTCTTGTGACCATCCTCATTCAATCTATAAAACCCCATAGTGTAGATGGGAAGACTACTTAAGCAGCTATTCACCAGAACAAGCCTCCCTCCCGAAGAGCTGAGATTGCTTTTCCAGTTATCCAGTCTTTTTCCCAGCTTGCTAATGATCCTCTCTACTACCTTCTTACCAGTCTTCCTGTCCCCAATGTCAATCCCTAGGTAGGTCATTGGGAGTTGGCCCAACTTACAATTCAGCATGTTAGCAAACATGTATGCTTCAACTTTATCCACCCCTAATACATAAGCTTCGCTCTTATGGTAATTTATTTTAAGCCCAGACATCCATTCAAAGTAGTACAAAAGAAATTTAAGATTTAGGATGTAATTCTCTTCACATTCTATCATGAGAACTGTATCATCAGTATATTGAAGAAGAGGAACCCCTCTAGGAATTAGATGAGAAATTAAGCCCTTAACCAAAATTTTGCTTTGGGCTCTTTCATTAAGTGCTGCTAGAGCGTCGGCAGCCAAATTAAAGAGTAGGGGAGAAAGAGGATCCCCTTGTCTCAACCCTCTATGAGTGGCAAAATAAGGACCAACCACCCCATTAATATTGATACCAACCTTTTCCCATTTGACAAAGCTCATCACCCGTTTTATCCAGCAATCAGACAAGCCTTTACCTTCCATTACCTTTTCCAAAAAGTCCCAACAGACTCTATCATAAGCTTTCTCAAAGTCTAATTTGAGGATAACCCCTGTTCTCTTAGTAATCTTAAGCTCATGAAGAATCTCATGTAAAGATACCACCCCGTCTAAGATATTTCTCCCCTTGATAAAAGCAGTTTGGCAATCATTAATAATCTTGTTCGCTACTTTACTCAAATTGTTAGCCAACACTTTAGTAATTATTTTGAAACTAACATTAATCAAACAAATAGGTCTAAAGTGTTTTATAGAGTTAGCCTCCTTGATCTTAGGAATAAAAGTGATCACCCCGTAATTTAACCTTTTCAGGTCAAGCTTCTCCTCATATAAGTCCTCAACCAACTTCATGAATGCTTGTTTAATCACCCCCTAAAAAGCTTTATAAAAAGAAGTAGGGAACCCATCCGGCCCAGGAGTAGAAATAGCTGATAGATCCTTAATTGCTTTTCCAAACTTCTTCTTCACTGAAGGCTTGACCCAGGTATTGTCAGCATCAGAAATTCTACCTTCTTGATTCCAGAAATCATTCTCAAGAGTAATAATCTAACTATCATCAAAACCAAACAAATTCTTATCAAACTTG
Organism: Ampelocalamus luodianensis; assembly: GCA_036346255.1. NCBI lineage: Eukaryota > Viridiplantae > Streptophyta > Magnoliopsida > Poales > Poaceae > Ampelocalamus > Ampelocalamus luodianensis. The sequence goes on along the minus strand of CM070625.1, from coordinate 46,926,189 downwards.
TATATGAGCTCTCTAATATCATCATCTTTTGTCAAGCTGACCCCTTCATTATCCAGACTATAAATATAATTCTTTCTTCTTCTACCATTTGCACAACTGTGAAAGAATCTGGAATTAGAATCTCCTTGGGTCATCCATTTTTCAGTACCCCGTTGCTGCCAATGTTTTTCCTCAATGTCGTACAACTCTTCTAACTTGCTTTCGATTGTATATCTTTCAATCCACTCTTCAGGGTCTAAGCCATCAGCCTTAGCCTTCTTGTCCAGTTTCTGAAGATGATCCAAAAGGATCTTCTTTGTTTTTAAAGTTAGCTCCATTAACATTAGCACCCCATCCTTTAAGAAATTGTCTTAAAGAAGAAATCCCCATTCCATCTATCAACCGAATAGACCAAGTCGCATCATACTACAAATATCACCCTATTTAGTAAAGACTAAATCTCTAAAATTCTCCCGATGTAACCACTTATTCTCAAAATAAAACCTCCCGGTTTCATCCTATTCTTATCCCCGACTCAAAGACCATAGGGCAATGATCGTAACTCCACTCGATTAGGATCTGTGAAAAGTACAAAGTGAAAAATTAGCTTCCCAATCAAGAGTGACTAAGATTCTGTCCAACTCTACCATAATTGGATATGATTGTTTATTTGTCCAAGTATATCTAGAACCACCCCTTTTGATCTCCATCAACTTATTGTTGTTGATGAAATCATTAAACTGATTCATCAAAGAGAAATTAATATAGTTAGAACTCTTATCATCTGCTCTCCTAATCATGTTAAAATCTCCCCCTAGAACCACTAGGAGTCTTGACTTGAAACAATTGTTCTAGAGTTCTTCTAGGAATTCAGTAGTCCGTTGATGCTGAGTCGGTCCATAAATGTTGACTAGATCCCATGTGAAGTTAGTTTGCTTATGCCTCAAGGTCAAACTGATAAAGAACACTCCTGCTTTTACCTTCAATTTCCGTAAATTCAGCTCACCCCAAAAGCATTCCTCCAGAATGTCCCCGTGCAGGAACCCAATGCCATTCATATTCAACTCTTCCTGATAAGGCTTGAAGACCTCTAGGTGAAAAGGTTTTCTTAATGGTCTCTTGCACTCCAATAGCTTCAAACTTTTCTCTCGCAATCAACTCCTTGAGTTGTTTGACTTTAGCAGGCTTACCCATACCTCTAATGTTCCAAAAAAGAAATCTCATGTGTTGCACTTTTTAAAAGAGAACTTATTTGTTTTCAGCTTCCCTTTACTTCTTTTATTCAATTTAAATCCCACAGCACCCCTAACTATATTGTCAACAACATTCATATTAACATCCTAACCAAGATTGAAAGGAATTGTTAGTGCAAATTTTTTCCGCTTAGATTTACAACCAAATATTAGAACATGTATATCCATAAAAATTGCATACGCATGGCATCTCAGGCCTATTGTTTCATTGAACAAGCAACACAAATTTTCTAATGTTTTGTCTATGTAATAAGGAGCTAGTACAAAAAAATTATGAGGGAGAAGCAAACCTAAAGCAAAAAATCAGATTAAGATGGGGAGAGGGCTAGGAGAAGGCTCGCCACCGCACTCTCAAGCTCGGCCGACGGGCAGGAGCGCCGAGGAGTGGAAAGCCAGGAAGGAGAGGCTCTCGTCGCACCCGCACGATGTTCGCCATCCGCTTGGATGTGGTGGCCAGCAGGAGGGCACCAATGAGGAGGAGCGCGCCATGGCCTGGTTAAACCCACACGCCGCCGCCATCCATCCGTATCGCGGTGAGCTCGGCAAGAGGGTACCGATGAGGAGCATGCCAGCAAGGAAGGGCTCACATCACACCCTCACTCCGCTCGCCGTTCGCGATGCTGCAACCATACACTGGAACCCTACTAGAGATAGCGAGATAGTAAATGGGAATCAAGGGGGCGCTGCTGCTCCTCCACAAGGGGAGCTCGAGGAGATGTCCTTCAAGTCGTCGGTCTCCCCGATGATTGGGTTGAGGCAGACCTTGACTGCCCGCCACAGTATAGCTGGCGCTTCCTGCGCACCATGTTGAGTGTCTCTAGCGCACTCACTTCCCTACAGCACCATCATCCCTGTGCGCCACCTCGCATGCCCTTGGTAGCCATCCTTGCACCTCCACCACGCCCTCAAGGTGGGCTCATGAGGAGATTCACAAGGGACGTCCTTCGTGGTGTTGGAAATCAGACCCGGATGAAACACACACAATACTCGGTGGAAACCCTAGGACGAGATTTGAGAATTTGCACTGCAACAACTGCAGCTTTTGTGTTTTTCTTTTGCTTTTATTGTCATCTAAAGATTACAATCAGTTTCAATATTAGTAAGACTCTACAGTTTCCTAAACCTACAAAAACTACCAAACCGAGACAAACTCTGATTCTACACGCCATATAACTAAGCTATATGTCATGCAAACTAGTTATGGTATTACCTAACACGTTGGCACTCTAATACAACTCTAAAAACAGAAAAACTAACGTTTATACAACTAACTTAACTCAACTCAACATTTACCTCCCTAAGTTGGTTGTGTCTTCCTCATAGCCTGCATTCCGATTCTCTCTCATCTCCAAGAATTTGAGTCTTAACAAAGGCTTGGTTAGAATATCTGCAAGCTAATCGTTGGTGCTGACATACTCAACCACAATTTTCCATTCTTCCACACATTCCCTGATGTAATGAAATCTAGTATCGACATGCTTACTTCTATCATGATGTACCAGATTCATACACAAGGAGATAGCAGATTTATTATAGATGTTGAGTATTACTTAACCAAGGTTTCAGTTCATGAGATCACCTAGAAGGCGCTCCAACCAAATACCCTAACATGTTGCGGCTGCTGCTGCTATATACTGCGAGTTTGTGACAGCCAGTTTGATCAAGCTAGAACCCAAGTAGAAAATAACTCTAGTTGAGCTCTTAAGATCATCAATGTCCATGGCCATGTCACTATTGCTATAACCCACCAAGCACAGCTCTTCTCCTTCTTTCTTCTTCTTATAATAGCAGCCCAAATCAAGTGTGCCTTTGATATACCTCAATATGTGCTTTACCGCATCCATGTGTTTAGCTCTCAAGGACTCCATGAATCGACTCACCATGCTACCGAATAGGCTAAGTTTGCCACAGTGTTTATGAGGTACCTTAGGCTCCCTACAATACTTCTGTACGTGGTTTGATCTACAGGTGGTGATGAGCTTTTCTTACTTAACTTGCACCTTGCTTCCATCGGAGCTTGAGTTGGATTGCAATCCCCCATTCCACACCTTTCAAGAATCTTCTTTGCATATGCTTCGACAAAGAGAAATACCACTCGGCGTGTGATGAACTTCTATGCCATATGGTAAGTCAATAAGCCGAGATTTCTCATCTTGAAAAGCTCTTTCATTTGCTGCTTAAAGTTTAAAATCTCCTTTCACAAGCTCCTATGATCACCAAATCATCCACATACACACCAACTAGGAGGCAATTTTCACATATGCCCCTTTTGTACACAGCATGCTCTAGTGGGCTTTTTTCAAATCCAAGCGACATCAAAGTGTTGTCCCACTTGGAGTTCTAAGATCTAGGGGCTTGTCGTAGTCCATACAATGCTTTATGCAGCTTTAGTACCTTGTGTTCACTTCCTTTCTCAATGAAACCTAGATGTTGACTTACATATACTTCTTCTAGTTCCCCATTTAGAAATGATGACTTGACATCCATGTGATGCAGTCACCATCCTTATTTATTAGCTAGACCGATGAGCAATCTCACTGTCTCCATCCTAGCAACCAGAGCAAACACTTTTTTGAAGTCAATGCCTTGTTTCTACACATACCCCCTTGCAACTAAGTGTGCTTTATGTTTCTCCACTGTGCCATCTGAGTCCTTCACTTTATAGACCTATTTGAGCCCTATGGCTCGTTGTCCAGCAAGAAGATTAACCAAACTCCACGTTTGATTGTTGCGTATGGAATTCATTTCCTCTTGCATTGCACACTGCTAGCTCTTCTGTTTTTCAACATCTTGGAAGGTGGTTGGCTCTTCTGCACCGAGCAAGCATAATTGGAATACTTGAGCTGGATCAGTTCGGTGGTGTCATAGAGATCATGCAAGGTGCGCATCACTACTGGTGCCTCCCATGATGATCCTAAAGTGGAGCCAACCACCAAAGCCGCCACTAGCGTGGCCGATGTCACTCCAGACACCGAGATTGCCACGGTTGTGATAAGCGACTCTGGTGTAGCTGCTCCTCCTGCAACGACCTCCACTCCTGGTATCAGATCATGTACCAGGGTGGGCGATGCTAGTTGCCTTTCTGGTTCGTTGATGTGCTCGTTAAGACCTGTAGGCATAAAGTTTTCGTAAGCAACATGAAATACCTCTTTAGCTGGGCACTCCATGTCTTGCATCATGGCATTCTAGTCCTACACCTTTTCCTCCTCAAAGATGAAATTACACGTCATGCACACCCTCTTGGTGGCAGGATTGTATGCACGGTATGCCTTCGAGCCGCTTTCATACCCAATGAATATCATCGGGGAGCTACTGATGAACCATGGAAGTCCTGATTTGCCTGATCTTTCGATGAGGAGGTAAGTTCAGTAGTAGTCACTCAACTCTCACGATCTTGGCTACGAACTCACTAGGCTTGAAACCACGCAACCGCTGAACTGCTCGACAAGTTCTTATCAACCATGCACGAATACCCGGATGACCTAATCACAAAGATCAATTCCTGCATACACCAAAGAAGCACGTAAGAACAAGATAGATAAGCAATCTGAAATTACGAATAGGAATTGAAATTGTATTGATAAGTGGGGTTCCGATGAACAATGTCATTATTGATCTCGCCGAACAAGAGGACAAAGTATAATGTAGCAAAGCTAAACTTCAATCAACAAAACCCGAGGAACTATAGGGGTGGCAGCCACTATCTATAGGAGAGGGGAGAGACGGTGTGGGTACTATTCATGTGTGAACAGTACCAAACCCTAGGTTGCCATATGGGCCAGGGAGGTGGCTGGCCAAAATACCTTAAGGTGGTGGCTATCCTTTGGAATCAATAATTGATACAAGGTCCTTGCCCCAATGTGAGGTGGCGCAGCACCAGATATAAGTGAAGTAAATTCATCGTCATCGACCCGTTCGAGTAGAGTTTGACGCAGTCGAGTAGCCCTGTTGGAGATGGAGTAGCGGTCGTATTTGGCGAGTTGATGTCCTTCGAGCCGCTTTCATACCTGAAGAGGATCTAATAATCCTCATTTTATTATTCCATAATCATGTAATATGACATCACATGGTATACCCCTTAATATTATAAGGGAAGAGCAAGTCAGGTAGTCGTAAGTTCTTCTACGACTACCCCCTAGTCGTAAGCATTTCTACGACTATAGTGTAATCGTAAGTCCTACTATGATTACGTCCGATCGTAAGTCTTTCTACGATCAGTACCCAGTCGTAAGCTTTTCTACGACTACCCCCCTTGTCATAAGTTCTGCTATGACCAGTTCTGCTATGACTTCCTCACGACTAACTGGGTACACTTGTCAGAAGGCCCGTTTAATGGTGAGAATCTAAGTAGTCAAAATACATAGTTATGCCCGAAATAACTACAGATAATTCTCCACTATCTCTGACTGATAACCGTTTGACAAAGATGGGAAGGTTACTACTCCGTAATTACTCTCATTATTACGCAATAATGAGCGACTAATTAGCCTGGAACGACAACGGCCACCACTGCGTAGTATAAATAAGTGTCTTTTAGAGATAGAGAGGGGAGGAGTCTTTTTGGGAAAACAGGGAGTAAGACCTCACTGATTGTAATCCGGATACCCAATACAAGATACACAGGAGTAGGGTTATTATTCTCACCGAAGAAGGCCCGAACTCAGTATAAAAATCCTCGTGTGTCTCTTTCGTCTGCAAGTGATCAATTGTGGAGACCCCAATCAAATAATCTTTACGTAAGATCGGTTCTAAAACACCGACAATACCCAATGAATATCATCGTGGAGCTACGGTCCATGAGTTTGCCAACATGACCACCAATCTTTTTCACATGAGCAACGCACCGCAGTGTGGAGATGTTGAACTACGGCCGCTTGCACCAAAGCTTTGTACGGTGTCATGCCAACTACACTCTTGGTTGGCATACGCTCAATATGTATATCGCAGTCATCACGGCCACACCGCGGGCATATTCATGCTTTTCATCATATCGCGAGCCATGGCAACAATTGTCCGTTTCTACGCCAACTACCACATTTTGCTGAGGAGAATGGGGCAGTCAAGTATCTTTTGATGCCCATCTTCTCACAATAGGCAGTGAACTCATTTGACACAAATTCACCTCCCGATCCGTGTGAAGTCCTTTCACTTTGTATTAGCTTCAACCTCTACTGCTACCTTCATCTTCTTGAAGGCTTCAGTGCTTCATCCTTGGATTTCAACAAAGCAATCCACATGTATCATCAGAATCATCAACTACAAGTAGGAAGTACTTGTTTCCAGCCAGAGTTTTGGGCAAGATGGGTCCGCACAAATCGCCTTGCACGAGTCCCAGAACCTTGTCCGCCCTATATTTCACCTCTTGCGGAAATGGTGCACGACATTGATTACCAATGAGACATCCGTCGCACACTTGCTCTACATGGTTTACGGTTGGGAGGTCTTTGACTAGGCCTTCCCGACCTAGTTTTTGCAATGCCCGAAGTTCGATGTCCATAGCGAGCATGCCATCTCCATGCATTGTCGTCAAAGCATGCCATCAAGCACACCGACCACGAGATCAAGATTGAGGACGCATAATATATTCCTTGCTCTCTTGACTCGAGCCAAGACCGCCCCCGGCGATCAAAGACTCGTGAGTTGGTCGTCATTCCAACAAGACCTTGCGCACTGCTCTCGAGCTTGTAATAGCCCCAATTTTATGAATAGTAAAAAAATGCCTTATGAACAGTAATGAGGTACTATTGATAACAGTAATGAGATGTTGTTCATAGTATCACTATTTATTTTTTTTAATTGGACATTATGTTACAAAATTAAAACCATCCTTTTATAGTCAAAATCCAAAACATATTTGAAGTTTTAAAGGTAATACAAGCCAGTGCTTGTATTATGACTGGGAAGTATTTTTTATTGAAGTCTAGATCAATTATCTTGGTCAAAAATAATTTTTGTTGAATTTTTAGAAATTATTTTGTCTTGGAGGAAAATATTTGACTTTAACTAAACCTATTCGGATTAAGGTAATTATTTATGTAATTTACAAAGTGAAACGGTGGTTTTAAAATTTTATTTTGGAAATATATCATCCCAGTAGCCTCCTTGTAAAATTTCATGATTTTATAAATTTATTTACTATTTCTAAAGCCCACCAAACTTTTAAACATTTGAATTAGGCTAGTCACCTCCTCCGTCTAAACCTAAACCCCAAAGATCAGAGCGACTCGAACCCAATAAGGTTGGGTCCAACCGGTGCAATCGGTCACGCTCGGGCGCGAGCCCAACACCGCACGTGACGTGAGCCGTTGATCTCCAATCGAACGGGCGAGATTCGCGAAGCCACATGGACTATCCACATATGCGAAGCAATCTCCACCGTTGGATCTCCATCCAACAGCATCCAGCTTTAGATCGAAATCTTAACGCACCTCCAACTCGTGACCGTTGATTTCTAATTAAACGGACCAGATTCATTGGGTCGTTCTGGTCATCTCGTAGCGCCCTTCCCTCTTGACCGTTAGATCTCGATCCTGCGGTACGCCATTTTTGGGCAATACCATTTTCTAAATGGTAAAAGCCAAAATGAGCGAGCGTCGTTGGATTCTCTTTGAGCGGGCTAGATCTAGTGGGCTGTTTGGGCTCACGAGCGCCATAGTGAACCCGAGCCCTTGGATCTAGATCAGGCGATCGAGAGTGGTGGTGACATTCGGGCCCCCGAACTCCCCACTTGATCTCTACCGTTGATCTTAGATCCAACCGACGCCTTTTCGCTTTTGAACGTAAGGCGCCAGATTCATTTTGGCCATCTGATTCAAATCCTACTGCACCCTTTGACCGTAGCGCTTAGGGCCCGATTTTCATAGGGCCGTTGGATTTTGATCGTAGGGTCTATAAAGATGTGACATTCGGACCGCCGAATCTCCCATCAATCTTGACCGTAGAAAACAAATCGACGGTCGCGCCATCTCATTTAAAGTGACGTATCTTTTGAGATCGATTGTTGATTCAACCAACGCCTCTTTGAATGTAACATTCGGACTTCCTAAGGCTCCACTAAATCTCAACCTTTCGTTTGAGATCGCACGACCGATATTAAACGATATCGATTAGATTCTCTTAAAGCCTATCTTTATCGCAGCCGCCCAATTCTAATCGAACGGTCGATGTTCTTTTGAGTTTTAGGAGGCGTGCGTGACTGCGGCTGATAGTGGGGCCCACATGTCGGTGGGTTGCCTCTCCTCCTCCTTGCCTCTGTGTGCCGCCGCCGGCTTCGTGACCGGAGTGGAGGCGTTATCGAGTGATCGTGCACTATTTTTCGGATATTTAGCACCAATTGGACACCTCATCAACTCTAGACACTTCTCCTTACTCCTGTAGCTCAACCTCTATATATATACCCTAGCTTTTTGCCACTGCCATTGTTGACCAAAGAAGCTCTTCATCTTCCTTTTCGTTCCAGTGGAGTTTCTTGCTCTCACTCCTTGCTTATCCATCTTAGTTGCTTAGTTGCTTACTCGGGGTCACTTGATATTGTAGTACTAAACCGAAAATTGTAAACTTATGTTTAATTATGTAAATGTATGACTTGTATGTGTATGATGCAATGTTGTTTAAGGATATATGTGCAATGATCACTAATCCTGGGAACCATTGTAAGACATATATCCGGGAATCCTGAATATTGGTTTTGTTACTTGCTAAACTTATACTTCTAGCATGATCTTTAATAAAGGGCGATCGTTCCTTAATTAAGAATTGTGCTACAAGATAATTTTAATTAAGCACATTTCCAATATTCCGGGGTCCTCACAGCGTTGGTATCAGAGCATACGTTGCCTGTATATTAGAAATAGCATGGCCGTTGTTATTATAGAGTCTTCTAAAAAATTATTTTCAAGTTAGTAATATAATTTTGAAATTTTAAGTATGACATCTTTTATTTGTTATCTTCCCTAGTGTCAACTCTTGTCCCAACTTTTTGTGGGTTTTGCAAGAGTAAATTGTTTTCTTACCTTGCCTTTTGTCTATAGATGAGCGGGTGGTACTTGGTCAAGGAGACCCAAGTCAAGAGGTGGATGGATTTCGGCTTTGTCATGACATGATGTGGCGAGCCTACTTCACCTACCACCGAGTATGCCATCTATCGACGATCGAGGACCCGGATGGAAGAGTACCGCGCCATCATCAACGCCATCGCCAGTGTGTGTGTGTAGTATCCCATAATCGCGGTCGAATCACTTCCTACTTCGAGCCTATGGCTATTCGTAAAGTCGCTAGTAGGATGATCACTTCCTATGATCACTTCCGGCAAGGTCCTAGTACGTATGAGCACGCTTGATGATATACGCTTGGGGAAGACCTCAAAGTGCGCATGCTTGGCTTACGATGGTCCGTGATCATGGACCAAATCCATCGCCTTTGTGAGGGAGTTGTGAGAAACTCGCATCGCTTTAACGAGGCCCGTGAGTACCGAGACTTGAGTCAACATGAATCGCGCTCTCGCAACGTGCTTTATGGTGACAACGAGATCTCTCCGCGCCGTTGCACCACCACTTTTCGACTTCCGTGGCGCAGCCGGTGTGTTCCTACTTATGGACTGCAAAGGCGCAAGCCTTGATGATCGCAGCTTTCTCGACTTCTACGGATCGCACTCTCCGGAGGTCATCACCACTACTAGGTTCTCCGAGGCGCCTCATCGCCCTTTGATCTCTATTGACACGGTTCCCTAGGGCTCATCTCTGAATGAGTTTCCGGTGAACTTTAACCGTGATCTTTATGCTAGTTCCTCGACGATGAACCCTCGTGGATAAGTGTTATGTTGACAAGTAGTTGCACTTAAATAAATGTAATAGGGTAGTGGTATTTTGTAAAAGTTATGTATGTTAGACTTTTGGTTTGTATTATATGACCATGATAGCCGACTTATATATGGGAATGGGACCGAACTCCTTTTGCTGTATGTTTGGATTTTATGATTTTGGTGTTGGTTTGGATACATGTCATAACATAATGCATTATAAGTTTAGTGTTTGTTTTTTTCCTATTTATAACCTTGTTTGTGCTTGCCCGAGTATATCCTTATTATGTTGTTAACCATTGTGTTGTAACAGGATGACAGGACCCACTACTCGTGCGCAAACACAATATGGGAAGGGCATTTGAACTCTAGTGCCCCACTCTCAGGGAGAGCAGGCTGAACCCTCTGGTTCTCATGGTCCACAAGGTGGTCACCAGGAAGAGGAGCTTCCTCCACCACCCACTATGGCTGATGTGCTCATGCAAATTGAGCGCAACAGAATGGACCAGACGCGCATTTTGGAGCAAATTGCGCGCAACACTTCGTCCACTGCTACGCCAGCTGTCAGAGCGGGAGGCCATCATGTGCAGGGGAGTCTTGCTGATTTTCAGTGGAACAACCCGTCGGTGTTCTCCAGTTCTCAAGATCCAATGGAAGCTGAAGACTAGCTTCGGACTATTGAGAAGAAGCTGTTGATTGCTCAATGTTCCGAGAGGGAGAAAGTCTTATTTGGTAGTTACCAGTTGGACGGAGCGGCTAGCATTTGGTGGGATATAATCTTCTTGCCATTCAGCCTGCTGGACACGTCCCTACTTGGGATGAGTTCATGGAGGCCTTTCGTGAAGCTCATATTCCGGAGGGAGTAATGATGATCAACCAGTAGGATTTTCTTGCTCTTAAGCAAGGGCGAAAGACTGTGACTGAGTATCTAGATGAATTCAATTTCCTTGCCAGATATGCCCCAGATGATGTTTCGACTGACCTTCGTCGTCGGAACCGATTCTTGAATGGGTTATCTGAAGAACTACAAATGGTTGTAGCTTTGCATGACTTCAGAAATTTTTCCCATCTTGTCAACAAAGCCATTGTTGCTGAAAGCAAAAGCAAGGCTTTGGAGGAGTCACGCAAGCGACTGAGGACTTCTCAGTTTGTTGCTAGTGATAGTTCGCCAAGGCCTCGTATGTGGTTGCCTAGACCTCCGCGAGCACCAGCTCCTTTTTCACCGAGGCCGGCGGTGTTTGCACCTCGTCCATCTCCTCCCACTGCTCAGCCGAGGCCTAGTGGAAATCGCCACCATCGTTGTCAATGTCGCCGTGTGTGATTTGTCGCCATTGTGGATGCCTGTGACATTTTGCCAACCAATGTTATGCGAAGGCACGTGGATACCACCTATTCAACCTTCTCCACTGTCGTGGCGCCCGCACCATCTCCCTGCACCGCTGTCAAGCTCGACCGAGTTCCACCGAGGCCATGTGAATCGACACGCCAAGAAGCGTACGATACTCTTGAAGTTGTCCTTGGTATGCTCCTTGTTAATTTTTGTACTGCTGCTATTTTATTTGATTCTGGAGCATCCCATTCTTTTGTTAGTAGACGGTTTGCTGCTCAACATCAGTTAGTTGTGCATCATCCTCATCCACCGCATAGCATCCACTCACCTGGATCAGTCTTTATGACTGATCTAGTCTGCCGTAACGTCGACATAAATATTGAAGGGGTAGACTTTTGGGCAGATTTAATTGTGATAGATTCTAAAGGGTTGGATGTTATTTTAGGAATGGATTGGTTGTCCAAGAACCTTGGGCAAATTAATTGTGCCCAACGATCCATTTCTTTAACTAATGAAAGCGGCACTTCAGTCGTTTTTCAATCTAGGGCACCGGATTCTCATCTTTGCACACACAAAGTTGATGCCACTCCTTCATTGGAGTCAGTACCAATTGTTTGTGAGTATGTTGATGTCTTTCCCAAGACCTTCCGAGTGCCACCAGATCGGAAGTGGAGTTCAGAATTGAACTAGTTCTCGAACTGCCAGATATATAGAAGCCCTTATCGAATGCCTCTCAATGAGCTGATTGAATTAAAGAAACAACTTAGAGAATTGCTTGACAAAGGATTTATTTGACAGAGTTCCTCACCTTGGGGATGCCCGGCCATATTTGTCAAGAAGAAAGATAATACTTTGTGGATGTGTGTGGTCTACCGTCCGTTAAATGAAGTCACCATAAAAAATAAGTATCCTTTGCCTCGAATTGATGATCTTTTTGATCAGTTAGTTGGAGCCCGAGTCTTTTCAAAGATTGATTTGCGATCGGGTTATCATCAAATCAAGGTTCGAGCTGAGGACATCCCAAAAACAGCATTTTCTACTCGTTACGGGTTATACGAGTATACGGTCATGTCCTTTGGTCTAACCAGTGCTCCAGCTTATTTCATGAATCTTATGAATTCAGTGTTCGTGGATTTCTTGAATAAGTTTATTGTCGTGTTTATTGACGACATTCTTATTTATTCCAAGTCTGACAAGGACCATGAGCAAGATTTGAGGCTTGTGTTGAAACACTTCGCAAGCATCTACGATGCTAAGTTTAGCAAGTGTGCCTTCGCTCAAGCAAGTTGCATTTTTGGGACATGTGTTAATCAAGGGGTGTTATGTTGATCCAAGCAAGGTACAACATGTACTAAATTGGAAACAGCCCAAGAATGTTCCTGATATCCGAAGTTTTCTTAGACTTGCGGGTTATTACCGTAGGTTCATTGAAAATTTCTTCAAAATTGCAAGACCTTTGACTCAGCTTTTGAAGAAGGAGAAGAAATTCGAATGGATAGCTAAGTGTGAGGAGAGTTTTCTGCTTTGAGAACCCTCCTCACTAAAGCTCCAGCTCACCCTTCCTGATATTCATAAGAGCTTTTATTGCGATGCATCTCGCCATGGACTTGGTTGTGTGCTCATGCAAGAAAGCTGAGTTGTGGCGCATGCATCCAGGCAGTTGCAACCTCATGAGGTCAATTATCCTACTCATGATTTGGAATTGGCTACCATAGTCCATGCATTGAAGATTTGGCGACATTACCTTCTCGTGAATCAGTAGCGAAATCTATATCGATCATAAAGTCAAGTACATATTCACTCAAGCTGATTTGAATATGAGATAGAGAAGATGGCTTGAATTGATCAAGGACTATGAGATGGGTGTTCATTATCATCTAGGTAAAGCCAATGTTGTGGCTGATGCTTTGAGCAGAAAGTCGCAGTGCAACTACATGTCAGCTGTGCCTATGTCTAAGAGCATGTGCGCTGAATTTCAGCGCTTAAGTCTCGAAATGGTAGGAGAAGGTTTTCTCGCTGCCTTAGAAGTGGAGTCCACGCTAGAAACTCAAATTCTGGAGGCTCAGAAAACTGATGCCGAGGTAGCCGAGATCAAGAAAAATTTGAAGGCAAGTAAAGCCAACGATTTTTCTGAAGATGTCCACGGTGTCCTTCGATATCGCAATCGTTTGGTGGTACCTGCAGATCCTCAACTAAGAGGGCTAATTCTTAAAGAGGCTCATAACTCCAAGTTTTCCTTACATCCTAGGAGTACCAAGATGTACCAGGATTTGAAGAAGGCATTTTGGTGGAGCCAAATAAAAAGGCAGATTGCTCAGTATGTTGTTGAATGTGATATTTGCCAAAGGGTTAAAGCCGAGCACCTGAAGCCAGCCGGTACCCTTCAACCTTTGCCTATTCCAAAGTGGAAATGGGAAGAGATCGGTATGGAGTTTGTTACCGGTCTTCCAAAGACTTCGAATAGATCTGATGCCATTTGGGTAATCATTGATCGTCTAACGAAGGTGGCTCATTTTATTCCCGTTAAAACCATCTTCAGTGGCAAACAATTAGCAGAGCTCTATATTGCTAGAATTATTTATCTTCACGGTGTTCCGAAGGTCATTGTTTCTGACCGAGGGCCTCAGTTCACTTCTCATTTTCGGAATTGTCTTCATCAAGCGTTGGGGACTGAACTCTCTTTCAGTACTGCTTATCATCCTCAAACTAGTGGTCAAACTGAGAGAGTGAATCAAGTAATGGAGGATCTCCTTCGAGCCTATGTGCTACCATATGGCAAAAACTGGGAGAAATCGTTGCCATATGTGGAGTTTTCCTACAATAATAGCTACCAAGCAAGTATTCAAATGTCACCTTTTGAAGTTTTGTATGGGAGAGCTTGTAGGACTTCATTAAACTAGTCAAAATCGGGTGAAAGACCATTCTATGGTCCAGACTTGGTGATAGAGGCAGAAAAGCAAATTCACCTGATTCGAGATCATTTGAAAACTGCACAATCACGTCAAAAGAGCTATGCCAACCATCGTCGTCGTGAGCTAAGCTTTGAGGTGGATGACCATGTCTATCTTAAAGTGTCACCGATGAAGGGCACTCATTGTTTTCAGTGAAAGGAAGCTAGCACTCGCTATGCTCCGACCTTCCGAATCATTGCAAACGGGGAGCCGTGGCTTATCAATTGGAACTACCTGAATCTCTCTCAGCAGTGCATGATACTTTTCATGTTTCTCAATTGAAGAAATGTCTTCGTGTTCCTACCGAGGAAACTGCTTATGAGGATCTTGATCTTCAACCCGACCTTTCCTATCAAAAACAACCAGTGCGTATCCTCGATTTAAATGGAACGCAGACAAGGAATCGATACCAAGTTCTTAAAAGTTCAAGTAATAATCATTCTGAGGATGAAGCCACTTGGGAGCGCGAAGATCTTGTGCAGATTGAGCACCCCCACCTCTTTGTTGTTTAGAACTTGCTTTTGAATCAAGAAAGGCAAGGTTAAACAAAGCAATGTAAAAGAAGATATAATAATAACACCATGTTATTATGTAAAATCTTTCTTTGCTATCTTTGAAGGAAATAAAGACAACAGATGTTGGATTTCCATAAAAATCATTTCAACTTCACTTTTTCCCAACTTAACTTTTCAAATCTCGGGACTAGATTTTCTTAAGGGGCTAGGTTTGTAACAAACCCAATTTTATGAACAAGAAATGCCTTATGAACAAGAATGAGGTAATGCTCATAACAAAGAATGAGATGTTGTTCATAGTATCACTGCTTCATTTTTTTAATTGACATTATGTTACAAAATTAAAACCTTCCTTTTCTAGTCAAAATCCAAAACCTATTTGAAGTTTTAAAGGTAATACAAGACAAAGGCTTGTATTATGACTGGAAGTATTTTTATTAAAGCCTAGATCAATTATCTTGGTCAAAAATAATTTTTGTTGAATTTTTAGAAATTATTTTGTATTGGAGGAAAATATTTGACTTTAACTAAACCTATTCGGATTAAGGTAATTATTTATGTAATTTACAAAGTGAAACGGTGGTTTTAAAATTTTATTTGGGAAATATATCATCCTAGTAGCCTCCTTGTAAAATTTCATGATTTTATAAATTTATTTACTATTTCTAAAGCCCGGTCAAACTTTTAAACATTTGAATTAGGGCTAGTCACTCTCTGTCTAAACCTAAACCCAAAGATCAGAGCGACTGAACCCAATAAGGTTGGGTCCAACCGGTGCAATCGGTCCGGCTCGGTCACGCTCAGGCGCGAGCCCAACACCGCACATGATGAGCCGCTGATCTCCAATCAAACGAGCGTGATTCGCAAAGCCGCGTGGACAATCCACGTATGCGAAGCAATCTCCACCGTTGGATCTCCATCCAACAGCATCCAGCTTTATATCGAAATCTTAACGCACCTCCAACTCGTGACCGTTGATTTCCAATTAAACGGACCAGATGCATTGGGTCGTTCTGGTCATCTCGAAGCGCCCTTCCCTCTTGACCGTTAGATCTTGATCTTGCGGTACGCCATTTTTGGGCAATACAATTTTCTAAATGGTAAAAGTCAAAATGAGCGAGGGTCGTTGGATTCTCTTTGAGCGGGCTAGATCTAGTGGGCTGTTTGGGCTCCCGAGCGCCACAGTGAACCTGAGCCCTTGGATCTAGATCGGGCGATCGAGGGTGGTGGTGACATTCGGGCCCCCGAACTCCCCACTTGATCCCTACCGTTGATCTGAGATCCAACCGTATAGCCCTTTTCATTTTTGAACGTAAAGGCGCGCATTCATTTTGGCCATCGGATTCAAATCCTACTGCACTTTTTGACCGTGTGCGCTTAGGGCCGATTTTCATAGGGCCGTTGGATTTGATCGAGGTCTATAAAGATGTGACATTCGATCGCCGAATCTCCCATCAATCTTGATCGAGAAAACAAATCGACGGCGCGCGCCATCTCATTTAAAGTGACGTGTATCTTTTGAGATCGATCGTTGGATTCAAATCCAACGCTCCTCTTTGAATGTAACATTCGGACTTCCTAAGGCTCCCCTAAATCTCAACCTTTCGTTTGAGATCGCACGGCCGATATTAAACGATATCGATTAGATTCTCTTAACGCCTATCTTTATCGCATCAGCCCAATTCTAATCGGATGGTCGATGTTCTTTTGAGTTTTAGGAGGCGTGCGTGACTGCGGCTGGCAGTGGGGCCCGCATGTCGGTGGGTCGCTTCTCCTCCTCCTTGCCTCTGTGCACCGCCGCCGGCTTCGTGACCGGAGTGGAGGCGTTATCCAGTGATCGTGCACTATTTTTTTGGATATTTAGCACCAATTGGACACCTCATCAACTCTAGACACTTCTCCTTACTCCTGTAGCTCAACCTCTATATATATACCCTAGCGTTTTGCCACTGCCATTGTTGACCAAATTCTTCATCTTCCTTTTCGTTCCAGTGGAGTTTCTTGCTCTCACTCCTTGCTTATCCATATTAGTTGCTTAATTCACCTTGTAATATGGGTTTAGCATCTTTTGTAGGTTGAAACTGGGGACTTTCTCTCTGTTGATCAGAGCCGGTTTTAGGAACCTTCGGTGTTTTTCTTATTCTGGTAAGCTAAGCCCTTAGTTCTTGTCATCTTGAGCACCTTAAGAACCTCAGAAGCTGATATGAACCATTCACTTGTACATGTAATACTCCCACCTTATTTAAACTGAAAAGTTGTTTGCATAACTTTTCGGTCTTTCATGTCGTTTTCCAGTTCTAGGGTTTCCCATGTTATCTTTTCAAATTTAGTTAGTTCTTAGCCAAACCCTAGTAGCATAAGTAGTTGTTCTTTTGATTCTTGTTGTCTTCTACTTAGCTTTATAGCAAAGATCTCCTTCACATTGTTGTTGGCTAAACCAACAACTTTTGAAATTCTCATAGTTTCAGAATCACCAATTAGGTTAGTCTAAGGTATTATCTACTCTAAAGATCAGTTAAACTTTAGTTTAGAATCTTTTACTTGGTACACTTTCACTTAAACTAAAATCTATACCACCCTGCTTTCAATTCTTTTAGAATCAAAACCGTAACTTTAACCTAAACCCTATTTTCAGTCAATTGAAGGCAGTAGATGATAATATGGGTTATTATCTTTATTGGGGTAGATATAACTTAAGCATGTTGTTAATCATGCATTCCCATATTGATCATACATTTTTCTTTCATCCCGCATTTGCCGCACTCTTGTATTTATTGGATTTTATTGTTTCTTTTAGAATCTGGTTCTTCTAAAGTATTTGATTCTATTTCTGAGCAACCAGAGCCTGCACAAGAGGTGTATTACTATCATGGCAAGCATCCTCTTTGCACCACCATCAACTCCGACGAGCTCTTCCGCCGCAACCGGAGCTGCTCCAGCTTCGTGGTCCGCACCACCGGCATCGCACGGAGCTGCGCTTCACCTTGGTGGCCTTCGTTTCGCCGGAGCGTCACCAGAGCACCGATCCCGTCGATCCCGTAGCCCCTCCGCCGCTTAACGCTCACCGCCGGCCGCCACAGACCTTCCCGACCACCAGTGAGCACACCTACGAGTTCCTCGTGCCACCTCCACGTTGGTACCACTCACCGCCGCGAATCGCCGCTGCTCGCGGGACCTTGCGCTCCGAGCGCCGCGCCGCCAGAGCCATGTCGGCGCCACCTGCCGCCACCTCACCGCGCTACACGTGTCGCATGCGTGGTCGCCTCGTCAGCGCAGGCGTGGCACCCACCACCTGGCCAGACTTGGTTTACCGTGAGCTATCTCACCGACATGTGGGTCCCACATGTTAGGATTTTCTGTTATTTCTTTTAATTCCTGAAATTCTTTCACGACGTCAGATATGCAATAATCTGATTTTTCTTTAGAGAAATAATTTGGAAAATCCAGAAAATCCAAATTAGGGTTTCTTTTAGATTTAAAACTTCCAGAGCTCATAACTTTTGCATCCTAACTCCGATTAAGCCCATTCAAATTTCTAAATTTATCTAAATTCGAGCTCTATTTATATGAGATTTTTATTTAATTTTTGGAGCTTGTTTTGCCTCTGTTATTTATTGGTTTTGTTTATTTGTTTCATTTGCGAGTAGATGTCGATTCGTCGGGGAATTTCGTTGAAGGAGCACCCCAAGATCAAGACCAGTACATAGACCTTTTCCAAGGCAAGTCATACCTTTGATCATCTTGAACCTAGTTTTCAAATTACTTTGTGTTAAATTATTGCATCCTACTTTAATTATTTATTTAAATGCTTTAGGCATAGTTATTATCCAAATTGTTATCACACCTTGGCCTTGTATGTCATAATTCCTTGTCATCCTAGATTGGTTACTAGTTGATAATATTATAGCACCAACGTGGGTTGGTTAGATGCGAGTACAATTGCTTAGCCATGCTACGAGTCTCACATCTCATGTAAGTTGCAATTTATTAAAATGTGACTAAGTGACTATGGAACTTTGTGTAAAACTGTGTGCTATGTGTTATTACTTCGTGATGGCATGTGTTGTACTTAACCAACAGGGTGGTAAAGGTTTTAGACTGAGGCAAGTGGTGGAAGCTATGTGCTTGGGTTTGATAATCTTTGTGACTTAGTTAGAACATGGAAGTCTTGCCTTGGTCAATTAAGGACTTAACTTTGTGCGCCATTGAACTGAGCTCATCAGACACCACATGCCCGGTATGGGACGGCCAGAACATCCCAATTTTGGGCTTGTGTTTCAAATGTAAGAAAATGAGTAGAAATTAAAACTTTTTCTTACATCATGTGTTTCTGCTTGTAATCGACAAGTATTGTACAAGACTTATGGAAATGCAAAGTCACAAGTCTTTTGATCCAAATCTTGTTCCTTCAAAACAATCTTGTCAAACCTTTTTGATCATCCTCCTGAAATATTTTTCCTAAGTTCTTGGGTTGATATGTGACCCTCCAAAAATTTCACAATTTTTAGAAATTATTTGAATATTTTAGAGGGCAAGCCAAACCTGTTTGACTCTTAGTCAAACCTAAAACCAGTACCTTGTAGAATTTTCGGAGAAAAATACAATGCATAAAACCTCTGAAAATTTTACACAAGGTCAATGTCCCAACAAAGAAGCTCCTCAGAAATTTCAGAACTTTTGGGGTTATTTTGCTACCCCAAATAAATCCTCAAAAGTCCCAGCTTTAATTTAAAACCTAAAGTCGACTCACTATTCATTGTTCGAGTCGGCTCGAGTCCGAGCCACTTGACTTGCTTGAACCACCTAGCTGCACCGAGCCGCGCTTTAAAACGCGCGCGATATCACCGTTGATTCAAATCGCCGCCCACGCTCATGTGAGCATTCGACCCTCCGGCATGCTTAACCAATTGGGACCGTTGGATTCAATCCAACCGCCCGCATTCCCGAGGGCAATCTGACCGTCCGGCGAACTTCGTTTAATCGTGACCGCCCATTTTCAATCCAACGGCCATCGCTCGCTTCGCTCGTTTCTTCCTCCTCGCTTTTCCGCGCGCGCGCGCAATGGCGTAAGAGAGAGAGAGCGCAGCGCTTTGATGTGTCAACTCAAGTTTGCTTTCGCCAACGCTCTCATGGGCATTTAATGCACACCGTGCTTTCTCCTCCATTGTCACCGTGCTCACTTGCTCCTGCCATTTCTGGTCCATGACCGCGCCATGAACCGAGCTCACCATGGGCTCATGTTCGCGCTTGTAACCCTAACCCTTTCCCTTTATATTGCCCCTTAGCTCCTTCTCGGTGTTCCTTTGCACCACACTTTCCTCTTCTCGTGTTTTGGGCGCTTAAACCACCTCACACCTTCAATCCACCAAGCAGACCTGTAGAGCTCCAATGGCGGCCTTGGTGTCCAAAGTGGTTTATCTTCAACATTTCTTGCACCCTTTTGAACTCCTCAACCTCCTTTGTATTTCCCTAACTTGATTTTGGGTTGCATTCACAGAATCACTCAATTTTAAGTTTGGAGATTTTCTGTTGGTTTCACCCCTTTCTTCTCCAAATTCAACCTCATCTTCCACTTCATCTTCTTCGGCCCGGTGGACTTCATCGTGTTCAAGTCTTCCCTGCCATCTTTGAAGCTCCTCTGCTAAGGTAGCTTCTATGTAGTCCCTAGAAGTCGTGGCACTCGCTTCCTGGACCGCAAAGACAAAGATCTTGCTATTTTCGTGTTTTGCCGTGTCGCTTCTTTCTTGTTTTTCCGCTCGCCGCGTGCCTGCACTTCCACCACCGGCGAGGTCATCATCGCTGGGTCCGCAACACTATTGCGAACCCATTTTGATAGTTTGTGGCGCCGCCACGACCGAGTCGCCATGACAAGCCGCAAAGCCACTCGGTTTTGTCGCTGAGAAGCTCCGCTTCGCCGATAATTAGGACACGCTTAATGTTTAATGATTGACAATCGTAGAGAGCATTAATGGTGTCTTAATCGCCTAATGTCTCACCGACATGTGGGTCCACTTCTTAAATCACCCGCCGCTTTTATCCGCAGCGCTTAGGCATCATTAATGCTAATCTTGGGTTAATTAAAGTGTCGGCACTATTGGTCGCTTAAATAACCCCTCCCCGAAGTCACCGCTGTGGGTCCGCGCAATCGTGCACGTGGGTTAAGCTCGCATGTGTGACTCTCGCCACCGACATGCGCCCCACGTGTCGCATTCTCGCTTGCACATCAACCTTGGACCGCCGTCCATTTTGCGATCCGCGCCCGCATCTTGTATGCATTCGACCATCCGGTTCCTCCTCATTCTTGGCCGCCCATCGCTTGATCTGCGCCCCGATCATGCGTGCAATCGACCTTCCGACGGAAGTGCTCTCCGCCGCTCATCTTGAGATCTACTACCGTGGCGCGCCAAGGCAACCGCACCGCCCGCTGCATCCTTCCTCGTGAGCCGCTGATCTTGATCCAACGGTGAGCTCTCGCATGAATCGCGCGGCGCGCTGCTTTTCGTGCGTGTGGCTCGTGGATTTTGCATCAACGCCCACGAGCGCCCACGCCGCTTATCTCCTGCTGGGTTGGTTTTTGTTTCGTAGTATTTATTTATCAACCAAAATTGTATCAAAATCAGAGAAATTCATAACTAATTCAAGATAAATCCTTTTACATGAAACCAATCAGAATAAATTTGTAATTCACTAAAGTTTAATATAAAAATGCTTTTAGCTATGCTTCGAGTAGAAAATTCTGTAATCTTTTATAGCTTGTTTTCTGCTATTTTTATATATTCCGTAATTGTATTAAAACTTGGAAAATGCATATCTTTTCTCAGTATATCTGCTAATTGTATGATTTTAACTTTGATAAATTTGTTATTAACTAAACTTTAATCTAAAAATGGTGGTAGGCCTAAATCACACTTAAAAATATGTTAGTAAATTTAACCTTATTAGTAGCACTTAAAAATTCATTTAATGATGTAATAGACACCAGTAATTCTCTGAAATCCTAAAAATAGAAATTTAATGTTAGAAATCCTCTGTTATCATACTATAAGGTGAAATAGGTTTTGCACGTGTTTATATTTCTCGAAAGTGCATTATGCTAGTTTTGCATCTTAGAAAAGTCATAACTAAATCATTTTAACTCCAAATGACCTGAAATTTTATATGGGTTACCTCTATACCAGTAGGTAGCTACCATAAAAATTTCAGCTTCAAAATCTTTCTAGAAAATGTTTTGCTACAGTGCTAATTATGGCTAAAATGGGTTTTAGGTAATATCTTTTGCACCACAAATCCAAATTAGGTTTTTCCAGCTTCTATGTCTTGGTATATTCAGATTTCACCTTGTGCATAAGTTTCACGATTTGGATAATTTTTGCTTGCTCTTTGTTAAGTGTTGCTAGTCTTATTGGTTGTTCTTGGTTCTTTTGCCTTTGCGCTTAGGATTCGACATTTGCGGTAATCCCGAGAGCGACCCTCCACAACAGCTTGAGCAATGTTAAGAAGGCAAGCAGCTTGATCATGTTAATCCCAGATTTTAAGTATTTATGTTGATTACAAATTCTATGTATGCATTGCTATTTTGTGTTAATAGTTGGCCTAGTAGATGCATTTCCTTAGCAAATGATTATTCTCTACTACCATGAGCCTAGGTTACTTTTCTCGTGATTTAGAGTTCATGGATGGGCTCTTGTCACTTAGTAGTTGCGAATTAATTGCTTAGCCATGCTTAGCTTCGTAGAAATGGGCGGTTATCGACTTGTCGATAACCTTGATCACATCAAACTTATTATGATTATCATTTCCACCTTGTGCTATGTCTACTTATGAAAACTAAAACGAAAACAAAATGATTTAGACTTGGGCACAATGGTATGATGGTGTGATTTTGGGTGTGATCGAATGGTGCCCGGTCAACAAGGACCTAACATCTTGCTACACTAAACCAAGCATTTTAGCGCATAACCACATTAGAGGGTATGGGACCGCTCTTGACTTAGTACTTTGGCGTATTGGCCCAGTCGCAGGAGTCGCAGGAGGGATGGTGTTGGGAGACAGTAGTGTCCGAAAGACTTCACCCGTGATGGGATTTGTTGTCTTTCGCTTGCAATGTAAGCATATGGGTTTCTATCCATATGAGCGGCTCGTAGTTAATACACAAGATTGGAAATGTCTCAGAGGACTTAGCCGGCCGCATACCTTCTGTAGTGTGCTTGTGGCTTGAAGGCGGTCCAAGTGTGGGTACATTGGTACACCCCGCAGGTTAAAACTATTCGAATAGCCTCGCCCTAGGTTATGGACACGCTTGGCAAGGTCTTTCAAGAGTTAGACTACAACCTTTAAACTAAAACTTGATGGGTGGTACGAATCGGGATTCGTGCTATGTTGTGTCGACTATTGGGATAGTCACTTCTGTGTGGTTACTTGTATGTATCTTTATTATTGTTATTTCAACATTGAAAACAGATTTGCAAACTTGCTTTTAAATGTATTACATTATTGCAAATAAAGTTGGCTTTGTGCAAAATGAGACATACAACCTCCACCTAAATAAGCTTGCATGTAGTTTATGAATAGGTCCGCTATTCCACACGTCGCCTTATGGGTACAAAGACAATCTTTGTACTCGATGCTATGCTTAATTGTTCTCACATAGAGGAAGAAGGTGAGCCCGAGGGGCCTCACTTTTGCATGAGCCGTGTTGTGGTAGCTTATGGGCGACTAGCTTGGCGTCCCTGGCCGGTTGCTTGTGGGTGTATGGCTAACCGGCCGACGCTTGTTCTAGCCATCTTATGACACCTTTTGCTTCACTGTCATTCTTGTATATTGTTCTATTTAGCCGGTCGGCTCTCTTTGTAATAACTTTACTTTATGTATGTCGTTGTTGAACCTAGCGATGTATGTGTATGGAATTGATGTGTAATTTTGTGATGATGTGCATATGCTGCACTCGGGAAGCATATGTCCATCGAGGCTTAGAATGTTTAATTAGTAATGCCGTAACCATTTGGAGGTTAAGTGTTACTAGTTAAATATTCCGGTCCTCACAGGCCTAACTTAGTAAGTTATGGATTCTCAAGACCGATGTTCGTGGATAGGTTAGGTCAGGTGACAGGTGGAGGTGTGACTACTTAGTGGTTGCATCATGGACGGTTCGCCGCTTCCCGTCTGGGGCAATGTGTGTTATGCCAAAGCGCTGCTTCGCTGGCATAGCGGTTTGTAAGCACATCGGGAGTGTCGTTGTTGAGATGAAGTTTCAACCGCTTTGTTATGATTAGTGCTTGCTACACTAGTTGTATCTTGTGGGTAAAGTGTACAACCTCTGCAGAGTGTTAAATAATCTATTCGAATAGCGCGTCATGGTCATGGACATGCTCGGGATTTCACACGAGGAGTAGTTTTCATAAAATGTTGGGATGGGAGCCGTGACTCAATCATATGGTTGTGTGAAATAACTGCTTAGCCAGTGTCTTTGTGGAAGTAACTATTAAATTAATATTATCTATTTGTTTTGAATCATGTTTCAATCTATTATTCGTATTCAATTGCAAATATTGCTTTTATGCAAAAGAACCACAAAAGCCTTTACTTTGGAATAAGACTGCATCTATAAATTGCATTCTGTGGTATGATTTGCGAGTACGGTTGTGTACTCACGCTTGTTGTAAAACTTGCACCCAAACCTACTGTAAGAGGAGGAGTTTACGCCGCTGAGGAGGAGTTCGCCAAGGTTGTTGATCATTAAGGTCCGGATCCCGCTGCTTGCCTGTGGTGAATTGGTGGATCTACGCTGAGTTATTTCCGCTCACGCCGCTTAATCTTTGTTAGCTCGCGAGGCTTAATAAGTGTAAACTCGACCATAAGGTCAAAACCCCTTATTTGTTATTCAAACTAATCGTTTACTTTATTTATCGTTTTTGTGGATCGATATTTACCTATGTTAACACTTTGTGCACTAGCGTTATCCTGGACTAGTGTAGTATACACAGAGGGTTCCAGAATCGTAATTTTGGGTCCCGACAGAGGTGGTATCAAAGCCATACTGACTGTAGGTCTTGACCTTGGTTAGATTGGCCGTCTTTAGAGTGTCCAAATTATTTTCTAAAGAAAAAAAATTAACTTGCAAGGTTAATTAATTGCTTAACTCTTCCCATATCTTTCTCGCCTCAACTTTTGCTATAATATTTTCTCTCCCGCTGTTTTAAAATTGCCCTTACCTTCTTCGTCTGTCTTGACAGATGCCTCGTCTTCAGAGCTATGGTGAGCGCACTGGAGGATACGCCGCCGAGCTTTGGAAGCTGTTGCATGTTCTTGGAGGTTTTGATCGTCCACTGTACGTCGGCAACAACTAGATGGTGAGTGGACAAAGTCGTGGAGTAATTTGTCGTATGACGATCTACGCCAGGAGGAACGACAAGGTGAGTCAACCTTCGCACGTCTCGGTGAGGAAGATCACTTGGCTGGAAGGTATCCAGGAGTCGTCGTGCTTGGCCATGCTACGTATCTGCAACATCTACGCATGGGAGCTCCAAGACACCGTCTTCCGTTACCACCCCAGGGCCGCCGCCGTGGATTTGCCAGCTCGCTACCCGTCCACACAGGAAGAGAGCAACGCTACAGTTGTGCACCTTGCCCAATTCGTGGCCGCCCAGGAGGAAGCCTTGGAGAGGACCATCATGGAGCTGGATCATGTCTATGAAGCCTTGCAGAGAGATGAGGAGAAGGTCGTCATTCTGCAAGAGATCCTTTACGACCAGGTTCCCGAAGAAGAGGAAGACCTCAAGAGTATTCCAAGAAGATCCGAGGAAGGCCCACCGAGCAGAGGAAGATGCAGAGCTAGAGGAGCTACCGAGCCGCTTGCACCAGAACGCTGCTCTCGCTGCACTGGCCACGGCATCGGGATCGGTTTGCCAAGATGCCGCCACTTCCGAGTCCACCGCCACTGAGCGCCGCCATGTTGTGGAGGTTTCTCGAGTAGTTGCTTTAGTCTCGCCTTTTCAAAGCTTAGCCGCCTGGGCTTTGGTGAGTCGCCTTAGGCGGTAGTTTTGTGTGCTTAGGTCGTTGTTTCTTTTTGTGTGTAGTATGAGCTGCAAAGGCCCTTAGACTTTTGTTGCAACCATGCTAAGACCCTAAGTAATAAAGGTATTTCATTTGAGTTTCTTGAGCTGTGTTTCGTTGGGTTTAACTTACCCCTTGCTTAGTTCTTAACTTATCTTATGCTTGCTACCTTATCTAACCCATGGAGCTTCGCCAGATGGTTCAAACTCGCGATCACACTAGTGGTTCCGGTACTCAAAGACCGAGAAGTGATGAACAACCAGCCGTAGGAGCAGTTCTGCCGCAAGCACCCCCAATTGACTTGCAAAACTTTGTAGCTTTCACGGCAGCACAAACTCAACTGATGAATACCATGATGACTCAGATGCAAGCTATGAACAACCAAAGCCAAAGAACAACAACAATCAACAAGATGGAGCCCCACCTGCTCATGGTCACCATGGACCATCCAAGCTTGCAGAATTTATGAGGACTCGTCCACCAACATTTTCCGGACACGTATCCCCAGTAGAGGCAGATGATTGGCTTCGGGTCATCAAAAGGAAGCTGCTGATTACCCAATGCAGTGACCGTGAGAAGGTCCTGTATGCCACTCACCAGATGGAAGGCATAGCTGGTGAATGGTGGGAGAACTTCTGTGCCACGCATGAGAAGCCACAGGATATCACCTGGGAGGAATTTTCTGCAGCTTTTCGCCAGTATCATGTACCAGAAGGCATTATCGATCTGAAAAAGGATGAGTTCCGTGCCCTCAAGCAAGGAGCTATGTCAGTGTCTGACTATCTCAACAAGTTCTCTTAGCTAGCTCGTTACACAGCAGAAGATGTAGCCACAGACAAGGCTCGCCAGAGTCGCTTTTTGAAGGGGCTGAACACTAGACTGCAAGTCAGTCTAATCGCCCATACCTTCCCTGATTTTCAAGAGCTGGTCAACAAAGCCTTTGTTCTAGAGGACAAACGGAAGGAACTGGAAGACAACCGCAAACGCCGGATGGCTCAGCAAGGAAATCAGCAATCAGGGGCAGAGGGTAAGAACAGTGCCAGCACAGTTCAATCGATTTCCACCCCAGACTTCGTTCAGAGCACCTGCACCAACTTCAAAGACCCGCCCACCGCCTAGAACTTCCGCAACCCCGCACATGTCAACCCCAACTCGGGAGCAACCAGCAGAACGCATCACTGTATGTTACACTGCCGCCACCAGACATTTTTCTAACTAATGTCCGCAGTAGGGTACAATCACTCTAGTACGCTTTCAACCTTGGAGCTACGCCATCCAAGACGCCAAACCGGACATCAACCAAGGAGCTTCACGTTGCCGGCCAAGCCGAGGAGCACCACACCGTGATCGAGGCCGTGTCAACCACGCCACCGAAGGAGCCCAGAATCACGAGACGTCAGACCGGGTAAGTTTCGTTAACTCAGTACCTGCATCGGTTTTGTTCAATTCTGTAGCTTCGCATTCATTTGTTTCTGGAATGTTTGCAACCAAGAATAATTTGGAAGTTATGCAACTTAAGCATACTCTGTTAGTCCAGTCGCCTGGAGTAGAGCTAAGTGCTAGAGTGGGATGTTTAGGAGCTAAGTTACTCATAGCTGGAGTTGAATTTCTAGTCAACCTAATTGTTCTAGATACCCAAACCTTAGATGTCATTCTGGCATGGATTGGTTATCCAAGCACAAACCGTGCTAGATTGCGCCGAAGAGTCGTGAATAATCGAGGATACCAAGGGAAATAAGATAGAATTTCTAGCCACCTCGGTTCGTGATGAACATCTAATAGTGAATACCAAGACCCCGTCCTAGAGGAAGTACCACCGCCGGTGAATATCCTGATGTGTTTCCGTAAGAATTACCAGAATGCCACCGACCGTGACATTGAGTTTGTCATCGACTTAGTGCCGTGGACAAGACAATTTCAAAGAGACCCTATCGGTTGCCACCGATGAATTGGTAGAGATGAAGAAACAGATAGAAGAACTTCTTGAGAAAGGTTTTGTGAGACCTAGTTCGCCGCCATGGGGCGCGCTGTTGTTTGTCAAGAAGAAAGATGAAAGTATGAGAATGTGTATCGACATCGCTCGCTCAACGAGGTTACTATCAAGAACAAGTACCCACTACCCCGATAGATGATCCGCTTGATCGCATGAAAGGAGCCGAGTGTTCTCAAAGATCGACTGCGATCATCGCTACCATCGCCTAAAAATTTGTCCTAAGGATATACCAAGACCTCCTTCTCAACGCTGCACGGACATTATGAGTTCTTGGTCATGTCTTTGGTCCGACTAATGCCCCGCATACTTCATGAACATGATGAATAAAGTATTCATGGAATATTTGGACAAGTTCGTAGTTGTGTTCATTGATGATATTCTAGTGTACTCCAAGTCAGAGGAAGAACACGCCGAACACTTAAGGATAATCTTGGAAAATCTCAGAGAACATCAGTTGTATGCCAAGTTTAGTAAGTGTGATTTTTGGAAAAAGGAAGTGGATTTCCTTGGTCACGTGATGATAGCCGAGGGAGTAGCAGTTGACCCCGGTAAAGTCAAAGCAGTGTTACATTGGGAGCAGCCCAAAACGGTAACTCAGATTCGCAGTTTCTTGGGAATGGCAAGTTATTACCGCCGTTTTATCGAAGGATTCTCATCGATTGCTAAGCCTCTTACGCAATTGTTGAAGAAGGAGAAAAGTTCACTTGGACGCCACCGCAAGAAAGTTTTCAAGAATTGAAGAAGCGTTGACTACGCCCCCGTGGTGATTCTTGCCAGATATTCGCAAGGATTTCGATATCTATTGTGATGCTTCGCGCCAAGGATTAGGATGTGTCCTGATGCAAGAAGGAAGAGCTGTTGCTTACGCGTCAAGGCAATTGAGGCCTCACGAGGAGAATTACCCACTCATGATCCGAATTAGCCGCCGTGTGCATGCTTTAAAGATTTGGCGTCACTACCTCATCGGTAATCGTTGTGAAGTCTACACAGATCATAAGAGCCTGAAGTACATCTTCACCCAGTCAGATTTGAACATGAGGTAGAGAAGATGGTTAGAATTGATCAAGGATTATAATCTTGGAATCCACTACCATCTTGGAAAAGCCAATGTAGTTGCCGATGCTATAAGTCGTAAGAGTTACTGTAATACTTTGGAAGTAAGGGAAGGTTGCCTAACTTTATGAAGAATTTCTGCTAAGGCTAGAAGTTGTGTCCAAGGATTCGTGAGCCAATTTGGAGGTACAGCCACCCCGAGAAGCAGATTCGTGAAGCACAACCAAAGGATTCCGTGTTGTCGCACATCAAGGTCAAAATGGCGTATGGAAATTCAAAGATTTTACCAAGGATGATCAAGACATACTGATAAATGGTCGATTCAGGTACCGTATATCGATGGTCTAAGGCGCTTAATCTTAAAGGAAGCCCACGACTAAAGTATTCGATTCACCGAAGTACCAAATGTACCAGATATTAAGACTAAATTTTGGTGGCCAAATTTGAAGCGAGAAGTCGCAGAGTTCGTTGCCTTGTGCGACGCCCGTCGTAAAGTAAAGCGTAACACCGAGACCTCGTGTTTGTTGCAACCAAAGATCCCGTAATGGAAGTGGAAGAGATCGAATGGATTTCATCACCGCCTACCCAAGACTCAATCGGGTTACGATTCGATCCGGGTAATAGTCGATCGCTTGACCAAAGTCGCCATTTCCCGCCACCAAAACCACGCACTCGTGAGATCGCCTTGCGGAATTGTACATGGCCGAATTGTTAGCTTGCACGGTGTGCCCAAGAAGATAGTATCGATCGAGGATCTCGCCACCTCGCTTTTGGCGTAGTTTGCATGAAGCATTGGGTACCCATCCAATTTGAGTACCGCGTATCATCCACAGACAGACGGACATACTGAAAGAGTTAATTAGATATTGGAGGATATGCTGAGAGCTTGTGCTCTAGCTAATGCTGCCCGATGGGATAAAAGTTTACCATATGCAGAATTCTCGTACAACAATAGTTATCAAGCCAGTCTGCAAATGTCACCATTTGAAGCTTTGTATGGCCGTGCCTGTCGAACCCTGTTAAATTGGTCAGAAACAGTTGAACGATCAGTGTTCGGTCCAGACATCATTCAAGAAGTAGAAGAGCAAGTGGCCATGATAAGAGAAAGATTGAAGATAGCTTAGTCCAGGCAGAAGAGCTATGCTGATAATCGTCGTCGTGATCTCAGCTTTGAACCCCGAGGATTTCGTTTATCTTCGAGTCACTCCGCTCAGAGGTGTCAAAAGGTTTCATGCCAAAGGGAATCTTGCCCCGAGGTATGTTGGTCCGTTCAAGATTTTGGAACGCCGTGGAGAAGTTGCTTATCAGTTGGAGCTACCGCAGTCGTTAGCAGGAGTGCTTCGACCAGTAAAAAACTAATCAGGTTAATTGAAAAGTAGTCGGATGCATCTCAAAAAGTTCACTCTTCTTAGTTTATTTTTCGAAATAAGCTAAGGTGACATGAATTCGCTTAACAACTTTCGACCATTTTCCTGAGCCCAATAAGCATTGTATAGGTTGGTTAAGAACGGTAACATTAGGAAGCTCCTTCTAGCGGCAGACCACATGCAGAGGGGAGAGATTTCGACTAAATGTGTTGTCCTTTGCTAACCAAATGACAGAAGGATGAGCGTAAAAATGGTCGAAAATAAAAGCGAGATTCAAAATAGACAACAAGGATAGGGATAACTCGACACTTTATTGTCGTTGAAGCTTGTTACACATAAAATTTGCGAATCGTCAATGTTCCAAGAGTTTGAGGGAACGCGCCATCTTCCATTGCAAGTCGATCGATCCCGGACGCGCATTTCGACCACGTTGCAAGGACCTCCCACTTGGGGAGAGTTTGTTCCGATTAGACCGGGATTGATAAGCCTCAATACCAAGTCACCTTCAACCAGGTGCGAGGTTGACCTACGATCACAAAGATTCGCGCAGGTTTGTTGGTAGACCGCAGAACGGAATAAAGCTCGTTTCTCTTTTCCTCGAGCAAAGTTAATGTCGTCGCTCGGTTTTTTGAGTGGAGTCGTTAAACTTATCGACTTTGATGACCTGATCTTTAGTTCTAGCGAAGCATGGCTTCGCACCAAAAACTAGAAAGAAAGGTGTTTCTCCCGTAGCTCGGCTAGTCACATACGAATTACCCATAATATCAAGGTAATTCCTCTACCTAAGCCCCCGAGCGCTTGACAAGTCGATCAAGACTCGGTTTTGATTCCTTCATTATCCGCCATTCTCTCTCAACCGCCTGCTTTGGGGTGGGCTCATGAGCGAACACAAACGAAGTTCTCAACTCGTCGCAAAATTCCCAAATTTTGCGCTTGTAAACTGTTTATCGTTGTTCGTGATAATTCGACTTGGTATTCCAAATCGAGTGATCACGCATCTCATCATGAACCGCTTTTGTCGCTCGTTGTTATCCCAGCCACAGTTCGGCTTCTATCCATTTTGTGAACGATCAATGGCCACAAAAGGAATTCAAACCTCCGAGCTCGGGTAACGGTCCTAGGATATCAAGACCCAGTGCTGCAAAAGGCCACAACAAAGGGATTGTTTGCAACGCTCGAGCTAGTTGGTGTATTTGCCGCTATGAAACCGCACTGCATACACTTTTAACCATCTCCTGGCATCGAGGGTCATACAATAAAACCTTGTCGAAAAGCTTTACCGACCAGCCGTTCTATAGGAAGCATGAGTTCCACAGATTCTCCGTGTATGTCGTGGAAGGAGTTTTAACCTTCGCTATGCGGAATACATCGCATGAGCACCCCTTGGTTCCTCTTTATAAAGGACTCTTCGATCAAAGTATACATTTTGGCCTTTCGATAATCGATCCGTTCTAGATCGTCATCGTAAAGAACCCGCCTCAAGATACTCGTAGATGGGTGCCATCCATGTATCTTCGCATTCTAGAGAGGCTGTTTTATAGGAGGTGTCTCCAGTCACGACTATAGACGGTTTCAAGCTGTTCCAAAAACACCCATTTCGGTACCAAAGATCGGGAGGAAGCTAGACGAGCCAGTTGGTCTACGAGGAAATTATCCTTTCGAGGGATAAATTGTACCTCAAAGCCAAAAAAGTGCTTTTCTAACTTTCGAACTTCCGATAGATACCGGGACATGGTCGGATTGGAGCATCGGTATTCCTTTCCGACTTGATTCACGACTAGTTGAGAGTCTCCCTCACGAGTAGTCGCCGAATCGAGAGCGCTCTGCAGCTGTGATACCACCTAGCAAACCTTCGATTCTCGCAACGTTATTAGTGGCCCGAAAGTTTAATTGTATGACATACTTTAAGGTTTCTCCAAGAGGAGATTCCAAGACCACCCCACCGAGCTACTTATCGTAAGAGACCCGCCAGTACATCGCCCATCGGTCGTGGGAATCAGATCGGGATCCCGAATGTGTTCAGATTTGTCCATTCGCGACAAAGTCCGCCAAGATCTGGGATTTAACGGCCGCTCGGGACACGAAATGGATGTCGAACGCCCAAGTTCGATCGACCACTTTGCTATGCGCCCCATTGCTTCCTATTCGAGGATCGCTCCCAAGGGAAACTCGACGCATAGCTAGTTTGTGCGTCAAAATAATGCCGCAGCTTTCTCAAGACATGAGGAGGGCATATAGAAGTTTTTGAACCCGAGGGTAACGCCCTTAGGTCCGCAAAACCTCACTTACGTAGTATACCGGTCGCTGTATGTTTTCACGCTCTACGACCAAGATCGCGCTTCGCCTCGTGGCGTGGCAGCTAGGTAAACTAAGAGCGCCTCCTAGCTTCGGGAAACTAGAACAGAGCACTCGTAAGATACCTCTTGACTTCCTCAAAGGCTAAGTTAGCCTCTTCACCACTCAAACCTTCATGTTTCCTTAGAAGTTTGAAGAAAGGCGCTCTTTTTCTCCCAACGTGCTATGAAACGACTTAACACCGCCATGCATCCTGTGAGTTTCTGGACTTCTTTTTCGTGGTTGGGGCGATCCGAGTGATGGCTTTGATCTTTTCGGGATTTTCTTCAATTCCTCGCTCGTAAACCAGAATCCAAGTAATTTTCCAAGAGACCCCAACACACACTTTCTGGATTCAGCCAATTGGTGTTTTCTGAGGTTGTCGAAAGTCTCCTGCAAGTCTATGATATGGTTGAGTCGTTTGGTGCTTTTTACGACTAGATCATCATCATAGGCTTCCAAGTTTCCGCCTAGTTGAGGAGCGAAAGTCGTTTGCATCAAACGTTGAAAAGAAGCTCCAGCATTTTTTAGACCAAATGGCATTTTGACATAGCAAAATATCCCAAACGGTGTAATAAATGCGGTCTTTTCTTCATCTTCTCGATGCATACTAATCTGATGATAACTAGAGTATGCATCTAGAAAACTCAACATCTCACATCCTGCAGTAGAGTCAACCAGCTGATCAATGCGAGGTAAAGGGAAATCATATTTTGGACAAGCTTTATTGAGATCAGTAAAGCCTACGCACATACGCCATTTGCCGTTAGACATTCTAACCATTATAGGGTTGGCCAACCACTCTGGGTGGTTGACTTCTCTTATAAAGCCTGCTTTAAGCAACTTGTCCAATTCTGACCTAATAGCATCTCGTCGATCAGGGGCAAATCTCCGTAACTTTTGTTTTACGTAGTTTATCAGTCGTAGAGCTAGCATGTGCTCGATCACATTCCTCGGGGACTCGGGCATGTCGGATGCTTGCCAAAGAAGACATCGCGTTTGTCGGAGGAAGGTGATGAGGACGCCTTCCTATTTGGGGTCGGAAGAATCCCAATGCGAACAGCCTTCGAGGGCTCCCAAGGCCCGCGAGGAACCTCTTTGACTTGGTCATTCGGCTTAGGTGCAGCTTTTTAGGCTTCACTTGCTAGTCGGTCGACTTTCATCTCGAGTTGGTAGTTGTCCAACCATCTCAAGGGAACAACGGCCGCAGAGTGCGCCATCTTCTTGTCACAATGTATCGTGATCACCCCTTTGGGACCCGACATCTTAAGACATTGGTACCTATAGTGAGTAGCTATCAAGAATTTTACCAAAGTAGGTCGTCCGAGTATGGCGTTATATGCCGATCGAAATCGACTCACATCAAAGGAGACCTTTTCGTCCCGAAATTGCTTGGTAATCCAAACGTTAAAGGAAGAGAAACTTGGCCAATGGGTTTGGTTGAAGACCCCGATTTATTCCATGAAATGAATATCGCATCGCCTTACCTTTGTCCCGGTACCGTGATCTCATCCAGTACTCGTAAATAGTATGTTTATGAGCTTCCACCATCAACTAAAACCCGATTGACTCGACAATTGTTGATGGTGGTTCGACCACTATCGAAATCGACTGGTCTAGTCGAAGGATCGGACAATCACCTTTCTCAAAAGCAAGGGTGACTTCCAACCACTTCGTAATTTATTGACAAGGGGAGTCGATTGTATTTACCTCATACTCAATCGCCACCGTCTCCGTGATTCGTGATGTCAAGATCCCCATAGATGTGGTCAATGGTGTGTTAGGGTCCTAGAACGGCATCTCCTCACCATTCGACTCTTTTGTCCACCGGTTTGACCTACTGCTCAAGAGTAGGAAGTGGCCCTTTGCCGAATAATAGTCCTCGAAGCTCGTAAGAAAACTCGCAGCTACTAAGATCATGCCCTTCTTTTTATGAAAAGGACACCACCTTGCTTTGTCGCTTCTCCGATCTTGGCGTTTACCTTTACCCCGACGGATTTTGCTTGGGGTTGCGTGGTTCTTATCGCTCACGGCTAGGACCTCCTTAGAACCTAAAACGGAGATTTTTGTCTTTTTGCCTTGTTCTTAGATTTCCTAGCCTTTTTATCTTTTTTCTTACCACTTTCGCCTGCTTCCTTGGGGATGTCGTCTTTGAGATCGATAGTATTGTTCCATTCGACCGCTTCAGCAGCAGTCGCATATCTATCAGCCATCTCAAAGATCTCAAATGACTGTAGCGGTGGATGTAAAGCGATGTCCTTTGTTATTCTTCTCGCACGGACTCCTCGCTTGAAAGCCCCGATCACGCATTTGAGTCGAAACTTTCGAATAGAATTTCAAACCTGACTGAAGCGCCTGATGAATTGGCATAGCGTTTCATGGTTGTTTTGCCTTATCCTGTGTAGGTCATCTTCCTTTCCTGGGCGATTGTAAGTGCCCTGGAAATTTGCCAACAATAGATCACAGAGGTGTTGCCACGAGTAGATCGATTCGAATGGTCGTTTAAAAGCCACGATCGCGCCGATCCTTCGAGTACAATGGAAGGTAATTTGCCATGACATGCTCTCCTCCTCCTGCAGCCTGATAGTCAGAGTGTAGATTTGGAGGAACTCGATGGGGTTTTGGGTTCCATCGATTTCTCCATGTTCGCTGGTCAAATCGAGGCGCCAACGAACACTCAAGGTCGGTGAGAATGCCCGACATCCCGAGATAACCTCTTATCTTCTTCTTTGTAAAAACGAGGGTTAATGTCACTGGGCTATCAAACTCGCCGATACCCACCATGGGGGGACTAGGCCTACAATAAGTCTCACTTTACGAGGAAATACTCGTGAGGACCCCGGCTTATTGTAAATGTACTTAATTAAATTCATACAAGAACACAATTCTTAATTAAGGAACAAATGCCCCTTAATTAAAGATCATGCTAAAGGTATGAATTTAACAAGTAACAATTTCAATAAACAGATTCCCGGATATATATGTACCACAATGGTTCCTGTGATCAACCCACCATTGTATATATATCCTTCAACAACATTGCATCATACACATACAAGTCATACCTTGGCATAATTAAACATAAGTTTACATCATTCGGTTTAGTACTACAATAGGAAGTGACTTGGTCACTTTAAAAGTCTAACAATGAAGCAAAACAAAACTTAGTGTCCACCAATGGCCTCATCCACCCGCAGCAATTGCGTGAGGTAAGAAGTAGCTTTACTCGTTAGCGTCCACCCGATCGGCGCTAACTGGTACTTCAGAAGATAACCATCCTCACCGCAACAATAGGTGAGAGTACCTTGAGTATGTAAGGTACTCAAGAAGTCTTACACAAACTAATAAAAGAAAATGTTGATTAGAGCCTACGCAAAGGAGTAGAATTTATATATGCATAAGGTTTCAACAGAAGGTTTAAAGGTTCAGATTTGCACAAAGCGATACATCTTAACCTACAAAGCTAAATTTTGATAAAGCAATTTAGTAAATCAAAGTTTAACTAGAACAAGTAAGTAAATGACATAATTGTAAATAAGACAATGCATGAATCCTCATGCAAACCGAAAATAAACCGAAACCACATTTTGGAAATCAAAATTTCTATACAGTGATATCACTCAAGTTATCGCCCATGACCGTGGACACGCTATTCGAACAGCTTTATACCCTACAGGTGTACATCTTTACCCACATGACTTAGCTAGCCCGTTGCTGTCTCTGATGCCTCCGAATGATGACATACTTCCTTTGGTATGCCGACCGGGAAACTAAGATTTGGTATTTTTCAACAAGCTAACACTATTGAGTTGGACCCCATGTGAGCCGATCCCGCTTAAACAACGATCGATAGCATCTATTTAACCGGGCACACATGTTGCGCCAAGAATGCCGATCCAAACAATTAAATGCGAACCGGGCTCACTACCCATATTAGAATGCAATCGGCACCATTAAGGTATCGATATGCTACGAGCACATATACGCCTCACCCTTCTAAGAACATCCGACATCGACATACAAGCTCACATGGCATACAACGCAGTCATAAGACCAAAGCATCTATGCCATACAAGGTCAATACACATATTCTTACTCACTGCTTCCAACCCAATAGTCCTAACATTTTACTTAACCAAACAAATACCATACATCGCATGTGGAAGTACGTGGGGACTTGAACCAATAGTCGAGTTCGGTCCTTAATTAACCCTGACAAGTCCACCACAAAACCCAATCTCGCACACAAAGCACCATCACTAGCTTCCTCTTGTCCGATCAATTTGAATTTCAAATACAAGACTGATTTAAAGAAACTGGACAAAGAGTTTAAAATGACAACAGCTCAGCTTAGATTCTATGTTTGACAAGATATGCTTGTCAAACTCTAAAATCTCTAGACCGCATATCTAAGCCAAATCTGAAAATAGACCATACAAGATACAAGATTACACTAGAGTTGAGTGTATGGTCATAATTAAGGTAATCCACCATGTCAGTTTTAGCTAGCTATTACAAGTCACATTTTGTATTTTCGTAAAAATAGCATGCATGATATCACCAATTTGTAAAAGCTATTGTACAAAACTGGGTTCAATATGGTGCAAAGAGGATGCTTGCCTTGGTAGTAATACACTTCTATGCGTGTTCAGTTGTTCGAAATATTGTCAAAAGCCTCGTAAGAACCAGATTCTATAAAAGATAATAAACTCCAATAAACACCAAAACGACAACTAGTATAGATCAACGTAAAATGCATGATCAATAAAGAAATGTATGATTAACAAAGATGCTTAAGCCATAACTACCCATATTAGTGATAATTACCCATATTATAACTCACTGCTTTCAAAAGACGAAGTTAGAAGTTATTGCAAAGTCCCAGCTTTGATTTGAAAAGAGTCAAAACAGACAGATTGCAAAGTTTCGAAAAGAAGTATAGATCATGCAAAAGTTCATAAATGAACCTTAGCATGATCTTTGGGGTAATTAATATCCCAAACCAACCTTAGTCTAACCCTAATTAGTTAGATTACAAAAGCTAAAGCAAAGCTATTTTGTCGCTGAGCCGACAAAAGAACAGAGACATATTTCAGCTAGGAGTCAAAATAGATGATGACAAGAATGGAAAGATCAACTTGTCATGTCGCTAGGTTTAGTCAAAACCTAAATAAGATGATAAGTTGACAGAAGAACCCTAGGTCTTGAAAATGACATGAAAGACCTAAAAGGTATAATATCAACTTTTCGCTTTAAGGACAACTTGAAGCTACCGATGCTTAAAAGAGTGATTCTTAGCAGCTTCTAAGGTTCCTAGGATGCTCAAGATATCAAAACTAGGGATTTTGGCTACCAAGATAGGAAAGATACTGTAAACTCAAAACCGATGATGATGGATAGGGAAACAAACTCGATTTGACCTACAAAAGATAACCAATCTTTATTGTAAGTAAAGCCGTGCTTAAGGATGGATAAGCAAAGGATAGGAGCAAGAACTCCACCACAAGAAGGAAGAAAATGAGCTTCATGGTCAACAATGGCTGCACTCAAAAACTAGGGTTTATATATGTGGAGTTGAGCTACAGGATAATTGGGAAAAGTCTAGAGCTTGATGAGGTGTCCATTTAGGCTAATTATCCCAAAAATTAGTTGCAAAATCTTTGGGATAATTCCTCTCCTTGATTTCAGAGAAATCATGCATGTGAGAGAGGGAAGAAGATAAGTGGGTCCCATTGTCATCCTCACCAAGCAACTCGTAGAGCTCAAACAAATGTCACCGTCCGATTGGAAATAGACGGCTACGATAAATAGATAGATTAAATGATTTGAATCGGTATCATTTAATATGGACTCACGATCTAGATCTACCGATCGGGATTAAAACGAGTTTTAAAGGATTCATTGAGGTCCACTTTCAACCGACGCTGATTGAAATCCAACGCGCAGCCTAAAAGATATACACGCCGCTTTTTTTAGATGCGATGGCTCAAGACCGTTGATTCAATTTCTACGGCCGATGTAAAATGGAACCGATGGTCCGATTGCATACACCCATGTGGTCCGCACGATTAAAATCCAACGATCCACCGATTTTGGGCTTTAAAGGCCCACGGCCAAAAGGAGCGCTGGATTGAAATCCAAAGGCTCGCATAAACGCCGCTCGATTTCACTAGAAACAAGCGATACCGCTAGATCAAGGATGGACGGCCACGACAGCGGGATCCGAGTCGTCCAATGCATACACTAATCGGGCCACACGATGAAGATCCAATGGCCTGCAGGAGGCGGGCTTTATAACACGCGAAAAAGGGAAAAGCCGAGAATTTGAATCTAACTACGAAATAAAAGCGCCGTTAAGTTTAAAACGAAAAGGGCGCTACGCTGGATTAGAAACGAACGGTGGAGATTGAATAAGGATCCGAGTTGTCCGTTGCATACATCGATCTCGCGCGTAGATCAATATCCAACGGTGGAGATTAAAGTGTACACGTGACACCGCGGGTGTTATAGCTTCGCCGCTCGATTGAAGATCAACGGCTCAAATCACGTGTGGAGTTTTGGGCTCGCGTGGGACGTGACCGAGCTGCACTAAGTCGCACCGGTTGGACCCAACCACGTGAGACCGAAGTCGCATAAAGGCAAGGGTCGGTTTAGACCAGCTTTGTTGACTGCACTCCATTTAAATACTTAAAAGGTTTGACTCGACTTTAAAATAGCAAATAAATTTATAAATTCATGAAATTTTTATCGTAAGCTACCGATGATATATTTCCCGATAAATTTCATAAACCACATTTTCACTTTATAAAATACATAATTATTTATTTCAGGCCAAAATATTTATTTAAAGACAATAAATTTTTCTTTAAGCCCAAATAATTTCTAGAAATGCAACAAAAATATTTTTAGCCAAGATAATTTATCTAAG
This sequence comes from Ampelocalamus luodianensis, assembly GCA_036346255.1. Lineage (NCBI taxonomy): Eukaryota > Viridiplantae > Streptophyta > Magnoliopsida > Poales > Poaceae > Ampelocalamus > Ampelocalamus luodianensis. The sequence continues at coordinate 46,886,637 of CM070625.1, read as the reverse complement.
CTTTCATAAAAATACTTCCCAGTCATAATACAAGTTTTATCTTGTATTCCTTTAAATATTCTAAATAAGTCTTTGACTGGGCTAAAAGGAAGGTTTTATTTGGTAACAAAGAACTCCCAACTAAGATTAAGAACAAGAATGATATGAATGAGCCCATTACTGCTCATAATGCGGATTATTATCGTTGATAAAATTGGGGCTGTTACAAACCTACCTCTTAAGGAAAATCTCGCCCCTAGATTTGGAACAAGTTAAGATTAGGAAGAAGTGAAATGGAAATGAATTATGAGGAAATTCAACATCTGTTGTTTTGATTTCCTTCAAAGATAACAAAGAAGAATCTTACATAACAACATAGTGTTATTATTACATCTTTGTTTACATTGCTTTTGTTTAAACTTTCCTTTCTTGATTCAAAGGAAAGTACTAAACAACAAAGAGATCGGGTGCTCAACTGCATCGATCTTCAGGCTCCCAAGTGGCTTCATCCTCGTAATGATTAGCCCATCGAATTTTCAAGAACTTGACAAGACGCATTTCTTGTCCCGCTCCATTGTGTCGAGGATACGCATCGGTTGTTCTTGATATGAAAGATCGTTTGAGATCAAGATGCTCATGCGCTGCCTCAATAGGAACACGAAGGCATTTCTTCAATTGAGACACATGAAAAGTATCATGCATCACGAGAGTGATTCTGTAATTCTAATTGATAAGCTACGGCTCCTCGCTTGGCAATGATTCTAAGGGTCCGATATAACGAGGTGCGAGCTTTCCTTTTACTCAAAACGATGAGTACCTTCATGGGTGACACTTTAAGATAGACATGGTCATCTACCTCAAAGCTTAATTCACGATTTACGATGGTCGCGATAGCTCTTCCGACGAGACTGCAATTTTCAGGACAATCTCGAATCGCATTTAATTTGCTCTTCTCGCTCCTTTACTAAGTCTGGACCATAGAATGATCTTTCACCGCACTCGCACCAATTCAATGGAGTCTCACAAGCTCTCCCATACAAAGCTTCAAAAGGTGACATTTGAATACTTGCTTGGTAGCTATTATTGTAGGAAAATTCCACATATGGCAAATATTTCTCCCGCCTTTGCTATAAGATAGCACATAGGCTCAAGAAGATCTTCCATCACTTGATTTACTCTCTCGCTTGACCACTAGATTGAGGATGATAAGCAAGATCAAAGAGAGTTCACCCCATAGCTCAAGGCTATTCCAAAATGGAAGTGAACCGAGGACCACGGTAAACAATGACTTTAGGAACACCATGAAGACAAACAATTCTCGCAATATAAAGCTCGCTAATTGCTTGCCATTGAAATCGGTCCGACTGAATAAATGAGCCACTTTAGTTAAACGATCAATGATCACCCAAATGGCATCGATCCCTTGGAAGTCTTGGAAAGACCAAGAACAAAATCCATACCGATCTCTTCCCACTTCCATTGTGGAATATGCAAAGGTCGAAGGGTACCAATTGGCTTCGGATGTTCAGCTTTAACCCTTTGGCAAATATCACATTCAAGAACATACTTGAGCAATTTGCTCTTCATTTGGCTCCACCAAAATATTTTCTTCAAATCCTCGTACATCTTGGTACTCCTGTGATGCAAAGAAAACTTGGAATTATGAGCTTCTCGAGAATTAGACTCTTCAATTTAGAATCAGCAGTACTACCAAACGACATGATATCGAATCGCATCGCGATCATCTTCGAAAACTCGCTGGCTTTACTCGCTTTCATGTTTTCCTTGATCTCGCTACCTCGGCATCGCTTTGGGCCTCCGAACTGAGATTCTAAGGTAGGCTCCACTTGTAATGCAGCGAGGAAACCTGCTCCCACCAATTCAAGACTTAAGCGCCGAAAATCAGCACACAGGTCTTTCTCGGAGGAAGAGAAGATATGCAGTTGCATTGTGACTTTCGCTAAAGCGCCCGCCACAACATTGGCTTTACCAGATGATAATGAATACCCATGTCGTAGTCCTTGATCGCTCAAGCCATCTTCTTTGTCTCATATTCAAATCAGATTGAGTGAATATGTACTTTAGGCTTTTATGATCAGTGTAGATCTCACAACGATTACCTAGAAGGTAATGTCGCCAAATCTTCAATGCATGGACTACGACAGCCAATTCTAAATCATGATTAGGATAATTAACTTCATGAGGGCGAATCGCCGAGATGCATATGCCACAACTCGCCTTCTTGCATAAGCACACAACCAAGTCCATGGCGAGATGCATCGCAATAAATATCAAAGCTCTTCCGAATATCCTAAGAGTAAGAACTAGAGCTTTAGTCAAGAGAGCTCTCAAAAGCCAAAACTCTCCTCACATTTAGTCGACCATTCAAATTTCTTCTCTTCTCGCAAAGTCGAGTCAAAGGTCGAGCAATTTTGGAGAAATTTTCAATGAACCTACTGTAGTAACCCGCAAGTCCAAGAAAACTTCAGATCTCTCGGGACACTCTTGGGAGGCTTCCAATTTAGTACATCTTGTACCTTTCTTGGATCAACCGCAATACTCCTTCGTGATAACACATGTCCCAAAATGCGACTTCTCCGAGCCGAAAGCACACTTGCTAAACTTAGCATACAATGATGCCGACTAAGTGTTTCAGACAAGCCTCAAATGTTGTTCATGTTCCTTATCGACTTGAATAAATAAGAATGTCGCCTATGAACACGACAACAAACTTATCCAAGAAATCCATGAACACCGAATTCATAAGGTTCATGAAATATGCCGGAGCATTGGTCGACCAAAGGACATAACCGTACTCTGCACAAACCATAACGAGTAGAAAAGCTGTTTTAGGAATGTCCTCGCTCTAACCTTGATTTGATGATAGCCCGATCGCAAATCAATCTTTGAAAAGACTCTGCACCAACCAACCGATCAAAAAGATCATCAATTCGAGGCAAAGGGTACTTATTCTTGATAGTGACCTCATTTAACTGACGGTAGTCCACACACATCCGCAAAGTATTGTCTTTCTTTTTGACAAAGATTGCCGCATCCCCAAGGTGAGGAGCTCGGCCAATAAATCCTTTGTCAAGCAATTCTCCGAGTTGCTTCTTCAATTCAACCAACTCGTTGATGTGCATTCGATAAGGACTCCTAGATATAGGAGCAGCCCAGAACGAGTTCAATAACAAATTCCACTTCCCGATCCGTGGCAAGCCGGAAGGTCTTCAGAAAGACATCAATATACTCACAAACAATTGGTACCGACCCAAAGAGGAGTAGTATCAACTTGGTGAGCGCAAAGGTGAGAACCCACTGTCCCGGACCGAAAACGATCAAGTGCCGCTTTCATTAGTTAGAGAAATGGACTTGTGAGCACAATTAATTTGCCCAAAGTGCTTGGATAACCAATCCATTCCCAAGATAACATCCAACCCTTTGAATCTATCACAATCAAATCAGCCCAAAAGTCTACACCTCAATATTTATATTGACATTACTGCAGACTTGACTAGTCATAAAGGCTGATCCAGTGAATGGATGATATGAGGTGGATGAAGATGATGCACAATTAAATGATGTTGAGTAGCAAACGCCTACTAACAAATGAATGGGATGCTCTAATCAAATAAAACAAAGAGTACACGCAATTAACTAGGAGCATACCAAGAACAACTTCAGAGTGACAATGCTTCTCAAGAAGAATCGTTCACCCGCTCGAACCGAATAGGTCGCTTGACCACGGTCGGTGAAGGTGGTGCAGACGCAGAGTATCCGGGAAGGGGAAATAGGTGGTATCCCCGAGCCCCGCATAACATCGACAGCAAAATGCCCCGACGCCCACAATGGTAACATATAACCCCGCCCGACAAATACAATACCGTGGCCGGTTTCCTACTAGGCCTTGCTGATTAGTGGAAGAGGATGGGCGAGGCAAACACCGCAGCCCGGGTACAAATGGAGCTGGTGCTCGCGCGGTCCTGGATACCCACATGCGAGGCCTTGGTGAGCCGCCTCCAGAATAAATCGAGAAGTCCGCCGCTATGTGACTCATCCAATGCCTTGCTCTTGCTTTCGCCACAATGGCTTTGTTGACCAAATGAGAGAAATTCGGAAGTCAAGCAAAGCTACACCATCCGCAGCTTCTTCGATAGCCCATTCAAGAACCGGTTTCACGACTAAGGTCACGAAACATCATCGTGCATATCCGCTAGAAAGTTGAATTCATGCAGATACTCAATCCACGCACTTTCGCCTCTTGTTTGAGAGCGAGAAATTCTTGTTGCTTAATCATCATGACCCTCAGAATATGAGCTTGCGAAAAGCCTCCACTAACTCCTCCCAAGTAGGGACATGTCCAGCAGTCAAGGGCAAGGAGATTATCCCACAACAACATTGCATCATACACATAAAAGTCATACCTTGGCATAATTAAACATAAGTTTACATCATTCGGTTTAGTACTACAATAGGAAGTGACTTGGTCACTTTAAAAGTCTAACAATGAAGCAAAACAAAACTTAGTGTCCACCAATGGCCTCATCCACCAGCAGTAATTGCGTGGAGGTAAGAAGTAGCTTTACTCGTTAGTGTCACCCCGATCGGCGCTAACTGTACTTCAGAAGATAACCATCCTCACCGCAACAATAGGTGAGAGTACCTTGAGTACTGTATGTACTCAAAGAAGTCTTACACAAACTAATAAAAGAAAATGTTGATTAGAGCCTACGCAAAGGAGTAGAATTTATATATGCATAAGGTTTCAACAGAAGGTTTAAAGGTTCAGATTTGCACAAAGCGATACATCTTAACCTACAAAAGCTAAATTTTGATAAAGCAATTTAGTAAATCAAAGTTTAACTAGAACAGTAAGTAAATGACATAATTGTAAATGACAATGCATGAATCCTCATGCAGACTAAAATAAACCGAAACCACATTTTGGAAATCAAAATTTCTATACAGTGATATCGCTCAAGTTATCGCCCATGACCGTGGACACGCTATTCGAATAGCTTTATACCCTGCTGTGGTGTACATCTTTACCCACATGACTTAGCTAGCCCGCTGCCTCTGATGCCTCCGAATGATGACATACTTCCTTTGGTATGCCGACCGGGAAACTAAGATTTGGTATTTTTCAACAAGCTAACACTATTGAGTTGGACCCCATGTGTGCGATCCCGCTTAAACAACGATCGATAGCATCTATTTAACCGGCACACATGTTGCGCCGCAATGCCGATCCAAACAATTAAATGCGAATCGGGCTCACTACCCATATTAGAATGCAATCGCACCATTAAGGTATCGATATGCTACTGAGCACATATACGCTCACCCTTCTAAGAACATCCGACATCGACATACAAGCTCACATGGCATACAACGCAAACATAAGACCAAAGCATCTATGCCATACAAGGTCAATACACATATTCTTACTCTCCTGCTTCCAACCCAATAGTCCTAACATTTTACTTAACCAAACAAATACCATACATCGCATGTGGAAGTACGTGGGGACTTGAACCGAATAGTCGAGTTCGGTCCTTAATTAACCCGACAAGTCCACCACAAAACCCAATCTCGTGCACAAAAGCACCATCACTAGCTTCCTCTTGTCCAGATCAATTTGAATTTCAAATACAAGACTGATTTAAAGAAACCGACAAAGAGTTTAAAATGACAATAGCTCATTAGATTCTATGTTTGACAAGATATGCTTGTCAAACTCTAAAATCTCTAGATCGCATATCTAAGCCAAATCTGAAAATAGACCATACAAGATATACAAGATTACACTAGAGTTTAGTGTATGGTCATAATTAAGGTAATCCACCATGTCGTTTTAGCTAGCTATTACAAGTCACATTTTGTATTTTCGAAAAATAGCATGCACAGATATCATCAATTTGTAAAAGCTATTGTACAAAATCTGGGTTCAATATGGTGCAAAGAGGATGCTTGCCTTGGTAGTAATACACTTCACAGTTCAAAGTTGTTCGAAATATTGTCAAAAGCCTCTAAGAACCAGATTCTATAAAAGATAATAAACTCCAATAAACACCAAAACGACAACTAGTATAGATCAATGTAAAATGCGTGATCAATAAAGAAATGTATGATTAATAAAGATGCTTAAGCCATAACTACCCATATTAGTGATAATTACCCATATTATAACTCACTGCTTTCAAAAGACAGTAAGATAGAAGTTATTGCAAAGTCCCGCTTTTCATATTTGAAAAGAGCCAAAACAGACATGATTGCAAAGTTTCGAAAGAAGTATAGATCATGCAAAAGTTCATAAATGAACCTTAGCATGATCTTTTGGGGTAATTAATATCCCAAACCAACCTTAGTCTAACCCTAATTAGTTAGATTACAAAAGCTAAAGTTAAAGCTATTTTGTCTGCTGAGCCGACAAAAGAACAGAGACATATTTCAGCTAGAGTCAAAATAGATGATGACAAGAATGGAAAGATCAACTTGTCATGTCGCTAGGTTTAGTCAAAACCTAAATAAGATGATAAGTTGACAGGAAGAACCCTAGGTCTTGAAAATGACATGAAAGACCGAAAAGGTATAATATCAACTTTTCAGTTTAAGGACAGTTGAAGCTACCGATGCTTAAAAGAGTGATTCTTAGCAGCTTCTAAGGTTCCTAGGATGCTCAAGATATCAAAACTAGGGATTTTGGCTTACCAAAGATAGGAAAGATACCAAAACTCAAAACCGATGATGATGGATGTGAAACAAACTCTGGATTTGACCTACAAAAGATAACCAATCTTTATTGTAAGTAAAGCCAGTGCTTAAGGATGGATAAGCAAAGGATAGGAGCAAGAACTCCACTGTCAGCAAGGAAGAAAATGAGCTTCAGTGGTCAACAATGGCTGCAGCTCAAAAACTAGGGTTTATATATGTGAGTTGAGCTACGTGGATAATTGGGAAAAGTCTAGAGCTTGATGAGGTGTCCATTTAGGGCTAATTATCCCAAAAATTAGTTGCAAAATCTTTGGGATAATTCCTCTCCTTGATTTCCAGAGAAATCTGCGCACAGGGAGAGAGGGAAGAAGATAAGTGGGTCCCATTGTCATCCTCACCACAAGCAACTCGCAGAACTCAAACAAATGTCACCGTCCGATTGGAAATAGACGGCTACGATAAATAGATAGATTAAATGATTTGAATCGGTATTATTTAATATGGACCTCACGATCTAGATCTATCGATCGGGATTAAAACGGAGTTTTAAAGGATTCATTGAGGTCCACTTTCAACCGACGCTGGATTGAAATCCAACGCGCAGCCTAAAAGATATACACGCCGCTCTTTTAGATGCGATGGCTCAAAGACCGTTGGATTCAATTTCTACGGTCGATGTAAAATGGAACCGATGGTCCGATTGCATACACCCATGTGGTCCGCACGATTAAAATCCAACGATCCACCGATTTTGGGCTTTAAGGCCCACGGTCAAAAGGAGCGCCGTTGATTGAAATCCAAAGGCTCGCATAAACGCGCGCTCGATTTCACTAGAAACAAGCGATACCGCTAGATCAAGGATGGACGGCCACGACAGCGGGGATCCGAGTCGTCCGAATGCATACACTAACTGGGCCACACGATGAAGATCCAATGGCCTGCAGGAGTGCGGCTTTATAACACGCGGAAAAAAAGGGAAAAGCCGAGGATTTGAATCTAACTACCAAATAAAAGCGCCGTTAAGTTTAAAACGAAAAGGGCGCCACGGCTGGATTAGAAACGAACGGTGGAGATTGAATAAGGATCCGAGTTGTCCGGTTGCATACATCGATCTCGCGTTAGATCAATATCCAACGGTGGAGATTAAAGTGTACACGTGACACCATGGAAAGTTATAGCTTCGCCTGCTCGATTGAAGATCAACGGCTCAAATCACGTGTGGAGTTTTGGGCTCGCTGGGACGTGACCGAGCCGCACTAAGTCGCATCGGTTGGACCCAACCACGTGAGACCGAGTCGCCATAAAGGCAAGGGTCGGGTTTAGACCAGCTTTGGTTGACTGCACCCATTTAAATACTTAAAAGGTTTGATCGACTTTAAAATAGCAAATAAATTTATAAATTCATGAAATTTTTATCGTAAGCTACTGGGATGATATATTTCCCGATAAATTTCATAAACCACATTTTCACTTTATAAAATACATAATTATTTATTTCAGGCCGAAAATATTTATTTAAAGACAATAAATTTTTCTTTAAGCCCAAATAATTTCTAGAAATGCAACAAAAATATTTTTAGCCAAGATAATTTATCTAAGCTTTCATAAAATACTTCCAGTCATAATACAAGTTTTATCTTGTATTCCTTTAAATATTCTAAATAAGTCTTTGACCGGGCTAAAAGGAAGGTTTTATTTGGTAACAGCAACTCCCAACTAAGATTAAGAACATTAATGATATGAACAGTAGCCCATTACTGTTCATAATGCGGATTATTACTGTTGATAAAATTGGGGCTGTTACATACTCCTTGTACCCCACTTGCCGCCGTGCGTCTTGTCGCCGAAGTGGTGAAAGATCACCTCTCCCTTGGGCTTGTGGCATTTTCCTCATGTCGAGAGAACGACGTGAGGGAAAGTCATGCCGCCTTCTATGCGACGAGTTTTCTGAACGATTGGCAGAAGAAGTAGCCATACTATCACGATGTCACAGCCCCAACAATTAAAATGGATTAATATGTATTTCATAAGCATGCATTATTGATTTCAAAACATTTCCATAATATATTGTACTTGGAAAATCTAAATTGAGGTGAACATACACATCAAAATTCACATTTCAATTCGAATCTGATAAAAGTTGTGATCATCATCCAAACCAATTTAATTAAATACTACATTAGTTTTCATGAATAAATATATTTTTTCCAAAATTTGTGGGACTGGTTTGAACCTTATAAAAATTCAAACACAATCTAAAGACCAACATTATGTTTGAATTTAAAATATACAAAATATGTAATGAACAAAAGAGCTGCTTCAATAATTTTTATGAACAATAGACATACCAGAACATCTCGTGAATTAGTTCACAATTTTAGGAATTTTATTTCTATTTTTAAGACCTCGGTCAAACTGAAACCAAAGATTTAATTCCCAACAAACCTAAAACCAAAACCGCCGCACTATTCCTTCGCTCGAGTCCGACTTCGGCGAGCCGACTCGCCAAACCACCTAAATGCACCGTCACATGCAACCGCCGGATCAAGTTTCAACGGCGAGATCTCGCCATCCTTTGACCATCCGACGCTCCTTCTAATCTCATCCATCCATTCGTGATCCAACGGTGCGGGTCAAACCGCTTTCTTTGCACCGCGCCGCCTCTGCAGCCCGATCGCCTGCACCCACGCCGCCGGGCCGCTTCTTCCTCCGCGACAGAGCGCGCAGAGCAAAGACCGCCACGCCTCGCCCGAGCCCTACTTCACGCCGAGGCGCCGCCGTGTCACCGCCCAACCGACCACTCCCGAGATCGGGCATCTCGCACCGCCCCACCCCAACGCCTCTCGCCTTTTACCTCCTCCACGCCTCCTTCTCCTCACTTCTCCTCGCTGACCGAGGAGAGGGAGGCTAGCTTGAGCTCTCGCCGAGGTAAGTCATCTCCGCGTGATTCCTTCCGGTTCCAGGTTCACCGTGCCCATTCTTGCTTGCGCGAGCCCTGCTTTTGCTTGTAGCTCACGACCGCTGTCGTGCTCCAGCCACGCCCGTAGCGCGCCACCGCGACACGTCCGTGCTTTCTTCGTGTCCGGAGGTATTATCCTCAATCCACCGCGTCACCTTACGTGCTTTGGACCGCTGATCAAAACCCCTCAACTTATTTCAGGGTTGCACGACAGTGCCTTGCTGAATCGAAGTTTGCATCATCTTTGGCCGAGGAACCAACCTTTCACCTCCCACTTGTTTCCGGTGAGACACTGTCCAATTCCTTGCTCCTTTAGCAACCTCTTGTGGTCCTTGAGCTTTACTGATCCTCCATGGTTCGTAGGAGTGCTCCAGTGATCCTCTCCTCGCGAAGCCGTGCCGCCGCTACTCCTTCTCCGGTGCCGAGTCAGCCCCAGCAACTCTGAGCTTCCCCAAGTCCTCTCCTCGCTCAGGTAGCTTCTAGTTTGTCCTTAGTACTCGGGCACCCGTTTGTATGACACTGCGGAGCTACACTTTGCCGCTGTTTGCCGAGAAGCGCCGCGCCCATTCCGCCAGCCGCCGTAGTCCACCTCGGCACTCTAACCACCACCCTTAGATGCGACACTATTGCGCAGCCTATCCTCGCTTTGGATGGCGCCGCCATAGCCGATTCGCCGCGAGCCTCCGGCAACCGCTGGGCAAAGATGTCGTGTGCAGCACGCCGACACCACTGTAGCAAGATGATTAGGAGTTAAGCTGTAATCATTAGCATTTAAGTGATGTCTTAAGCGGCGCTGATAAGTCTATTACATGCGGGCCCCGCGCACAGAAATTCGTGAGGTTAAAGGAGATACGGGAGAGGCTGGCGGGTGGGTCTAGCCCTTAAACCCCGTGCACCGTGCACTTGCGCGTGTGGACTTAGTCCAGCGGACCTACACACTGACGACGGGACCCACCCGTCAGAGTTTAATTTAAAACCAAGTTAATTTAGATAACTCACTATTCACCGGACCACTGGTCGTTGATCATGCTAGGCTAGCACTGCACGGAAAGTAGTAAATGCTTTATAAATTTCTGAAATCTGTTAATTTGCACATCAAAAATATGTATAACTTCTAAAATGCATAACTAAATCATTTTAACTCCAAAATGGGTGAAACTACTTCTGATAATTTTCATATTTAATGAACTTTGTATCAAAATTGGTTTTAACCTTGTCTCTGTAACAGAGAGCATTAATTTGGAAAATGGGCTATTAACACTATTATTTTTACAAAAGAAAAAGGCTGATAACTTCAAAAATTCATAAGTAATTCTTGGAAACTCCAAAAGCAGTGAAACCAGTTTTGGTAATTTACTTTTCAAATGAATTTAATTATAAAAATGGTCTCAAACTTAACTCTATCACAGAAAATATAGTTTGAGGAAGATGATCTTAAAAGACATTATTTTTGCATTATTAATGCTGATAACTTTATAAATCAATAACTTAATCATAAAAACTCCAAATGGAGCAAACTCAACTGTTTTGAACTTGTGATAATATTGCCTATTCATCCATGTAATCCATGTACTCACCACTACCCTACAAAATTTCACTTCATAATTAAATTGCTTAAATAGAGGCATATTGGAATCTGAAATTCGAACCGCCATAACTTTCATATACTAAATCAAAATGAAATAAGTCTTTCAGCAAAAATAATCTAAAATCATGACTTAGCTACTGTAGAAAAATCATGCATTTTTGAGCATTTTGGTTTTTGGGATGTTTTCTCGGTATTTATTTGATGTTGTATTATTCTAGATCCCGAGCTTATCGATATCGACACTTACGCTACTTAGAGTGAGCAGCTATTGTACCAGCAAGGCAAGCATCATTTGAACTTTCTTTTGCATCATATTTGATCCCAGATTTGGTTAAGATAGTGTAATGATAATTGCTTGCATGCTATTTTGATTATGTCAATATTTTTGTGATGTGTAGTTTAGTTATGTCCTATGGTTGAGGTTAATCTTGAATTATGCCCACTCCTATATGCTTAAGATAGGATGTGTAAATTATGGGTTATAGAATTGCTTAGCCATCCAAGTCTAGATACGGTAGTTCGATCGTCGGGAATAACCCGGCGGTTTTGGGATAAACACAACTCTCATTTTATGATTTATACTCCAGATCTTTGTAGCTGTTTTATGAGTTAAATTTTATCATTTTTAAAATGAGATTTGGTCTGGACAAGTGCTGGTTAGTGATGGTGTCTTTGTGCACGAGCATTGGGTATGTTGAATGACTTGTCTGGACAGTTAAGGACCGAGCTTTGAGTACCTGCGGTTCAAGCAACATTCGTGCTGCCACACGCGGGTTGGGAGCCGTGTGGTTAAGTAGGGGGAGGTTCCTATTGAACTGAGGTTTTGTGGTTGAACTTGGTATTCGTCATGAATGGGATATTCATGTGTTTAGTGTATCAAAGTGGGCTGCCACTTTGGTGTTTGTTTGATTCAATGGTTACCATTAAAAATGCTGTATTACTTACTTTACTTCTACTTCAAACCTGATTTCAAATGGGCACATGAAAAACTAGTATGTGTAGGATGTGAATTGTTGCGTCTCTTTCGCAAAACTAAGCCAATATGAACCATCCTTTGAATGACCTTTATGCATAACTATTTGTATTTGTGTAAGACTTGCGAGTACCTTTGTACTCAGCCAGATATTTGCTGGCCTTTTCAGGTGAGGAAGATTATGAGACTGACGACCTCGTTAATATCGATGTAGACGACACATTTGAGTAGTGTGCTATCATTTAACCCCCAGTCGGTTGCCGATGGGTGATGGGCATACCACTGCTGGTCTTTTGCTTAATTTACTTGCTTCCGCTGCTACTTGATACTTTATTTTGAATTTGGCCGGTCGGCCGTATGTAATAAGTCAGAGACCTTAACTATTATGCGATGTCTTTGAGCTCCTGTTGTATGTGTTGTATGGATGTAATCAACGTTGAATGAGAGTATGAGTATATTGGTCGCTGATCTTGGGAGCCAATATAAGTTCTACTCGTTGTTAATGAATTCCCATTTAACTCACTAAGTGTAGTGCTTCGAGTCGAAAGAGAACCGGCAATCATGTAGTGCTCGCAAGGGAGCAGCGCGCATGATCGTCGGGGCTCTAGTATTCAGTTAAGCCTTCCACTTAGGTTGAGTTAAGTTGGAATCCATTTACTGGAGGCTTAGAGTTATGTCCCTAAGACCTTGATTAGTTTCAGTCTTACGGAGATAACCCGGGGTCCCCACACACGACTTCTTGGTTGTGGTCGACGCAGTCGCTCGAGTTTGGCCATCGTGTTACAAAGCCTTTGCGTGATCTCCTCTGCAAAGAGGTCATAACCTGGTGCTCGAGCGAGTTCTTGGGTCGGGTTTTTCAGCAAATCATTGATGTGCTGGAGCTCTTGAGCTGCCTCCGACTGGAAATAAGCGCGCTCAGGAAGGTTCTTCTGAGCCACTATTCTTTTCCGTCGGGTTGCCTCAGAATGGTCTGTTTCATACCCCTGAGCTTGCTTTAATGGAGTGCGAGAACGTTGAGGATGTCCAGCACATTCATTAAAGTGTTTGTTTCGTTCGCCAGCTGTGGTGTCCTTGTCGTTACAATGAGGTGGTGTAGAGTATGCTCGGCGGGAAGCATGTTCAATCCCTCTTCTGGGAGAACGATCATTATTAGAGGGAAGGACAAAGACCTCCCGTGGATGACCTCCACTTGCGCCGAGACCTCCTCACTTGAGGAGCAATGAGCGACACCATCCGCGACTTGGAGTAAACCCTCCAGTTATAACCGCCTCCGTCTGCAGTAGGTCCTGCGTCGGGACGGTTGGATTTGGATGAACAACATGTTCGATCCTCTTCCCTACTAAGCACTCCTGAGAGAGAGGACCATCGATGTCGATGGAGCTCCGAATGATGGCCTCTAACTTGTCTTGCCAAATCGCATCGCTTTGGGGACTCGAACACTTGGAGGAAAACTCGTTGTGTTGCGAAGTTTGCCCCGAGACAGCCCGCTTCTGGTCGGGTTGATCCTCGCCTCCCGAGGAAATTGATCCTCTACCGGGCGACTTGTCGTGGGGATAAGGATACCTCCTCGACCCCGTGGTAATGCGCTCCGAGATCCGATAGAAGATCTCCGAGGCGGCAACACCGCCGTAAGATTCGATACTCGGTTCAGAGTCGAAACCGCATCCATGTCGATGTCTCGCAGAACCGCCAAGTCGAACCAATTCTCTCGCTCCATTCTCCCGCCATGGTAGCATCAAAGAGAAAAGAAAGAATCGTGACAAGGAATTACCGTAAGATCCCCACGGTCGGCAAGCAATCGCCGGTGTTTTAGAACCGATCTTATGTAAAGATTGTTTGATCTGGGGTCTCCACAATTGATCACGCAGACGAAGGAGACACAGTGGATTTTTATACAGTTTGGGCCTTCTGATGAGAATAATAACCCTACTCCTCGCAGATCTTGTATTTGCCCTCCGGATTACAATCGATCAAGGTTTTTCTAACTATCTTCCGTGAAAGGCTCTCTATGTCTCCAAAAGGGTCTCTCTACTATATCTAAAAGACACCTATTTATACTAAGCAGTGGTGGACGTCGTCATTCCAGGCTAATTAGTCGCTCATTATTGCGCAATAATGAGAGTAATTACCGGAGTAGTAACCTCCCATGTCACAAACGGTTATCACTCAGAGATAGTGGGGAATTATCAGCAGTTATGTCAAAATATAACTGTGTATTTTGACTGTTAGGATCCTCACTATTTAGTGAATCTTCTGACGGGTGGGTCCAGTAAATCGTGAGGAATTTGTAGCAGAGCTAGTCGTAGAAAGACTTACGACCAGACGTAGTCATAACGATTATACCATAGTCGTAGAAGAACTTACGACTAGGCGGTAGTCGTAACGATTATACCATAGTCGTAGAAAAGCTTACGACTAGGGGGTAGTCGTAGGATAACCTACGACTTCCTGATTCGTTCTTCCCTTGTGATATTCAAGGGGTATGCTTTGTGATGTCTTATTTCCTGATTAATAAATGAGGATTATTTAGATCCTCATCACTTATGTTTAATTATGTAAATGTATGACTTGTATGTGTATGATGTAATGTTGTTTGAGGATATATGTGCAATGTTCACTGATCCTGGGAACCATTGTAAGACATATATCCAGGAATCCTGAATATTGGTTTTGTTACTTGTTAAACTTATACTTCTAGCATGATCTTTAATAAAGGGCGATCGTTCCTTAATTAAGAATTGTGCTACAAGATAATTTTAATTAAGCACATTTCAATATTCCGGTCCTCACAGAGTGACCCAAACTTATTATGTTATCGGTGAGCTTCGGATGTCGATACATCCATTAACACCTTGTACTCGTTGGTGCGCCCTCGATCAAGAGGTGTCACCACCGTAGATCCATCACCGAATCTCACCGTGTCATTGATTGACATATCAAGCTCGTGAAGTGCTTCCTAAAACCACCATGTGATTTCTAGCACCCGTGTCAAGATACCGACTTTGCTAGCTTCCTTCTCATTCACCCCGAGATGGATTTGAACGTTATTCTCCACAAGCTTCACTACTTTGGTGATCTATCCCTTGGTTTCCATCACCGCACGCCTCAAGCATTAGCAGCGTGGGACCATCATCTTCTTTCTCACTTGTATCCCATCTTCATCATGGGCTTGCACATAGACGCAAAGTGACCATAGAACCCGCAATTATAACACTTGATCTTCTTTTTATCAAATTTGGGCTTGGGTTCATTGTCGCGTTCTTCTTCTCCCCGACTAGCTCCTCACAAGCCCTTCTTGTTGTGGCCACGCCATTGCCGTGTCCACCGCCCTTCTTCATGAGACTGTTGGAGCTTTACTAGCTTTGTTGCCATTAGAAGATAGTGCCTCCCATTGTAAACGTGATAGCATCGATAGTCACCGCTCTTCGGATCACCGAATCTACTTCTAACTCTTTCAGATATGCTTTATACCGCCATCTAGATCTTTGATTGAGAGTGTGTTCGATCAACACACTACTCAATTGACGTGACCACCGCATGTAGCGTCTTTGAGCTTCCTAGAGAAAACGCTTGACGACCTCAATCTCATTCAATGTCTTCTTCGAGGTCGGATACCATCGACCAGGATGACATTCGCCAAAGAAACACTTCATCGCCTCATCGTCCCGCATCTTCACCCTCAAAATCTCTCTTGAGAGTTTGCGCTTCACCTCTGACACGCTCATGTCCCATATTCGCCATCTTGATCGCTTCCACGCCATTTTTGTCGTCCTTTCCGGCAAGGGTTGACATGAGACTCTCCAGATTGCCCGATAGATTGCCGGGCAAGCTAGCCGATCCTTGCGATTTATGTCGCCTTCTTGTATGTGTCATTGATCGCATCCGCCGCCTCCCACACCTCCTGGCTTGCAAGACTACACACATCTTCATTGCCCGGATGGTGTAGCTATTGCATGTGAGCCGTGGATAGGCAATCGGTACTAGGCCTCCTTTTTCGCCTCCGATGCTTCTCCGTGCTCCATCGCAGATTCGCCACCACCATGAACTTCGACTTCACGAAGGACACCTGTTCGATACCAAATGTTGGAAATCGACCCATCAAACACACGCAATACTCGTGGAAACCCTAGAACGAGAGTTGAGAATTTTTGCCGCAACAACCGCAGATTTTCGGTTTTTTCTTGCTTTTATTGTCATCTAAAGATTACAATCAGTTTCAATATCGGTAAGACGACCATTTTCTACACGCCATATATCTAAGCTATATGTCATGCAAACTAGTTATGGTATTGCCTAACACGCTGGCAATCCAATACAACTCTAAAAAGAAAAACTAACGCTTATACAACTAACTTAATACGTGGTGCCTCTGATTGGGATGGAAGAGAGCAGCAGATGGAGAGTGAGGAGCCTCAAAAGAAAATGAGTGGAAGGAGATCGCCAAATGGATAAAGATCTAAAGGTGTATAGCGGCCGGAGAACACCTGATGGTTGGTTCCAGAAGAAAAGAAACACTATAGCATTATTTAATTTTTCTCGTAGTATAATAGCATTTATTACGTTCTTTTGAAAAACTAAATTATACAGATCTTTAATAGTATGTCCAATATTAGAGTATAGGAAGGTTGCAAATTGAGTACTACATTTGTTATTTTTCTTTAAAATTCTGTTTTTCCTTCTGAGAGCACACCAAAGCACTTCGATACAACTCTTATGCAGAAAAATAGGTGCGCAAAAATGCGACACAATGGTAAATTGCCATGTTCCTAACTACCAAATTTTTAAGTGCATACCCCTAGTAATTCTTGTACAAGATGTACATGAGATGTTGCGCATCACCGTCGGACCACTAAACCAGCTTCCGATCACGGATCCCCTAAACCAGTGTCCCGGTCCGAGATCGTTGGGCCGCTAACCCGCAAGGCCAACTATTGTGTAATAACCAAGGGGTCTTAGGTCATCTCCCCCTACCCCAAAAAAGACTAGTCTGTTAGGTGGGTACACCCCTACCCTTATAAATTGTGCTCTATCTTCTCCTATAACCGTTATAGGACTATCCCAACCAATATGTCACACATCAAGTGTGCTCCCCGGTAATCATGAGGTTTGAGATGTAGCCACACTACTACAAAAACACCTATACGCCAACGGATAACTAGCAACAGAACTAATAACCATTGCAAATAAGCTTACAGGCTGTGATTAAGATATTTCACTTCTCCCACGTCTAAGAGGAAAAGGTACTGAACCGACCCCCACCCCTTTAACTTCCTACTCCCCCCTCCCATCTTCTCCTCGCACCCGCCGCCGCCGCCGCCGCATGTCCCCGCTCACCGCCCCACTGCCTCCCCTCCCCGCTCGCCCGTCCCTCTTCTCTCCATCGTCCCGCCTCCTCCCCGCGCCGCTTGCGCTTCCTCGCCATGCTGTCTCCTTCATGTACCTCTTAAGCCCCCTGCACTCTATTCTTTCTTGTCTCACGCTCCCCCCTCGCTTCTCCTCTTGTCTCGCCTGCGCCCGTGCCAGCGCCTCTTACCTCGTCGTGCCCAAGATATGGGGCAGCGCGAACGGCGGGACACCGGAGGTCACCCTGGAGACATCCATGGGCGCCTTTACCATTGAGGTACCATCTCACCCCTTGGGTGCATCTCGTTATCTCTTTAGCTTCATCATGTGTGCTCGCTCGATGGCTCTTTGTTTGGTTGGTACTCTAATTGGCGTATGTACTACAAGCACGCGCCCAAGACCTACAGAACATCATTGAGCTCGCGTGCGCGCTACTACGACAACGTCATCTTCCACCGCATCACCAAGGTTTGCCTTTTTCTCGTTGTGGAGTTGTTCTTGCTCGAGCTAATCCGGTAATCTTACTTCATTAGTAATATTTTTGTTTCTTGGGATTCCTGTGTTGTAGAATTTCATCGCAAGGTGGGATCCTACCGAACCGCAGAGGTGGTTAATCCATCTATGGGTGAGCGATCCGCTCATCTGATCGAATCTTGCTTTCTTCTTTAATTAAAATTATATTGTCACCAAGCCAAACGGTAGCTTACATCATCAACGGATGTATACCATTGAATATGGATAGGTGTTAAGAATGTGTTGTTTGGGATAAAAGCTAATTTTTATTCACCATTAGATGGATTCAATTTTTAGAGGAAAGGCGATTAGATGGATCCATCTAGATCTCACCTGCTGTGGATTTAGGTTTTGTATCCACCATGTGTTCTTAAGATTGATTAAGCCATGTTAGTATTATCAAGTGAGATTTTGTTCTAAAATTATTTGGTGTATGTTGAGGTATTGTCGTGTGTAGGAATGGAGGAAAGTGACCACGGAGAAGACGGCGAGTCATTGCTTCTTCACGATAAGTGGCGCCGCTCCGCCAAGTGTCGCTTCTGTGAGCTCTCGCCTTATTACCCTGTCTCCCGTCGCGTGCGTGGAATTATTAATTTCGTGCATGCTTCACATTGTTAGTGGTGCTGCGTTTGAATTTTAATGTTGTGTTAATATGAGTACTTAACATATCAAATTTACCCCTTTAGTAACTTTCTTTGCATTATGTAGTTGTTTCTAATATTGCTTTGGGATTTAGAGTTTTTCAATGCTATGACCAGCCTGTATCAATGATTCAAGGGTGATTTGTTTACAAGGGCCATGGGTCTGCTTAATGGAACCAGCTTGCTATATCGACTTTTGATAGTTTGATTCGCAGTTGTAAGTATTTGTATGAGTGTTTTTGTTGTAGATTGACTGCATTCTCGAGGCGTGTTGTTGATCGTGAGAGAGCGAGAGAGGACTTTTGGTTTGAAAACTATTTTGTACACCCACACATCTCCCTTTGAAGGAGAGATGTCTTGGAAACAAATTTCCATTTTAGTTTTGAATGAGTAATAGATTGCTATAATCTGGTCTAGCAGGGTATTTTCTATTCCAGGAGCCCCTGCCTTCTAAGGTAATATGGCAATTGTCCATTTTTTGGTGTGGCGGTAACTCATTGAGCAAGCTTCTAATTGTCGGGACCCGAAAATGCATCTCAGGAACCCTCTGTGTATTTTGAACTAGTCCCAGATCAGTAGCTAGCTCACACAGAAAATAGTGATGAAATACCATCTATTTATTCGATTTAACTAAAAAGATCTCAAAGTAACAAATAATAATAATAACTCGACCTTATGGTCAACATTTGCTTAACATGCCACGCAGGGCTAAAGAAACAAATAAACTCTTGCAGCGGAAAGAAACTCTTCAATGGCCAATCAACATGCCATAGGCAATCGAGTGGAGAACGCATCCTAATCCGCAAAACCTTCATGATATTCTTCCTGGTAGAACTCGGAGTTCCCTGGTTCTTCTGTGGAGATTAAACAACACAGGGCGCAAGCCATGAGTACTTTGAATGTACTCAGCAAGCCGTGGGGAAATGTATGCAAATAGTATTCATGCAGGGCTTGAACAAAGGTTAGCTGTATGGCTCTTTTGCAGAAAACAACATTTACGATAAATACCATAAATAGATTGAAATGCGTAATTAAAAATAATAATAAATAAATAAACAATTGTTTTGAACGACTAGTGAACTTCCCATTCACTTCCCATCCAAACCAACGATAAGTGAATCCCTATTCACCAATCGACACAAACCACCAAGTGAATGACCTATTCACCAAACAAACATTATATTCATCAAGTAAACTTCCCATCCACACTCCAACTCATTTTTGAAGAAACTCTATCTCCCGTGTGAAAACCCCGAGCATGTCCATAACCGCGGACACAGCTATTCGAATAGTTTTACACTCTGCAGAGGTTGTATAGCTTGACCCACAAGAGATAGATCAACTTATAATGTCAGGCATTTCACGCTTCCGTAGGCGTGCGACTAAGTGATCATCACAAGGCTTTTACAAAGCTCCTTCTTAACCCAGTTCTGCCCGCTAAGGTTTCAACACTAAATGTCTTTCGACTAAACAGACCCTCTTGCGCCATCGTGAGAATACGCTTTCCCGACTCACATTTCACATGACAACCGAAATTAAGACATTGTTAATTAGTCACCAGCCCGCCCCATCGTGCATGTGGTTGTACGGTTAAGTCCCAGTTCAATAGCGCACAAGATTAAGTCCTTGACAAGTTACTCAGGCGAGACTACCACAACCAAAATATGTTAAATCCACACCCCCACTATCCACCAACCACTCGCCCGAGCAGAAACCATGTTGTTCAACTAAAACTCATGACTAACCCCGTCATGGTACACAAATTTTAACAAGAGTGGCTCACCACCACGGTTCCATATTTCATTAAGTCAATATTAATCATTAAGACACATGTGATGACAAACCTGATGAGTCACGGTGTCCCGATCTTCCGATAGGTTCGATTGGTTTCGTCGTGAGGACGTTGACGCTTTGAGGCTTTCGACCAGCAGATCGTCACCTCGCAATTCCCGATCTTCCGATAGGTTCGATTGGTTTCGTCGTGAGGACGTTGACGCTTCGAGGCTTTCGACCAGCAGATCGTCACCTCGCAATTCGCTACACCCGCACGACTGTCGTTATCAACCACGCTCGCACGCGATCGACCTTACCACGAGGGTTATTGTTCCTGCAAGCAATCGAAGCAACTCACAAGAACAATGAAAATGCAATCTGAATTGTATTGCGAATATGAATGAAGTTCACAATGTGGGGTTCCTCAAACCGATAAACGGTGAAACTGCAAAGTGGCAGAATAATCTAAAAACCCAACCCTAAACCGTATGGCGCTGTCAGATATATATGGGGGTAACGTGAGGGGTTGACCTAGGTTGTGCGACCATGGGGAGAGGCGTACACAACCTAGGCTTTGACCCCGACACGCTTACAAGGCCCTATTAGGCCCAAACGGTGTCGCAAAGACGAATGACCGGTCGAGCGTGAGACCTAGTCGTAGCGCCGATCGTCCGGTCGTAGTGATGGCAAACCTTGTCGAGGAGCTTGAGATGTGGTCGAAGCGCTGGCCGGTTCGTCGTAGCGCCGCGAACCTAGTCGAGGATCTTGAGACTTGGTCGAGCGCCGCAGGATCGGGTCGTAGGGCTTGTAGACTCGTCGTGACCTTGGGGATCCATTATTCTAAGTAACAACAGATCACAATTATTAGGTAGTATACCATTCTCGCATAGATAAATTATTAGCACCTAGAAACGAGCTCACCTCATAATTTAAGTGACGTGCACGCAGCTCTTGTCATAGGGCCTTGTAGTTTCACAACCGATCCGTAGGATTTTGTGTAGTGTGTGTATCCAAAGGAGTGATGTCCTCATCATCCTCCCTCTTGAATTGAGTCGCCCTCGACTCAAACTCATCCGCTTCTCCCACGTATGGCTTCAAATCTGAATGTTAAATGTGGGCTAACCCCAAAATCTCTGTGTAGCTCCAATTGATACGCATTGTCATTTATCTTCTTAATTATCTTAAATGGTCCATCAGCTCTAGGCATCAATTTTGATTTTCTTAACTCTCAAACCTCGTCTTTCCTCAAATGCACCTAAACTAAATCACCTCGTGCAAATTTTATTTCTTTCCTACCTTTACTTCCAAAGAACCCTATACTTTTCACCATACGCTCTATATTTTCTTTAGTTGTTTCATGCAACTTAAGAACAAATTCAAGACGCTTCTTAGCATCTAAATTAATGTGTTCAGAGGTAGGCAAAGGTAGTAAATCAATAGGAGCACGGGGTTAAAACCATACACTACCCAAACGGACTTACCTTGGTGGTGGAGTGTACCACCTATTGTAAGCAAACTCAATGTGCGGTAAACACTCTTCCCACATCTTCAAATTCTTCTTTAAAATAGCCCGCAACATGGTGGATAACGTATGTTGACAACCTCCGCTTGTCCATCGCTTTGGGGATGGCACGTAGTAGAAAACAGCAGCTTTGTCCCCAATTTGTTCTAAAGTGATCTCCAAAAGTGGCTCAAAATTTTGTGTCGCGATCCGAGACAATAGTATTGGGCACTCCATGTGCTAATGATTTCTCGAAAAATAAATCAGCTATGTTTGTAGCATCATCGCTCTTGTGACAAGGTATAAAATGTGCCATTTTAGAAAATCGATCCACTACTACAAATATACTGTCTCTCCCCCTCTTTGTCCTTGGCAATCCTAAAACAAAATCCATTGGTAATGTCAATGTAGTGCTAGGTAAGCCTTTGCACATCCATGCTATGACATGTATCACTCATTGCAAAATTATTGCGGTATATCTTTTGTTAAATCATCTAATGTAAAGTATATAAGTTTTACTTATATGTTGTCATTTTTCATGCAGGTCAACAAGACAAATTGATAGTTCTTCACATTGACAGCAAAACAATGATGGACAACAAAGACAAAAGAGCTAGATTATGTTAGATATCGTGTCTTATAATTTAAGAATAATTCATATAATTCTTGTACCGGATAATTCATAGAATTCTTGTACGCTAGTTTGTACATGTCACGTTCGCCAATGTATCATTCTCTCAATAAATACATCTATTTACTTCCTTCTTTATACGAGTACAATTTATTGTCAAAAATGTGTTTAGCCTTGTGGGCCTAGCTTAATTATTACTTTCCGTAAAACTTTAAAATGATGAATCTTTTAGAATACTAATATGGGTCGTAAACATTTATAAAAATAACTTGTTGTCCAAAATAGTGACGCATAAAAGTGCTGGCCATGCATAGATATGTCCGTTGCTACCTTGCAACGCTTTTTGTACTAGTTACCAACGCTTTTATATGTATTGTGATAGACCTTTGCAACGGCCTCAATGACAATGCATACGAAATGCGTTGGTATATATCATAGAAACGGCTATTTGGACATATAGCAACACATACATGTGTTGCGAAAGGGGTGTTCATGGTGTAGTGCCAGGATCCTGGGCTCTGATCACTAAACTAGCGTCTGATCCTAGGTCCTCCAAACCAACGTCCTGACCTAGGTAGTTGTGCCACTAACCCGCAAGCAACATGTACAAAGCAACAACCAAGGGGTCTTAGGCTATCTTTCCCTAAAAGACTAGCTTGATAGGTGGGTACATCCTCACCCTTATAAATCGTACTCTGCCTCCTCCTACAATCGATGTGGGACTATCCTAACAAATCTTCCATAATCGTCATTTGATGATTGAGCATTTGTTTCAGGAGGTCAGTTGTACAGACTTTGCTGGGGTTATGAATGATTGAAAACATAGATTTGTTCGTTTGCTTTATTTATAGCTGTGTATTTGGACCTACCGGTGGTTTGCTCAATTTGGCTTCGTGATAAGCATTTGGACAAGTCTGTTCAATCTACTCGCACAACTTGGCTTCATGAGAAGCGTTTGAATAAGACTCGTTGAGATTAGTCCAATAAACTTTGGAAGCACAAGATCTATTCATGAAGACTTATTTAGAGGAGATTTGATATTTCAGATATAAGAGCAAATTCGTTTCAAGGTGGAGATTGTTAAAATATGATATGATGCGTTGACTGGCACATGGCGTCGATTGGCGCATCCGAATCTTATTCGGTTTCCTTCTCCGTTAAGAACTCTTATTCCCTAGTGTACCCCTGTAGTTGCACAGTTAGATACGCCGATATTCCTCGTGCTTATAATTTCTTCCCCACATAGTGAATTCAACCTTCGTTCATCCATGGTTTTTCCCGCAAAAGTTTTCTACGTAAAATCCGTGTCTCCTTTCTACTATTTGTCATGCGTTCTATGACATGGGTGTTAACATATATATAGGGCAAAGGACCAATTCCGTGTTAACATATATGTACTACATTACCACGCCAGCTAAGAATATTACAAAGTTCCCTTTGCAACTGTAGCAATGCTTAATAAAACGTAGTAGGATCTGTATGTTACTATCAGGATTGAAACAGGGCAAACTGGGGACGATATTGTAAAGATGCTAGCTTAGCATGCATGTTCTCCTCCTACAGTTAGCCTGTAGTGGATGGATAGCTGAACAAAGTTTTTGGTCGCCAAACTCAGCTAACTCGTTCAGTCCACCGTATCGTATTACGCACTCTCGCGCGCTACGGCAGATTGATTCTCTTCTTCCCGGAACCTTCCAACCTTGCTCTGTCCTTCCGCTTTACAAAAACTGGGTTGCTCAACAAAGGCACGTACGCCATGTTCCTCCAAGCCTTTTTTAGTTACAGGACAAAATGGACATTTGGCAGCTTCCAACCGTTTCGAGCAAATCTGAACAAGAATAGTTGGGATGCGCTAAGTCCTGTCCGGACACGTGGCAAATGCATGTTAAATAAAGATCGTCTATATAAGATTCGACTATTTTCTTAGTCAAAACCAGTTAAATTTTAGTTCAGTTATAACTCTATTATAAATAAATTACAGTAATTTATTTACGTAATTTTTGTTCTTGGTCACTATAATTATTCTCAAAAGTTTTAATAACTCATATTTTCATCACATGATTCAAAATCTAACATATACTTTGAGAGATTGAACAAAAATAAAGAAGAACAAAGACAAAAAAATGAAATTTTATATCAACAAAATAAGACAATGTGGTAAACCCTTTATGTTCTGAAGAAAAATTCATAATAAATTCGGACTCAATTCATCAGTTGAGAAGATATACAAATCTCAAAACATATCGAACAAATGAAAATTCGACTATCTTGACAAAAGAAAATAATCAAATGTTATTTAACCTAACCGATTAATTAACTAGACATGCACACAGTGCCGCAGAACAGGGAGGAGAATCATCTCATCGTTTTCTTGGGGCCCCTCTGCTTGTCGAAGCGTTGCAGCAACCATATAACTGGTAGGCTAGAATTTGGCGTGTTCTGCTCGAGCAGTTCTTCGACCATTTCCGTGTTCCTTTCCCCCCTCAGGTTAGATGGTAAGTTATGGTCAATTTCGCCTCAAAAGAAGAAGCATATGGTCAAATGGTCAGTGCAAACCCTGTTCGTTTGGTAAGGTTTGTTGCAGCGAGTGCTCCAGTTGAGCTAAAGCAGAGCACGCACAATGACCACAACATCACGGTGTTTAGACTCGATCTTTTTTCCATGGGCGGCGTTTAAACAATTGACTCCGATTGCTCATTCTAAATCAGTACTCCCTCCGGTTACCCGACACGTTTCGTTCTAAAAATTGATGCGATCCGCAAAATGTAACTTTAACAACTAATTTCTTTTCTAATATGTTACTAAAAATAAATAATATTATTATTATGAACGTATTTTTTGAGACAAATTCACTTGTACAATTTTTGTATAGCCGATCTAATATTCATAAAGATGACGTAGGTCAAAGTTAAAATACTAGCCTGACCATGAACAATTTGGAATGACAGTTATTTTTGGCCGGAGGAAGTAGATATGAGGACCACCGGATTATTTCCGCAAGACTAAGGTCTTTTCGGTCTTATGAAGATAACTCTGAGTCTCAGGTAAATGAATTCCAAGTTAACTCCATCCAAGTGGAGGCCCAACTAAACTAGAGCGCCGGCGATCATACGCGACCGCTCCTCCGCAAACACCGCATGATGACCGGTTCTCTAAACGGTCCAAGAAGACACTCAAACAAGTTAAGAGGGAATCCATCGACAGTGAGCATGAGACCATGTTGGTTCCAGTATCAGCGACCAACACACCCATACTCACATACAACGTTGATCACATCCATACAACATCCATACATTAATAATTCAAAAGACATGCAACATGATAGTTAAAGTCTACAACTATTACAACACGACCGACCACCAAATTCAAATAAGAACAATAAGTAGCAAATGAAGCAATATAAATAAACCAAAAGTCCAGCATGGTGTGCCCCACAACCTATGACAACTGACTAGTAGTTAAATGATAGCACTACTCATCAGTGTCGCCTAGATCGGCGCTAACAAGTTTCTCGGGCTCGAAGTCTTCCTCACCTGAATTTGCAGAGCCGGATTGAGTACAATTGTACTCGCAAGTCTTACACAAATTAAAAGTATTTATGCATAGAGGTTATAAAAAAAGGCCTTAGTGGCTTAGTTTTGCAGAAAACGCAACAAATTACATTCCTAAGCCATCTAGTTTGCAAATGCCAATTTGTAAACCATCATTTATGAAAAGAATTTCACAAGACATAGATAATTATATAAATCAAGCAAGACCAAAGTGGCTGTCCACTTTGATAAACTATCATGCACGAATATCCCATTCATGCAAAAAAAAAAAACCAAGTTATAACCATGTCAATTTTAAAATTTAAGTCTAACGATGACGCACACCAAACCAAGTGTTGTCCATAACTGTGGACATAGCTATTCGAATAGATTATCTCTACAGAGGTGTATTACTTTGCCCATATGACTCGACTAGTCCGTAAACCTCCGAACGCCTCCTAACAATGACACACTATCTTAGGTATGCCGGCCGAGGAGAATCGAGATACGGTCGTTTTTAGCAAGAAAATCCTATTGAGCTAAGTCCCCCTTGTGAGGTGTTCCCATATTTAGTACAAGCTAAGGATAGCCCTTGCTAACCGGGATCACAAGTTGTATTGGACATACCGATGCAATGTAAATAACGAAAAATGGTGTTCCCATGCACACTATAGAAAATTACATCGGGTCCTATGGACAAATGATCAAACATAAGTGTCCTTACACCACCTTGGGACTTAACACAATAAAACCTTTCCCTTACTTAACCGTACGGTACCCATATCCCGCATGTGATAGCACGCTCGTTACTTGGAATTAAAGCCCATGGCTCGGTCCTTAATGGTCCAAACAAGACAACCACATACCCAAATCTCGGGCATAACAACACCCACACTTACAACCACTTGTCCAGACCCAAAAACCATTTGACATAACCAAGTTTTTGACTCAACAACCAGATATAACGATCTGGACAAAACAAAAATAAAAGTTGTTATGTGTTTCCCACAATCCACGAGATAATCTCGTCAATTGACCTAATGCGATTTCTAGACCCGCAATGGCTAAGCATTCACACAAAATATTCATATTATCACAAGGATCTATCTTAAGCATATTTATAATGGAATTATCAAGGATAACCAGCAAGTGGTATACGAAAATAGCATGCGAGCAATATCATTACATTCCAAACACTAGTGTATTAAAATTGTGATCAATATGATACAAAAAGAAAGTTCAAATGATGCTTGTCTTGCTGGAACTCGAGTTGTTTACTCTTGGTGGCGAAGGAATCTACGTCGATCGCTTCGGGCTCTATAGAATAAATACATCGATAAACACCAAGAAATACTGTAACATCCCAATTTTGGACTTGTGTTTCAAATGTAAGAAAATGAGTAGAAATTAAAACTTTTTCTTACATCATGTGTTTACTGTATGTTCTAAACAATTCATGTTCAAGAATTATGGAAATACAAAGTCACAAGTCTTTTGATCCAAAACCTGGTCTTCCAAAAACATTCATGTCAAATCTTGTGATCATCCTTTGGAAATATTTTTCCTAAGATTTAGGGATGGTATGTGACCCCTCTGAAAAATTTCACAATTTTTTGAAATTGTTTGAATATTTTTAGAAGGCAGTCAAACCTGTTTGACTTTTAGTCAAACCATATTCCAGAACCTTGCAGGATTTTTGGAGAAAAATTCACTACATCAAAACCTCTGAGAATTTTACACAAGGTTAATATATAAGTTAGCAAGCTCCTGTAAAAATTTCAGAATTTTTTGAGTTAATTTGCTATTCGTAAAAATTCCTCTAAGTCTCAGCTAAATTTAAAAACCCAAAGCCAGGTTTCACTGTTCCTCGGGTGCGGACCTGTCTCGGGCTCGAGCCATTTGACTTGGCTCAGTGAACTAACTACACCCGGGCTCACTTAAAGCGCGCATTCAATCTCAGCCATTGGATTTAAATCGTACGGCCCTCGTTCGCGTGAACGTTCGGACCTCGCGATCGCGCCAACTCGTTTGGGCAGTTAGATCAAGATCTGACCGTCCAGATGAATTGGGCCGTTCGGGTCACTCGGTTGTCCCATTCAATCGTAACCGTCCGTTGTAGATCCAACGCTCATGATCTTTCCCAGTGTTTTAAACCTCAGGAGCCTCGGGCAATCTCAACCGTTCACTTCAGATCCAAGGACTCACGATCACCCTAGCTTTTTCTCTGGTCATCTTCTTTCTCAAGCCGTGCGTGAACAGTGCGCAGCATGGCCTCGGTCGTGTCTGCTCCCTGGCAACGTCTCCCTGGTCGGCATTTAGTGGGTGCAGGTGCTTTCAGTCGTAGCCATGCCCTATCCTGCACCCTATCATTTCTCCTTTTCGGTCCATGGTGGTGCTATGGACCTAGCTCACCCGAAGATCTTGTTTTGTTGCCAAACCCTAATCCTCCAGCTTTATAAGCTCCCCAAAATCCCTATTGGTACTTCTTTACACACCACTTAGCTCTTCTTTGCTTGTGAAGCTCAAAACACCAAAAACACCAAAACCACCATTGTTGACCCGTAGAGCTCAATTGTGGATCTTGGTGCTCCAGTGGTTCATCTTCAATTCTTCTTATACCCTTTTGAACTCCTTATTCCCCTATGCATTTCCCCTAACTCAATTTTGGGTTTCATTCACAGGAATTGACCAATTTTGGGTTTGAATCATCTCGGCCGATTTTACCCCCTTTCTTCTCTAGCTCCGGTAAGGGCTTCCTTTCTCAATTAATTGTTCTTGGAGCTTCTCTGAGCTATAATGAAGCTTTAGTGATGTTCTGTTATCACTCATTTTGCTCAGAACATCATTTTCACTTTGTCTTCTCCAACTCCGGCAAGATTGTCTGTTGTCCAACCTCCTCCTGGCCATCTTTGAAGCTCATCTTGCTTAAGGTAGCTTCTAATTAGTCCTTAGATGCTGTGGCACCCGCTTCTTTGGACTGCTGCGGAGCTTTTGATCATTTTTCATTTTCAGCCTTAGTGTCACCGTGCCTTCTTTTCCAGCTAGCCGACGTTGTGGACCATCGCCGCCGGCGAGGTCGTCACTATTGGGACCGCAAGACTATTGAGAACCCATTTTAGCCTTTAGGTCGCGCCGCCGTGGCCGGAGCTGCCAGCGGCAAGCCGTTCTTTGCCGCTCGGTTTTTGCCGGACGGAAGCTACTTGTGTCGTTGCCGGTTAGGACATCATTAATGGCCTAATCATTGTTAATCATTGGAAGTAATTAATATGTCTTAAATTGGTCCACTGAGTCACTAGCGTGTGGGCCCATAGGCCAAAAACCACAGTAACAAGGCCATGAAGACAAAGATTGGGTTAATTAATTGCTAATCATAGGCAGCAATTAATGTGTCCAAAATCATCCTAATGTGTCACTGCCAGGTGGGCCCTCAACCACTTAAAATCCTCTCCGTGCGATATTCATTAGGACACATTTAATGCTAATCATCACTAATCATTGGAATTAGTATTTAATAGTTCTCCTAAAGCGCCCTCTTATCACTGACATGTGGGTCGCGCGTTTAAAACTCCCCGCGCACTTAAAACTCACACGTGTTTTATGTGCGTGTCGTGGACCATCGATTTCAAGATCTGCGGCCCAGATCTTCTGGGATTTTCACGCCTCCAAACACTCCACGTCACCGGGAACCGTCGATCTCGCGATCAACGGCCGAGATCAATATGCCGTTCGGGTCACCCGCACCGCGCATGGACCTAGGCCGCCCATCTTTAGATCTACGGCTCAGATCGCGGAGACATTCAGCCTGAGCCCTCCATCTGTTGATCTGCGGTTGTGGTTGATCGTGGCATTCGCGTCGCCCGAACGGCCAATCCTCATAGACCGTTGGATTTAGATCCAATAGTGAGCTCCTTTTGATCGCACGCGTGCGCTATTCTCCGTGCGCGTGGGCCGTTTGATTTCGCATTAAGGGCCCACATTCGTGCACGTCGATTTATTTCTGATAAGTTTGATTATATTTCGGTACGCCTTTATTTATCAACTGAAAATTATATTAAACTTTGAAAACTCATAACTAATTCATTTTAAATCCTTTTTAGATGATTTCAGTGGGGTTAAATTCATGTTTGACTAAGGTTTAATATAAAAATACTTTTAGACATTGTTCTGTGCCATAAAATTTTGTAAATAATATTAACTGGATTTCAGCCATTTTAGGATATAATAGAAATTGTTTTAAAACTTGTAAAATGCATATCTTTTTCTGTATAACTCTAAAATGTGCAAACTCAATCTTGTTAATTTCCTCTGTTAGCATACTTCATTATGAAATAGGTTTTGATCATGATTTCATTTCTGAAAAGTAACATGTGCTAGTTTTACAACTTAGAAAAATCATAATTAATTCATTTTAACTCCAATTTGAGTAAACTCAACTTTGCTATTCTTAGGATATCAATATCTACCTACTGTAAAAATCTTAGATTCCAGATCATTCTAGAAATTTATGCCATGAACAGTACCAGTAATTAATTTAGTGAATTAACAGGCTGAGAGAAATAGTTTTAGCTATAATTTTTTCATACTTAATCCAAATGACTTGATTCTTGTTCCTAAAATTATCTAAAATCATATCCTTGCTGCTGTGTAAATTTCATAAGTATTGGGTAACTTTTACTATTGAATTTTATATGGTGTTCTTCGTTCTTATTGGTTTTATCGCCTTTTCGCGTTAGGTTCCGAAGATAATATTGATCTTGAATCTAATCCACAGCAGCCAGACCCTGCCCTACAGCAAGGCAAGCAGATGTAGCATTCATTTGATCGTGCTGCTCCTACTATTTTCAAATTCTAATATGTTGTTTGCAAATTCTATGTATGCATTGCTATCTTGTTTTAAACTATTGTCGATTAGTTGACCTATTACCAGCAAGGCAAGCAAATGTAGCATTCATTTGATCATGCTGCTCCTATCATAGTTCGTTGGATGAACCCTTGTCACTTAGTAGCACGAGTTAAAATACTTAGTCATGCTTAGCTATTGGTAGAAATGGACGGTTATCGACTTGTCGATAACCTTGATCACCCAAGACTTACTATGATCTTTATGTTGCAGCCTTTGGGCTGTGTTTACTTGTGAAAACTAAAAACTAAAAACTGAAAACAAATGATTTGGACTTGGGAACAACAGTATGTTGGTGTGCTTTTGGGTGTGACTAGAATGGTGCAGAGTCAAGATGGACCGAATACTTGCGCCATTGATCCAAGCATTATTGCGCTAACCACACTAGGGGCATATGGAACCCTCTGGCTAAGTACTTTGGGAGGTGTTAGTTAGGGTCGCTGTGAGTAAAGCGGTTTTTATAGAGGAAGAGCTCCACAGCTTGCTTCTGTGGGCTAGTGTCTCCTACTCTCTGGGTTGTGCGGCTCTTAACTAGCATCATTCATTGGAAATGTCTCGTAGGACTTAGCCGTGCCGGCATACCAAAGGAAGTGTGCTAAATAGCTTGGCGAAAAGGCGGTCTGAAGTGTGGGTACATTGGTACACCCCTGCAGGGTTAAAACTATTCGAATAGCCTCGTCCTAGGTTATGGACACAGTTGGTTATTTCCCGCAAGCATTAGACTACAACCTTTTAAATTAAAACTTTATGGGTGGTACGAATCAGGGACTCATGCTATGTTGTGGTGGCTATTGGGTTAGTCACCTCCAGGTTGTTACTTATGTTATTATGGTTACCTCGCTGTTATTTCAATGCTGAAAAATAGATTTTGCAACTTGCCTTCAATCTATTACATTATTGCAAATGAAACTTAGTTTATGCGTCCAAATAACCATATAACCATTTCCATTGGATTCAGCTCTCATGTAGCTATGTATAGGCTTGTTACTCGTAAGTCTTGTGAGTACATTATTACACTCATCTGCATTGCTTGTTGTGTGCAGAGGAAGAAGGTGAGCCCGAAGGGCCTCACTTTTGTGAGTTGTGCTGTGGTAGTGTGTGGGACGACTAGCTTGGCGGACCGGTCGGTTGCCCTGTGGTTATGTGGCTAACCGGTCGTCTTTTGGTTTAAGCCATCTTATGTCACCTTTTTGCTTCCGATGTTATTTACGACTTATGTCATTTGGCCGGTCGGCTGTCTTGTAATAACTCTATTTTATGTATGGCATTTGCTAGACTTGTTATAATATGATGTATGATATTGATGCATGCTTTTGTAAAGATGTATATGTGCTGCATTTCTGGGAAGCACATGTCCATCGAACCACGGGTTATTTTGTTTGTGATGCTAGGGCCAATGGAAGGCTAAGTATTACAAGCTTAATAAACCGGGCTCTCACAAATACTTCAATATTCAAATTGCTCAAAAATGCAAGAATTTTCTACAGTAGCTAAGTCATGATTTGATATGAATTTAGGTGCAAAAATTATTTCATTTGGATTTAGTATATGAGAGTTATAGCAGTTTGAAATTCAGATTTTAGGAAAATCCAAATTAATTGGAATCTATTACTATTCACCAAATTTAATTATTTGGTCAAAATTTGCAGAGTAGTGGTGGGTACAAGGATTACATAGATAAATAGAGAGTATTATTATATGACCAAAATAATTAGGTTTATCTCATTTGGAGTTTCTATAAATTAGTTATGAATTTTCAAAGTTAATAGTATTTCCTAGTTCAAAAATAACTCAGTTTTGGATCATTCTCCAAAAATTATATTTTCTAGGGCAGAGATAAGTTTGGAACCTATTTTAGAATATATTTAATTTAAAATAAAAATTAAAAAAATTGGTTTCACTCATTTTGGAGTTAAGATGATTTAGTTATGTATTTTAGAAGTTAATGTAATTTTCAATGTATAAATCAATGGATTTCAGATTTTCTAAAGCAATTAATACTTTTTATACTGAGCGTTGCGCTAGCCGCAGCTTATGACATGTGGGGTCCTATGAATAGTGCATTTTTCATTTAAACTCAAATTTATTCGCGCCCTGACATGTGGGACCCAATGTCAACGACTCGGTCCACCAGCGCACACGCACAGCGCATGGCGCTTAAGGGCTAGGCCCACATGCCAGCTACTCTACTGCATTCACTTAACTTCCTATTTTTTGTTCACAAGTCCCCCTGTAAGCGACTCAATTAACGCGTTAAGACAACCATTTAATGCGAATCATCAACGTTTAACTCCAATAGCTGCGCTATATTGGTAGTCCGCGTACAGCAACGGGATTTCCCAGCCCACGCGATTGCCTAGTGACTTGTTGTAATACTCTGATTATTTTCAAAGGAAAAAAAGCAAGAAAAAGGAAGAATAAATAGTTTTGTTGTGGGTTCGTGTTTGTGTTCCAACCTGGGCCCTAGGCTTTGGACTAGGGGGCCCATCCTTGGTCGACCAAGAGGGGGTGGAGCCACCCCCACTTCCAAACCATAGCCACCTCCTCCTCTCCCCCCTATGCGCCTCCACTCCCTCCCCATTTACTAGCCGCCACCTCCCCTCTCCCTCCCATCTTCACCACACCTCCCTCACCTCCATTGATGCTGGCCAAAGAAGCTCCTTCACCCCATTGAACTTGGCCAAGGAAGGAAAAGGAGGAGGTCTTCCTCATTGGGGCTGTCGGTCACATGGAAGAGGAAGGAGAGGGAAGAAGAAGAAAGGTGGGGGTGATCTTCGTGAGGGGTTCCAGCGTCGTTCTTGTGGTCTCCAAGGGTCACGAACGATTCTCCTCGCTGAATGGATCATAGTAGACGCGAAATTGAATATAATTACTGGGTCTACGTTCTGCTGTAGTAATTCCAGATTCTGTACAAATTGTTGCGCGGCCGATTTCATATCCTTAGAGGCCGAATTGGAGATTTCCATCTCCTATAGATATATAGGAATTGTTTTTAGCTTTCGTCAGCCACCAAGAACACTCAATTCCATCTAATGGTTCAAAAGTTACGGTATAATCTTTCCTGCTGTCCTGAATTCGTAACGAGAATGAACTGTCAAGTTGTCTTTTAATATATGTTTAAGTTAATGGCAGATTCAGGGTTTTCACCAAACTAGGATGTTGTAGCAATTTTTATAACCTTTCTACAATGATAAAGAACGCCCTAATCAGAGTTGTAGATAAAAAGGTGTGATTTGTTCTTTACTGCTGTATTTTTCGTCTAGACAGAATCTGACTTATACATTCTTCTACATGTTAGCATATTCTTTTGGCTGAATTGGGAGATCTCGCCAACTACACTTTTGTAGATATGTTCGTTAAGTTTCCTTAGGATCTGGGATCACCTCGTTCCGAGTCTCAGATCAACAGTTATGATTTATTTCGTGCTGCTGTCTAGATTCATTTTCTGTGATTGTGTTGTCTGTTTCAGAATAGGTCTACTAGTTGATTCTTGGGTTACGGGAAAGTGTTGTAGGATGTTGCTGGTAGTGTCCTGTACCATGTTGTTCTTATTTTGAGTACTTATTTGTGCAGGCGAGGCTTCGGGTTTAGGAGCACCTTCGTTGCCTCCTAACGCGTCGCAACACGGAAGGCAAGTACTTTGATATTCTTAAGATTTGTGAATGTTGAATGCTTGATGTTCGTATCATGTTTTTATATGATACATGAGAAGATTCAGTGATTATGTTCCTTTGATATATGTTTTTTCCCATGGTTAGAGATGATGTCATTCATTATTCATAGTTCATTACATGCATCCTCTGTCATGTTTCATCCACATGAGTGGATTATAAAGACCCATCAATTCCAGTATAGGCACGTAAGACCCACCATTCCAATGTGGGCATCCACGGGAGTGGATTATAAAGACCCATCAATTCCAGTATGGGCACGTAAGACCCACAATTCCAATGTGGGCAGATTCGGACTCCCGTATAAAACGTTCTTCATACGGGCTTTGGATCCCCGCTTTTTGTTTAATGCGGGCCTAAGTGAACACCGATGGGTGTGTCACTAGCTATACCAGTATAAGCAGGAGTGCAGTCCATTCATTACATTCAATCCATTCATTCCACTGATTCATATGTTCTTTCAGTGTTATGTTCGTAATCTTTAAAGATATTGTCTTGTTCACTCTTATTGTATATCCAGTTATTCTTTGTACTTGCGAGTCTTGGACTCATTTTGCCTTAGTTTGTTTATTCTAGGTGATCGCCAATGAAGGCATTTATGAGAGGTGTATACTTGACCCCAATTTTATGAACGATAAAATACCTTATGAACAAGAATGAGGTACTGCTCATAACAAGAATGAGATCTTGTTCATAGTATCACTTATTCATTTTTAATTGGACAATATGTTACAAAATTAAAACCTTCCTTTTCAAGTCAAAATCCAAAACCTATTTGAAGTTTTAAAGGTAATACAAGCCAGTGCTTGTATTATGACTGGAAAGTATTTTTATTAAAGCCTAGATCAATTATCTCGGTCAAAAATATTTTTATTGAATTTTTAGAAATTATTTTGTCTTGGAGGAAAATATTTGACTTTAACTAAACCTATTCGGATTAAGGTAATTATTTATGTAATTTAGAAAGTGAAACGTTAGAGTTTGACAAGGTTATCTTGTCAAACATGGGAACAACAAATAAATTTCAGTCATTTTAACTTTTTGTCCAGTTTCCATAAATCAGAACTGAATTTTAAACTTCAATTGATCTGGACAAGAGGATGCTAGTGGTGGTGCATTCGTGCACGAGATTGGGAATGGTGGTGGACTTGTCTGGACCAGTTAAGGACTGAACTCTGACTATTCAATTCAAGCCCCAACGTACTTCCACATGCGGTGTATGGGTGTTGTTTGGTTAAGTAAAGGGTTAATGTTATTGAGTTGGAAACAGGGGAGTAAGGACATGTGTATTGATCTTGTATGGCATAGATGCTTAGGTCTTCGGGCTGTGTCTTATGCCATGTGAGTTTTTATATCGATGATCGATGTTCTTAGGAGGGTGAGGCGTATATGTGTTCCATCGCATGTACGCACCTTAAAGGTTCGATTGCAATCTAGTATGTGTAGCTAACACAACTCAGTATTTCTTTTGATTGGATCGAGATTCCGGCGCAACATGTGTGTCCCCTAGCGAGATGCTATCGCTTGTTGTTTAAAGCGGATTAGTTCACACATGGGTTTTCCACTCAATAGTGTTAACTTGTTGAAAATACCAAATCTTAGTTTACAGTACGGCATACCAAAGGTTGTGTGCTATTATTCCGAGGCTTACGGGCTAACTAAGTCATGTGGGTAAAGTTGTACACCTGCGAGGTATCAAAACTATTCGAATAGTCGTGTCCACGGTCATGGGCGATAACTTGAGTTGATGTCACTGTATAGAATTTTGTTTTCAGCTCTTGTTTGGGTTACGTTCACATGAGGGAATTCATGCAATGTCTTGCTTCACATTTACATTTCATTTACTTACTGTTTTAGTCCAATTTGACTTATTAAATTGCTTTATCAAAAGTTAGCAATTGTAGGATAAGATGTATTGCTTTATGCAAAATGGAACCATTATGCCTTCATGTTGTAACCTTATACTTGTACAAATTCTACTCCATTGTATAGGTTCTTTTACACACTTTCTTTTATTAGTTTGTGTAAGTCTTGCTGAGTACCTTCCGTACTCAATGTGCTATATAACCTCTTATTGCAGGCGAAGATGGTTATTTGTATGAGGTACCCGTTAGCGTCGATCAGGGGGACGCTAACGAGTGAACCTATTTCTCTCCTACACGCAATAGCCTGCGGGTGATGGGGCCATTGGTAGTTTTAGTCGTTTACTCTTTTGCTTCCGCTGTCAGATTTTGTTAGTGACCTGGGGTCACTTGATATTGTAGTACTAAACCGAAAATTGTAAACTTATGTTTAATTATGTAAATGTATGACTTGTATGTGTATGATGCAATGTTGTTTAAGGATATATGTGCAATGGTCACTGATCCTAGGAACCATTGTAAGACATATATCTGGGAATCCTGAATATTGGTTTTGTTACTTGTTAAACTTATACTTCTAGCATGATCTTTAATAAAGGGGCAGTACTGTTCCTTAATTAAGAATTGTGCTACAGTATAATTTTAATTAAGCACATTTCCAAATTTCGGCGTCCTCACAGGAGGGAGTAGACACACATAATTCATTCACCTCACAATATTCAAGTTGCAATAATATGATTTTGTTCCTATCTTTCATTCGTTAAGTGATGAATTGTAATAAATAGAGGTTGATGATGGATGATATCTTTCTCTACGTTATGGTTGATTAAATAATTGCTTGTGATCCTTGATTACTCCTTTTATATAATTATCTTGGTGGATTCAGTAGACTTGAATAGTTGAAGTTCTGCTATATGTTGACCTGTTTATATCATTAGATGAGACATTGTTTTAGATTCATCTGCTATATGGCTGTTTGTTAGATTATTTAGGTAACATTTTGGCTTCTGAATAGCCAGGGTGTTACAGTTGGTATCAGAGCAGGCTTTAGGTCCGTTGTAATTAAATTATTAAAATGACACACTATGCACAGTAGGTGGGGTTTGGGAAATCCATTGCATCCGCATTTCTAGTGATGTATTTCATTATGCTGTACTGTATCGAATTGCTTATGTACTATCCTTCTTTTTGTTAATCTATGATATGGTGTGATATCCTATATCTATGAATTTATCCCATAATTGTCATGAGATGATCCTATATATTCATAATTGATTTTAACGATCATGCGTGTTGGTAATGGATGTTGAGAAGTTGACGTCATGGTTGTTGTCCTGGGTTTCGCCAGGCTACACCACCGTTCGGGATAGGGGATTAGAGAAGTACTTACCCCTGTTCTTTAGTTTTGTGTTGAGCATGAGATCTTTGATGAAGTTGTTGTCTTCCTCGAGCTTGTATTTGGTCTCCTGGTTGTAGTTCCTTGAAGTTGATGAACTTCTATTGTT
This sequence comes from Ampelocalamus luodianensis, assembly GCA_036346255.1. NCBI lineage: Eukaryota > Viridiplantae > Streptophyta > Magnoliopsida > Poales > Poaceae > Ampelocalamus > Ampelocalamus luodianensis. The sequence continues at coordinate 46,848,554 of CM070625.1, read as the reverse complement.
TGGTCGTTATAATGAAGTGGGCAAGCTCCAATGGGTCTCTAATCGTTCTTTGAAATAAATATTGTTCTTCCGACTATTGTGATACTTCTGCTCCATGTGAGCGTAGTTAAAATGGCAAGATTTATCTTTTCACGGAAATTCGGTTTTACCCCTGTTGGAAAATGTAACTCTTTTGTTCGGTAGTGGAAGATTTCTTTTGCAAGTTCTTTTTTACGTGGGTGCTTTGACCTTGCATATTTCTTTTGGGTTAATTTGAGAGTTGAAGTTTAATGCCTCTCTTAATAGAAAGAGTACGTTAAAATCCTCTAGTGTTATATTGTGAAATTTATCTAAGAGGTTTTAATTAAAAGAATTACTTGGTGTGGTAGGAGTTGTCGGGTTGGGTTAATATCTTGGTGCAAATCAATGACTCTTAGTTAATGTCTTCAAAAGTGAAGTTAATTTTGCATTGATAAATATTAACCTTAATTATGTCTTCCATTTGGATACCTGAATACTTTGTACAAATGCTAGATTCACCTTATTTTGCCATGCTAAATTGTTGTTATATGTATGAAGTAATGGATGCGAGTGGTTGTATTTGTTGGAGATATGCCTAGAGGCAATCATATTGATGATGATATTTCGTTGTATCCATGATTTAATAAATGTTCCTTGAATATTACCTTTGTGTTGATTAACAAGTATGTGACTTGTTTGTGAAACTCTTTACTTGTATGGTTATTCTAAAGTTGTCCCTAGTCGGAGTTCATGTGAGGACACACGTGAATGATGGATTAGCACATGTATCGGTTGATGACCATGTTTCATAGGTCATAGACATGGTGATGTCAAACCAATAATGTGGACACATGTTTAGAACATGGGGTTGGACCGACCCAACATGAGACATAGTAATTATTCTTATGGTTCTCTCTACACAATGTACGCCTTGTCCTTAGACCCGAGATTGTCGCATGTACTTGAGATGTGAATCGACCTACTTAGGGGCTATCAAACGCTACTCCGTGGCGGGTAGTTATAAAGGTAGCTTTGGGTTTGTCATGAAGCATGCTTTGCGAGGCATGGTCGGTCAAGATGGATTTGCCCTCTCTACGAGAGAGATATCTCTGGGCCTCGAGTGATCGGATCCGAAATGCATGGCCATGCTACTTAAGGTTAAGAGTTAACCTAGTAAGGGATTCTGGATCACAGGATCGAGAAAGAGTGGTAAGCTTGGAACTCGACCGAATATCGTGAGGCAAAGGGATTGACATGTACATAACGTTGTGATGGTTCGTCCGATATGATCTTTACGTGCGTTTAGGAGTTGGCACGTCTTGCTAGAGGCCACTACCAACTATTGACCAAGTATGTGTACTTGCGTCATGTCTAAACATACGTGAACCATAGGGTCACACACTTAAGGGGCTGAAGCCTAATTCGGATTGGATCCGAATTAGACTGGGCATTGAGTCCTAATGGGCCTCTATTCGTAGAAGCCCATTATAATGACGTCTATAAAAGGAGGGCAGGGGCGCACTGGTTGGTGGATGAGTTTTTCGTGACATCCTCAAACCCAGGCCGCCACCCCTCCCACGCCCTAGTCGCTCGCGTGGATCTAGTAGTCCGGCGTCGTCGCTTCCCCGCACGTGTGGATACCTTTGAAGCGCTGCATCCGTGGCGTTGGGACGAACCACAAGAAAGGAGCTGTCGTGGGCGCCACGACGAGGATGAGGAAGTAGTACGACTACTGCGCCCGACGTGCGACATCAATCGAATGCGACTACACCGCCCGACGTCGCATCAACTTCCGCACTGCGCGTCTAGTGGTAAGACCGTGATCTATAACTGCAGTGATCTTGGTTTACGGGTAGAATTTTTTTAATTTGCGCTAGTGTAGCCTACCCGTTGCCCTTCAGTATTGACTTCCAAAACCTTGTCTTATAAATATTCCATTGTTGAAGTTTAAATATATTTCATTCCAATTTCTGAACAAAGGTGGGACTATGAATGCGTCCATGATTAAATAATCATCGGTTGTTAGTATTAATGGTTAGAGTGCTATTAGTGTGTGCTATACTGACGTTGAGCGTTAGTAAGGGTAAATGAGCTTGTTAAAAAGGGGTTTGTTTAAGCTTTGCGGCTTTCGCACTAGGTTTCTTTTCCAGAATAGATTGTTATTACAATCCCATTTGATGTTGGAGATTTGTATGACACGATTTGTTATGTTTCCTTTAGGAGATTTATTGATGTGATAGAAAGGTAAATTGATTGTTACCAGGAATGTATGTTATTGATCTTAATATTTTGTTCAAGAATGTGAGGTAATGTTGATTCTTATAGAGAAAGAAATTTGATCGTCTTTAGTGATATTTCTTAAATGATCAAATTTCAAGTTTTGTGTTCATGATCTTTTGGGGGTTCAAGTTTTATGTGGTAAACTAAGTTTGTCAAGTAAAGTGATATGTTGCAAAGTTATAATGGTTCTTCAGTGATGCAGGTGATTTGATCTTGAATGCTTGTTTGTTCTTATCTGTTAAGGTTCAATATTATCTTCTTATGAGGCCTATGCATTCAACTGTGGACTCTACTTATGTTCTATGAGTTCGTTGCTTAATTGGTTTTCCCCTTGGTCGTGCATTCATTGCGAGTGGTAAATGATTTTCTAGTTGGTGAAAATCATTTTCATTTGCCTCTTTTTTTTAGAAAGAATCAACCCATTCTTTTCACATGGGTCTTTCGAAGTGTTTCTTAATTGTTGTTGTGAAATTGATGTTAATACTTGTAGTAATTTGATCGTCTTTGGTGATATCATTCGGATGAGAATATTTCAAGTTTAGCTTTAGTGATATTTTGGAGCTCATGAATCATCCGTAGCTAAAATTATTTTAAATTAATTGAGGTATTGGATTGTCTGTTGCTTCTTAAGAGATTCGTGTGATTTAATCGTAAATGCTTTTTGGTGCGAGTTAGCAACATGAGGTTGCAATCACGAAAATTATGTTGGCTCCTTTAAGAGGAGGATACTTTGCTTGCTTTTCGTGAAATCCGTAAATGAAAATGTTTCGAGTTTGGTGGCTGAGATCATTTGGATCTCATGTTTCATGTGTAGTTGAACTGTTCCAAGCAATTATGACGCGTTGAAGAATTTTATTGGTTCCTAATTAGTTCTTGTGGTTTGGACTAAAGACCATATCTTGTTCGTTGTGGCAAAGTGTTGCTAGTCAAATGATTGATTTCAGTGTTAAAGGAAAGAGTGCAGTAGGAGTATTTGAGAATTTGAGTCAAGTTTTGTAACTTGTGGTTATTTGAATCGTTCCTAAACTTTCTGCTCTTTCTGCTCAAGAGATGTCGAGTTTCAATCGCAATGTCTTTTTCTTATTGGCTGTTATTTGCTATTCCCTTTTGAGGGATGTGTGCCCTCAACCCGAACTCAACTTTCGTTTTTCCAATATCACCATTTTCAGAATAATTCTTTTGGTTTAGTGCTCGCTGTGAGGAGCAACATTTTCCTGTGTGAGGAAACTTGTCCTTGTTTGCCTCTTTCTTTTGAGAAAGGATCAACAGTTTTGTGTTGCAAAGTTTTACAAAGTGTAATTTTGGCAACTGTTGGTGGTGGATAAGAAATTGTAATGGTGAGATTTTACTACCAAGCTATTGGAGGAGTGGTAGAAGATGAATTGGTTTTGATCTGTACCTTTTGGAGGAAATTTGATTCACATGGAATGTTTCGCTTCGAAGTAAAACTGTATAGTGTTACAACTAAGTAGAAGCTATAGTGTAGTTCTAGAACTTTGGTTCATGTTGAAATGTTGGGGATTATCAAATGTATGAAAACCTTGATTAATTTTATAGATTAATGCAATTGGAATATATTACGATATTGTGTGGGTGATTCCTGATGATGTCAATGAGTGAGCATGTCAGAATTGCGGGGATGTTAGAGAGTTAATCTAGTGATTACACTATTTGTTATAAGAAAAATTCGTTGTAGAGGTCTTGGAGGTTAAATTTGGGCTTTGATTTTTTTATGCTAGACTTTTGGTCGCCCAAAGTTTGTGTGTAGAGGAAATAGAAAACTGGAGTTTTCTGAGCGGTGGAATGATTGTTGATCGAACCCTTCTGATGTAGTTCATGAGCGTGTGTACTGAGGACTCTGAGTTGTTTATTCTTACAAGTTTGAGGTGGTGTGATGGCGTGAGATGTATTCTGAGGTGCTTGGGGTGCCAATCACAAATTAATTTCACAAGATGGGTGGAGTTGTCTAGCATGTTCGCTGGGTCATTCTGTCTCTCCACGAAGGTATGGATGATGTAATTCAGTTCAGCGTAATTTGAGGATGTTAATTTAAGAGGTTTAAGCTCATGTGATATGCGATAAATTCGAATTCAAGGTTTGAGAGAAATTTTATTCCTAAAAGAGAAACTGAGAAAAAGGATGTCTTCTTGAGTAGTGAAGCGTTTTTTATTCTCGCTTGAGCTTTGTGTTGTTGACTGGTGTGTTCCGCAATTTGAATTGGCATCGTGTTGGCATGTGATTCTTTCCAGTTCAGACAGAATAAAAGGAATATTTGATTTGGACATTCGAGTGATTTCTCCTTTGGGTTCCGTGGTGTTCATTCATAAACTGCCTATTTAGAATGTGGAATTGATTTCGTGCTGAGTTATCAAATTTTGGACTTGACCTTTTGGTGGGGGGTTGGCCTTGCGTGGTTGTGATGAGAACTCTTTATTTTTAGTTGGATTCTCTTTGTAAAACAGCTGTTTAAAAGCGAGTTCTATTGCGCATTCTTGGTTAAAGGAGGTGCTCCTTGTTAGATGAAGAGTTCGATTCTTAAGCATGTTGTGTGCTTTTGTATCAAAGGGGAAGTTGGCCAGGTACATTGGTTTGTTTTCGACAGTTGCAGAAATTAGGAGGTTGGCGTATCGCTTTTACCCTCTCGGGCCATAGGCGGGTACGCAACTTTTGGTGTATTCTGGCACCGATTGATTACCTAGAAGATCTGGCGTGTTGAGGTTATGTTAGAATCGTTGACCAGCAAGTAAGACCTCACATCTGAGTCTCTTCTAGTACGTATACTTGAGAGGTCGGAACGAGTGTTGAGGCATGGGATGTGGGTATCCGTTGTGGTGCCATGGTCGCATCAGTATACACGAGAATCGACTTGGGAGTTGGAGCCTCGCATGCGCGAGTAGTATCCAGGGTCGATCACAGTGGGTACATTCTTATCATTGTTTAATTCTAGTCGTAGTTTCTTTCTGAGTAGATTCGGGGTCGAATCCTATTAAGAGGGGTAGAATGTAATACTCCGATTATTTTCTAAGGAACGAAAGCTAGCAAAAGGAAGAATAAATAGTTTTGTTGGGGGGTTTTCCGTGTTTGTGTGCCAACCTGGGCCCTAGGCTCTGGCCCAGGGGGCCCATCCTTGGCCGGCCAAGAGGGGGTGGAGCCACCCCCACTTCCAAACCATAGCCACCTCCTCCTCTCCCCTATGCGCCCACCCTCCCCTTTGCTGGCCGCCACCTCCCTCTCCTCCCATCTTCACCACACCTCCTCACCTCCATTGATGCTGGCCAAAGAAGCTCCTTCATCCCATTGAAGTTGGCCAAGGAAGGAAAAGGAGGAGGTCTTCCTCATTGGGGCTGTTGGCCACAAGGAAGAGCAAGGAAAGGGAAGAAGAAGAAAGGTGGGGGTGATCTTCGTTAGGGGTTCCAGCGTCGTTCTTGTGGTCTCCAAGGGTAATGAACCATTCACCTCGCTGAATGGATCAAAGTAGATGCGAAATTGAATATGATTAGTGGGTCTATGTTCTGCTGCAGTAATTTCAGATTTCGTCCAGATTGTTGCGCGGCTGATTTCATGTCCTTAGATGCCGAATTTGATATTTCCATCTCCTAGCGATATATAGGAATTGTTCTTAGCTTTCGTTAGCCGCCAAGAACACTCAATTCCGACTTATGGTTCAAAAGTTATGGTATAATATTTCCTGCTGTCCTGAATTCCTGACAAGAATGAACTGTCAAGTTGTCTTTTAATATATGATTAAGTTAATTGCAGATTCAGGGTTTTCACCCAACTAGGATGTTGTATCAATTTTTATAAAATTTCTAGAATGATAAAGAACGCCCTAATCGGAGTTGTAGATAAAAAGTTGTGATCTGTTCTTTACTACTGTCTTTTTCATCTAGACAAAATCTGACTTACACATTCTTCTACATGTTAGCATATTCTTTTTGTTAAATTGAGAGATCTTGCCAACTAGACTTTTAAGATATGTTCGTTAAGTTTCCTTAGGATCTAGGCTCACCTCGTTCCGAGTCTCAGATCAATAATTATGATTTATTCCGTGCTGCTGTCCAAATTCATTTTCTGTGATTGCGTTGTCTGTTTTCAGAATAGGTCTACTAGTTGATTCTTGGGTTACGGGAAAGCGTTGTAGGATGTTGCTTGTAGTGTCATGTACCATGTTATTCTCATTTTGAGTACTTTTTGTGTGGCGAGGCTTGGGTTTAGGAGCACCTTCGTTGCCTCCTAAGACGTCCGCAACGCGAAGGCAAGTACTTTGATATTCTTAAGATTTGTGAATGCTTGATGTTCGTATCATGTTTTTATATGATACATGAGAAGATTCAGTGATTATGTTCCTTTCATATGTGTTTTTTCCCATGGTTAGAGATGATGTCATTCATTATTCATAGTTCATTACATGCATCCTCTGTCATGTTCCATCCACGGGAGTGGATTATAAAGACCCATCAATTCTAGTATAGGCACGTAAGACCAACCATTCCAATGTGGGCATCCACGGGAGTGGATTATAAAGACCCATCAATTCCAGTATGGGCACGTAAGACCCACCATTCCAATGTGGGCAGATTTGGACTCCCGTATGAAACGTTCTTCATACGGGCTTTGGATCCCCGCTTTTGGTTTAATGCGGGCCTAAGTGAACATCGATGGGTGTGTCACTAGCTATACCGGTATAAGCAAGAGTGCAGTCCATTCAATCCATTCATTCCACTGATTCATATGTTCTTTCAGTGTTATGTTCGTAATCTTTAAAGATACTGTCTTGTTCACTCTTATTGTATATCCAGTTATTCTTTATAATTGCTGAGTCTTGGACTCATTCTTGCCTTAGAAAGGAAACAACAGATTGGAACTTACTGATAGATTCACAAGAGCTTCCCTCTCCTAGACCGAAAGGAGGTGAAGTGAGGAAATGTGAAGGCGTGGAGGCGACTTAAGCTCAGCCGAGGGACAGAACGGAGGCGACGCCAAGTAGGGTAGGCTCCAGAGTGGTCAGATTTTGTGGTGGATCCACGACGTCGCTAATGCGGCGTAGGAGCTCTCAACCGCATGCAACACTGCGTCTGAGCATGCTAGCGAGAGGAGGGAGATGGATCCGACAAGTGGGCCCGTGTTGTCAGTCGCACACACGCGCACAAGCCCGAGTCTGACTCGGCTGGTGTAGTTAGGCGACTAAGTCGAGTCAAGTCCACGCGGTCCGTTCGATCTTTATCGGACGGCTTGAGCACGTGGGGAATGTTCGGACTGTCTGAACGCGTGGCCCGTGTGGATCGTTCGATCTAAATTGGATGGTCGATCTCGGTTGGTTCTGTTCGGTGCAGCTAAGCGGTGCGGTCGAATTAGTTGGCTCGGGTCGTACTCAAGTTTGAACAGTGTGGGTTGAGTCCAAGGGTTGTGTAACAACCCCAGATTTAAGAAACAGTAATAATCTGCTTTATGAACAATAATGGAATATTGTTCATAACATTACTGTTCATAATTGAAATTTGGATTTGTTGTTACAAATTAAAACCTTTCTTTTCTAGTCAAAATCCAAAACCTATTTGAAGTTTCAAAGGAAATACAAGTCAGTGCTTGTATTATGATTGAGAAGTATTTTTATTAAAGCCTAGATCAATTATCTTGGCCAAAAATATTTTTTGTTGAATTCTTAGAAATTATTTTGATTTGGAGAAAAATATTTGACTTTAAATAAACCTATTCGGGATAATTAAATTATTTATGTATTTTAAAAAGTGAAACAGTGGTTTCAAAATTTATTTGGGAATATATCATCCCAAGAGCATCCTTGTAAAATTTCATGATTTTACAAATTTATCTACTATTTTAAACCCCAGTCAACGTTTGGGAACTTTAAAATGAGTTAGTCAACTCTTCCGGTCTAAACCCAGTCAATTGCACTGTAGCGACCGAGTCTAAGTGCTTTGGGTCTAAATCGCGCAACCGGCGCACTCAACACGTTCGCACGCGTGCCCAAACCTCCAATGAACGTGGGCGTCGATTTTTGATGGGCGGCGAGATTCGCAAAGCCACGCGGGACATCCACGTACTCCGTGCGATTTCCACCGTTGGATCTTGATCCAACCACATCCGACCTTCATCCATCCTAACCGTATATTCATTTGTGGCCGTTGATTTCCAAACCAACGTGCCAGATCCTTTGTGCCATTCGGGCCATCCCGTAGGGCTCATTCAATCCTGGCCGTAGGATCTTGATCGTGCGGTGCTCACTTTTGACCATACCATTTTTCTTATGGAAAGGTACAATTAAACGTGAGCCGTTGGATTCTCACTGGATGGGTCAGATCTTGTGGGCCGTTCGGGTTACCCGAACGCACCACTCAACCTCCACCTTTCGATCTTGATCGGACGGACCGCATCAATTGGGCCGTTCGGGTCGCCTGAACCTCTCTTCAATCTTCACCGTTGATCTTAAATCCAACCGCGCCTCTCTTTTCGTTTTTGAACACAAGGGCGCGCATTTATTCCTGGCCGTTGGATCTCCATCCTACGGTACCCTTTTGACCGCATGTGTTTAGGGTCCAATCTTCATAGGACCGTTGGATTTTGATCGTAGGGTCTCTAAAGATGGGACCTTCGGGCCGCCTAACCCCCATCCATCTCGACCGCTGAAAACAAATCTAACAGTGTCATGTCATTCCATTTAAAGTGACGTGTATCTTTTGAGATCGACCGTTGGATTCAAATCCAACGCTCCTCTTTGAAGGTAACCTTCGGGTTTCCCGAAGGCTACATTAAATCTCAACCGTTCGTTTGAGATCGCACGATCCATATTAAACAATGTCGATTATCTTCTCTTAACACCTATCTTCATCACAGCCGCCCATTTCTAATCGGACGGTTGATGTTCTTTCGCATTTTAGGAGGCGCGCGCAACTGTGGCTGCCAGCAGGGCCCGCATGTCAGGGAGTTGTGTTTCTTCCTCCTTGCCTCTGTGCGTCGTCGCCGGCTCTGTGACCGAAGTAGAGGCATTATCCAAAGATAATGCAACTATTATTTGGATATTTAGCCCTAATTGGACACCTCATCAGCTCTAGACACTTCCCCTTTGCCCTGTAGCTCAACATCTATATATATACCCTAGCTTTTTGCTGCTGCCATTGTTGACCGAAGGAGCTCTTCATCTTCCATTGCTGTTCCAGTGGAGTTTCTTGCTCCTACACTTTGCTTATCCATCTTAAACGCTTATTTCACCTTGTAGTAAGGATTTAGCATCTTTTGTATGTTAAACCAGAGTTTATTTCTCTGTTGATCAGAACTGGTTTTAGGAACCTTCGGTGTTTCTCTTATCCTGGTAAGTTAAGGTCTTAGTTCTTGCCATCTTAAGTACACTAAGGACCTCTGTAGCTCATATGAATCTTTCACTTGTACCAAAGTAGCTCCAACCTTCTTTAAACCGAAGGTTATTTTCATAACTTTTGGTCTTTCATATCATTTTCCAGTTCTAGGGTTTCACTGCTATCCTTTTAACGTAGTTAGCTCCTAATTGAACCCTAGTAGCATAATCGGTTGTTCTTTTGATTCTTGTTATCATCTATTTAGCTTTATAGCAAAGATTTACCTCATCATCCGTTGTCATTGTACCGACAACTTTTGAAATCTTGATAGTTTACGTAATCTAATCAATTAGGATTAGATTAGGTTAGCCTAGGATATTATCTACTCTAAAGATTAGACTAAGCTTCAATTTAGGATCCTTTACTTGGTATATTTTCAATCAAGTCAAATCTCACACCGCCTGTTTTCCATTATTTTAAAATCAAAATCAGAACTTTGACCAAAACTCTAGTTTACGCTATTTAAAGCGATAGATGATAATATGGGTTATTATCTTTATTAGGTAGGTATAATCTAAGCATATTGTTAATTATGCATTACAATCTTGATCATACCTTTTCTTTTCATTTTTATGTACTCACGCTTTTGTATTCATTTGATTTTATTATCTCTTTTAGAATCTGGTTCTTACAAGTATTTGACTCTATTTACGAGCAACCTGAGCAGCTGCACAAGAAGTATATTACTATCAAGGCAAGCATCCTCTCTGCATCATGTTGATCCCAAAGTTGTATACAATAGATTTTTAAAATACGTTGATAATTGTTGCATGCAAATTTTCCAAAATATAATTGTGATCATTAGTAGGTAGTTATGACCTAACATTGTGGCTTACCTTAAATCTGATCATACACTCAAAACTTAGAGTAGGGTTGTATACTCGACATTTAATTTCAATTTCGCTTAGCCATGCAACTATAGAACGTTAGAGTTTGGCAAGACTATCTTGTCAAACATGGGAGCAACAAATAAATTTCAGTTATTTTAACTCTTTGTTCAGTTTCTTTAAATCAGAACTGAATTTTAAATTTCAATTGGTCTGGACAAGAGGATGCTAGTGGTGGTGCCTTCGTTACGCGAGATTGGGAAATGTGGTGGACTTGTCTGGACCGAATAAGGACTGAACTCTGACTATTCAATTTAAGTCCCAACGTGTTTCCATACGCGGTGTATGGGCGCTGTTTGGTTAAGTAAAGGGTTAATGCTATTGAGTTGGAAGCAGGGGAGTAAGGACATGTGTATTGATCTTGTATGGTATAGATGCTTTGGTCATCGGGCTGTGTCTTATGCCATGTGAGTTTTTATATCAGTATCAGATGTTCTTAGGAGGGTGAGGGCGTATATGCGTTCTATCACATGTACGTACCTTAAGGGTCCCGATTGCGATCTAGTATGTGTAGCGAACACAACCTGCATTTCTTTTGATTGGGTCGGTGTTCCCGGCGCAACATGTGTGCCCCGGTTAAGCAGATGTTATCAGTCGTTATTTAAGCGGGATTAGTTCACACATGGGTTATCCAACTCAATAGTGTCAACTTGTTGAAAAATACCAAATCTTAGTTTCCCCGGTCGGCATACCAAAGGAAGTGTGTCATCATTCGGAGGCATCCAAGGCAACGGCCGACTAAGTCGTGTGAGTAAGATGTACACCTCGCAGGTATTAAACTATTCGAATAGCGTGTCCACGGTCATGGACCATAACTTGAGTTGATGTCACTGTATAGAATTTTGTTTTCAACTATTGTTTGGGTTCTGGTTCAACATGAGGGAATTCATGCGGTGTACTGTTTATATTTACATTTCATTTACTTATTGTTTTAGTACAATTTGATTTATTAAATTGCTTTATCAAAACTTAGTAATTGTAGGTTAAGATGTATTGCTTTATGCAAAATTGAACCTTTATGCCTACCTGTTGTTAACTTTATGCATGTACAAATTCTATTCCATTGTATAGGTTCTTTCATACACTTTCTTTTATTAGTTTGTGTAAGTCTTGCTGAGTACCTTCCATACTCAAGGTGCTATAACCTCTTGTTGCAGGGAAAGATGGTTATTGATTTGAGATGCCCGTTAGCGCCAATCGGTGACGCTAACGAGTGAAGCTATTTCTTTCCTCCACGCAATAGCTCATGTGATGGGGCCATTGGTGGTTTTGGTCGTTTACTCTTTTGCTTCCTCTGTCATATTTTGTTAGTGACCCATAGTCACTTGATATTATAGTACTAAACCAAAAATTTTAAGCTTATGTTTAATTATGTAAATATATGACTTGTATGTGTATGATGCAATGGTGTTTAAGGATATATGTGCAATGGTCACGATCACAGGAACCATTGTAAGACATATATCAGAAATCCGAATATTGGATTTGTTACTTGTTAAATTTATACTTCTAGCATGATCTTTAATAAAGGGGCAGTACTGTTCCTTAATTAAGAATTGTGCTACAGTATAATTTTTATTAAGCACATTTCCAATATTCCGGGGTCCTCACGAGTTGATGGGATTTAAAATCTAAAGCACTACTTTGACCTTGGTCTTAAAAATAGAAATAAATTTCCTAAAATCCTGAATAAATTAGAGGGTTTCCTGAGAAGGTCTAGTGTTCATATAAAATTTGAAACCTTACTATTCATGTATAATTTGTATATTTAAAATTCAAACTTAGGGTAGGCCATTGTATGGAGTTTGAATTTTCTGAGGGTTGGATCTAATCCCATAAATCTGGGAACAATTATAGTAATTCATGATAATTAATATAGTATTTGAAAAAATTAGTTCCAGAGGATGTTCATATGTTTTTAACTCGGTTTTCTTTTGGGAGTTTAAATTTGAAGTGTGTGTATAGTCATTGTATGTGATTTTTCAAGTGCAATAATTATGATAATGCTTGAAAAACATTATGCATGCTCATGAGATGCATAATAATCCTCTTTATTAATTTCGGGATGTGACAGTAGAGAATCTATTTGTCATGCACAAGATTATCTTCTTGAGACGATTACTTACGTGACACTTCAGGTTCGTACAATCACACTCCAATAAGTAAAGAAACAAGAGATACGCAACAAAACAAAGGAGCATGTAATATATTTCTTGCCAAAGTAATCCCCCACAACAGTACAAGGCTACCAACATTGCTTTATCAGTCGAACAATGATAATATGTATATTCAGTATTGCACAGCTTGCAAATATTGAGTCGTCAACAAATGAAGAGCAACTACAATTCAGGTTACTTTTGAAAACAGTGGGCGGTCTGTAGCAGGGAAATTAATTTCAGAAAAATTTCAGTGATTTAGCCCAAAAAATTTAGAAATATTTTAATTTGGACAAATTACATCCTAAATTTGATTTTGGAGAAAATTCGTTCAAATTTGAAGTCCAAATTTCATCTAGTTTGAAAACCCACTGAAATTTTGAACCAAAATTTCGTTCAATTCGTTCTCCTCCGAAGTTCTTTTCAAAACAAATTTGTTTTCCTGAGCTTCAGTTATATAAGCAGGTTATGTGAAGATCAGAACTGAATGCGAATGCTGAAACTATTTGTAGATGGAAGGAAAAGTAGCATATTACATACAAAGAGCAAAGAGTATTTTTGATGCCTCAACTGCTAATTTAGCTTGAATAGGGAACAAAAGAAAGGAATAGTGAACTAACAAACTGCTTTGCGACGGGACTCGACACAAGGACCATGTGATGTGAGATGCTCTAAACATTTAGTGGAAAGTATCCAAAGATCCACTATGCGCCTTGGGCCTCTTGGCTTATATAGGCAAAGTAAAAGCAAGTGCAAGTATTAGTGGAAAGCATAGGGCACTTAGATATCACCAACAAGAGTTTACCTTGCTATTAACTTAGACAAAGTAATACATTTCAATAGACTATTAGACACTTCACCTCCTGATGCATGCATGTACCTCTCTTCGCTTTCTATTCGACTCCATTTCAAGCTTTCCAAATATTGCAGATAGGAATGTAGGTTGCCCAAACTTAGTCTCATTGTGAATCTGATCCAAGCCTTCCTCGCACCGAACATGTTCGTGTTTGTTTTTGCAATTCCTGATCTCAACCAGGAAACAAATTATGGTCAAATGGCACCACCATACTTGGTTCCCGAATCGCAAGGTACCTTGCGATCTTGATGAAGCATTTGGCCTTGCCTCGCATCATTTCTTCCCAAATTTGAGCAACTTCCATGTCAGTTTTCGGGCTTCTTGATCTGGTCCTCAAGTGTGAAATTCACCCTTAGGCAGCAAGGGTTCCTTAATGAATCATCTCAAGGTTTAAACACTCGAATTCGCTCAAAGCCTTGCCGAGGTGGATGTTACCAACAAACAGTTGCATTGAGATTTTCGCCAACGCATCGGCTACCACATTAGCTTTTCTGGGTGATAGTGGAGTCCATATCATAATCCTTGATTAAATCGAGCCATGTTCTTTGCCTCAAGTTCAAGTCGACTTGGGTGAAAATATATTTGAGACTCTTGTGATCGGTATAGATGTCGCAACGATTACCGATGAGGTAATGTCGCCAAATTTCAGAGCATGGATTATAGCTGCTAGCTCTAAGTCATGTGTGGGATAATTTGCTTCATGTGGCCTCAATTTCCTTGATGCATAAGCCACAATTCAGCCTTCTTGCATAAGCACACAACCGAGCCCATTACGTGAAGCATCACAGTATATGTCGAAGCTCTTGTGAATATCAGGCAGAATGAGTACTGGAGCTTTGGTAAGATATTCTTTTAAGATCTGAAAGCTTTCTTTGCACTCTGCTGACCATTTGAACTTCTTTTCTTTCTTAAGAAGTTGGGTCATCGGTCTCGCAATTTTCGAGAAGTTCTCGATGAATCTGCGGTAGTATCCCGCAAGTCCGAGAAAACTGCAGATGTCGGTAATGCTCTTGGGTTGCCTCCAGTTCAGTACATCTTGCACTTTTCTAGGATGAACAGCGACACCTCCTTTGGATAGTACATGACCTAAGAAACTAACTTCATGAAGTCAGAACTCGCATTTGCTGAATTTCGCATAGAGTTGATGTTGACGAAGTGTCTCCAACACAAGCCTCAAGTGTTACTCATGTTCTTCATCGGACTTGGAGTAAATGAGAATATCATCGATGAACACGATGATGAACTGGTCCAAATACTCCATGAAAACCGAATTCATAAGATTCATGAAGTAGGCGAGTGCATTAGTCAATCTGAACGTGTAACACCCCAAACCAACACGACCCTCGAATGCTACTAAACTAACAACAAAGCGATTAAAACCAAGACACTTTACTAAATTCGTAAACTTCTCTCTTTAGCTAACTTTACCAAGAGTTCCAACAATTACATTTATCCAAATTAAACAATCGAACATTCAAAGATAATCGTGAGGCATTCATGACATACTAAGTGACTAGAGCATAATCACCAATATCCAAATATGCTAGTCTTCGTTATTACAAATAATCCAACACGAAAACATCATCATATTAAATCAATTAAGCAATTTGCTCATTTATTAAGGCATGATTTGAAATTTAATCAACTTTAGAAGGTTCATGGTAGTGTGCGTGTGAACATAGAGCTACTCCCTCCATGCATGTCGTTCTTGGATTGGGTACGAAAAACAACAATAAAAACAAGAGTGAGTCCACCGACTCAAGAAGTACAATTCATGGCATCAACAAAGATACATAATGGTAAATCGTCAATTATTATCCATCCATACACACACAAAAGTATCACATGCTCATGCTATGCAAATGCTCCTTATCTTTCTCTTTCTCTTTTGCGCATTACACCAATAATGCGAGGTATGCAACTGTCGCTGCATACCCATGCCTGTGCTCGCAAGCACAGAGACCAATTGTCCAATACTCCGCAAGTATAGGGGACCTCAAGCCCACACTCCACAAGTGTGGGGACCACAAGCCCATTGTTTACATGATGGGGACCTCTTCTCAATGCCCATATTCCATAAATGTGGGGACCTCAAGCCCATCATCTACATGACGGGGACCTCAAATATGCATTCCTGGTCACCACGTGACCAGGTATTATGAATGCTCTCGTGGTGCATATGAACAATTACCGCTTTGCAATAAGCATGAACAACATCAATACCATACATGATTAACGAATACTCGTATCATAAGTATTCCTCATCTTTAACCAAAGATATCATACTATCAATAAAACACGGCTAATATATCAATACTAGCATGTATCATAGACTTCATAACTTTCAAATATCCATGAATAACACATAACTCATATCACTAGAAACCATGAACAATACCAAACATACCACCATAACAATCATGGATAACACAAATACTCTAGTATTTATCAAACAATGGCATGCAATGTTTTCTATCATATCCATCACTATACTTGCCTTAACCGAGTACGAGGGACGTAGAAGGGCTCTCTCCGGATCAAACCTCCACCTGAACATATTTATAATGCACGCTAAGATAACAGAATACGGCAAATAACTATAAGAGTAAACACGAGCTCGCAATAGTTCCTTTAGCGCGAACCCAACCCCAATTTCTAAGTGTTATTCCGTCCCCTCTGTGGACAGTCACGTTCTAAAATTCATAACTTTTAGTAAAGAGTTCCAAATGACGTGTTCTTGGACTCTAATTAAATCTTAACAAAATCTCCATCTAAACCTAGATGGTGAGTCCTCCTGATTCAGTCATCTAATAACCCTATCGAGCTAATTATCATAACAACAAATTGACGTCAGGTTTTCTGCACAGATCACTAAAACTATCATAACTTTTGCTACGGAAGTTCAAATCTTGCGTTCTTTATCTCTCTGAAAAGGTATGGAAATTACCTACATTTTTTGTTATAACGAGATCCTCTGATTTCAAATTTAACTAACAGTTTTATCCACTTTCCTACAATCTGCCCGCAAGCTGGCAGATCAGGAGGACATCGATACTTCAAAATTCATAACTCCCAGACCGTTAATCGGATTTGGGCGTTCTTGGCGGCCACTGAAAGCTAAGAACATAAGCCAACTATCTCTTGGAGGCTGTATCACTAGATTCTACCTCTAAAAATATGAAAACTGTCGTCCAAACTACTGGACAGAACGCGATCTATTAAACCAACGAAATTCAATCTACCAAACGACATCAACCGCAACTACTACGCAACAACCAACGAAGAACACGTGACGTTACCCTTGTAGAATCGCAGCAAGGTGAATATTTGGCCCCGCGAAGATGATCTGCTCTCCTTTCTTCACTTGATCGGCAGCAAAGAGCACTGACGGAGAGGAAGGGAGGCACCAATGGAGGATGGGGCTGCTTGGGGGGGAGGTGATATCAGAGTGAGGCGGCATCAGTAGCGTGTCGCGTGCTACAGTAACCCTAGGGGTTTTGACTGCCCCTAATGGGCCAAGACTATGGGCCTTTGGCCCAAGATTTAATCACCTTCAAGAGAAATTCTAAAATCCCTTTTTAAATCCTGAAAAAACGGTTGAAATTCAAATAAATCCCCCCCGTTAATTCTTTCTAATACTTTTGGGGTATTACATTCTACCCTCCTTAAACAGAATTCGACCCCGAATTCTAATCTTGCTTAACTTGCTAACGTCACCACTTAATTGCTGAACAATCTCGATATCGCCGCGCATGTGAGACTCCAATTCACAAGTTGCTTCCCTCTCGGACTTATGGGAGTACATCACCTTGGCGGATACCAACATTTTTCACCTCAACACTAGTCTCAATCTTTACTGGTACGCTCAACACACGGGTCTCAAGGTAAGGTCTTACTCATTGGCAACCGCTCTAACAAAATATCAAGCTCCGGACCTCTCATGTACTACCTCACTGACCGAATATACAAGACATTGTGTACTCCGCAAGATCTACTCGAGGCGGTCCTAGCGATGCGCAAACCTACAAAATTCCATAACTATAAGGAACTTATCCAACACACCTTTGGTTATACTTCCTTTTGGTACCAGTACACGTCTCAGCACAAAATACATGAAACTCTTGTTCCAACTCTCAATCGATCACTTTACCTATGCAAGCAAAGATCCTTTAACAAGGGTCGCACAAAGAACTCATCTACCACTCACTTATCCAAAAACTCAATGAAATCAAAGGAGACATAATGCATCCAACTCAAAACCATCTTCTCTTTGAAGAGCCCAATCCAAAAACAATGGATTTATCAGAAAACTTTTCCACTTTTCAAGTAGGCGCTTTAGAAATAAATGCCACAAAAGCCAAAAGCAAAATCACTCGAATAACCAAATTTTTTTAATCAGAAGAACCACATATACCGACAAGAACCAACTCAATTTGTAATTGTCATCTGTCATAACACATAGTTCAAATAAGAACTAAAAGAATATCTCACTATCCATGTGAGGACCCTGTTTATTCGGCCAGACTTGCTTAACCAACCACTTGGTCCTAACAGACCAACCAAATAAACTAAGCCTCGAGATATGTATACTTCCTAAATGCATACACACCCGTTACAAAATCATGCATCAATTCCATTCATACACATAGAGCCAAGCAAAAGCAACAATCGAAAGACATAGATACTTTAAATAGAGTTATTACAAAAGAGAGGCCGACTGCCAAAAGACATACAAATAGATAAATACACAATGGAGCAAATGGCCATAAGATGGCAATAAACAAAAGCCAATCGGTGTGCCTTTACCCACAAGGCAACCAACCGGACCGCTAAGCTAATCGTCCCAAACAACAAGCAACACAACTCACAAAAGTGAGGCCCTTGGGCTCACCTTCTTCCTCTGCAACAATTAATATTAGGCAGCGTATGAGTACAAAACTTGTTTTTGTACTCGCAAGACCGACGTGTGAGATAACAGAACTATAATTAACTACATGCAAGCTTTATTTAAGTGGATGAGGCTTTGGACTTATTTTCAAAGATAAAGCAAGTTTTCATTTACAATAAGGTAATAGATTCAAAGCAAGTTTGCAATTAACTTTATTGTTCAAATAAAAGAGAGACAATAATAACATAGATAGAGAACAACACCAAACTAGAAGTGACTAACCCATAGTCACCACAACAATAGCATGAAGTACCCTTCATACCACCCATGTCAAGTTTAAGTTTTTAAAAGGTTGTAGTCTAGTTCTTGTGGAAATAACTGCGTGTCCATAACCTAGACGAGGCTATTCGAATAGTTTTAACCTGCAGGGTGTACCAATGTACCCACACGATAGACCGCCTTTCCACCAGCCACAAGTTAGCACACTTCCTTTGGTATGCGCATGGCTAAGTCTAACAAGACGCTTTCCAATGGACGATGCTAATTAAGAGCCAGAACCCACGGGAGAAAGACACATTAAACAGCCTAACCGGCCTGCTAATGCTCCTCCAACACCACAAACACACACACACAGAACACACCCACCGACTCACTCATAATTAACACCTCCCAAAGTACTTAGTCAAGAGAGGTTCCATATCCCCTCGTGTGGTTAGCACGCACAATTGCTTGGATCAATGGCACAAGTAACTCGGTCCTTAGGGACTTAGGCACCATTCCACACACCCAACCGATCACATCAACATACCATTGTGCCCAAGTCAAGATATAGTTTTGTTTTCAGTTTTTGATTTGTAAATCAATAAAACACAAGGGTTGGACATAATGGAGTAGTATAAGTAGTTGTGTGATCAAGATCACCGACTAAGTCGATGATCGCCCAATACTACCGATAACTAGGCATGGCTAAGCAATATTCATTCGTAATCTACTAAGTGATAAGAGCTCATCCAACGAACTCTAATCACAGCAAATAACCTAGGCTCAGGTAGTAGAGGATAATCATTTACCTACAGATTATGCAACTAGAGGATTAACTAATCAATTTAACAACAAATTAGCAATGCATACATAGAAGTTAAACAAAATATTAGACTTTAAAAGTAATGGGATTAATGGGAAATGATCAAACTGCTGCTTGCTTGTCGTTGCTCAACTTGTTATGGAGGGTCGTTCTGGGATTACCGCAAATATCGAATCCTAAGCGAAAGAGCGAAAACAACCAATAAGACGAGTAACACTTAAACAAAAGAGCAAGCAAAATTTATCCAAATGTGACGAAATTTATACACAAGGTAAAATACGAACATACCTAGACATAGAAACCGAAAACTTAATTTGGATTTGTGGTGCAAAAGATATTCTCTAAAAACCTAATTTCGCCATAATTAACATCAGTAGCAAAAATATTTTCTAGAAAGATTTTGAAGCTGAAACTTTTATGGTAGCTACCTACGGTATAGTGGTAACCCATATAAAATTTCAGGTCATTTGGAGTTAAAATGATTTAGTTATGATTTTTCTAAGTTTTAAATCTAAGACATGATTAATTTCAGTATTAAAGACTCTCGCAAAACCTATACTAAGCTAAAGTACTTTAACAGATGCATTTATAGAACTTTAGTTTGTTAAATTTGAGCTGCAGAGAAAAAGTTATGCAATTTTGAAGTTTAAAACAATTAATATGTGCAAATAAAAGCTTCTGGACTAAACTGGAAAACCCATAAAAGCGGGAGGTCGTGGGCGTTGATCAAAGATCGCACGCTCACGATCTCGAGATGCTAAAACCCGCGACGAGCTCTCGGGCGCAAAGACCTTGCCGCGCTTGGAGAGGTCTTAGCCGTTGATATTGAATCCAACGGCTCAGACCATCGGATGCACAAACCGCGAAGGAGGTCTCGCAAGACTAGGGAGGTCGTGGCCATCAGATCTGGATCCGGCGGCCCCGAGCTCCACGAGGAGGTCCTACGGCTATCTAACTAAGGGGGAGGTCTGGACGGTTAAGATTTCCCGAGGGGAGGTCTTAACGGTCTAGATCTGAGCGGAGGAGGACCTAAACGGTGAGCTAACAGCGAGAGGTCTTGACGGCTAGGATCCCACCGAGGAGGTCCCAAACGGTCACGATCTCAAAGGGGAGGTCCTAAGCGGGTTTTTAACAGAGCGAGGTCTGGACGGCTTAGATCTCCCTAGGGAGGTCATAAACGGTCCAGATCTGAGGCGGGGAAGGTCCTAAAGCCACGGATCTAAGGAGGAGGTCCCAGACGGTCAAGATCTCCAGGGGGAGGTCCTGAACGGCTAAGATGGAGCGAGGGAGGTCCTGCGGTTTCTTGATAAGGACCCGAGGTGGTTTTGAAGGTTTTCTTTACAAAAGACCAGGTGG